>CM024762.1:54135155-54735155 GCA_014218235.1 Colocasia esculenta
TATCTACTGCGTAACTCTCAGACATGACATTGTAAAACTCTTAGCTTGTTCTTTCTTTTCTAAGAAAGATTCCTGTCCAGCTGCAAGACTGTCTACAGTGAGTCTCCTCCTACGTGAAGAGAAGGCTAGTAAGGTTGCTGGCAGTTTCTATCCAGTTGAGGGACTGTACTGTGTGTAGAACCTAGCTTGGGGTTTAAGTCTAGCAGAACCGCATTGGGGGTTTGTTCCAGGAGGTTAGCTTCTTAACCTGTAATAGAAGTGAGTCTCCTTCCTACTCACAAAGGAAGAGGACCATCAAGAAGCTGGGGGTTTGTGTATCCTTGGGGGGATTGTACCCTGATTAGTGAAATCCCAAGATTTGCTTGGGGGCTGGACGTAGGTCTTCCTTCTATGAAGTATAGAACCAGGATAAAATTCCTTGTGTTCTTTGTGTGATTGTTTATTTGCTTCCGCACTGGTACTCTCTGTCACACTCAACTAAATTAACTAACCAAATATTTAAGGGGTAATTTTCTTTGTTTAAGTTTCTGTTTCAGAATGCAGAAAACCTATTCACCCCCCCCCCCTCTACGTTAGTGTGTTGTCGTATCAAGTGGGCCAACAAGTGCTATAGGAGCGGGTATCTGATCAATCAAGAAGATCCAACAATCTTAGAGGAAGATCCATGGCAACTCAAGGGATTGTTGAAGGCCAATCAGTCAACAGACCTCCATTCTTCGTTGGAGAGGATTACCAATACTAGAGAATGAGAATGGAATGCTTCATTCGAGGCACAGACTTTGATCTGTGCCAGGTAATAGAGGTAGGTGATTTAGTTATTGTTCCTGCTGAAGGTGCTACTACTATTACAGCAGCTGATACAAGTAAATTATATCTAAATATTAAAGCAAAGAACTATTTATATTATGCTTTATCCAAAAGAGAATTCAGTAGAGTATCTGCAAGTAAATCTGTAAAAGATATGTGGAATAAACTGCAAGTAACTTATGAAGGAACAGATAAAGTAAAATAAATTTGGATAGATATTCTTGTTTCACAATATGAGCAATTTAAAATGCTTCCAAAAGAAAATATTACTCAAATGTATAATAGATTTTCAAGCATAATAGTTGGTCTAAGTTCTCTTGGTAAAAATCTTTTTGTTGAAGAAACTGTCAGAAAAATACTTAGGTCTTTAACTCATTCATGGACCCCTAAGGTCACTGCTATTGAAAAAGCCCATGATCTAACCAAATTTTCCATTGATAAATTAATTGGTTTTCTTATGGCTCATGAAATCAATATGGAGTGACTATCTAAAGGGTCATCCAAGAAAAAATTACTAATGCTCTTAAAGATTCAGCTGCTCCTTCGATCTCTTCTTCTTCGAGTTCAAAAAATGCAGGATCTGAAGACAGTGATGTAGATGATGTTCTATCAAAACTTCAGAAAATTCTTAAGAATAAGAAAATGGATCAAGAAGGATCTAAAAGAAAGAGAAAAAGGGGAAGGAACAAGTCTGCTATGAATGTAGAAAACCTAGACATCTAAGACCAGAGATTGGTCAATAAGAAAAGTACAAAAAGAAGCACAAGAAATTAAAAAAAAAAGCCATGGCTGCTGCTTAGGACAATGAAAAAATCACCACTTCCAGTTCATCTAGCTCAGAATAAAAAAAAGAGCAAGTAAATCTAGCCCTCATGGCAGGACTAGATGAGCTACATTCTGATCCATCTTTTGATTCGTGCACTGATTCAGGGTCAGAGTCTGAAGACTTAGAAGAAGTCTTTAATGAACTTTATGAAAAAAATAAAGGTGTCATAAAAGAATTAATGAATCTGAAAAATAATCTTACTTGTTTAGAAAACACTAACTCGATCTTAAATCAGAAATGGAACAATTGGAAACACAATTGAAGGAAAGTAAATATAATAATTATCTTTTGTATGATAACTTAAAAAGCAAGAACAATGAAAAATTAGAGTTAGAAGAAAATTTAAAAACTCTAACTAAAGAAAATCATTATTTAAAAGAATCAGTTAGGAAGTTAACTAAGGGGAAAACATCTCTAGCTCTATGCTGAAAAGGATCAAAATCTGGAAACAATAAACAAGGGCATAGATGCGTACCTCCGGAAAAAAAAAGTCATAATTTTTGGAAAATATCCATTGCCAAAATTTGTAAAAGAAATCAAGATGCCTAAACAAAAGGCCGTTGTAATGAACAAGAAAAAGGTTTCTATAAATTTTGTTCTAAACATACATCACAAAGACAATAAGAACTGCAAAACAAAGTATATTCATTGTTGTTCTCATTGCAATAAATTAAGACACACAGTAAACACCTGCACAACTAGGCACCTAGTATGGATTCCAAAAAGATATTTTCATGCATCTAACCATCAATAAGTTGTTTGCAGGATAGCCTTGGAGCATCAGGAACAAAGGATGCTCAAGGCGTTGGTGGCTACCAGCTCTTCATCCAACTCATATCTGAAGAGGGAGTAGTCACAAATTTGTTCTTAAATTTATAGTACTACGACCAACTATTTGCAAGTCTCATTCAGGTGAAGCCTCTCATTCAATGGGAGCACAGATTAAGGGGGAGCTACACATTAATGTCAAACATTGTTGAACCCCTCTGACAAATCTTACTAGTAAGAAGTATTCACAAAAAGGGGAGAGAATACAATGGTAAGATCCTTCCTTTTTGGTTAGTGACAAAAAGGGGGAGAGTATGCATAATATGTGAATTTTCTGTATTTCCTATGTTTTAAGTATTTTGTCAGAAAATTCTCATAAGTTTTGTCATCACCAAAAAGTGTGAGATTGATGAACCACTCTTATTTTTTTACCCTTATATTTTGGTGACAACAAAACTTATGATTAATTAAACATTATAAATATATTTAATATCATATTTTCCTAATAAATATAAATTTATGGCACTATTGCTTTGTGATTTGCACTGAAAAGGCAAATCGATGGTTGTTCAATAAACATCGATTACTGACTAAGTGCCACAATGATTTCCATACAAATACATAGATTGTTGTTCATCTCATGGAAACATCAATTTTGTTCAACAACGATTTCATTAGAACAACGATTTCGATTAAACATCGATTTCATTAAAACACCGACTCTGTTGAACATCGATTTTGCTTAAACATCAATTTCGATTGAACATCAATTTCATTAAAACATCGACTACATGTAATCATCGATTTCACTAAAACATCGACTCAATAAAAACATTGATTTCAATCAAACATCAACTTCAGTAAAACATCGATTCACTCTCAACATGGATTATGTATACATCGACTCTCTTTATAGATCGATTATGTTAAACATCGACTTCACTTAAACATCGATTTCGATCAAACAACGACTCCATTGAAACATCGACCTCAAAACATGGATTACATTGAAATAGCGATTACAGTGGAACATCGATTGTCTTTCACATCGACTCTATTACACTTAAACATCGATTTCCTCTGTATTTCAAATATTTCAAATTGTCTTTGGCACCCAATGAAAACTCAAATACATTTCATATGCGCAACCTACTATCTCTCTGATAGAAAATCCTTTTGCTTATCTCATAGGATCTCTTCCTTCCTATCAGACGAAAAGAGTTTACCTACCACTTCTGGGTGTCAGCAGGAAACACAAGGTATGAGCCTTCTAACAGAAACACTGTTTGGTATAAACACTTTCTTCTATGCTTGCAGACCTCGAAGACCACCAAGTGGCTGTCAGTCAGAAGAAGAAGAATAGAAAGATCAGCAAAGACTAGAAGAGTTCCAACGGATCTCTTCAATGGATTTGTTCAAAATTGCTTCGTATAAAAGATGAAGCAAGGCTGATGAACAAGTGAGACCTTTCTTGAAGATCTTTGTAGAAGTGTACATCCAGTGAGAAGCCACAACGCCACATACACTCAAAGAAAGAGAGAAGGAGCTCGAGCCTTATTCAAGAGAAGCTTTCAGAGCAGAAATCTTCATAGCTTTCAAGTTTCCGCTCTTCACTCTCTCTGTGCTCATTGTAATTCTTGGGGACAGTCTTTCGCTGAGAGTTTCTGGGTTTGAAGCTATTGTTATAAAACTCTCAGCCTGTTTTTTTGTTTCTCAGAAAGATTCGTGTCTAGCTGTAGGGCTGTATACAGTGAGTCTCTTCCTCCGTGAAGAGAAGGCCAGTAAGGTTGCTGGCAGTTTCTGTCCAGCTGAGGGATAGTACTCAGTGTAGAACCTAGCTGGGGGTTTAAGTCTAGTAGAACTGCAGTAGGGTTTGTTCAAGATGGTTAGCTTCTTGACCTGTAATAGATGTGAGTCTCCTTCCTACTCGGAATTGAAGAGGACTAGCAGGAAGTTGGGGGTTTGTATATCCTTGGGGGATTGTACCCTGGTTAGTGAAATCCCAAGATTTGCTTGGGGACTGGACGTAGGTCTTCCTTCTGTCAAGTACCGAATAGGATAAAATTCCTTGTGTTCTTTTTGTGATTGTTTATTTGCTTCCATATTGCTACTCTCTATCACACTCAACTACATTAACTAACTAAACTTTTAAGTGGTAATTTTCTTTGTTTATGTTTCTATTTCATATTGCAAAAAATTTATTCACCCCCCCTCTAGGTTAGCGTGTTGCCGTATCAAGTGGGCCAACAATTAATAATATAAAACACATTAAAGTTTAACAAACAATAATGTTTATGAAAATAAATCATTACATTAAACATCATTGTTCACATTTACATACTGGTGCTAAAGATCTATTCAGAAAAGGAAGTTAATTGTTAGTAAATCAAATTGTTGACATGTGATGGGAAGAGATTTGTGATTTGTCCAAATCAGCTTGCTTTCTCCTTGGACCAAGATAGGTTGCAACAGACGAACAGCAAGAGCAACACTAAATGAGGTAAGAGAATTGAATTATGGGACATTGAGCAACAATATGCCTTATGTGGTCAATAAGTACTGTGTGAGGATATGTATACAAAAGAAACAATATGCTTAATAAACAAGTGAAGCTCTATCACAGTAAAGCATGGCTCAATTAAAACTCACTTATGTGCCTAGTTGTAACATTAATACTTGATCACTATCCTTACCATATCAATTCTTCAGACAATTGGCTTGTTTTGTAGTTTTGCAGCTGGCTTCTACTAGTAGAATTTATGAAGTCCAGTAAACCACATATTCCAAGTCTCATAAGGCATCTTTACACATGTGCACGAGCTATTTACCACCCGTGTATGCTAATGATGTCCAACAAGTTTTAGAATTGTTGTTGGATGGGGACAACTTGGGGAATGGAAAAAGTGCCTACCAAGGGAGTGGGACCTTAACCTGGGATCCGAGGATAAGGCCACTTAACCTGGGTCCGAGGATAAGGCGTCTGTAATCAGAGAGACTTGTGGATAGCCTATTTAGGGGTTAGAAGAAAAAGATCCTCACAATCTAACTTGATGGCCCTCTGCAACTTAAATGTTGTTGTCTTTTAAGACTTCATGTCTTTGGATGAAAAACATCTTTGGATGAAAACCATCTGCGAGTGAAAAACATCTGCAACTTAAATGGCAGATGCTCACCTGGATTTCGAATTGTCAACTTCCTTTTCCAGCTGATTTAGTTGGGAGGCTATTTCATCTATCATGATTCCTTGAGCTAACCATCTATTTCCATATCAACTTGCTGCTTAAAATTTTGTTCAAATTTCTACTCAAAGTTCTCTTTATTTGAATTTTGATCTCTATCACTAGACAGAATAAAACCATGTAAGCAATCCTAGGATTCTTTAGTCAGAGTTACCACACCCTTTTGGGTCGACTTGGTTAATAGTCTTCATAAGGGGGGTTATCGTGAGTTGATGTGTGTCCTGATCAGATTTTGATATGGCTAGCCATATGCCATAATTTGTAACATGCTTCATTTATTTATGACATAAATAGTGCAGTTCAAATGTTTTAGGTGTATTTGGGTGGTTCTACATAATGTAAAAAATTTTGATACTTACCAAAAAGGGTGGAGGTGAAGATCAATTATCCTCAAGCTCAACCTGTTACATGTAAAAAATTTAAATAACATCAGAGTTGACAATTAGCAACATATAAATAAGAATGAGATAAATATAAATAAACTTACATATTCTCTGAACCATATTATGTGACTCCCAACAACATCGTTCATATTTTTTCTACCTGCATCTTTGTTAAACAAAGATGCAGTTGGGTCATGGGCTATGAGTATAGAAGCTTCATAGTACTCACCACCTAACTTCTTCCCCATGACCACATTATCATTATCATCAGACATTAGAATGCCACTGGCAAATACTTGTCCAGAGAAACTTAGGATCCTCAACCTCCTCCCCGCCAATGAATCTTGTTAAAAATTTTGGATATAGATGTCAGATATACATGCATTCTAACATATTAAATCAGTTAGATTTCATTTACCTTTTTATT
Source organism: Colocasia esculenta (assembly GCA_014218235.1). NCBI lineage: Eukaryota > Viridiplantae > Streptophyta > Magnoliopsida > Alismatales > Araceae > Colocasia > Colocasia esculenta. The sequence goes on from CM024762.1 coordinate 54,141,606, forward strand.
TGAGCATGACAAACACTTGCAGAACTCTGCACAAGTATAGGATGATTGTCAACATTAGGCAATTTTAGTATTGAAGTATGTCAATAGATTCTCATTACCGCATTATTGCCATGAGACTCATATTTCTTCATTCTTTCTTCGAAAGCATCAATTTGTTGTTTTAGGCTTTCATTGTTCAGACATAGCTTTTGTTCACTTCTTGAACCCCACAAGCTCTTTGGGGTAGGACCCGTGCCTATGCCACGAACTCTTCCAGTTCTGTCCCTTCCCAGAACTTGCTCATAAGAGTCCCCCACACTTGCAATTGAGCTTCATGTACTTGATTGCTGCGTCAGCTTAATTTCTCAAATTTTATACTACAATTTGAATGAAAAACAATCAGGAATGATTATAATCATTGCAGCACTATCATAAAGAGAATTATGTCAACATTAGAATATCCATACATAATCTGAATTATGTCAACATTAGACAATTAACAAAGTTAATTAATTATACAATCATTGCAGCACTCTCTTCATTAACTGGACCACCAGCTTTCTTCATACGGGTCCTTATGAACAACTCCCCACGATCAAGAGTGGCCCCAGTTTTTAGAAACTACAACATTGTACACAAGTTAACTTAGACATAAACAAAATTATTTTGAATAGATCAACTTAGATTCTATGATGAGTATATATGTTACCTCCTCGTGGTATATGTCAGCAAAACTTTTACTACCAGCGCAGTGAAAAAATGTGTGTTTGGAGATATTTTGCTTGCTTGTTTCACTATGTTTCTACAAATCAAAATGACAACTGTTAAAATAATTATGGAGTACCACTATATTTAGAGTAATTGTAATTCAATTCCAATTACCTTGAATTCTTTCGAAGACCATATCTAAACAAGGTTTTTCCATTGTTCTTCAACTACTCTTGTGTCTGAACATGCAAAGTGTTGTTGCGCTTTTTGATATGACGTGAAGAACATCGTTCTTAAGTCATACTTCCAAGATCTCCATTTTTGATCTAGATCCTTCATTAAAAAATCATGCAAGCTTATGGGAATATCAAATTTTCTCTACATTTTTAAAATAAAAAGTTAGATGTAATCAAGTGGAATAGAAAATGAAACAAACACATGTATTACTCATTACATCACCTGGATAAAATCCCAAACATTGTCCTTGTTGGACGATGGCATTAGCCTCCAAGAAATGCAATCGATCGGTAGCTTATCCCCCATCCTTGCCACAGTGCCCAAGAATTGTTTCAGTAGCTGCCCCCCCCCCCACCCCTAGTGGCTACCCCAACTGATTAACTTTCACTGGTACGCGTTCATTACTTTGCAATTCATGTATAGATCTTAACATTGTTGGGCCTCTCTTGACCACCTTAGAAGTGGAAGTAGACTGAGCATCTATGTCAATTCTTTTCCCTTGCAAGTCCTCCCTAAATTTCTCATTCTCTTCTCTTGAGAACCAATTAGTTGTGAGCTGCAAAAAATAAAACATTGAAGATATTCAACCATTGAACAAAGTACATATATAGTGTGAAAAATATACTTTTATACATATATATGTTTCAAAAATAACATATAAAAAATTGAAGATATTACTTTTTCAACTTATTTTCGATCTTAGTTGGTTCCCCCATGTGAAGGGAGTCAAGGAACATAAGGAACGACATGTCATTATCCCCTTTGTTACATATGACTACAAGCTGCCAATGATTCCTACAAATGAAAAAAATAAAATAAACAATGATAGTTTGTTACAAGATCATTATTGGATACTTTATAGGTAAAATAGTTTAGGCATACTCTATGCAGATTGGAAGTAGAGAGTATGACTTCTCCAACAAAGAATTTTTCTGTAAAATTGATTTAATTCTATTTACACCATCAGATGTCAATCTACATAAGTTAAACCACAAACTATCGAATATCTCAAAATGCTTTAAAAGCGTTGATGGAATGACACCCAACAGATACCTGCAAGTTTAAAGGAATTTAAAACACAGTAGACATACTATATTGGCGAAGAATGCTATCCTTGAAAAAATGTTAAAGAAAACTAAAAACACACAAATACTCACTCAACATGTTCTTGAAATATTAATGTGTCCAACATCTCGGCTTCCCCTTCATACACTTCTTTCATTGTTTTCTTTCTTGCCTTTTTCGCATCGGTACTTTCTGATGGCCCTGTTCTCTTCTTTGGCGAAGCCTCTTTTTCTTGTTTGGAGTCCACCACTGTAAATCTCTTCCTTCCGCCCCTTCAAATTGTAAATAACATGTTAACAACATGAAAAAAAATAATGAACATATTCAGTCAGAAAAATTAAATATATGCTTACATGTTTGATTTTGTAGCCTTTTCAACTTGTAAACTGCAATATTAAGAATAAATTGAGAAATGAGATGGCAAAAAGAGGTTTACAATAGCAAGCTGCACGCACTAAATATCATGGACAAAGATAAATTGGCAGTGCTATTAGAGGCTTTTATGTGCAGTTGTCAGTTCAGAATTCATCATCTGAACCTGCAAGTTCAAAGTCACCAGTTCCTCAGATGAAAAACTCCAGTAGCCCTAGGTATGTAGATGCTTTCTAATTAATACAGTAGAACTCAAATACAAAAATATTGGGTTCCATTCTTGAGATGAGGATAGCGGGAGAATAACTCTTTATATGTGGGATGTTTCCAACAAAAGAGAACAAGTGTGTTTTTTAGGCCTATCTAGTGTGTCATTGTACAAAAATGCATGCCCAACTGATTAGTCAGGGAGTACTTGAGGAGACAATATAAATCAAGAAATCATAATTAAGTGCACCATAGAATATAAAAATGATGAACCACCTATATATTTGATTGAATCATAATGACATGATGTAATTAAAATCTTGATCTATAGGAACATTGTCTGAAGAAAACAAAGATTAGCAGTTTTTGAATACAACAGAAGATTGTCAACAAAAGTTGAGTAATGCGCTCATAAGAGTTAGAGATATTTTTTTGCACTGTGACAACAAAAGGAGGAAGATATAAGCAGTTTTTGAAAAAAAGCTTATCCAACTTGTCCACAACTCTTCTCTGGTCAGCTGAGGTGCTGTCAACTTCATTTCACAGTATAGCCTGAACTCTTCCCCACAGGCTTTGAGCGTTTATTGTCCCTTCCATTGGGATAGATACCTGTCATTTAATTCAAGATACCAAGGGGAAAATATAGCATGATCAAAATATATCCTTATTAAAAAAAAGTATCAAAGAACACAAAATACCAATATCCTGATTCAAAATCAAGAAGATATTACAAGTATAGGTACATATGTCTTCAAATTGGGATCTCTACACCATCAATGTCGTCTCTCTCCCTTGTGTTATGTCAACAAGAAAAGTAACAACATCATCAATGTTTACATCTTTTACATCATTTTCGGTAATTTCTTCATTTTGCATGTCAAAGTAATTTCTCGGCTTTGTTTTCTTCACAACAGACCATCCTTCTATATTAGGATCCTCCACATACCATACTTGTTCCACTTGAGAGGCCAAAATATATGGTTCACTTGTACGTAATCTATAGTTTAGGTTGACCAATGTGAAACCTTCTTCTTTAATTACCCCTTGCTGAATATCAACCCAGTCACACTTGAAAAGTAATACCTTTTTTTGATCGTAATAGTTCAACTCTAATATTTCTTGAAGAACACCATAATGTGTCTCCTTATCTCAGATAGAAGTTGTCTTTAACATTGGAAAAACTTGAAGTTTTTGCAGACATAGCAACCCCACTATTCTGTGTCTTCCTATGAAGTTCAATATGCCGAGTTTGAAAATGGAACCCATTTACTAAACAGACGTTAAACTTCTTCCCCACATTCAATGGTCGATCTTTCAGCACAATTTTGTTTGCATCTAACCCATGATTGTACTTGCCTTGTAAAGAGAGAACCTAAAAAAAATGGTTACATGTTGGTTATCATTAAAAATTATGCCATGTAGACTAATATAATATATGGAAGCATTTACTTACTTTACACTTAAACCAATTTGGAAACTGTAATGTTTGACATCGCTCAATTTCCATTTCACTTGCTCGTGGTCTTGTTTTCCTTATTTCTTCAAGATGCATACTACATACAAAATGTGGACAATACATTAACGGTATGGTATTGAGAAACAATACATTAATGGGTTGTCATTTGACTTACCTTATGCAAGGAGATATGTCCTCACATTTAAATATTACATAGAGATGAGTTTGGTTCAACTCATCATTGCTAAGATGACAAGCAGTTCCACCACCTAAACATCGACCACTTCTTGAAAAAATATCCCATCCTTTTTGTGTCACTGCTTCAGCCCCTTCATCTTCATTTCTTAAAGGCTGGTTAAGCCATGTCACAACATCATCGTCTAGATATCTCGAAGAAAAGATAAGAGCCTCCTCTGCTATATACCCTTCTGCCATTGACCCCTCTGGACGTGCCCTATTATGTACATAGGACTTAAGTTTCACCAAAAACCTAGTGGAGATTCAAAATGAAATCAAGTATTATTAGCAATATGTACAACGTCAGGCACAAGTATAAGATTAATGCAAACCTTTCAATTGGGTACATCCATCAATACTGAACTGGGCTAGCAAGCCTTGCTTCGTTAGGTAAGTGGATGAGAAGATGTACCATTATATAAAAAACGCTTGGTAGGAAGATGATCTCCAATCGACACAATATGTTTGCAATTTCTTGTCTAAGCTTATATAAATCATTTGACAATGAAGTCTTGGAACATATTATAGAAAAAAAATTGCATACATTGTTAATTGAAGATCTAAACTCCTTTTGTGTCACTCCCCTCATTGCTGCTGGAAGCAATTGTTGCATGAGGACATGACAATCATGACTTTTTAAACCCCAAATTTTCTTACGATCATTGGGATTTACATGCCTTGATATATTTGATGCATAGCCATCTGGAACATTCATAGTTTTGAAAACCTTGCAAATCGTATCCTTCTCCATCTTGCTCAAAGTGAACATGGTAGGTGGCAATAACATATGTTAGAATCCAGAGTTTGAGGTTGAAGAGTGGCCCTTATACCCAAATGTTGGAGATCATGTCGAGCTTTCAAAAAATCTTTTGTTTTGGCATCAATTTCTAACAAAGTTCCAATAATACTATCACAAACATTATTCTCGATATGCATGACATCGAGATTATGTCTCAATAGTAAGGACATCTAATATGGTAAGTAAAAAAAAATGCTTTTCTTTTTCCAATTGGTATGACACTCAAGAGTGGATGATGATGTTGCAGTGACCTTTTGTTTTGTTTTCACCTCCACTTTAAATTTTGGAACTTTCCCAAAAGTAAATTTAAATGGATGCAACTACTTAAGTATATTAACCCCAGATAACATACTTGGTCTGGCTGTCATTTCTTCTATTCCATCAAACCTTCGTTTCATAGAACGAAACTTATGACCCACACATAACCATCGACGATGATTAGTGTAACAGAATTTTCTACAGCCTTTTAACCATAAAGATGATGTATCTACATTACATGTAGGGCAAGCTAATCGGCCCTTAGTGCTCCAACTAGACAGATAACCATATGCAGGAAAATCGTTAATTGTCCAAAGTAGTGCAGCATGCATAGAAAATATTTCACCCTTATAAGCATCGAATGTTTCAACTCCATGCAAAAGAATTTGTAATTCTTGAATAAGTGGCTGAAGATAGACATCAATATCATTTCCCGAACCTTTAGGACCCGAAATGAGTAACGACATAAAAATACTTTGTGGCTTCATACACAACCACGGAGGTAAGTTGTATGGTGTCAACAACATAGGCCATGTACTATGACTCATACTCATTACCCCAAAGGGGTTGAAACCATCACATGGCAAGCCTAGGCACTCATTACGAGGTTCTAAACCAAAACCATCAATCGCATCTAACGCCTTCCAGCAAGGCGAATTAGCCGGGTGCCTTAGAATGTCATCTTCTTGGCGTTCATCACTATGCCAACACATGGTTGCAGATGATTTACTGCAAATGTGTAATCTTTGCAGTCTTGGAATCAATGGAAAATGCCGAAGAACTTTCTTTACAACCTTAAACTTGTTGTTATGATCACATCTTTCAGTTCGTTTCGTCCATCTAGATTCTCCACATTTAGGACAATGATCATAAGACTCATACTCTTTTCGGTACAAAATACAATCATTAGGACATGTATCAATCTTGTGATAATCATATCCCACTTAACCAATGATTTTTTTCAATTCATAGAACGTAGTTGGCAATACATCACCTTCTGGAAGAGCCTCTTTCAACAGCTTTAGAAGCATGTTGAAAGATTTGTTGCTCATTTTACCTCTACATTTTATGTTGAGCAATCTGACTATAAATGAAAGCTTGTTGAATGTCTTGCAACCAGGGTACAAAGGCCTTTCAATATCTGCCAACAACTGTTGAAATTCACCAAACTCTCCTTTATTATCATCCATTGACTTCACTTCTGCATGTTTCAAATTTTCCTCACCAATAACTGTTAGGTTGTGTGTTTTGATGATGACATATTGATGATGTCCACACTCTCATACTTTGATTTTAGTGATGACTACAACATTTGGTTGTGAATGATATCCAAACACTCATACTTTAATTTTGATGATGACATATTGCACATATTACAATGATAACTAAACAACATATTTTAATGCTTAATATTTCATATTTTACTAATAATGACATGTTTTGTTGGTCCATTCTTTATATTTACAGGTTTACAAAGTTTTGTCAAAATAGTGTCGACTCTAGTTGAAAGATAGGTCGACACTAGCTCTGTCAGGTCGACTCTAGCTGATAGGTAGGTAGACTCTCATAGTCTGCTCAGCAACTTTCTGAACAGTAATTGGTCTGTAGTGTCGGCTCTAGTTAGAGTTGAGGTCGACACTAACATCCATCCAGTGAGACAGTTTTGGAGGAATTCATAGGAGGTCGACTCTGTCTGTTGATCAGGTCGACTCTACCTACCGATCAGGTCGACACTAGTGATTTGTCAGGCCAACACTAGAGTTCTGCCAGTGAAGGGAAATTGGAATTTTTGACCAGTATTGTCAACACTATGGAAATGTAGGTCGACACTAGACTTCTGTTAGTAAAGGGAAATTGGAATTTCTGATCAGTAGTGTCGACACTATGGAAATGTAGGTTGACTATCTTTTTCTATAAACCCAGAATTGTGCAGAGCATAAAATCCAGCGGCTGTGATCTCTTTCTGAGATCTTTATGGGAGATTCCATAATTACCAAATTGCCTTTTCATCCAAGTGGCAATGAGGTAAAGGCCTTTTTGGACACGTGGCAGCCTTGGGTGCACTCTAGGTTTTTATGCACATCTTTCTCATGTTCATGGGACGACACAGTGGCTATATAAGCCTCCATCTCATCTGAAGCAGCCATCCCTCCAGCCATCAATCGATTCCATCCAAGAGGACATGGAGATCAAGGCCAAGCAGTGAGAGAAAGCTCTGGAGTGCTGAAAGAGAAGCAGATTAAGAAGAAAAGCAGCAGAGGAAGAAGAAGGAATCGTGCAAGTAGCAGATCTGAAAACAGAGCATCGTGGATAGTACAAAAGAGAAGTAGCAGAGCTGTGAAGATCAAGCAGATCTGAAGAAAGGTGGAAGAGGAAGATTGTGCAAGATCAGAAGCACGAAGCTCAACATCTGTGGAAGAACTCAAGAGCGGCAACTCAGATCTAAATTCTCTGTAAATTAGATCCGAAACAGAGTATATTGAATTGAGGCTGATTTGAAGGAGTTCAGATCAAATTGGTTGAGAAGCACAACCAGATAATGCGTTTATGCAATATGATCTGAAGCAGAACTTCAACCATGATCTGAAGATTTAGAGTTCGAATTCATCAGTCTAGAGAAAATTGGGCAAAGTCGAAGGACTGATGTTTGAATATTTGTCTCTCTTAACTCTAATCTTCATGTGAATTTGTTTTTCACCTTTAAACTTTACTCTGAACTTATTGAGTGCTCCTACTCATGATAGGAGTGTTGATCCCATACTGTTTGTGTGTGGATTGAGAAGGTCTATCTGACCTTGAAGCTGTGAATCAGTGGATAAGCTGTGTAATCAGCGGTTGGCAAGCTGTAAGTCAGTGTTCAAGCTGTGAGTCATTAGGTGTTTGAAGCTGTAAATCAGTGGTTTAGTGGAGCCTCACTTGGTTTGAGTGAGGGGTGGACGTAGGCCTCCGTCTGGGAGACGAACCACCTAAAAATCTCCTGTGCAATGATTTGATCTATTTTTCTACGCTAGATGTATGTATAGGAATTTCACTTTCACACTCCTTATCTAATTGCCTCACACATTAACTATACACACACCCACACATTAGTTCAGTAAAATTGTTCGATTTATTAGATTTATAATTTGAAGTGATTTTTAAATTGCTTAAGCTTCCGCTAAGTTTTGTGTTAGATCTATTCAACCCCCCCCCCCCCCCCCTTCTAGAACTATTCATCTACCTATTCGATCCAAGAATTGGTATCAGAGCCTAGGCTCTCCACTCTTGTGGTCTAACAGCCTAGACAGTACAGGTGAAATGGATCTAAGGGGATATAGCCAGAAGGGCACTCTATGTATAGACCTCCTTATTTTGATGGATCAAATTATACTTACTGGAAAACTCGTATGCAGGTCTTCTTAAGAGCCCAGAATCATCAAATCTGGAAGGTTGTTAGTAGTGGACCATGTGAGATCCCAGAGGATGAAGAAAGATGGACAACAATGCAAATCAAAAAGTCAAATGCTAACTGGAGTGCAATGAACATCATGCACTACTCCCTTCACCCAATGGAGTTTTCAAGAGTTTCCTCATGTGCCACTGCCAAAGAAGTATGGGATCGTCTAATGGTAATCTACGAAGATACTTCTGAGGTAAAAGAAACTAAAGCCAACATGTTAATTTCTGAGTATGAAGGCTTTAAAATGGAAAACGATGAAACCATCTCAGAGATGTACGGTAGGGTCACTCTGTTGACAAATGGCTTGAAGAGTCTAAGAAAAACATATACTGAATATGAACTTGTCAGAAAAATTCTTAGATCCTTGACTCCAATTTGGCATACAATGGCTAATGTAGTTGAAGAGTCTAGAAATCTATCTACTACTACTGTTGACCAATTGATTGGTTCTTTAATGACATATGAATTGGGTTTGAAAAGGACATATGATGATGTTAAGAAAAAGAAGTCACTAGCACTTAAATCAAGTCCTAGTGTGAAAGAATCAACTGAGGAAGAAGAATCTTCAAGCTCAAGAAACGACTCAAGTGAATCTACCTTGCTCACAATAAAATTTAGAAAGTTTTTAAGAAAAGAAGGTAAAGGATTTCTTAAAAGAAGACCTCAGGTGGACAACTCTTCCAAACAAAAACAATTTGCAAACAAAAATTCTAACAGAGTTGTTTGTTACAATTGTAGGAAACCAGGGCATGTCAAACCAGAATGCCCAAATTCTCAGAAGAAGATTCAACCCAACTGGAAGAAACATAAGCCTAGAGGTATGATAGGAACTTGGAGTGAAGAAGAAGAGGATGAGGATAAAAAAAATTTAGAGAATGATGAGGTTGGAAGTAAAATATGCTTGATGGCCAGAAAGAGCTCCAATGATTCGGTAAATTCCAATAATCTTTTGAATTCATGTTTTGACAGTGATGATGAAGAATTATCTTATGATGAATTGAAAAATCTTTGTGAACATTTGTGTAAAAGAATAAAGAAAATGAAATCTGAAAATAAGCTTCTAAAACTTGAAATTCAGTCAAATGAAACCATGTTAGTAAGTTCACAAACCATTTCAAAAGAAAATGAAAATCTAAAATCTGAAATTGAACAATTAAAGAAACAAATAGCTAACTTGGCTCATGATCATCAAGTAAATGAAAAGATTAAACAGTTGGTTGAAGCAAATCATCATTTGAAAAAGAAGATTGAATGCATGTTGCATGACAAACATTTAGAGAATGACTATAGCAATTTAAGTAATAAAAGTGTTAATTTGGAAAAATAAATTGCTCAATTTGAAAATGAAAAGAAGAAGATGACAAATGATTTTAAGGTCATGCTAAACAAACTTCAAATTTCAGAAAAAGAAATTGCTGCATTAAGAGCTAAAAAGGAAAATATGAAAAATGAGCCCTTTATTGTTTTGGAGAAAGTAAAAGTTTCTGAAATGAACAAAAATGCTGCGAATAAGAACTCTGATATCTCTAATGAAAAATCAGTGAAAGTTCTTGTTCAGAAAAATGCTCAAAAACAAAAAGAGAAAATAAAGAAAAACACAACAAATAAAAAGAAACATGTGTTTGCTAAAAACCAGAAACAGAAAATTGAAAAACAAATAAGTTTCTACAAAGGTTCCCAACCTTCTTCATCAACTCAAAGTGCTCCAAGGCAAGCTTCAAATTCACATCATGTTAGAAGCTACCAAGAGGTAAAGGCTCCTCAAAGGAAAATGTGGTTCCAACATATGTACTTATGCCAAGGTAAGTACCAGGTAAGGAATTCTCAAACCTGTTTCAATTACAATAGACCTGGTCATCTTGCCAAATATTGTTGGGCTAGAAATCAAAATTTCAATAAGCATGCCAAACCAGTTCAATGCTTCACATGCCATAAAATTGGTCATATCTCCGGGAACTATTGGTACAAAGATGATTTTTTTGTGCATGCTCCCAAGCCTCATGCTCATACACATGCTTATGTACATAGGAATAAAAATCATGTTCATACTGAAAATACTTAGAAATCCCATGTACATAAGAATAGAACTGCTGCACAAAATAAGTCCTCTGCTTTCCATGCCAAAAATCCAAAAATTATAAAATCTCATGAAAACATAGATGCATTGAGCAAGACAAAGAGAACATCTGGAACTAATGCAGCTCATAGTTCTATTAATGAAAGAAATGCATCCATATCAAAAATAAAATTCCTTTGGATTCAGAAATCATTGTTGCATTCTAACATTGATTTCATTGCAGGACCCAAGCAATTGTGGGTCCCAAAGGTAGCTTGATCACCAAGCTAATGAGCCTTGTAGCCATATATTTCCTTCCAGAATCAAGTTAATGGCTATGCAAGGCAAGAAAAGTTGGAGAACACAGGTAAAATCTTTGAAAAAGAAATGAAGACTCTTCAGGTAAAATCTCATATCATTTCAGAATTGAATTGCTTGGGTTGGAATAACTTTTTAGATTTTTATCTGAACAATGAAAAGTGTGTTTTATTGCTGCCCCCAATAATAATTCATCTTAGCAATGGGTATCATGGTTGTATCAAATTGCTTGTATGAACTTACCCATGATTTGCAGTGCATGTTACCTCTCTGTGACTTCTTGGGATATCAAATGGTGAAATGTGGAAGGACAAGTTATGCTTGTCTGAAAACTATCATTATGCATGAGTAAAATACTCTACAAAGTACCAAAAGTCATGTTTTGTATAAAGCTAATTGTGTGCATAATCATGTGTGAATTCATTGCAAACTTTTTCATTCCATGCACATGTTAAGGGGGAGAAAATTTGAAAAAGTGCAAAAATATTCTTGTTGCTGCATTCTGAATGAGTTTTTTAATGTCATGTGTCGACACACTGAAGATCATGTGTCGACACAACTTCTTCATGTTTGTATTCTGAAATGCTATTCTTGAATCTATCTTAAATGATGAATTGAGGGCAAATTATCTAAAATTCTAAAATATTGTGGTGTTTTGATGATGTTCATATTGCATGAAGTAAAATAATCATGTTCACTCTCTTGAGTCTCAATTATAAACACTTTGAATGATATTTGATCATAATTTCTTATACTTTTGCTCTCATTTGGAATGAACTTAAACATCTCTGCTCTGTGTGAAGGATTCAATGAAAGAATCAACTCTTGGCTTATTCTTTATCTCTTCATGTTTCATTCAAATCTATTCAAGGTTCCATTGATATTTTTATATGATTTTTTTTTAAATATCTTAAATATTTGTGCTCTTGGATTAAACATGAAGATGAAAAATAAGATTACGAGTAATGTGTCTATCTTTATCCTCAAAGCTTATTTTAGATTTTTTTTACAAAACACGTTAAGTAGAAACTTGAGTAGTCTTGAGTTTTATATCACAAGAAATACTGAAGTTTTTTGGTTTTAACAAATGTTAAGAATGATATCTTAACAACTCAAGAGCATGATCTATTAAAGGAAAAGCTACTTGTCACCTAATGAAAAGTAATGAAAGTTCTGAAAGAAAATTTTCAGGAAAAATTAAGATCTTGAGGAAAAATGCAGAGCAATGATTAGTACACTAAGTAACCAAGTTATTCCACCTGAGACGTGATTGTACTTGAGTCAAAAGGTGTTGCTAAGTTATCTCTGTTCAAAAAGAAGCAAACAAATGATTAACATGCTTAGTAGTCAGGCACTCTTGCACTGGGTAAGTGTGTGTGCTTGCACAGAAAAGCATGAATTTAATCTTCTTTGCTAAATTTTCTAAAATATCTCAAATAAATACAAAGTGCAGCTAACCTAAAATAGAATTCATGTTGTTTAAGAATGTTAAATTGTTATTCTACTTTGTGTTAAGATCAAAACCTTGATTTTCTAATGATATACACTCTTGACAACTCAATTTAGGTCACAAAAATATGTCAGATTTGTAAATAAAAAATTTTAAGTGATTTTTGATAATAAAGAACTGACATAAGAACTCAATAAGAAATCATCTTTATTTTTTAACCCATGCTGCACAAGATGAAAGGTACAATTATATTATTTATCATATACTAAAATCATTGTGTACCTTGATACCTTCACGACCCCTTCAAAATCATTGTTTGTGCTCCTTGCAATACTGTCTCTTGTTTAGGGGGAGCAACTTTTTTATTGATCTCTGATTTTATGCCCCAATCAATTGGTTTCATCACTTCTATTGGTTTCACATCATTTCTATTGATCCCTATTCAGTTGGCAGTGGACAACTCCAATACTGTCAAAGGGGGAGAGTTGTTTCACTTAGTGGGAGAATTCTGCATATTTGTGAGATTTATGAGACCTTTAGTCATATTCTTGATCTTGGGGCTATTTGTTTTAATGGGCGAAAACATAAAAAGGGGAGAGATTCAAATTGCATTGCATGTGCCTTTCAATCTTTTTGATGTTGTCAAAAAGGGGGAGAGAATGTTGACAAATTCAAAGTTCCTGAATAAAGAGGGAGAGAATGTTATTCTGTGAAAAGAATGTTGTCATGTTTTTAAGAATATTTCTTTAAGAATGTTGTCATGTTTTGTCATCATCAAAAAGGGAGAGATTGTTGTGTGTTTTGATGATGACATATTGATGATGTCTACACTCTCATACTTTGATTTTAATGATGACTACAACATTTGGTTGTGAATGATGTCCAAACACTCATACTTTGATTTTGATGATGACATATTGCACATATTACAATGATAACTAAACAACATATTTTTTATGCTTAATATTTCCTGTTTTACTGATAATGACATGTTTTGATGGTCTACTCTTTATATTTACAGGTTTACAAAGTTTTGTCAAAATAGTGTCGACTCTAGTTGAAAGATAGGTCGACACTAGCTCTGTCAGGTCGACTCTAGCTGACAGGCAGGTCGACGTTCATAGTCTGCTCAGCAAGTTTCTGAAGAGTAATTGGTCTGTAGTGTCGACTCTAGTTTGAGATGAGGTCGACACTAGCATCCATCCAGTGAGACAGTTTTGGAGGAATTCACAGGAGGTCGACTCTGTCTGTTGATCAGGTCGACTCTACATGGTGATCAGGTCGACAATAGTGATCTGTGAGGTCGAGACTAGAGTTCTGCCAGTAAAGGGAAATTGGAATTTCTGATCAGTAGTGTCAACACTATGGAAATGTAGGTCGACACTAGAGTTCTGCTAGTAAAGGGAAATTGGAATTTCTCATAAGTAGTGTTGACACTATGGAAATGTTGGTCGAGTATCTTTTTCTATAAACCCAGAATTGTATAGAGCATAAAATCTAGCAGATGTGATCTCTTTCTGAGATCTTTATGGGAGATTCCAAAATTACCAAATTGCCCTTTCATCCAAGTGGTAATAAGGTAAAGGCCTTTTTGGACACGTGGCAGCCTTGGGTGCACTATAGGTTTATGTGCACACCTTTCTCACGTTCATGGGACGGCACAGTGGCTATATAAGCCTCCATCTCATCTAAAGCAGCCATCCGTCCAGCCATCTATCGATTCCATCCAAGAGGAGGTGGGGATCAAGGCCAAGCAATGAGAGAAAGCTCTAGAGTGCTGAAAGAGAAGCAGATTAAGATGAAAAGCAGCAGAGGAAGAAGAAGGAATCGTGCAAGCAGTAGATTTGAAAACAGAGCATCGGTGATAGTGCAAAAGAGAAGCAGCAGAGCTGAGAAGATCAAACAAATTTGAAGGAAGGTGGAAGTGAAAGATTGTGCAAGATCATAAGCATGAAGCTTAGCATCTATAGAAGAACTCAAGAGCAGCAACTCAGATCTGAATTCTCTATAAATCAGATTCGAAATAGAGTATAGCGAATTGAGGTTGATTTGAAGGAGTTCAGATCAAATTGGTTGAGAAGCACAACAGATGATGCGTTTGTGCAATATGATCTAAAGCAGAACTTCAACCTTCAAGATCTGAAGATTTAGAGTTCAAAGTCATCAGTCCAAAGAAAATTGGGCAAAGTGGAAGGACTGATGTTTGAAGATTTGTCTTTCTTAACTATGATCTTCATGTGAATTTGTTTTTCACCTTTAAACTTTACTTTGAACTTATTGAGTGCTCCTACTAGTAATAGGAGTGTTGATCCCATATTGTGTGTGTGTGGATTGAGAAGGTCTATCTGCCCTTGAAGCTGTGAATCAGCGAATAAACTGTGTAATCAGCGGTTGGCAAGCTGTGAGTCAGCAGGTGTTTGAAGCTGTGAATCAGCGGTTTAGTGGAGCCTCAATTGGTTTGAGTGAGGGGTGGACAAAGGTCTCCGTCTGGGGGCTGAACCACTTAAAAATCTCCTATGCAATGATTTGATCTGTTTTTCTGTTCTAGATGTATGCATAGGAATTTCACCTTCACACTCCTTATCTAATTGTCTCACACATTAACTATACACACACCCACACATCAGTTCAGTAAAATTGTTCGATTGAATAGATTTATAATTTGAAGTGATTTTTAAATTGCTTATGCTTCCACTAAGTTTTGTGTTAGATCTATTCAACCCCCCCCCCCCTCTAGATCTATTCATCTACCTATTCGATCCAACAATAACATCCTCCAACATCATATGCAGACCAACATCATTTGGAAGTGTTGTGCATGCAAAATCCGTAGACATTTGCTAGGAAGAAGAACTACTCCCATGGAACTTCCGAAAATGTTTATCTTTAATGACTCCATATTGAAACAAATGTTGTCTTACTATTTCCTTTCCATGTCTCAAGAGGCATACACACTCGAAACAAGGACACTTAATCTTTGTTGATGGAGCAGAGTGAGCAGAAGCAACTTGAATGCATATGTCAACTCCATCCACATATTCCCTTGTATTCTTCAATTTATCCATCCAACTCCAATCCATAACATCTCACAACAAAAAAAAGGCTCATTTACATTATATTCAACAGACTATAAATATTGCAAGATTTCCAATGAATTATCTAACGACAGGACAAGAAGTTTCAACGTGACACCATTTGGTGGAGTACGAATTATCACTGTTACAAATAGGGGAATAGGCCACCACAGTAAAGCAACCGTGGGTGGTTTTAAATGTGGACGACGGTGTTTACCCATCGGCTTCGTTCGCTGGTCACTGTGCGACGGTTCACGGTCGCCTTTTTTTTTTTCCTCGCGTCAGAGGCTTTTCTTTTCCTAATATTTTTTCCCTTTCTTTTTGGCGCATCTTCACCCCTTAATCGCTTCTCTTTCTCACTCTTCTCTCATCCCCAAGCACGTATCTTTCTATCGCCCTCTTCGCCCAAAACCCTCTCACCCCAAAAATGCACAGGATGACGTTCCCTTCCAGTTCGCATCTCCAATCATTCTCATCTCTAGTGCCCCCATACAACTGCTTGCGCAATTCCAAAGCAGAGGTGTCCAAGCGTGGGGAATCTTTGGCACCCTCTGTGCCACCTTTGAGGAGAACAGTGGCCCGCCTGCCCTCCCTTCGCCATCTGCATCGCCTAACTCCAATCCATTTGAAGGAGGTCACAACACCCAAGCAAGGGAGAAGTCTCCACCACGCAGTGCTCCTCTAGGTATATTAATTTTTTTTGGGCCCCCGGTTCGCACCAGCGCGACGACGTTGGGGCGGGAGGGAGGAGCAGACGGTGTTCGGATGTACTTCCCCTCCACCAACTGGTCTATCGATTCAGGTCTGTCTCTATTTTTATTGGGTTTCCAGCGATAATCGGGCTATTGATTGTTCAGAGAATATGTGTTACAGGATGATTTGTTGCTGGTGTTAGGTTGTTGATCCTGCTCTTTTGATTCGCTTTGTGCTTTTGTTTTGATTCCGTGATTGCGATTTTTTGGGATTTGAATGCGGAGGTTCGATTCTCTTGGGTATCCATGACCGTGGGCATCCGTTCAAATGATTTGGGCTCTCTCTCTCTCTCTTTGTTTGTTTTATGGACGTTGTCACTGCCTTTTGGCATGGTCCAATCGCAGCTCTGATGCAGATTTTTCGCTGTTTATTGATCAGTGTAAGGGTCTGGACTTAGACCCTTCTCTCTTAGCAAGTGAGCATGCTCCCCTCCCCACAAAGTTGAAATGAAACTGCTTGTACTGGTAGGCTGAAATATGCTTCCGATTCTTTATAGATGCTTGAAAAAAAATGAACTAAATCCGATGATCAAGAATTTACACTATTTTTCCTATTGGGATTAACTTATCATCCATATACCTTGTTTACAGAGAGTTCGGTTACTGGGAGTCTGCAAAGTTATACCTAGAAATAAGATTCTTCTTAATTGGGATGTCCAAAGTAACTACATCTGACTTCATTAGATCTGTTGCAGATTGGCCTTGGAAAGAAGCATGATATTATGCTTTTGGAGGAAATAGTGATTTTTGTTCTGTTGAGAACACATGGGACTCTAGTGAAGCACCAAATGAACATTCCAGGGACATTATATCATGTTCTATCATCTTCTTTTCCACCAACCTAGGCATCAGTCATTGCTGGTGTGTTCATACTTGTAGCATTATCACTTTCACTATTCCTTATATTTGAGCACCTCTCAGCTTACAAGAATCCTGAGGTATGGCTTCTCCTATGTTTCTAAAGAGAAATACTTGTTGCACTTGTGCATGTTCACTTTATTGCACTTGTGACTTGTGAGGGGTTCTCATTGGAGGGGCACAATTAGCCACCATCACATGCCCAATGGGATCCCCTCACAAGTGCAATAAGTGCACTTGTACAAGTGCAACAAGTATTTCTCATTTCTAAATGTTTCAATAAGCCTGTGGTTTATGTCTTCCTTCTTTGGTTTATGGTTTACTCATTCCTTTATTTTTTTCCACTTGTTCGTGTGGCTCTTCTGGTTTATTGATTTAGGGTTTTAATGATATTGTTATTACTTTGCAAAACTCTTGGCAAAGCATTAAAAGTTTTGGTTGTTTTGCAAGTTCTACTGATTTGTAGTCGATTACTCAATCAAGGTAAATTTTTAGAAGTCTTCAATTTGGGTTGCTTGTGTTAGATAGAATTCCTAGGCCAATTGATTGTGTATTTGTTCTTGTTGGGGTTTTCACTTTGGCTTTTCTTCCTTTGAGAAATTTTTTTATGCCCCACTTTAGAATTGTGACATATATCATGATCCAGGCAATAGGTAAAGAAGCCCTATTTCATCGTACTAGCCAACTAGACCATACCCATCTCACAACAGTACAACAACCATTAGAGACATCTGGATTCTTAGATGCATGCCTATAAACCCACCAATAAATGTTAATCCTCCTTGCCCCCACCCCCCACCCCTAAAAAAAAATGGTACTATGAGAGATAACATTAATTTTTATACAATGGACATTATTTTTGAATCCTTAATTTTGATATGTTCTCCAATTGAAGCTTTAAAAGATTGCTTAAATGTTGAAATGATGATTTTTAAGACGGTGATAGTAAAATATGTTGAATATCTTGGTGGAACAATGAATTATATGAGCTATATTAAAAAAAGATTTTTTTTTTGTTGACGAATATACTGATTTTGTTGGCAACTAATATTCTTTATGTTTTGTATTATAATACATTAAGCTGGCCATGATACTAACAAGTATGTTGAGTGATTGTTTGATTTTTATGAAGATTTTACTGCAAGGATATATAACTCATGCAAAGTATTGTATGGTGATCTTCAGTATAACCTATGAAGATTAAATAAAATATAAATTAAAAATCACTACGTCAAGTACCTTTTCATCCTAGTGCTGAACTCTTATTTCATGTAACTAACAAGTTGCAACCTTAGTGGAAAATAGTGAACTGGTAGCCTTTTTTATGTAAATGCCTTGGTTCTGCTATGATAACAATCACTAGTCATTTTTCAATAAATAAATGAAAGTCAATTACATGCAAATGCTCGGAACATCTAGCTTAACAAGTCTAGCAACCCCTCCTACTTCCCAAGGTAATGAAGGCCAAGAGAAAAAATAATAAGTTGATAGAGATTTACATGTAAATTTTACCAAACAATCAGTAAATTGATTCCTTTCTCCAAAGGATATGATTAACACAGGTTGTGTCGTCCAAATAATTCCTTGACCTTCCTGACAAGATAAGCTAATTTTCTTGGACAACTCCATTTGTTGTGAATGACATCCAATCTACCTTTTCCTCTTGGAATGTTGTTGTTAGTGATCTATCTTTTTTTTTTTTTTTCAAAAACTGACTTGATATTATTGAGGATCGTATATTCAAACTTTTATATGCTAATTAACGCATCTAGCATCAATAAAAATGAGAAACATATATATTGTTTTTCTCTAAGAATCAAGGTAGGTAGGCTTTTGCTCCCATACATGGGAGGGTAGATGAACATGTGCATATTTCTCTCTTCTTGAAAAAATTCTTAAAGAAATATTTATTAAAAATAAGTTACCAGATTTTGATCTGGTGTGAAATTCCTTGAGCTGCATTTAAAGGTACATCTTTCACTAAGTTAATTGGTTTTGTGAGCTTATTTATATGACTTTCTGTGCTAATTTATGTGTTTTTTATTTAGAAGATGGAGTCAAATTACATCACTGATAAGAGTTGGATATATAAGTACAAGACCAAACATGAACGAGTTAATGCACATTTGACTGGAGTTGAGCAATTCATGTAATTTGCATCACAAAATTTGAACAGTGACGGTTCTTCAATGATGAAATGTCCATGATTCAAGTGTGCAAATAAGTTTTATCGTGAAAAGGAAATTATTCATTATCATGTTGTTAGAGAGGGATTTACTGAAGGATACACTACTTGGCAATTCCATGGAGAATTGCATACAAGGTCTCAAGTAGATGATCTAACACTCACTGGTTCAATGGATGATATGACTGGAATGTTAAACAATGCTTTCTCTTGGTAGCCCATTGATGATGATGCACAAAGAGAAGAGCATAATCAAGAGACAAACAAATTCAAAAAGCTCATGGAAGAAGCTAAGAAACCTCTTTATGCAAATTGTAATAGATATTCAAGGCTTTCTTTCATTGTGCGTTTGTTCCAACTTAAGTGCCTCCACAAATGGTGTAATAAATCTTTTTCTACTTTGCTTGCATTAATTAAAGATGCATTGCCTAGTGACAATGCACGTCCAAGTTCTTGGTATGAATCTAAGAAGATGATGTCCCAACTGGGTTTAGGCTATGAGAAGATACATGCAGGTCCAAATGATTGTGTGTTATTTAGAAATGAAAATAAAGATCTGGATAGATGTCCCAGGTGCAATGCTTCCAGATGGAAGGAGAGAAAAATCAGTACTAGAGGAAAAAAGAATGTGCCGATAAAAATTCTTCGTCACTTCCCCTTGATCCCAAGGCTTCAAAGGTTATCTATGTCAGAGAAGACAACAAGTTTAATGACATGGCATCATGCAGCTCCACAAGATGAATATGGAAAAATGAGTCATTCTAGAGACTTTGAGGCTTGGAAAGATTTTGATAAAAAATTTCCATCTTTTTGTAGAGATCCTTGTAATATCAGACTTGGACTTGCTAGTGATGGTTTTACTCCATTTAAGATAGGAGCAGGTAGCAGTCGAAGCATATGGCCTGTCATTCTAGTACTTTATAATTTACCTCCATGGCTGGCAATAAAGCAATCATTCTTTATGATGTCTCTTCTTATAGATGGTCCTAAATCTCCTGGCAATGACATTGATGTTTACTTTCAACCGTTGATTGATGAGTTGAAACTATTATGGGAGCACGGAGTGGAGACATATGATGTCGAGGGAAAACAACTATTTCAAATGCATGCTGCTATTTTATGGACGATTAATGACTTTCCTGCATACGATATGTTGTCTGGTTGGAGCACACATGGATATGAAGCTTGTCCTATTTGTCATGTTCACCATGGATCGATATATCTTTCTTTTAGTCGGAAGTGCGTATATATGTAACATCGTCATTTCTTATCGCATGACCATCCTTGGAGAGATGATACTCGGACATTTAATGGAATGGTTGAGTACGAGCTACCAGCTATTCCCTTGTTTGGAGATGATGTGTTAAGAAAGTGGGACGGTTATAATAATGTCGTATTTGGGAAAGATCCTAGTGGTGTACATCGAGCTAGTAGAAATCAACATCAAGAATCGCCAGAGGGTTGGAAGAAGAAGAGTATTTTCTTTGAGCTTCCATATTGGAAAAGCTTGTTGGTGAGGCATAATCTTGATGTTATGCACATTGAAAAAAATGTTTGTGAGAAAATTTTGCATACTAATCTACAAAATGATGGCAAAACTAAGGATAACATCAAACCACATCTTGATATGAAGAAGTTGAAAAGAAGGAAGTCTATGCATGTAAGACCTTCAATGAAGTTTGTTGGGAAATTTATTCTGCCTCATGCCTCTTATAATATGACCAATGTAGAGAAGCAGAGATTTTTGGGAGTGTTGAAAAGTTTAAAATTGCCAGATGGATTTTCCTCAAATATTTCTCAACAAGTACGACTATGAGAACGAAAATTTGTGGGAATGAAGAGTCATGACTGTCATATATTGATGCAGCAACTTCTTCCATTAACCATGAGAACTGCACTTTCAACATCTGTTGCTATGGTATTGAATGAATATTGTATTATCTTTAGAAAGTTGTATGCTAAAGTGATTGATGTTAAGACAATGGAAAAACTTGAAAACTCGATTCCCATAATTCTCTATAAATTAGAGAGGATTTTCCCTCATGCATTTTTTGATGTCATGGTGCACTTGACTGTCCATATTGCAACTGAGGCTAAACTTGCTGGACCGGTGCAATTTAAGTGGATGTATCCAATAGAGAGATTCTTACTTACGTTTAAGAATTATATACGTAACAGAAGTCGGCCTGAGGGGTCTATTGCTGAAGGTTATCTTATGGAGGAAGCCACAATCTTTTGTTCACGTTACTTGAATGATGTGGAAAGTAAATTAAATAGACCAGTGAGATTTGATGAGGGCCCAATTGGAGCAGGAGTTTCAGGGCAGATAGTTGTTGAGCATGCATATCAAGCACATCATTTTCTATTGTTCAATACAACCATACCTACTGTAAGTTTTTTGTGTGATTTTATATATTATTTTATTTGATTACATATTGTTTTCAACTAACATATATGTATTCTTAATTATACATAGAATACACAAAACTTTTGTGAGAGGCCAACATCCAACTTGGAGTGATGATCGTATTCAATTAAAGCAGCATAACAAGTTTGTTGGATGGTTTAGAGATTATGTAAGTCTTCTACTATTTTTTTGTCACTTCAATATCAAATGAATGTAATAATATTTTAACACTTTTTTGCATATCATATTCTTAGATTGATCAATTAAGAGAGCAAATGGCTCTACCAGAGGAAGTCACATGTCTTGCTCGAGGTCCCAAACATGATGTTGTCTCATACCAAGCGTTTTTCACAAATGGATACATATTTGAAACAAAATCTATGGATATTTCACGGATTACTCAAAATAGTAGTGTTGTGACGATCGGTGACCATGAAAATATCTTTTATGGTGTTTTGCAAAATATAATAAAGTTTCAGTTTGGGACTATGCCACCTATAGTTCTTTTCAAGTGCAAATGGTAAGACATGAATGCAAGACTTGGCCTATTAGTGGATGAGATCAAACTCACTTCCGTGTAAACAATACGTTCAACTTTTGAAGATGAACCATTTATCTTTCCATCACAAGTACAACAAGTTTATTATTTTGATGACCCTTTGAAGTTGGGATGGAGTGTTGTTTGTCGATGGAAACCAAGAGATACTTTTGAAGTGCCCATCATTGAATCTGAAGATGAGGAAAATGAGGATGCTACATTCTTTAGAGGTATAGAGCCAACAATGTGAAGTGGTGATTTAGAAGCTATTGATAATGATGTTTCTTGGGTGAGAAGGGAACTTGGTATTGGTACATAAATAGATGAAGATTTATTGACTGTAGCAAAGAAGAAAAAAAAAACAACATAGGTATAACATAAGGTAAAATTTTCCATCTAAAATCATTATTGTTGATTTCATTGTACTTACAACATATGCATTTTATTAAGTTGTTTTTTTTTTTTTACAGAAAAATGGCTCTAAAATCGAAGTTCAAGATTGTAACTTCATTATATAACAAGAACACTACAACATCAACTACTTCCACAGTAAAGAGGACATGAGGGCCAATATCTAAGTCAGCATGTAAACCCTGTCAACCAGTTGGAGAAGAGGCTTCAAAACTTGCTGAAGTTCTTGGATTGTATGCAAGAAATGACAATTACTTCCAACCTTACAAGGAGTGGCGGGAACAATCTAAGCAAAGCTTGAATGATGTCATGAAGGAATTATTGGCAAGTTATTTTCCTCATCTTAAATTATTGTATTCATCTTATGTGATATAATACTACTAATGATTCAATCATGCAGGTGGAATATGATTTTGTTGATGAAGAGGGGATGCTTGCCAATATGGCTGATGTCACTAATTTTGTGAGTACTCAATGTCTAATAAGGTAAAAGAGTGGCGTGCAACATTGAAAAAAGCAGGATATATGAAAGGCATTAATGGGGAATTTTCTAAGACACCACCCAATGAAAGGGTATCCCAAGAAACTTGGGATTTACTTATGTAATACTAAAAAAATCCAAAGAAAATACAGGAAACAAAAAAGAAACAAGAAAAATTGTGCAGAAGAACAAGCAACACATACACTTGGGGCAAAATCCATTGCCCGTCATCATCACGAACAAGTACAAATTTTTCTTTTTCCATTATTAGGATTTATAGATTTTCAGTAATCTTAGAACTTATATGTTTTCAACTTGAATGCAGCGAGAGAAATTGGGAGATAGCTATTCAACGATTGGGGCATATGTTAAGGCTTATCAGACAAGGAGTGGAGAATATCCAAACGAATATACTCGTGGTATATGTGTAGGTATATGTGAACTAACTTTTGTAAATACAAATATAGCTCATTACATCTCTAATTTTGTGTTGTAGGAGAAAGCAATAGCAACATGTGAAGAAAGAAATTTCACAACCAGTTCAGATCCATCTGTACTAAATCCTGTTCTTGATGCTGCTTACAACGGGCATCATAAGGGATATGAGAGAGGTCGTGGGTTAGGATGGTCTAGAGTAGCATGGAGCCATAATATGGCAAATGAAACAAGAAATGACAACATTAGACGGCTCACTGTCGAACTAGAGAACACTCAATCAGAGCTTCAAAATGCAATGGCAAAAATACAAGGTGTGCATGCAAGTGAGAGAGATGGAAGCACATCAACAAGAACAAGTGGAGGCTATGCAAGCTAGAGAGCGAGAGATGCAAATGCGGCTAGAACACTTGGAGGCTATACTTTCCATGAACCTTCCTAATGCCTCGGTAAGTCAAGCATATTGTTAGATGTGACTAAGTTATATATTTTGACTATTAGGTATTTTCAAAGTTTATATGATTTGAATTATGTATGACTTCTGTCATCTACCTCCAAGACTATACAGTTCTCTAATGAAACCAATTTAAAGCAAACAAATCTTCAATACTGATCATTATTTGTTCCCTAAGTACCATCAGAGTTTTCCCTTCAGTGACATCTAACTTTATTTTCTTAACTTCCTCCAGAGACTGCCAATGCAATTTCCTTTTAACATAGTCAATTAGCATATTTGATGGATCCCGGATAATCTATACAGGAACACTTATCATAGTGTCATTAATAGCACAATGTGGTAGTTGAGTGTCCATTCCTTGCATTGATGAGTCTAGGCCAGCTTGGCATATATTGGGCACACTGAGTTGAGGATTATACTGGTTTCTTCCAAAGTCAACAGTAATGTGCTATGTGTGGATGGACATATGTCAACAGAATGGATATTAACCCCCATAGGAGAAGTATTATCTGTATGCATGATCTCTTTGCACAATCTGTCTACCGTCATCTCTTCACTGTCTTTGTCTTTCAGTGGGTTACTTTCCAAGACAACACTGACAGAAACCTCCCTACACAAGGCACTATTTATTCCCAAAGCTGCCTAGTCATAAATAGGTTTTGATCACCGTTAAATCTCCACGTTTTTCCACATCATGACCTACCCTTCCACAGAAAATACAGAAGTGAGGTAGCATTTTATAACTACCAGCAAATCTCCTTATGGTGCCATCTGATAATTTAGCTTGGACAACCTTTTTAAGGGCTGTTATGTTTACCGCTAGAGAACTGAACCTCACAATGAATGTGTTTGTCTGGTAATTTAAGGATTTCTATTCACCCTTGGGATTCCATTGTTTGCCTATCCATTCTTTAAGCCCGATGGTCTAACTTCTTTATCTATGTTTATCTTGAAGAACAAACTCAGCTTCCACTGGTTCTTCGGAAATCATTTTTTAAAATCTCTATAACACATCTTCTTCAGTGGGCTTTAGAGGCTGCCACTAGTAGAAAAACAATAATAGAAGACAAAAAATTTATGCCTTTTAAAGTGAAAATATCTGCCATATATTCTATTAGATTTTTCTTCCATGGAATGGTCTTTCCTTTCAAAGTGAAAAACAACAAGAACTTACAAGATTTCTGCATCCATTTCCACTTCCAAATTGAAAATGGAAGTGAAAGTTATACTTCAAAGTAGAAATAAAAAAATAGGGAAAGATATCTGACCAAATAATATATTCTTTTATCTTTTAGAAGTGCATACTTGATGTCTCTCCTTTCGCCTGGGAAAGAAATCTCTCCCTAGAAGTTAAAATATATGGTCTCTCATTTCATCAATTGTTACAAATATGCATTTGAGTTTTACTTATGCATAACACCAATACCTGCCATAGAAAGGGTACTAAGTTTCCAAACCCAAAGAAATGAAAAGTATAGAATAAAAAAAATGAAGCATGAAAGAAGCTAATAAAAAAAACATCTAATATTAGATAACTCATGAATGCATAAAGAATGTGTTGAAACAAAAAATGGCAGTAAAAAAAATTGATCCAATATACTATTCTTTTTTCCAAACCACCAAAATTTAAGTAAAAGAACTAACTATTAGAGGAAATAGTTTACACAATAGCGACACATACCCACAAAAGTATTGTAAGCAACTGCCTGCTCAGTCAAATTCATACTAGTCATCATTTAATCCATTTGGTTTAGCATATAGTGAAGCTTGAGCTTTCTGAAAATAGTTTCAAATGAAGCATCTTACACAGCAGAAGAAATTGAGAAAAATATGTAGGAAGATTTAGCATCTGTCCTCAGGGACTCGCCAACACCTCTTGATGTTTTAAGAGATGCTAAATTAATTGCTTAAGTTAT
This sequence comes from Colocasia esculenta, assembly GCA_014218235.1. Taxonomy (NCBI): domain Eukaryota; kingdom Viridiplantae; phylum Streptophyta; class Magnoliopsida; order Alismatales; family Araceae; genus Colocasia; species Colocasia esculenta. The sequence continues at coordinate 54,167,701 of CM024762.1, forward strand.
TTTAGGTAAACCATGGGACATTTGTGTTTCTTTCTGGTTGCATACTTATTATTGTTGAATACCCAAAAAATAGTCATGTACTCATATTATTTAAATCCCTAAAAATTGTGATGAGAAAGACATTAGAATATTAAGAATAATGCAATGTATGGCATCATGATAGATCTTCAAATAAAAAAAAATTAAAACCATGATTAACAAATTAATTAACTATTAGCAATGTAAGAGCAATGGTTATATAGGACAGAAAGTGCCAACAAAGAGGCCCTGTTGTCAACTATGGGAGTCGTAGGGGCAAGGGTGTCCACTGTCTTTGACAATGGGGCACAAAAGCAGTCAAACGTAGGGAGTCTACCGGGCTTTGGTTGTCTCCTGTGATGGGGCACAGTGAGCAGTCCAACACAGGGAGACTACTATTTCTGGGCTTCAACTGTGTTCAATGATGGGGAACAGGACGCTTAGAATCCTTATTCGAAGCAACTCAAATCATGTGATAAATATATATTGACAGAGTTATCTTATCAAAGTGAAATAACGAAGGGAATGAAGTGCTTACCAATGCTATGTAGAAAAAGAAAAGGGCAACGATGGTTACTATCATGCTGATCTGCTAGGACCGATCAAAGATGCCCGAGTGGGAGTTAGACAATTACCCGATCCAAGGTGGCTGGGAGTTACAATACTTGATAAAGGGAAAAGTGTCTCTTCACTGTTGTTGTGGTATCATTAATTTTGTTACCATTTTATCTTCTGTAATATTATAGTTTTTATTTTGTACTTTTTCTTAATGAAATAACACTCTTCCTTTGTTATTTATTTTCTTTGTAGGTTGGAGATTGCAGGTTGCGGGGTGGAACATCACGCTCTCATCCCACAAGTTGATAGCATTCTCATCCCCCTAGTTGACATAGTAACACCCTTATCTATATAGGACTAATATAGATGTTTATCTTCATGTTACCAAGAGATGGTTTTCTAGCTGTTGAAACAAAAATGTACATAACTTATTTGGAGAATAGTTGATTATAGTGTTTTTAAATTGTTAATATTATAGTTATGTGAATAATGCAGTGTAAATTTGGATGAATTTTTAAAAATGTTTTGAAATAATTTGAAGTTGTGGAATGTAAGAAAAAATTCTACATTTGTGATGTGGGTCCATTTTCTATTGTGCATGTGGTAATTGCTGCTGGATTACATGTGTAACGACCCACTTCCACTCGGTACGGTTATACCAACCCACATCGGATGAGAGCAAGCCGCTACAGGGGAGAAAACCCCAACAAGTAACAAATGGGCTAAGATATACACAAATAGAGAATACTTTAATCCGCATACCACAGTCTATATAGTCCAATAAAGAAATGACATGACATAATAAACATTAACAGGAGCTAGTTTCAAATACATATCCAAGTTCAATTTACAATTTACATACTAGAAAATAAATTTACAAGTCTTCAATTATTCTCTACACTCCTCGTCGGACCTTGCTTTATCCTCGGCTTCTAAAATTTCTAAAATATTTAGCAAGGGTGAGTCTACAAAATAGACTCAGCAAGTAACTTAAAATTCAAACTATATACCAATCACCCATGCTTTCTAACTATTTAACACTATTAAATTTCAGCAATTTAAGTCCTACATGCTCATGCTATAACATAAATGGATTAACATGGAAGCATATTAAACAACTAATCTAAACACATGTAAAACAATAATACAAACATTATTACTATTAACATGTATCATTTACATGACTTCAAACATACAATAACATGTTTTCATACTTTATTTAAATCATTGCGCAGTTCTATAAACTTAATCATGGAAGCATGTACAAGATAGGTAGCACCCCTAGCATGATCTCTATCTCACTTCACATGCATATATAACACTTTATTCTACACTTAGCTTGCCATTTTTATAGAAAGTTTATCACATTTACATGACACTTGCAATGGATCACAGTAAACTACACAACATGATATTAAACGTGTAGTCACAATTAATCTAATTCATAATAACACTCACATTATTTCCTCCTGACATACACACATGCACTTACTTTCACACCATCACACATTCATTGACACATGATTTCCCATCGTTTTCATTTCCATATTCACACATTTCTTATCACTTCACTTTGCACAAAACATGTGCCACGTTCACATATATTTTTGCACATACCTTGTGCCACAATCACATGTCATTTTTCACATTATACTTATGTTCATTTATTTTACACAATGTCAAGACACAGCCCAAACCACCACTTAAACGATCATGTAGCACATACACATTCACATTCATGTACTTAATCACCATACTTAAGCACTAAGCATAGTAATCAAGTCTTAGTTCCTGCAGAAATAAGGGAAAGCCCTTCCCACCATTACCAATGGAACTTGTCCACCTCCAGAATTTCACAAGCCCCTTGCCTAGGGTATCACAATTTAACAAGCCCCTTGTCCAGGGTATCACAATTTAACAAGCCCCTTGTCTAGGGTATCACAATTTTAACAAGACCCTTTTCAAGGGTATCACATATATGTTTGAGCTTTCTCGTAGGGGCACTACTACAGTACAGCTCCAAGCATCTAGGGTGGTAGTGTCTTATGGGCACAATTTAATTATCTTATCACATTACACATTTTACCCACACATGCATTTATTCTCTCACTTCCCACGCACTTACACACACATGCATTATGAAACATAACATATCACCTTCAGATTCTAAATCAGTCATAAACAGTCATTTGACAGTAGCTAAATCACAATGTTAATCACATTCTAACATAATTGAGATTTGATACAAACATGGTACAAAAGTTTTAGAAATTTATAACAATATCCACAGTACTCAGAATTATATAAAATTTTAATTACAATTTAATTATAACACAGAGAACATATCTGTAAATTTTCACAATTTATGAAGCAGTAAAACCATTTTTTTATAATTATCACATATTTCATGAAATTTAACAAGATAATTCATTTAACATGAAAGGTAGTGAACTACCTGTTCTAATAGTTCTAAGTCATGCATGCAATGGTTCTAACTTCATTAAAATTCTCTGAAACAATAACAGTTAACATATACAACTTTTCTGTATTTAAATCTATGTTATCATGGTGTAGCAAGATTCAGAAACTAATGGTATTCTCTATAGTGCTTAGAATCCTACCAAATTTTACCCACGGATTACATATAGTACAGGGAACTCATCTGAAATTTTCCACATTTCTTAGATCTCTACACTAATTTTGATAATTGAAATAGGTTTTCATCATAATTATCATTAAAATCACTTCAACAGGTTTCATACTATTACAACTACACCTAGCAGTGGTAACATCTGAATACAGTCATTATATAGCCACAGGAAAATTCTGGAGCCCTAATTCAGCATGGATCTAATTAAACAGAATTTACCAATGCTAAATCATGCTCAATACCTCATTTCAGAATTTAAATAAATAGGAAAATTTACAAAAATTCAACCTAACCACATGGTATGACCTACCGAATGTACTTGGCCATATACAAAATTACAACATGTATTGATGTCGAGAAATCTAGAAAATATGCCACAAAGATCACACATGCTTTCTGTCAAAACAGATGAACTTGGCGGCACAATGGTTGTTGCCAACATAAGTTAATGGCACCATAGGTAGCCGCTAACTTCAGATCTTAACAGCATCAGATGCTGCCGTTAAGTTCCTGTCTGTGTAAAACATAGATTGAACGCATGAAATCATGGTGGAAGCGGGGTTCTAGGACACGAGGAAAATATGAAAAAATGATAAAAACCTAGAGGATAGGTCTATGGCTTGAACCCTTAAGCTACTTACCTACAGATAAATCAAATAAGGAACGATTTTGTCAGAGAAGCCCTCCTCGACTAGTGCCAAGAAGGTCCTCAAATCTCCCCTCGATCCGGCTCTGTGTTGATGGATGAAGCAAGCCGGAGTCGTGGAAGCCTTCCTCGATGATCAAGGAGTCTCCTGGTCGATGAAGATTGCCAAGAACCACACCAGGTCGACGGATCTAAGGTCTCAAAGTCTCTGTGTAAGGCCCTTGATTTTCATCTTGAGTGTTTGCTTATGTATATATGCGTATATGAGTACATACTATTGATGTATAGAGTATTGTGCATAGTATATATATATATATATATATATATATATATATATATATATATATAGCATGAGTAAATAATATTGTGATGTATGCATTGTTTATATATATATACATATGTGTGATGTATATAGTTCTGCAGTTTTAAGTTCTGTTCGGGCAGCCAGTAGACGTCATCATAGGTGGATGCCAATGCCAAGTCAGTGGCCACATCGATGGACGCCAACTAAGAATTGGTGGCCACTGATGTTGACGTTGAGTTTGTAGATCTATTGCGATTTCAGATCTGGAAACGCCCCCGAAAATGTCGCCCTCTGATTTGGAAACCGTTCCCCAACGGTAACCTAGTCTAACCCTTATGCGCATCCGACCCCCAACCCTTTATATTGTCCAATTTTCGGCCAAGTCTGTCCTTTTGACTTTTGGGTAAAAAACCTAGACTTTCTATGTGAAAACTTGTTTTGGAACTCTTCGATCCGGCTACTGGAGCCTTCATCTGGCGATCGGCATCGACTGGAGATAATATCACTGTTTGAACATTATTAAATAGTGGATATTTCAGAAAATTATGAAACTTTGTATATGTGATATGTGAACAGTAAATGACTTGTGGTTAAATTTTCACGTTCATTAGATAACAGTAGGTACTGATTACAATATTTTCATCATGAAAAGGGTATAGTTTAGTGTAATTAAAAATGATTAATGTAATTACAACATGATATGAATCAATTAGTAGTTGTGACTGATTTAGTTCTATTAACAGTAGTACTATGATAGGGAACTTGAACCATGTGCATGAATGTGAAAATGAGAATAACGGGTTAAAATGATGTGAAATTGTGTGTGTGTTAAAATGGAAAATGTGTAAATGTGCCAATGGGTGACACTGCTACCTTAGAGGGCTGTAGAACTGTACTGTGGTAAAGTCCCCACAGGAAGGTTCATACTGTGTGATGTCCCATAGGCATTGGGATTAAAACCTGGAGGCGAATAAGTATCGCTGGTTAGGGTGGAGAGTGCTTCTTGCGGTTCTGCGCAGTAACTAAGATTTATCACTGGAATGCCCAGGTGATAGATATATGTTGTGATTAGTGTGTGTCCTTCTAATGGTGGTTTGGGCTATGTGTCACGGCATTTAAATGATGTGAAATTGTGTTTAAGGGAATATGCATGTGAAAACTGTGAAATTCTGTAAATGATTATATGTTAATATGAACTCTTGTGATAGCATGTGAAATGATAACTTCTTAAATGAATATGTTATGTACATAGCAAAACAACAAGCTTTTCATGTGTATAAATGTATTATTCATGTGAATATGATTATAGAATCCATGCTAGAATTGTCTCTTTCTTTATGTGTATAAACTCCATGTTTAAGATGACAAATGTTAACATGTGAATATATAAACGTAGTTAAATGAAACTTAGTTTAACATATTGATAAATGTGTAGAGAGCATGTGATAGGCTTTAGTTATTGAACACTTTGTACTAAATAATTTCCATGTGTAACATGTGTAGAAATCATGTTTAGGTTCTATTTGCATAAATGCTAAATCCATACTTATATGTGATTGTGTGGTATGAGAAAGTGAATGTTAGGTGATGCATGTAAGTTTAATGTCTTTAGAGTTACTTGTTAAGTTCTTTTGGACTCATTCTTGCTTCGGCGTATAGGTGCAGATGTTTCTACTTCTTCCGAGGAAGTCGTTGGGAGTGACTCGGAGCGGGAGTAGGAGACATTGTGGATTTAGCATTGTATTTTCATTTTCATAAGTATGTAATAAAGGACTCTGTGTAGTCTTATGTGGACAATGTACTTAATTCATTTGTTTTAGTTATGAAATGTCTAGTTTCTTTTCCTCTATATGGACTGTGGATAAAATGTGGATGATGGAATAAGATATCTCATTTAGTTCTTTCTTTTCTACTGTCATGTGATATTTATATTTGTGTATACTTCAGCCTATCGTACTAGTGCTGGGTAAATGTCCCACTGTGGCGACGCTCTCTATATCGACGTGGGTTGGTAGAACCGTACCGATATAAGGAGGGTCGTTACAGAGATTGGTATCAGAGCTACAGGCTGAAGTTGTACATAAATATGTACATACCATCATCTTCATTGTATGCTAGGTCTGTGTAGATTGTCCACATAGATAAGTAAATAGTTAGAAATTAGATAGCCTAGTTCTAAATTGTGATTAAATCATTTTGCAGGATATGGCTTCACGGGGTAGGCGTGGTGTTCTTGCTCATGAGGGTGAGCAGAGGAGAGATGAGCCTCGACGTGAGGATCAGGGTGAGCAGCAGGCCCCAGCACCCCAGGGTCCTGTGCTTCCCCCACCGCCACCAGTAGACTATGGAGTGTTCATGTAGGGTTTAGTGCAGGCCATGCAGACGCAGGCCCACACTCAGGCTGCACTCCAGGCTCAGCTGGAGGCTCAGGTTAGAATAATAAGATAAAGTAGTCTGTTTTATTAAATGCATGTTTGTTATGTTGTATGTGTTGCTTATGATGCTTGTTGTAGCAGGCTCAGGTGCCAACTCCCCAGGCTGACCATGGTGGACCCTCCATCATGGAAAGGTTCAAGAGGATGTCGCCACCCTCTTTTAAGGGGGAGAGCGATCCGTTACTTGCTAAGAGCTGGATGAGGGAGATCGAGAAGATCTTCCGGGCTATTAGGTGCACTGAGGATGACAAGGTCACTTTAGCCACCTATATGCTACAGGTATGTGTAATTTAATTCGGTGGTTATTTCTTTATGTATAGATTATGTTGGTTAGTCCTTATGGATGGTTTTGGCAGGAGCGAGCTGATGTGTGGTGGTCCTCGTTGTTACGTACTCGGTTCAAGGATGGTGCTGTTAAGGTTGGTTGGGATGAGTTCGTGCGGCTATTCCGAGCCAAGTTTGTTCCGGAGCACATCTAGGACAAGATGGAGCAGGAGTACCTCTCTTTGACTCAGGGCTCCATGACCGTGCTAGAATATGAAGCCAAGTTTTCCGAGCTATCGAAGTATGCCCCTCATATTCTAGCTGATGAGCGCAAGAAGGCGAAGAAATTCGTGATGGGTCTGAGACCATCGCTGAGGACGAGGTTGGTGGCTTTCGACCATCGTACCCTCGAGCAGGCGCTCAACGCGGCATGTCGACAGGAGGGAGAGATGGAGCAGTACCTGGAGGAGAAGAAGGCTTCTCAGAAGAGGCCCACAGCTCCTTTCCAGAGGCAGGAGAGGAAGAAAGCGGCTTTCCAGTCACTGCAGCATCCTGTGGCATCGGGAAGTGGTCAGGTACCTTCTCAATGTTCCCCTAATGGTAAGAAGGAGTGTCCTCATTGCGGGAGGGCACATGATGGTACGGAATGTTGGAAGTTGGCCGGGAAGTGCTTGAAGTGCGGGAGCAGTGAGCATAGGATCAAGGATTGTTCGAGGATTCAGCAGGGAGGTCAGCGTGGAGCAGCAGCAGTAGCAGCAGCGCCAGCGACAGGACGACCAGGGAGACCTCGAGCCCCAACTTGAGTGTTTGCGTTAGCTCGTGAGGACGCCGAGCAGGCGGATCATGTCACTAAAGGTACGGTTTTCTTCTTAGGTGTGCATGCTCGAGTTTTGTTCGATACGGGTGCTACCCACTCGTTCATTTCTGAGCATTTTGCTAGGCAGTTAGCCTTAGAGTCAGGAATAGAGCCTGAGGAGTTAGAAATCCCTTTGTCTGTGCAAACACCTGTAGGTATGGTATCGACTAGGAAGTGTATTCCGTCTTTACCGGTGTGCATTGAGGATAGTGTCCTAGAAGGGTGCTTCTTCTTGCTTAAGATGAAGGACTATGATGCCATTCTTGGTCTAGATTGGCTAGAGGAGCACTATGCGTTAGTGGATTATCATGGGAAGAAGATTGTTTTCCGTATTCCTGGTGAGGACGAGTTTTCTCATCCTTTGCCAGGGAATTTAGCGGGAAATTTGTCATCTCTGCCATGAATGTGATGCGTATGGTTAACACGGGTTGTGACTCTTTTCTTGCCAGCGTGGTATTAGTACCCAAGGCTGATGAGTCACCTACTCTTGCAGAGATAGATGTAGTGCAAGATTTTCCAGATGTCTTTCTCAATGATTTATCTGGATTGCCACCGGCGAGAGAGATAGAGTTCACTCTAGAATTGCTTCCAGGCACCTCTCCTATCTCGAAGGCACCTTATCGGATGGCCCCTGCGGAATTAGCGGAGCTAAGAAAGCAGTTGCAGGATTTGTTAGATAAGGGATTTATTTGCCCTAGCGTTTACCCTTGGGGCGCACCTGTTTTATTCGTGAAGAAGAAGGATAGGTCACTTAGGTTATGCATCGATTATAGAAAGCTAAACCAAGTGATGGTGACGAACATGTATCCCTTACCTCAGATTGATGATTTGTTTGACCAACTGCAAGATGCATCAGTCTTTTCTAAGATTGATTTGCGGTCTGGTTATCATTAGTTGACGATTAGGAGTGAGGATGAGTCCAAGACGGCTTTTAAAACCCGTTATGGACATTATGAGTTTTTGTCCTTCCTTTTGGTCTGACCAACGCCCCGGCAGCGTTCATGGATCTCATGAACAGGGTGTTTAGACCATATTTAGATAGTTTTGTGGTACTTTTCATTGATGAGGTGTTGGTATATTCTCTGATGAGGCCACACATCGTCAGCATTTGAGGGTAGTGTTAGAGGTTCTCCGTGAGCACAAGTTGTATGCAAAATTTAGCAAGTGTGATTTTTGGTTGCGCGAGGTTCATTTCCTTGGGCATGTTATCTTCGGTGCCGGTGTTGCAATGGATCCAACGAAAGTCCAAGCTGTTATGGATTGGGAGATTCCCAAGACTCCTTCAGAGATATCGAAGTTTTCTTGGTTTGGCGGGTTATTATCGGCGATTTATTGAGGGATTTTCATCCATCGCTGCACCATTGACTCAGCTAACCAGGAAGGGAGTAAAGTTTGTCTGGTCCGAGGAGTGTGAGAGTAGTTTTCAATTGTTGAAGATTAAGCTCACTTCGACTCCTGTGTTAGTTTTGTCGAGCGGTGTAGAGGGTTTTGCTATCTACAAGGATGCATCTCGGATTGGCCTTGGTTGTGTATTGATGCAGCAAGGAAGGGTAGTAGCGTATGCTTCTCGTCAATTGAAGGAGCATGAGCGAAATTATGCGACTCATGATCTTGAGCTTGCGGCAGTGGTTCATGCACTGAAGATCTGGAGGCACTATCTTTATGGTGTCAAATTTGAGGTGTTCACTGACCACAAGAGCCTAAAGTATCTTTTCTCCCAAAAGGAATTAAACCTTAGGCAGAGAAGATGGATTGTGTTCCTGAAGGACTATGACTTCGACCTCCAGTATCATCCTGGAAAGGCGAATGTCGTAGCGGATGCCCTTGGTAGAAAGAGGTCGTCTCTCCAGCAGGATTGGAAGATGTTGGAGGATGCGGCGTGTGCGATGACTGAGTTAGAGCCATCATTGTGCTAGGTTTTTGTAGCTCAGTTGTCCATTAGGTCTTCGGTGTTGGATGAGGTGATCGAGCAACAGAAAGCCGACCCTAGACTCCAAGAGTTAGTGGGCAAGGTGGGCATTGCTCGTGATGAGGATGGTGTGATTAGATTCCATCACCGTGTTTGTGTTCCTGACATCGTGGATGTCCGTGAGCTTGTATTAGCAGAAGCTCATAGGTCTAGATTCTCTATTCATCCGGGTAACACTAGGATGTACCACGATTTGAATAGATCTTTTTGGTGGTCTGGCGTGAAGAGAGATGTAGCAGAATTTGTGTCTAGATGTCTAGTTTGCCAGCATGTGAAGGCCGAGCGGCAGCGACCATCTGGTCTTATGCAGAAGATGGAGATCCCAGTATGGAAGTGGGAAGCTATCACTACGGATTTTGTTACGGATTTGCCTCGATCCAGGCGGGGTAACGACTCGATTTGGGTAGTGGTAGATAGATTCTCGAAGACTGCTCATTTCTTGCCTATGAAGAAGAAGTAGTCAGTAGAGAGTTTAGCTAGATTGTATTTTAGTAGTATTATTAGATTGCATGGTGTCCCGAAGTCGATCATTTCGGATCGGGATCCACGATTTACTTCGAGGTTGTGGAAGGGTCTTCAGGATGCGTTAGGTTCGGAGTTGAAGCTCAGTTCGGTGTTTCATCCCCAGATAGATGGACAGTCCGAGAGGACTATCCAGACGCTTGAGGATATGTTGAGGGCGTGTGTGCTGGATTGGAAGGATGATTGGGAGCGCCATTTACCTTTAGTGTAGTTTGCATATAACAATAGTTTTCATGCGAGTATTGGTATGGCTCCATTTGAGGCGTTGTATGGTAGGCCCTGTAGATCTCCTTTATGTTGGGTGGAGAGAGGCGGTAGGCAGCTGATTGGTCTGGAGTTAGTTCAGGGGACTTCGGATAAGGTCCAGATGATTAGGAAGAGGCTTGTTGCGGCACAGGATAGGCAAAAGAGTTATGCCGACAACAGGAGGAAGGATTTGGAGTTTGAGGTAGGTGAGCATGTCTTTTTAAAAATTTCGCCTACTCGTGGTGTAGTTAGATTTGGCAAGCATAGTAAGCTAAGTCCTAGATTCATTGGCCCGTATGAGATTCTCAGACGATTGGGCAACGTGGCATATGAGCTAGATTTACCCCCAGCGTTAGCTATTGTCCATCCTATTTTCTACGTTTCTATGCTCAAGAGGTATGTTAGAGATCCATCTCATATTATTAGTCACGAGCCAGTAGAGATCCAGCCAGATCATTCTTATGTGGAGCAACCAGTAGCTATTCTTGACCAGAAGGTTCAACATCTCCGGAACAAGAGCATTGCATCGGTGAAAGTTTTATGGCACAACTTCTCGCGAGAGGAGGCTACTTGGGAGCTTGAGGATGCAATGAGGAAGAAGTATCCTCAGTTGTTTGAGTAGTGTTGGTCTAACTTCGAGGACGAAGTTTCTTTAAGGGGGAGAGGTGTAAGGCCCTTGATTTTCATCTTGAGTGTTTGCTTATGTATATATGCGTATATGAGTACATACTATTGATGTATAGAGTATTGTGCATAGTATTTATATTCATATATATATATATATATATATATATATATATATATAGCATGAGTAAATAATATTGTGATGTATGCATTGTTTATATATATATATACATATGTGTGATGTATATAGTTCTGCAGTTTTAAGTTCTATTCAGGCAGCCAGTAGACGTCATCATGGGTAAATGCCAATGCCAAGTCAGCGGCCACATCGATGGATGCCAACTGAGAATTGGCGGCCACTGATCTTGACGTTGAGTTTGCAGATCTGTTGTGATTTCAGATCCGAAAACGCCCCCGAAAATGTCACCCTCTGATTTGGAAACCGTTCCCCAACGGTAACCTAGCCTAACCCTTATGCGCATCCGACCCCCAACCCTTTATATTGTCCAATTTTCGGCCAAGTCTGTCCTTTTGACTCTTGGGTCAAAAACCTAGACTTTCTGTGCGAAAACGTGTTTTGGAACTCTTCGATCCGGCTACTGGAGGCTTCATCCGACGATCGGCATCGACTGGAGAGGACTCTGAACATCCGGGAATGACTTCCCCACGCTGGTGTGCAGTGAAGATCAACAGGGAACCCGGATAAAGAAGGATTTGAAGGCTCTTTAGCTCTGGCCGAGGAGAGTTTCTTCAACTCAAAACATCGATTGGGGATTTTATCCAAGGCAAGTAACCCAACCACATCATCCCTACATGTGTCTAGTATGTCCCAGAAATTTTACGATTTTTTCTCGTGTCCTGGAACCCCCATTCAAGTGATCTTTTGACGTTAGTCTGTGCTTTGCACAGACAGGAACTTAACGACATGATATCTTGCCGTTAAGATCTTAAGTTGGTGGCGATCTTTGTTGCCGTTAACCTGGTAAACGGCAACCCCTTGCCGTTTAGTTCTTCAGGCAGAACTAGTTGGTCTGTCTGCCCTTTATAACCTATTTTTTGGGATTTCTGTGCATGAGGATATATGGTAAATCTTGTATGTTATAAAGTATATATATATACCATGGAGTATGTTATGAAATTTTGATGAATTTTTGTTTACTGCAATAATTCCTGGGAAATTCTGAAACATTGTTGTGAGCCAAAGTTTGACGTCATAAATTTTCTATGGTAGTTAAATCATCATCAGAATGTATTGTTACAATTTGATAAATTTTTGATGGCTGTATAAATTATTACATTTTTCTGAATTGAAAAACAGTGAGCATGCCTATTTAGTGTAGAAACTTTTATAAATAGTGTGAAAATAATTAAAATCCCAGAAATTAGCATATGTTTAGTACGGATAGCATGCAGGTGTAGCATGAACTATAGGTCTGTGTTATAACAATTATGTAAATTGGGCTATTTTAACCGTAGATAATATCACTGTTTGAACATTATTAAATAGTGGATATTTCATATAATTATGAAACTTTGTATATATTATATGTGAACAGTAAATGACCTGTGGTTAAATTTTCACATTCATTGGATAACAGTAGGTACTGATTACAATATTTTCATCATGAAAAGGGTATGGTTTAGTGTAATTAAAAATGATTAATGTAATTACAGCATGATATGAATCAATTAGTAGTTGTGACTGATTTAGTTCTATTAACAGTAGTACCATGATAGGGAACCTAAACCATGTGCATAAATGTGAAAATGAGAATAGCGGGTTAAAATGGTGTGAAATTGTGTGTGTGTTAAAATGGAAAATGTGTAAATGTGCCAATGGGTGACACTGCTACCTTAGAGGGCTGTGGAACTGTACTGTGGTAAAGTCTCCACAGGAAGGTTCATACTGTGTGATGTCCCACGGGCATTGGGATTAAAACCTGGAGGCGAACAAGTATCGTTGGTTAGGGTGGAGAGTGATGCTCCCAGTTCTGCGCAGTAACTATGATTTATCACTAGAATGCCCAGGTGATAGATATATGTTGTGATTAGTGTGTGTCCTTCTAATGGTGGTTTGGGCTAAGTGTCACGGCATTTAAATAATGTGAAATTGTGTTTAAGGGAATATGCATGTGAAAACTGTGAAATTGTGTAAATGATTATATGTTAATATGAACTCTTGTGATAGCATGTCAAATGATAACTTCTTAAATGAATATGTTATGTACATAGAAAAACAACAAGCTTTTCATGTGTATAAATTTGTTATTCATGTGAATATGATTATAGAATCCATGCTAGAATTGTCTCTTTCTTTATGTGTATAAACTCCATGTTTAAGATGACAAATGTTAACATGTGAATATATAAATGTAGTTAAATGAAACTTAGTTTAACATATTGATAAATGTGTAGAGAGCATGTGATATGCTTTAAGTTATTGAACACTTTGTACTAAACAATTTCCATGTGTAACATGTGTAGAAATAATGTTTAGGTTCTATTTGCATAAATAGCTAAATCCATGCTTATATGTTATTGTGTGGTATAAGAAAGTGAATGTTAGGTGATGCATGTAAGTTTAATGTGTTTAGAGTTACTTGTTGAGTTCTTTTAGACTCATTCTTGCTTCGGCATATAGGTGCAGACGTTTCTACTTCTTCCGAGAAAGTCGTTAGAAGCGACTCAGAGCGGGAGTAGGAGACATTGTGGATTTAGCATTGTATTTTCATTTTCATAAGTATGTAATAAAGGACTCTGTGTAGTCTTATGTGGACAATATACTTAATTCATTTGTCTTAGTTGTGAAATGTCTAGTTTCTTTTCCACTATATGGACTGTGGATAAAATGTGGATGATGGAATAAGATATCTCATTTAGTTCTTTCTTTTCCACTGTCATGTGATATTTATATTTGTGTATACTTCAGCCTATCGTACTAGTGTTCGGTAAATGTCCCACTGTGGCGACGCTTTCTATATCGACGTGGGTTGGTAGAACCGTACTGATATAAAGAGAGTCGTTACACTCTGGTTCGCATAGGTTTTCTAGGGTTTTTGGACAACAGTTAAAAAGGTCTAATCCGGCTGGAGGATGGTTGCTTTATAGAACCTAAGGGTCGGGTATGCATTAGGGGTAGGTTATCCATCCGTTGGCAAGGTTTCCTAAACAAGAACCCGACAAAACCGCTACCGTTTTCAGATCTGAAAATGCACACAGCTGAAGAAGTAGGCGTCCACATCTGGTGCCGCCAACAGGGTAATTGGCGTCCATCGATCTGGACGCCAACTTCCCAGGGCATGCAGTCAGCGGCAGGTATGTTGCCGCCAACCTGCATTTCGGCCAGAAAACAAATGTACATCCACATAGATGTACCAATACATCATAAACAGTTTAATGGGTACAAAAATAAGTAGATATTACATGCACAAGGTTAAACATACATATATATATTCATGCACACAACATAATTACATTCCATATGCATAGATTTAATTAAAAATACCATGTACTTCAACAATTGATAATGCACGCACATTTAAATATATATATTACATGTACAAAAGTACCTTGTGTGTACTTACAAGATATATAACAATAATTATATACCATATACACTATATTATTTAAATACACATTGCACATAATAATAAATATAATATACACTGACAAGAATAACATATATTATACTTATGCACACAAGTGAGTAAGTAATTTTAACATGCACCAATTAAACAATATTAAATGCACAAAATTCGGGGGCCTTACAACATGTGACCGATTGATTATGGTTCTTAGCATGAAGGCCAGTACCATTGGTTGTCAAAAAACAACATTGATTTGGTCTGTAGGTTGTCCACAAGGTGACGGTTTAGGACCATTGCCTATCAGAAATGCCAACAGTGCCAAATCTATGGACTATTATTGGTAATGACATGGATGATAGTTGAAACTGTTGGCTAAGATTAAGCAGTGATGGTTGGTGACTATTGGTAATGACATGGACGACGGTTGTTAACAGTCGCCCATTATATAAAAGACGACGATGCAAACTGTAGACAAATATAATTAAATAAATAATAAATAACAGGCGACAGTTGGTGATCCGTCGGCTATGCCCTTTTTCGACTAGGGTATAGATGTTCGGATCATAAAAACACAAATGTACTCATAGAATGGTGAAATTATTACAAGGCAAATAGTTATTCTTGGAAACAGGAGTCCAACACCACAATGAAATCCAAACACAAACAATTTCTACGGCACATGAGAACGTAATTACTAAGAAAGGATAGGGAACACCAACGCACAAGGTAGAGTACGTGGGGCTTCATCGTGCCCCATCAAGGATTAAAAGGGGAAAAAATAAGGTAATCAACCAGAACAAAAAAAAAAGACTAGTCTGTTTAAGGTCATCCCGTCTATCCCCCTCCCAATGCCCAGTCTGGCGACCCCATTCCCCCCAACACATTGCCCCCTCCCCCGCCCCCCACAAACCACAAGCAGCACCCCCCCCCCCCCCAAATCCAACAGCATCCCCTGTCACTGCACCTCCTCCCTGCCAGTCATCCCTTACATCTCCCTCACAATCTGACTCCCCCTCACGTCTACCACCAACCCCGACCCTGTCGGCACCCCCTTCACCTCCCAATCACTAGTCCGGTGACCGCTTGCCACTACCCCGCCGGAAAGTCCCCAAATCGAGTGTGAATGATAATGTACTTACGTGCGAGAGAAAGGTAGGGTACGAACACTGCCTGCTGCTTCCGCGAGTCTTCTCCACTACAGACGCTACTTGCTGCTGCCGCCGCGAGTCTTCTCCACTACGGACGCTACCTGCTATTGCCGCCACGAGTCTTCTCCAGTGCGGATGCTGCCTGCCGTCGCCGCGAGTCTTCTCCACTATGGGTACGTTGCTTGCCGACGTCGCCACAAGTTCTTTTCCTCTATCGACGCCGCCTGTTGTCGCTGCAAATCTCCTACGGGCCGCTGCTTGCTTGTCCTCAACCCCTTTCACTGGTGCCTGCAGGAAACTGGAGAGTGGAGGCAAGGGAAAGGAGGGGGTTTTTTGCCCTTCAATCTTCACGCGGGAGGCCTTATTTCGATGCGGGCCCAAAATTAATAATAATATTTTATTATATGCTTACTATATCAAGCTTCGTAGGTATATGATTTTGTTATATGCTTACAGAATCACGTCGTAGAGATAGGTATATCTTAAAAGTTTAAGAACAAAGTTCGTCTAATATACTTACGACACGTACAGTTCGTAAGTATAGATATGTCTATCCATACGAATAGCTTTCGAATATATTGAACCATAAGAAACTTTCGTAAGTAGAGCTGAGATTTCTTGTAGTGTACCTTGGTTGAGTGCTTCTTTTGTCTTCGAACCTTGTCTGCATTTTTAGAGATCATGTACGATTGGAAGATGCAAGTTATGAAGGGCAGCTGGTTTAGTTGGCTCACATAAGGAATCCTCAGCATGAGCAGCACGGATTAACATAATTAACATGTTTGCTTCATTTGAACAAGAAGGATTAATGGAATTATTTGAGAACAAGTTCTAGTGGCGACGCAGGGTTCCTTCCTGCTGCAGGCTGAGAATTTGGGAGTATCAAACTCAAGTTCTATATACTCTCAAAATTAAAATTACAAGACTTGAAAATGTGCAGCAAGGTGGAGAAAAAACTCATTCTCAATGTGAGATGGACTTCTGTAATATTATGTGTATTTATAGGCTTTACAATATTTGAATTTAGAATTTGAAATTCAAAAATAATGGTAGTGTACAGGATGTGATCATTATATATCTCTTATCAGATGGCACAATTATTGTACATGGCAGTACTTCCGTGAAAAGATAGTGCTATCTGTATTTAGATTGCTCTCATTCAATAAGACTTATCCCGATATATATCCTCAATTTTGTAATGTGATAAATTGACGACAAAAATCATAAGATGATATCCATATTGATGGCAAAGAGATCGAATGCTCAAAGACATGGGCATGCAGGCGGATTAAGAGGAACAGTCTGGTAGTCTCACTGCTCCTAACTAGGACAATCGCCAAACAGTAAATGATTTTCTCATGAAACAAGATATAAAAGGCATTTTTTTTCCCAAGATGATAAGAACTTCTCAACGATGGTCCAAAAAGTTAAGTCTCTCGGACATCACGTCCATGTTAACTACAGTGCAGCACCAGGCTATAAATTGCCCATGTATATTACGGGTAATGTCTGAAGGATAATGTCTGGAGGATATGCCTAGCAAGACGGCCAGCAATCTAGGTGAGTCAACAAAACTGATTCATCCATTAAGATATATACTTCTCCATAACTGCCGGGGTGCACGTGGGAATTAAGGTGGTCAAATTGCAGAAGGATAAAGAAGGTAATGCACAAGGAGATGGCTCAACTGGCCATTCTCGTACTTGATGGTTAGGCCTGTCAATGGATCTAGAAGATCCGAAGTCTGATTCGAATCCGAAAATCCAATCGGATTCTGATCATATATTTTGACCCGAAATGTATCTTTTTCTCCACATTTGGGGCAAGCATCTCTGCTCTGAAACCTCTGTGTTTCGGTGCACGCCGAAAACCCGATCCGGGAACTCCTTCTGCCGTGCCCTGTGACCACCCCCCACGCACCATTTCCCAACCCTGGGACGTCCAGAATGGCGAGATTATCGGCGAAGAAAGCTCCTGCGGCCGTGGCCTGCCCATTACATCCTGCGGAACCCTCGGTGGCAAGCCTTCCCCTCTTTCGGCAGCCCTGGGGTTGGCCTCCCATCTCCGGCAGCGACGGCGGCAGTGCAATGAAGAGGGAGGAGGATGTGTAGTTGAAAGCGGCGAGGAGGGGGTGCCGAGAGGCAGAGCCGGAGGCTGATGGGAAACACGAGGAGGAGGCCAGGTGGGCAAAGGTGATCGGCGACATCGTCAAGCGGTGAGGGGAGTACGTGGAAGCCCTTCGGTGGCTCCGCCGTGACTACGAGATCTCCACCCAGAAGCAGCGGCGTCTAGGCGTTCCAACTGAGAGGAGGATGACGAGGAGGCCCACCGGTGGGCAAACGTGATCGGCGACATCCTCAATGGGCGAGGGGAGGACGTGGAGACCCTCCGGTGGCTCCGCTGTGACTACGAGGTCTCCACCCAGTAGCAGCGGCATCTTCAGGCGTTCCAGTTGAGAGGAGGATGACGAAGAGGCCCTGAAATGGGCGTCTCTCAAGAAGTTGCCCACCTATGACTGACTGCAGAAGGGGATCCTCATTGGCACCGCCGAAGAGATCTAGAAATATCCAAGGCCTGGGCTACAAGGAGAGGAAGAGCCTACTGGAGAAACTGGTAAAGAACACTGAGGAAGACAACAAGAAGTTCCTCATCAAGCTCTGCAACCGGATGGAACGGTGACTACCCCCCCAAGATCCTACTGAGAAACCTCCTCATACAGCAGAGCCGGAGCTAATCTGAGAGCCAATACTTGGGAAAAAACAATTGGGGTCTAAGCCTGTGAACCCACCGATCCTTGAGCACAAGCCATGGAAGCATCCTCCAGAGTATAGCCTGCTTATTGGTCACGAGAGGCCGCCTCACAGGCCAGCTCTAGGAGGGGAACTCAAGTGCTCATTGCTCAACGCGGAGACAGATTCGGACACTGACCCGAATCTGAACCTTCATTTTAGGTTTTGATCCGACCCGTATCTGACAGCTGCCAAATTTCTGATCCGGATCCGGATCTCAAAGGTTCCAACCTGGATCTGATCCATTGATAGAACAGGAGACTCTAATCTGATGGTGGTGCAATACCTAGAAAGAGATTGGAGATACAAGAGGTGTTTATCCAACAACCACGCAAGGCGAACGCTAGTTTTTTGGGATGACAAGATTGATATCCCAGAAATAGTACAAGTATCTCCACAAGTAGTACACATAATCATGGAGGATAGTAGGTCCCATGAATCTTGGGTGCTATTCGGGGCCAGCACATATTGGAGATATATGAATCCCTTAATTATGGGAAGAGCTTGGAGCTGCTGTTGCAGCATATAAAGCAATTTGCTACATTGGTGATTTCAACTGCATCACTAGTGAAGAAGAAAAATGGGAGGAAGAAAATTTGTGGTCACACATGGGATCAAGAAATTCATTCATGAATCAAGAAATACACTCATAAGACTTTTATTTAAAAAATTGGTGACGTGTGGTTAAAGATGATGAGTTCAATGCAGTCCAATACTTCTACTTGTACACTTATATTCCACTAGCGTTAATGCTACTTTGATAGCTCTTTTGCCAAATGATCATGATGAGATCATAATAATGAGATCAATTCTCTTCATGCATTGATCCTAAATATTCTTGATCATAAGTTATTCGCGAAGGACATCGAGATAATTGGATAGACTAGTGTACTGTATACATGTCCATATAATGGAGGTAACTAGACTCATAACTGCTCACGTAGAGACACTAAGGACATAGTGAAAGTGCTCATTCGAGAATGGGTTTGCTGTGTTGAGCAATTTTATAAAAATATTATTTATTATTTTGAATATGGCAAAATCATTATCTTATTAAATTCATGAGAATGCATATAATACTATTTGCACGTGATAAAGGTTCGTGTATATTATAATGTACAACCTTTATTAGACAATAGGTGTTAACACACAAAGCATAGGTGTTAACACACAAAGCATAAAAGTCCACAACTTATATATATATATATATATATATATATATATATATATATATCATACTGACTCCGACTCCTGGAAAGTCAAAGTTAGATATCGATTGATGAATAGTCGAAGTCCTACCCCGACTCCTGAAAAGTTGAAGTGAGATATCGATTGAGGAACAATTGTAGTCTTACTGTGACTCCTGAGAAGTCGAAGTTAAATATCGATTGATAAACAACCGAAGTCCTACTCTGACTCCAAGAAAGTCAAAATGTGGTATCGATTGGTGAATAAAGGTCATCAGTCGCAGTCTCACTACGTCTCCTGTGAAGTCGAAGTTAGATATCGATAGGTGAATAAAGACTATTAGTCGTAGTCTCACTGCGACTTCTTTATAGTCGAAGTCTTATATCGATTGATGAACAAATCTAACTAGTCGAAGTTTCCACATATCGATTGCTATATATATATATCGATTGCCTTTAAGTTCTATATCGATTGTCTTTAACTTCTATATCGATTGCCTTTGAGTCATGCATCGAATGTCTTTTGAATATCGATTGATGTTATTTTACATAGCTATTGATGTAGTATTATTCTGATTGACTTTAAAATCCGTTATGCTCTGGATTGAAGAACAAATCATAATATGTTAATATTCTTTTGTATATCTTTAAACTTATACATAATTCTACACTTCGATTCTTACAAAAGTTTGTCTAATAAAATTACATTAGTTTATTACCTTATGAAATCTGAACTCCAGTCTATTTAATGCAGATTGTCTGACTCCCTTGTCCTCTATACTTTGATTTAAAATTATTTATTTAATAACACATCTAAAGTATAGTAATTTTAGATTGTTTCCAAGGCAACCATCTGTTCTACAAGACATCTACAAGTGTTCTTCGAACTAACAAGTTTTCTAGTTTGTAAGGAAAAACTTTTTACAATTGTACTGCATGCCAAGTAGGTGTCCATATCTCTTTGAATGCTCACCTAACCCAGTACTCCCCAAGGACAGACTTTTTCTCTGGAACAAATAGATATCTCTTCAAAATGACTTGTCTCTTATTTTCAATTGTTATTTTATTTCTTACAAGTCTAACCATGACAAAGAGAAAAGTTTTTGGTGTTTGCAGACATTTATTGAAGCTATCTACAGAACCATGCAGCTATCCAAATAGCCTTAAAGCCGTTGAGACTCAAGATCTGTTGATCGACCTCTCAAATAGTCCTCCAACTCACAACGTTCAAATGTGTGAAATTGCTATTTTCCAACAGGAAACAAAGACTCTAAAGGCTATATTAGGGGTTGAATTTTGAAGATCAAATGACATAGAAAAAAATAAATATACACACCTAACTACAAACAAGAGAGCCACAAACACAATTTGATGGAAAGCAATCTGTGCAAGCAGTCGACTTCAAGTTTTCCTCCTCTCTCTCATCTTCTTCATGGAGGATTCAAAAGTCTGACACTTGTTCTTCAAACCACCTTTGAATGAGAAAGAGTTCTGAACATTCGAGTCCATTTGTATATCTCTTTTCTAATCTCTTGTGTTTGCTCATTCCCTTGAGCAGGCACACAGTCTATATACTTCGTTAAGTGTACAAACTAGCAGGGGGTTTGTTCTCTGCAGTTCCCCTTGGTAGAAGGGAAGGCCTACTGTTGTATGCAATTGTTTATCCTTTGTGTTTAAGAGAAGACTTGATGGGGAACGAGTGATTGTAATACCTCTCATTAGAGAGAAGGCCAAGAGTTCTTGGTAGTTAGTGTAAAATCCCAAGTTGTGCTTGGGGTAGGGCTACCAATGAATATCTACTTTCTGACTTTCCGACCCATTTTTGACTTTTTGTATATGTTTTTACATTTTTGCTTACTTTATATTTTTCCATTTCTATTTTTGATAATATATATTTTTTATTTACAAAATATATACTCTTAAAGTCTTATTTATTAATATGAAATTTTTTTTGACAGTTTTTAACTTCTCCTTAATTTTTAAATAGGATCTAATTAACTTGACTCTCTCGTAGCATTTATTATGCTTATTATTATCAAACACATCCCTTTTAACACTACTTCTAATGCTACATACATTTATAATTTGATCCTACCAAATGTTTCTGATTACATTCTGTTTCCGATTTTCTTATAGGAAATGGATGCGGAAAGTGCCATTTTCGATTCCGACTCTGACCCGTTGGCAGCCGTAGCTTGGGGACTGGATGTAGGACTCCTGATTGAGAGGAGGTCTGAACTAAGATAAATTCTTTGTGCACTTTGTGTGCTTGATTCTGCTAAGTTACACTTATTTCACACACACCACACCAAGTACTAACGCTACTGTTAAGTGTTCTCCCATTTTTTAGATAAAATTTTAAAGTGTAACAAGTCCTATTCACCCCCCTCTAGGACATCTAAAGCTCCATCTCGATCTAACAAGTGGTATCAGAGGTAAGGTCTTCTCATGAAAAAAATCAAAAGATTTGAGAAGAGATGACAGTAGAAGTGCACAACTATGAAGGACAGTCCGTGATAAGACCACCATCTTTTATGGTGAAGATTATCAATACTAGAAGATACGAATTAAATGCTTCATTCGAGGCATAAACTTTGATCTATAGTAGGTAATAGAACAAGGTGATTATGTTATCCTTGCTGATGGTACTTCTGGATTATCATTAGCTGATAAACAAAATATGTCCCCAAACTATAAGGCTAAAAACTATCTATGTTGGGCATTTTCTAATAAAGAATTCAATAGGTTATCTGCATGT
This sequence comes from Colocasia esculenta, assembly GCA_014218235.1. Taxonomy (NCBI): domain Eukaryota; kingdom Viridiplantae; phylum Streptophyta; class Magnoliopsida; order Alismatales; family Araceae; genus Colocasia; species Colocasia esculenta. The sequence goes on from CM024762.1 coordinate 54,190,262, forward strand.
AGAACTGCTAAAGAAATGTGGGATAAATTACAAGTAATATATGAAGGAACTGATAAGGTTAAACAAACTAGATTAAAAATTATTGTTTCTTAGTATGAATAGTTTCAAATACTACCTAACAAAAATATTACTCAAATGTACAATAGATTTACTAATATAACAATTGATTTAAGCTCAATAGTTTCAAATACTACCTCATTTATTTCAAGTTTAGAGTCTGATTCTGATAGTTTAGAAGATGTATTTAATGAATTGTTTGATAAATATAAAATTGTTGTTAAACAAATGAAAGTTCTTTAGTTAAATATGATAAATAAAGAAAAATCTAACAATTTTCTAAAAACTGAAACAAAAAGGTTAGGACAACATTTAGTTGAAACCAAAAGAACAAAGGAACTATTATGTGAAGATTTAAAAACTAAAAATGGTAAAAATATGGAACATGGAATTAATCTAAATGATTAAAAAATGAAGAAAAAGTGAGTGAAAAAATAATTATTTAAGAGCTTCCATAAACAAAATAACAAACTGCAAAACATCATTAGTAGTAAAACTAAAAGGTGCTGTAATAGGTAAAAAGAAGTATGGAGTAGGATATAAACCACCAATAAATGAAGAGAAAATCATTTATCCTAAACAATATCCAACTCTCAACTTTGTAAAAGAAAGCTTAATTGGAAAATATAGAAAAGTCAATGCACATCACCACAAATAGAAAATGAACAGTGTAAGAACACAACCAAAGAATGCACATAATCTATGTTGTTCTCATTGTAACCAATTTGGACACACTATTAGCACTTGCACCACTAGACATCTGCACTAGATTCCGAAAACTAACCTTCATAGACCCAAGAATGTTTGGGTACCAAAAGTCCTAACTTAATTCTGTTTGCAGGGGCACTTGAAAGCATCCAAATGGTACTTAGATAGTGGATGCTCAAGACATATGATAGGTGATAAACAACTATTCACAAGTTTTAAAAGTGAAATCAGTTAAGTTACATATGGTGACAATGGAAAAGGAAATGTGATAGGATGTGGAACAATAGGAACAAAAGCAAAAGATCTATAGTGGATGTCATGTGTGTTGAAGGATTAAAATACAACCTCATTAGTATCAGCAAACTATGTGATAAAGGTCATTCAGTGAAATTTCAAAATGCCAAATGTGTTATCTTAAAGAATGAGGAAATAATTTTTGAAGCTCAAAGAGACTGATTTATGGCATAGAAGAATAGGGCAAGCTAGTATATCAGTGATCAAGAAATTATTTAGGCATGATCTAGTTGAAGGTCTTCCAAAGCTCAAATTGAAGAAATTTGTAATCTGTACAGCTTGTACAAAAAGGAAGCAGACCAAGACATCTTTTGAATCCAAAACAATGGTAACTACTTCAAAACCATTGGAACTCATTCATATGGATTTGTTTGGGCCTATAAGAACAGTGAGTCTTGGAGGAAAAGTCTATGGCTATGTAATTGTGGATGATTACTCAAGATACACTTGGGTATATTTTTTGGAAGCCAAATCAGAAACTTTCTCAGCCTTCCTGAAATTCAGTAAAATAGTACAAAAGAGGTAGAAACATGAGATAATCAGTATCTGATCAGATCTTGGTGGGGAATTCAAAATTGAAGAATTTGTCAGATTCTGTGAAGAAAATGGCATTGAACATAATTTCTTTGCACCAAGAACACCTCAACAAAATGGAGTAACAGAAAGAAAGAATAGAACACTGCTAGATATGACCAGAACAATTCTTACAGAATATAATCTACCAAGATACTTCTAAGAAAAAGTAGTCAACACAGTCTGCTACATTTTTAATAGGTGCATTGTTAGACCAATATTGAAGAAGACTCCAAATGAACTCTACAAGGAGAAAAATCCAAACATTAGTCATCTTCGACCTTTTCGCTATAAGTGTTTTATTGTGAATAATGGTAAAATAATCTAGGAGAATAGATGCTAAAAGTGATGAAGGTTTCGTATGGCCCATCAAATTTTCTACAGGTTCACGCTTTTAGAAGATCGTTTGGTAGGCAATCGGGACCCCGGATGACGTGTTTTGACTAATTCAAGGGTCTTTTGAGATTGACGTCAACAGGCCTTGACGTCAACCTACTACTTGTTCTGACGGCAATGTCGATTGCCATCTATTTTGTTTTGACATCAATATTTCTTGGAATTCTGACGTCAATATTTCTTTTGACATCAAGTTCTGCGTGTTCCAGTCTGACTTTCTCTCTGAAACTAGTGGTTTCCTTTGAATAGGTTTGAATGAATAGAGTCGTGTTTGGGAAAGGATCTTACACAAATCGTGACCCTTGGATCTCTATATATAGAAAGGGATCACTTGGGGGAGAGAACTTTTGCTCTCTTGCTTGAGTTTGGGGTTGTGAGAGAGGAGAGAGAGAGGGCAATCCTGAGGGTAGATTGACCATGTTGTTGTTTGTTCGAGATTGCTGCTATGAGGAGAAAGCATCCATAACCTGAGAGGAAGGCTCTGGATGAGGAGATCATGGCCAGATCGTGCTCAAGACGAAGGATTTGATCGTGTTTGGAGGATACCTCTTTAGGTACGAAAGAGGGCTTCATAGGCTAAATTCTCTTGTTGTAGAACTTTCTTGAGGTAAGTAACTTAGGGTTTCTCTACTTTGACTTGTCCCCTAGGGTTTTCCTACTTTTCTACATTTTTAGAAAATTATTTTGATGTCATTTTCCATGTTTTCTTGCCCTCGGTCTACAATTTGTGTTGTTTGGGAGGTTGACAGCAAGCAGTGTGTCGCTAACCTTAAGTTGACGACAACATATGTTGGTGTAGTGCCCTAAATCTTTTGCTTCTTAGAATTTTATAATTGTGTGTATGTGTTTCAACTTTTAGTATTGAACTGTAAAATTGATGAACTTGACGTCACAATTCACTGTAGTTTACTGAAGTAGACGGCATGATCGATTGCCGTCTACCTACTGTAAATGACAGAGGTACGTGCCTTTTATGTTTTTCTAAACTATTTTATTTTTCAGTATGATAAGTTGACAACATGATCGATTGCCATTTACCTCATGGTAGACGGCAACCTATGTTGACATTAACCTGACTTGCTATTTTTTGCTGCTATCATTCCGGAGCGAAATGATCGGCCATTTTCATGGCATTTATCTGATGGATCGAGACATTTTCAGTTCAATGGTCAGGATTAGAGCTTGGGTAAACCATAGGAGTCTTTATAAGACCCCGATTTGGCTTTTAAGATGAGGTTTTTCACCGGTTTAGAGGTGAGAAAAGAGGGCCGAAGGAGGAGTTGTTGTGCGGCGATTCGTGCAGATCGAAGTAAGCTAGGCAGAGAGGCAACATGAAGGATCATGTTCAGGAAGATCTCCAAGTGTAGGCACTGTTCTGGAGGATGGATCGGGCGATTGAAGGCGGCGAAGAGGACTGCCTTATTGCCAAGGCGGGCATCTTCAACTTTTTCATCGTTGCTCTAGAAGGAGTGTTAGAGGCAAGTAACATGGGGGAATGGTTTAGGATGTTAGACTCTATAGATACATCATTTTCATTGATTTTTAAACCCATGATTAAGAGAAAAGGATGGAGTTAAACTTCTGGTATTTCATGTATGTTTTTCTGGTTTTCTGACGGGAGAACTTAATGTCAACATTGACTGCCATCTATTTCATGTAAATGTCAATGTATTGGACGTCTATATATATCGTAACGGTACTATGTGCCGCCGTCAACTGATCTTAACAACAAGGTATATTGTTGTTAACCTGTGCAAACGGAAATCTACATTGCCGTTAAGTTCATCTCTGTTGTTTTTCTACAGATCTATTTAATTGCTCATAAGTTGTGATTCATGCATGTACAAGGTTTCGGATTTGGTTATATTATGTATAAATAGGCACTGTTAAACAACAAAAATGTCATGGGTGTCACATGAGCTATGCATATTGGTTCTTTAAGAGTTACTTATCTTGATAAGATATGAAGAAAGAAAGATAAATTGTGCATGATCTATGTCGTGAGATTTCGTTTGGGTTCCTTATTGTTGTTACATAGAAATACACAAACTGATCATGCTCAGTTTCGCACAGTAAATTTATATTTCATTTGAACCTTGTGCCATATTAGTTAATTCAAGTAATGATAAATAATCCTAGGAAATGATGCTTGATTCAAAAAAATATGAAATTTGGTATATGTAATGCATGACTAGGAATAGACTTACTGTCAAGATTTCAAGATTTTCTGTGCACTGTACTTGCTGCTATAATTTTCTGAGTTATGAAAATGTACATGGAAATCAATAGATGTGAGAAAGAGTACATAAATATTGAATTTTTGTCTAAACAGTCAATGTAGTATCATGATAGGTCACTGTTGTATAGTAGAATAATGATTTTAGAAATGATTAAATGAGTTGTGTGATCTTATATTGTTGTCTTACTTAATGAATTGACAACCATGCAAAATTTTACGAAAAAGCATGCTAGAATTATATTTAGAGATTAATTGCATGAAAACATGTCATAAGATTTTTGAAATAATGTGGCCAATAAGATATTGCTATTATAGAGATGCCTACATGGAACTACGCCATAGAATGCCCCTATGGTTATGGTTCACCTACATGAAATTTACTACATGAATCCGTGGGCAACGGATGAAATCCTAGAGGTAGACATGTTCTACTAGTTAAGGTGGGAAGGACTTCCCCCAGTATTGTGCAATGACAAAGACTTCATCACTGATTTGCCTAGGTGATAAGTGAATGTTACTTACTACATGATCTTTATTAATAGTGGGGCTATGTCTTGGCAACTCTACATGCCATACTATAAGATATTGTCTAAATGCTACATGATGTTGTCTACATGCCATACTACATGATAAGGTCTACATGCCATTATCACAAGCCATATGAACTATTTATTTATTTATTATAAGACAACATCTTTTATGGAAAATGATTGACAAATAATCTAGAGTACATTAACAGGTAAGAGCTATATTGTATGAAGGATAAGTGATTGAATATGTTATCATGTTTTAAAAGTAGTTATATGATAAATCTTAAACTGCCTTTCTTTGTAGCTTGCTGGGTCTAGTATTTTTTTTTTAATTAATTGAAGATGGTCCTCAAGGCCTCAAACTAGGAGAGTGCACTCTCCCCCATGAGCTTGCTTAACATTTCAGGGAAGGCTGAGGACATTGGTATAGAGGACTTAGTCCATTCTTACTCTGAGCGTGAGGACGTGGAGGCTTAGATCTTTGTCTCAGAAGTGTGTTTGAGTGAATTTGTATGTGAGAATAAATTGTAATTTGAATATTGTGTCATTTATGGACTTGTGAAACTGTTATTACCTTGGACTATTGTAGTTTCTTATTTTATGCCCCAGACTTGGTATTTGAATACTATGGTGGCTATTTTTAGCCACCTAAGCCTGCGAGGCCCATCATGGCCCATCGTCATCCTACAGACGGGCGCGGCCCTTCGCCAGGGCGACATATGTCCTCGGCAGAAGGTTGGAGATCTCGAACATGGTCTCTACTTCTGGGCACCCCCACGAGCCTAGGGGAAGTCTCCGGACACCCCTCATCCTGTTCGGTTCAGGCCCTATCTACCGAACAGACCTGCGGGAAGTATGCCCTGGACCCTCTAGTAGCAGTAGCGCCCAGGCACCGAGCAGTGGGATAGCTTACTGAACAGGTAACCTGCTCGGTACCTTCCTCCCGGGAGATTACAACCGGTCCTTCGCCTCGGCACGACGGTTACAATGGCTGCATCGTGCGCGTGCAACGACCAAGTGGTGCATTAACTCCAGGGCCCTTCAACGGGCGCCTGGACGCGTAACTCCACGCCAAGGGTGCCACATTAGGGGACATTCCGTCCCACCCCCTCTTCACCTTCACCTATAAAAGGCCCAGGTAAACACCATGCAAAGGTAATGAAACTTTTGAGACTCACACTCGCTCTCACGCGATTCACACACGAGAACCCCCATTTCCTTCAAGCCCTGTGCTGACTTAGGCATCAGAGGGTTCTCCCCGGTCACAAAATCGTGCCCCCCTGATCCAGTTCTGGTCTTGCAGGCTTCCATCTGCATCGGCATTCGTCTTCCCCATCTTCTTCAGTGGAGGCCCATTTGGCTCAAGCCCGAACAGGAAAACACCACCACATTTAGCCCCGTCTGTGGGAACGAACGAGAGGCCATGTGCCCTACCCAAGCGTCTCATCTTCATGAGACCCCCACACCCTTATCCTCATCGGCGGGCGCTGTGTAGAGGTATTCTTTAGTCCCACATTGAAAGATATTGAGAACAATTGTGTGCTTATCAGCAAGAGCCTCACCTCTTCTCTCAAGAGGGCCCTTTTAAAGGACAAAACCCTAAACATGGGGACAACACCTCTAGGAAGGCACACTTAAATCACGTCTCTTCATTGGCGTCGTTTGTGGGAATGAATGACAGGCCATGCGCCCTACCCCAGCATCTCATCTTCATGAGACCCGCACACCCTTATCCTTACTAGGGGGGGGGGGGGGGCTGTGTAGAGGTATTCTTTAGTCCCACATTAAAAGATAGTGAGAACAAGTGTGTGCTTATCAGCAAGAGCCTCACCTCTTCTCCTAAGAGGGCCCTTTTAAAAGAAAAACCCAAAACATGGCGACAATACCTCTTGGGAGGCACACTTAAATCACGTCTCTTCATTGGCGCCATCTGTGGGAACGAACGAGAGGCCATGTTCCCTACCCGAGCGTCTCATCTTCATAAGACCCGCACACCCTTATCCTCACCGGGGGGGGGGGGCGCTGTATAGAGGTATTCTTTAGTCCCACATTGAAAGATAGTGAGAACAAGTGTGTGCTTATCAGCAAGAGCCTCACCTCTTCTCTCAAGAGGGCCCTTTTAAAGGACAAAACCCTAAACATGGGGACAATACCTCTTCGGAGGCACACTTAAATCACGTCCTCCCAAGAGGTATTGTTCCCATGCTTGGGGTTTTGTCCTTTAAAAGGGCCCTCTTGGGAGAAGAGGTGAGGCTCTTGCTGATAAGCACACACTTGTTCTCACTATCATTCAATGTGGGACTAAAGAATACCTCTACACAGCCCCCTAGTGATGATAAGGGTGTGCGGGTCTCATGAAGATGAGACGCTCGGGTAGGGTGCATGGCCTCTCATTCGTTCCCACAGACGGCACTAATGAAGAGACATGATTTAAGTGTTCTGCCCAAGAGGTATTGTCCCCATGCTTGGGGTTTTGTCCTTTAAAGAGCCCTCTTGGGAGAAGAGGTGAGGCTCTTGCTTCGGCTATTAAGGATGTTCACGAAGGACTGTGCGGAAGCCACTTGGGGGGCAGAACACTAGCACGTAGCATTATTCGAGCAGGATTTTGGTGGCCTTCTCTGCAAAAGGACTGCATGTCCTTCGTCAAAAGGTGTCCAGAGTGCCAGAAGTTTGGGCAGCTCATTAAATAGCCAGCCAAACAACTTCGCACCCTATTCAAACCATGCCCTTTCGCCAGATGGGGGATTGACATCCTGGGTCCATTCCCAGAAGCACAAGGGCGAAAGAAGTTTCTGTTCGTAGCCATCGACTACTTCACCAAATGGATCGAAGCAGAGCCCATTGCCGCTATTACCAACCAAGCCGCGTGGAAGTTCGTGTGGAAGAACATCCTCTGCTGGTTCGGCGTCCCAAGGGTGATCACTTCCGACAACGGGAAGCAGTTTGACAACACGTTCTTCAAATAGAAGTGCTCTGAGCTCGGTATCTAAAACCACTTCACCTCAGTGGCACATCCCCAAGCAAACGGTCTGGTCAAAAATGCCAACCGAACATTGCTGCACGGGATACGTACAAGGGTTGAAGCTGCGGGAGGTTCGTGGATTGAAGAGCTCCCCAACGTGCTGTGGTGTCACCGGACAACTGCTCGGGTGGCTATTGGAGATACTCCCTTCCATCTGGCCTATGGCACTGAAGCGGTCGTGCCCCTGGAAGTAGCTAATCCCACCATCCGAACCACTCACTTCGACGAAGCCACCAACAACCAAGCGCTTAGGGAGAATGTAGACATGCTCGGCGAATGCCAAGGCGATGCCAGCATCAGACTAGTCTCCTATCCACAGCGACTCGCACAATATTACAATTCCCGAGTTCGGGAGCGGCGCTTCTTCGAATGAGACCGAGTCCTCTGTCGTTGCTCAGCATCGGATATCTGAAGAGCTGTTGGCAAACTCGCCCCCAAGTCGGAAGGACCTTATCAGGTCACTGAGGTCTCGGGAAAGGCTCCTATAAGCTTACTACTTTTAGTGGCGAAGCCATACCCAAGACCTGGCATGTATCTAACTTGAAGGCTTACTACCTATAAAAGCCTCCTGCTCCACATCCTACTTCTCTTCTTCCCATTCATCTGGTCGGCTTGAGAAGGTATCTAAAACATCCTCATTCAAATCATATCAGCTCGAGAAGATGGGCTGATACCTCCAAGTGAAAAGGTGTTCTGCACATGCCCCTGGTTGGAACTTCTTCCAGTTCCCTCAACCTGCGCGAGAACTGCAAACCCCTTTTTTGAACGATCGACAAATTTCGATTCGAACAGAACAAGTAGAAGGGAATGAAGATAGAAAAAGCGAAGCCATTCACAAAAAGGAAAATCTATTAAGACTCTTTGTACAAAAGCTCGCTGAGGCTGAGCTATATAAAAAAAGAGAGAAAAGAAGATACAGTCAGGGAGCCTGTTCGGAGGCACCTGCGCCACCATCGCCGGAAGCAACAGAAACGGCAAATGGAGGAGACGGCGGGAGGGCGCGAGGAAGAAGATGATGAGATGGCTTGGGGGGCAAGCAAGCTTTTCGAATTAGGTTAAAGGCATGGACTCCTGCCTTCACCCCTCCTCTTCCTTATAAGGAAAAGGTGGCACAAAATTCGAAGAGCCAAAATGGTGCTTCCCCTGCTCCAAGTGAACGTTCGGGTGTACCGCGTGAAGCCCCTAGATTGACACGTCGCCCTTTCATCATGAGAATTCCTCTAACCTTGAGGAGGAGCATCGAGCGACATCGCCCTGCCGCCATTCACACGTTTGTGGTCGGCATCCCATTAAATGGATGAAAGACGTTCGATCAGACTTCCGCCCTGAAGCGCTTGGGTTCTCGAGCCAACGCGAGGGCGTGGGGGGTAAGTGTGGTGGCTATTTTTAGCCACCTAAGCCCGCGAGGCCCATCATGGCCCATCGTCATCCTACAGACGGGCGCGGCCCTTCGCCAGGGCGACACGTGTCCTCGGGAGGAGGTTGGAGATCTCGAACACGGTCTCTGCTTTTGGGCGCCCCCAGGAGCCTAGGGGTAGTCTCCGGACACCCCTCATCCAGTTCGGTTCAAGCTCTATCTACTGAATAGACCCTGCGGGAAGTATGCCCTGGACCCTCTGGCAGTAGCAGCGCCCAGGCACCAGGCACCGAGCAGTGGGATAGCCTACTGAACAGGCAACCTGCTCGGTACCTTTCTCCCAGGAGAATCCAAGAGGTCCTTCACCTTGGGACGATGGTTACAACAGCTACATTGTGCGCGCCCCACGACCAAGTGGTGCATTAACTGTAGGGCCCCTCAACGGGCGCCTAGACGCGTAACTACCCGCCAAGGGGGCCAACCGGCGCGCCCTTTCTGGCCACATTAGGGGATGTTCCATCCTACCCCCTCTGCGCCTTGCCTATAGGCCCAGGTAAACACCATGCAAAGGTAATGCAACTTTTCAAACTCACACTCGCTCTCACGCGATTCACACACGAGAACCCCCATTTCCTTCAAGCCCTTCCAGTCATGTGCTGACTTAGGCATCGGAGGGTTCTCCCCGGTTGCAAAATCGGTCTCCCCTAATCAAGTTCTGGTCTTGCAGGCTTCTATCCGCACCGGCATTCGTCTTCCCCATCTTTTTTAGTGGAGGCCTGTTTGGCTCAGGCCCAAACAAGAAAACACCACCACAAATACAATGTTGATGAAAAGCAAAATTTCATTTCGTTGCAATTTTGTTCTCAGTTAGTTGTCATTTGTGTATAACTCAATCTGAACCGATAATGTTCGATGTTTCCACTATAGCACCACCCTTGGAACCGATGTGAGTTGGTACAACTGTACCGGGTTTAAGATGGGCATTACAAAGATTGGTATTAGAACCTTCCAAGTTGAGTTTATACATAAATGAATTATCAACAATTTGTTCATGTCCTTAAGTCTGCATAAAGAATTAGTCCAAGATTATTTAGAATAATAGGTCATTATAATAATTGCCTATTTTACAGACTATGGCTACCCATGGTGGTAGTGGAGCAGGCTCGGCCCGAGCTGATGAACCAACTAGAGGTCCACAGGCTCCAGATCAGCAGGCACCGGATCAGGCCGGCATACCATTACCACCCCTACCACCACTCGTGGACTATGGGGCACTGATGCAGGGACTTGTGCACGCGATGCAGACCCAGGCACAACGACAGCTACCTTGCAGGCGCAAGTGCTGGACTAGGTTTGTACTTAGGAAGTAATTATCAGGTTGTTGATTTGATGAATCCAACTAAAGGACTTGACTTGGATGTAGGCACAGGCACCAGCTCATGAGGCAGGTATTGGAGGTGCATCAATGTTGGAGCAATTCAGGTGGATGACTCCACATTTCTTTAAGGGGGAGAGTGATCTAATTATGGCATAGAGTTGGCTGCATGAGAAGGAGAAGATCTTTCGTGCTATACAATGTACAGAAGAGGAGCGGGTGACCCTGGCTACTTATATACTGCAGGTAATGAAGATTCTTGAAGTGTTGAGAGTACACCCTTAGCATTATCTACCATCTTTTGCAAGAGCGTGCCGGCATGTGGTGGTCATCAGTACTACGCACACAGTTCGAGGATGCAGTTGTTGAGGTTACATGGACTGAGTTTGTTCGCCTGTTTAGAGCAAATTATATTCTAGAGCACATGCAAGACCGAATGGAATAGGAGTTTTTGACGTTGACCCAAGGATCAATGAGTGTGCTAGAGTATAAGGCTAGATTTGCAGAGCTGTCTAAGTACGCACCTCATATAGTCACTGACGAGCGGAGGAAGGTGAAGAAATTTGTGATGGGATTGAAGCCGTCCTTGAGGACTAGACTCATGGCTCTCAGACATCGTTCGATGGATGAGGCATTGTCAATAGCATGCATGTAAGAAGCGAAGATGGAGGTGTATCTGGAAGAGAAGAGGGCTTCTTTAAAGAGGCATGGATCAGCATTTTAGCGACAGGACAAACGGAAGAAGACTATAGTGTTTCAACCCAGGGTAGTGGTACTTGCGAGAGTGGCTACACCGACTACGAGCAGTGGTACAGTTGCAGAGAAGCCTTTATGTTCTCAGTGTGGGAAGCGTCACGAAGGAGACGTCTATTGGGTGACTTCTAGTAGATTCCTGAGGTGTGGTGACAAGAACCACAAGATCCGTGACTATCTGAAGATGCCATAGCATACTGCAGCAGCAACGGCACCAACAACTGCTAGACCAGCAGAGAGAGCAGCAGGGAGATCGAGGGGCCAGGCTCAGATTTTTGCTTTAGCGAGAGATGAGGCTGAGCTGGTAGAGCACGTCACAGAAGGTATGGTTTTGATTATGGGTATGCATGCTCGTATTTTATTTGATATTGGTGCTACACATAGTTTTATCTCCGAGAAGTTTGTAAGGGTCATGATGAAGGAGTCTGATGTGGTTCCTGAGGACATGAAGGTTCTGTTGTCAATTCACACCCCAGCAAGAACCATGTTGATTGGGCAGTGTTTTTCTTCCCTCCATATGTGTATCGAGAAGCAAGATTTGCCTGGTAGTTTTTATCTACTGAAAATGAAGGACTACGATGCCATTTTGGGTTTAGACTTGCTCGAGGAGCATTACGCCCTTATGGATTGTAGGAAGAAGATAATCATTTTCTAGATTCTGGGTGAGGACGAATTTTCCCATCCGTTACCCAAGAATATGACAGGTATGTTTGTAATCTCAGCTTTGAAGGCAACTCGGATGTTGAACAAAGGTTGTAGTGGTTTTCTTGCCAGTGTTGTGTTTTCTGCGGACTTGAAGAGTGCACCGACAGTGGAAGATATTGAGGTCGTCTGGGACTTCAGTTATGTGTTTCTCGAAGACTTGTCTGGTTTGCCACCTAAGAGGGAGATTGAGTTCGGTATTGAGTTGGTACCTGATAGTTCACCTATATTGATTGCTCCTTATCGTATGGCACCAACAGAATTGGAGGAATTGTGGAAGAAACTTCAAGAATTACTGGACAAGGGGTTTTATTTGGCCAAGTGTGTCACCTTGGGGAGTGCGTATACTCTTTGTGAAGAAGAAAGACGGGTCGATGAGGCTGTGCATCGACTATTGTAAGTTGAATCAGGTGACTATTAAGAACAAGTATCCATTGCCGCGTATTGATGATTTGTTTAACCAATTGCAAGGGGCTTCTGTGTTTTCTAAGATTGATCTTCATTCTGGCTATCATCAACTCCGAATCAAGCCTGAGGATTCTTCTAAAACAGTTTTTAGGACAGGATATGACCATTATGAATTTCTAGTCTTACCTTTCAGTTTGACGAATGCTCCAACTGTTTTCTTGGACCTAATGAACAGGGTTTTTCGGTAGTACCTGGACTCGTTTGTCGTGGTCTTTATTGATGATGTGTTGATCTACTCGCTTAATGAGGAGTCTCATCAACAGCATTTGAAGATTGTGCTTGAAGTCTTAAGAATGCACAAACTGTATGCAAAATTCAGTAAGTGCAATTTTTGGATGAAGGTGGTTCATTTCTTGGGGCATGTTATATCTAGAGATGGTGTTTCTGTAGATCCGACAAAGGTGGAAGCAATCCTAGATTGTGAACAACCTAGATCATCTGCTAGGATTAGGAGTTTCCTTGGTTTGACATGTTATTATAGACGATTTATTGAGAGGTTTTCTTCTATTATGGCTACATTGACGAGGCTGATGAGGAAAGGAGTTAAGCTCGAGTGGATCAAAGCTTGTGATAGATGTTTCCAGGAGCTGAAGACTCAGTTGACTACAACGCCAGTACTAGTGTTGCCCAATGGTGTGGATTCTTTCTCTTTCTACACTGATGCTTCGAAGATTGGGCTTGGTTGTGTTCAAATGCAATGTGGGAAGGTTGTTGCGTATGCTTCTAGGCAACTTAAAGAGCATGAACATAATTATCTGACTCATGACTTGGAACATACAACGGTGGTCTTTGTTTTGAAAATCGGAGGCATTATCTTTATGGTGTGCAATTTGAGCTATTCTCTGACCATCAGAGTCTTAAGTATCTGTTTTCCCAGAAAGAGCTGAATCTGAGGCAACGAAGGTGGATTGAATTCTTGAAGGATTATGATTTTGAGCTTACCTACCACCTAGGAAAAGCTAATCTGGTGGCTTAAGGATGAGTCAGATGTTGCACCAGGACTGGAAGATGTTGGAGGATGCGACTTCTTCATTGGCTGTTCTAGAACCACAATTGTGTCGTATGTTTTTGGCCTAGTTGACCATTAGATCTTCTGTGCATGATAAAGTTCTTACCTTGCAAAAGGATGATCCTCTATTGCAGGAATTGGTTGGAAAATCTGGTGTAGTAAAAGATGAAGATGATGTTATTCATCAGAATCATTGGGTTTGTGTTCGTAATGATGTGGTTCTACAGAAGGAAATTTTGGAAGAAGCTCACCGATCGCAGTTCTCTATACAGCAGGCAGTGGAAAGATGTATCAAGATCTAATGCGTTCATTTTGGTGGTCCGACATGAAGCGGGATGTTGCAGATTTTGTTGCAAAGTGTTTGATATGCAAGCAGGTGAAGGCGGAGTGTAGAGACCTTTAGGTTTGATGCAAAAGCTAAAGATTCCTCAGTGGAAATGGGAGCAGATAACGATGGATTTTGTGACTAGTTTGCATAGATCAGTTAGAGGGAATGACTCTATATGGGTAATTGTTGATAGATTTTTGAAAAGTGCTCATTTCCTAGCTATGAAGAAGAAGTAGTCTGTGGAGAGCTTGACCAGACTGTACATAGATACTATTGTGAAGTTGCATGGCATTCCAAAGTTGGTCATCTCATATCGTGACCCGAGGTTTACATCTTGATTTTGGCAAGGTTTGCAGTAGGCATTTTGCAGTCAGTTGAAGCTAAGTTTAGCATTTCATTCAGAAATGGATGGACAGTCCAAGAGGACTATTCAGACGTTGCAGGATATGCTTAGGGCTTGTGTACTTGACTGGAGAGGTGATTGGGAACGCCACCTAACTTTTATGGAATTTGCCTAAAAAAAATAGTTTCCATTCGAGTATAGGCATGGCGCCATTCGAGGTTTTATATGGGAGGACTTGTAGATCCACATTGTGTTGGCAGGAGTTAGAAGATCGACATCTTGTTGGGCCAAAACTGGTGCAAGAGACTTCAGCAAAGATCCAGTTGATTGTGCAAAGGCTGAAGGCAACGCAAGAACGTCAGAAGAGTTATGCGGACTCGAGGAGGAAGGACTTTGCTTTCGAGATTGGAGATCATGTATTTCTCAAGGTTTCACCAACCAAGGGTGTAGTGAGATTTGGGAAAAGAGGTAAGTTGAATCCTAGATTCATTAGTCCTTTTGAAGTGTTGAGGAAGATGGGGAATGTGGCATACCAACTAGCTTTGCCACCATCCTTGGTAGGAGGGCACCCAGTTTTTCATGTATCCATGTTGAGAAATATATTCGAGATCCGGTGCATGTGATCAGCTTTGAACAAGTGCAGTATCAGGCATATTTGTCGTACAAACTGCAACCAATAGAGATTCTGGATCAAGAGGTTCAAGAATTGAGATCTAAGTCTATTCCTTTTGTGAAAGTATTGTGGAGGAATTTCTCACGTGATGAAGCAACATGAAAAGTAGAAGAGATAATGAAGAAACAATACCCGTCATTGTTCAGTAAGTGCTTTGACTCAATCTTCGAGGACGAAGATTATTCTAAGGGGGAGAGGGTGTAGTGCCCTAAATCTTTTGCTTGTTAGAATTTTATAATTGTGTGTATGTGTTTCAACTTCTAGTATTGAACTGTAAAATCGATGAACTTGACGTCACAATTCACTACCGTTTACTAAAGTGGACGGCATGATCAATTGCTGTCTACCTACTATAAATGATAGAGGTATGTGTCATTTATGTTTTGCTAAACTATTAGCTTTTTTGATCAGATAAGTTGACGGCATGTTCGATTGCTGTTTACCTCATGGTAGATGGCAACCTACGTTGATGTTAACCTGGCTTTCTAGTTTTTTCTACTATTGTTCTGGAGCGAAATGATCGACCATTTTCTTGGCATTTATCTGATGGATCAGGATGTTTTCAGTTCAATGGTTAATATTAGAGCTTGGGTAAACCGTAGGAGTCTTTATAAGACCCCAATTTGGCTTTTAGGAAGAGATTTTTCATTGGTTCAGAGGTAAGAAAAGAGGGCCGAAGGAGGAGTTGTTGTGCGGCGATTCATGTAGATTGAAGCAAGCTAGCAGAGAGGCAACTTGAAGGATCATGTTTAGGAAGAACTCCAAGCGTAGGCGCTGCTCTGGAGGACGGATCAGGCGAACGAATGTGGCAAAGAGGACTGCCTTATTGACATGGCGAGTATCCTCAAAATTTTCATCGTTGCTCTAGAAGGAGGGTTAGAGGCAAGTAACATGGGGGAATGGTTAGGATGTTAGACTCTATAGATATATCATTTTCATTCATTTTTCTACTTTTCTGACCAGGGGAACTTAACGTCAACATCGACCGCCGTCTCTTTCATGAAAATGTCAATGCACTGGATGTCAATATATATCATAACGACGCTATGTGCCGCCGTCAACTGATCTTAACGACAAGGTATATTACCGTTAACCTGTGTAAACGACAATCTACATTGTCGTTAAGTTCATTTGTGTTGTTTTTCTACAGATCTGTTTAATTGCTCATAAGTTGTGATTCATGAATGTACAGGGTGTCGGGATTTGGTTGTATTATGTATAAATTGGCACTGTTAAACAATAGAAATGTCATGGGTGTCACATCGGCTATGCATATTGGTTCTCTAAGAGTTACTTATCTTGATAAGATATGAAGAAAGAAAGATAAACTGTGTATGATCTTTGTTTTGAGATTTTGTTTGGGTCCTTATTGCTATTACATAGAAATACACAGACTGATCATGCTCAGTTTCGCATAGTAAATGTATGTTTCATTTGAACTTTGTGCCATATTAGTTAATTCAAGTAATGATAAATAATCCTAGGAAATGATGCTTGATTCACATAAATATGTAATTTGGTATATGTAAAGCATGACTAGGAAGAGACTTACTGTCAAAATATCATGATTTTCTGTGCACTATACTTGTTGCTATAATTTTCTGAATTATGAAAATGTATATAGAAATCAATAGATGTGAGAAAGAGTGCATAAATATTGAATTTTGGTCTAAATAGTCAATGTAGTATCATGACAGGTCATTGTTGTACAGTAGAATAATGATTTCAGAAATGATGAAATGAGTTGTGTGTTCTTATATTGTTGTCTTACTTAATGAATTGGCAACCATGCAAATTTTTATGAAAAAGCATGCTAGAATTATATGTAGATATTAATTGCATAAAAACATGTAATAAGATTTTTAAAATAATGTGGCCAGTAAGACATTGCTATTATAGAGATGCCTACAAGGAACTACGCCATAGAATGCCCCTATGGTTATGGTTCATCTACCTGAAATTTACTACATGAATCCATGGGCAACGAATGAAATCCTGGAGGTGGACATGTTCTACTAGTTAAGGTGGGGAGGACTTCCCCCAGTATTGTGCAATGACCAAGACTTCATCACTGATTTGCCTGGGTGATAAGTGAATGTTACTTACTACATGAACTCTATTAATAGTGGGGCTATTTCTTGGCAACTCTACATGCGTGATCCATAAAAAATAGTCAGTTACACTCGGGATAACTTAAAGTCTGATATGTCAATGCTGGAGTATCCAGTGCAGATCACAGGGCGAAGAACACAAAAATTGAGAAACAACGAAATAGAGTTGGTAAAGGTCTGATGGGAGAATAGACAAGGGGGTGAAGATACATGGGAGTTGGCGGAGGAGATGTATAAAGTGTATTCATACTTGTTTGAGTAAGCTTTAATTCTTTTTAGATGATAGTACCATGCTTAGTTAATTTTAATTTCGTAATAAGATCTTCCTTTGGATTTCGAGGACGAAATTTGTTTTTAGATGATAGTAATGTAACATCATAGATCTTCAGATTGTGATTTGGTGTGTTTGGTGGCTAGTGTATGGCCTGTTGGGTAAGTTGTCATAGTTTGTACAGGTTGAGGTAGGGTTGAGGGCTGGAAAACCCGAACCCAGTAGGCCTCTAGAGATGGCTTCGAAATCGCGAGCAATGCAAGCGTCGTGTTTCTAAACATGACCACCTGGTCCGTCGCATTTTTGCAACTACATAATTTGTGTTCACGAGTGCATGCGCACCGCGTGGCACCCGCGGGGACGTCGGCATTTAATTGCGACATTGAGGTACATCGTGATTAAAATGTGACGACGATACCTATCGCGATTTTGATTGTGATGCAACTCGTCCAAACGTTGGCCAAACAGAGCAGAGCTCACTACTTAGCCAAGGGGAGAAGATGTTGTGTGTTTCTTGAGCGATTTTTTGACGATTTGGAACTTCTGGCTTGTGAATCGGCGGATTTCCGGTGTGAGGAGACTGTCTGGAGTGCGGGGAATGCCGAGGCAACGTTGGTTTTCATGTTCTTCAAGTGGTATGGGATTTCCTTCTATTTCTCAAAATGGTCTGTGATGTGATTGTGTGGTTTGATGCATGAGGATAATTTTGATACATAGAAAGCATGAATAGGTGTGTATTTGAATGAAAGCATGTGAATGGTATGAATGAATAGGGTGGTTTGTGCTCATTCTGGAGCTTTGACTGTGATGGAAACCGAAATTTGAAAGACGACGGGACCAGACGTCGCGTTTTTAGACACGACGATATGGTCGGTCGCGATTCATGTTCTAAATGTGACCGTGTGGTACGTCATGATTCAGTGTTTGAATAGCGACATCTGTGTCCATTGTGATTTGAGATTGATCCACCCAAGCTGTCTGCCAATGAGGGCAGTTTTGGATCTCTTATTTTGATGATGCCTAAATATGATTCATAAATATGTGGAAATCATGTTAATCATGTCTCATTTAAATCTCACATTGTTTTTTTCCATGTGTAGCTCAAGCAAAAGATAGAGCAATGCCCAATGGTGTCGACACAGTGCATTTGTGTGTCGACACTAGTTCACTATCCCAGGAGCTTGTTCGAGAAGATATGCCCAGTGGTGTCAACACAGTGCACCTGTGTGTCGACAGTAGTTGACTGTCCCAGAAGCATGTCCTGCAAGAATTGCTCAGTGGTGTCGACACATGAGTAGGTGGTGTCGACACACTTCGGACTTTTTGTCAAATCTAAGTTGCAGAGACATATGGATGCTTTTGGTAGGGGCTTTTTGAGTGAGAATTTTTTATGCTTCCAGATCCCAAGATATTTTGTGGACCCATGGGACTATAAATGCCCCTTCTCCACTTGGCTTTTAGAGCACAACATCACAACACTCATCTGCTCTTCTAGTCTCCAGAGCATTCCAAGCTATTTCAGAAGAAGGTTTCAACCCGGCAACCTGCTTCTAGATCTGAAGGAACTAAAGAATTGTACACCTTGGATGATCCATCTAGAGAAGGAATTCAAGTCTTCAGAAGTCTTCATCCTGGAGCCGAAGTAGAAGAGCTGGTCCCCATTCTTGAAGCAGAAATAGGGACCTTCGAACCAGACATCTCCAACCTTGGTTCTTAATTGTTCTGTCTAGTTCCTCAACTTAAACTCACTCTATACTGTGTGTTTTGTGAAATTAGTGCAATCCTTGTGCCCAATTTCGTGTGTATGGTTAGATCTGAGATTTCTGAATCTCAGAGTGTGTGTGTTGTTATGTGACTTTTATGAACTGGCAAGATAAGCCACATTTGTGTGTGTGTGTGGATGGTGGATGTAGGATACACTGTTGTGTAATCCAAACCACCCTAAATCTCCTTGTCCTTGTGGTTTGATTGTGTCTTGCATTAGATTATTGATAGGCTCATTAGTGTTTCATAATCTAACTTGTCTAAAGTGTTCATAATTGCCATTAATCTTTATATTTGACTCTTAACTCAATTTCTCGAAGTTTCTAATCAAAGTGATTTTTAAAATTCAGAGAAATCTATTCAACCCCCCCCCCCCCTTCTAGATTTCTTCATAGCAGTTTTTCTGCAACATTTCATTCGATATTAGAGAGCGTTCTCATTGCACTTTAAGTGTTTGATCTAACAAATAAGAGTCTACTGCTATGGAAAACATCAAGGGTTTATTGTTTAGGGTCATTCAGTTCTTAAGCCTCCTTTTTTCGATGGATCTGATTATGCTTATTGGAAAAATAGGATGCAAGTGTTCCTAAGAGCACATGATTATGAGCTCTGGAAGATTGTCGACAAAGGACCTGATGAACTACCTGAAGATGAATGTCTATGGACCAAGGACCAGATCAAGAAGTCCACACTCAGCTGGAGTGCCATGAACATGATGCAGTGTGCCATCCATCCCAAGGAGTACTCAAGAGTGTCCTCATGCAAATCTGCTAAGAAGATGTTGGACAAGCTCCAACTTATGTATGAGGGAACATCTGACATAAGAGAGACCAAGGCAAGTATCTTCGTCTCAGAATATGAAATGTTCTGAATGAAGAGTGATGAGACTATTTCTGAGATGTTTGCTAGATTCATGCTTTTGGTGAATGGTCTTAGAGGTTTAGGAAAGGATTATTCTAATAGTGATCTTGTTAGCAAAGTTCTTAGATCACTTCCTTCAACATGGCACACAAAGGCAACAATAATTGAGGATTCAAAAAATTTGTCAACCCTGCAACTAGATGAGTTAATAGGTTCACTCATGACATATGAAATCAATTTGAAAAGAGATGCATCTTTGACTACATCTGAGAAACCTATTTCTTTAAAAGCTTTATCTAGCTCAAAAATTGTTGCTGAACAATCTGATGAAAGTGATGAGTCTTCTGATGAAGAGAATGATGAAGAATTGGCCTTACTGACAAGGCAATTCAAAAGGTTTTTGAGAAAGAAAGGAAAAGGTAAGCTTAAACCCTTCATCAAAAAGGATGTTTCAAAGAAAAATGATTTTAATAAAATATTGGAAACAAATAAAAAGATTGATGTTATTTGTTATGAATGCAGAAAACCAGGACACATGAGAGGAGAGTGTCCTAATTTGAAGAAGAAGTTGAAAAATCAAATGTTCAAGAAGACAAGGGCAATGCTGGCCACATGGAGTGATGAAGATGATGATGAACAAGAAGAAAGTGGCTCAGATGAAGAAGAAGTGGCATGTCTCATGGCCAGACATGAAGAAAATACTGGGGTAAGTCCTTCTTTTGAAGACTTTACAACTGATGATTGGTAGGAAGCATAGGCTGTTTTGTTTGAAAAGTTGTGTGAACTAAAATCTGAAAATAAGACATTGAAAAGGAAAATCAATAGCATAGTGCAAAATCCACAAGAATTTGAGGAAATAAAATTGCTGAATGATGAAATCAATAACATGAAAATGGAACAAGAGTGTTTGAATGAACAAATTGATGCCATTAAAGAAAGATGTCAGTCCACAGAAAAAGAAAAACAAATCTTGATAGATGAAAATGAAAAACTCAAAAAAGAAAAAGAGGTAATTCAAGAGGAATTGAAAATTGTCCAGAAAGTATTAAATGACAAGAAAGAAACCTTGTCAAAATTTGTTAAAGGCAAACAAAACCTGGATGCCATTTTAGGAGTTCAGATGAATTCTATCAAAGATGGTTTAGGTTATCAGCCTGAAAATAATAAGAAATTTGGACAAACTTTGATAACCTCATTTGTTCAAGGAAGCACTTCTTATGGAAATTTTGAAAAGAACATCAAAGAAAATTCATAAGCAAACTCAAAAACAAAATTTCAAAGTCAAGTCAAAAATTCCAAAACACAATTCAAACATGAAAGAGGTCAAGGCAAAAATCAACAAAATTTGAAATTCAATGTTAAACCGCCCTCATATCCAAAGAACAATAGAAATTTCTCAGTTGGATCTAACTCTTATATAAAAAAGAATAAAGATTTCACACTACAAAGGATCATGATATGCAAAATCTGCAAAAAATCTGGTTACACTGATGAAAAATGCTGATCAAAAATAGATTCTAGGAAAATAAAGTAAATCTTGATTCCAAAACATCTTGTTGTTGAGTTGAAACAACTGATGGGACCCAAAGCAATTTGGGTACCAAAATTCTCTTTCTAAATCCTTTTTGTAGTAATGTCTTACAGCCCACAAGAAAGATAAGTGGTACCTTGATAGTGGCTGTTCAAGACATATGACTGGAGCTAAAGAAAAGAATTTCACATTGATTGAAAAAGATGGTGGACAAGTGATTTTTGGAGGTAAGAACAAAGGGCAAATCATTGGAACATGAAAAATTGGTAAGAATCCTTCAAGCTCCATTGAGAATGTTTTGCTTGTAGAAGGCCTTGATGATAATCTTTTGAGCATCAGTCAACTTTGTGACAAAGGCCTTAAGGTAATTTTCAATTCTGAATCATGTGAAATTGTTGAAAAAGATTCTGGAAAAAGAAAATTTGTTGGTCAAAGAATTAATAATGTTTACTTAGTTAATTTGAATGATCATCAACATCAAAATCTGTCTTGTTGCCAACCAGCATGATCTATTTCAATTATGGCAACCAGCATGATCTATTTCAATTATGGCATGGAAGGTTAGGTCATGCAAGTGAAAATGTTCTGAATAAATTGTTAAGATATGCTCTTGTGAATGGTTTACCAAAAATGAAGAAAAAAAATACAATTGTATGTGCTGCTTGTGTCGAAGGTAAGCAAACTAGGAAATCATTCAAATTTGTTGCACCTTTAATCACTTCCAAACCCTTTGAATTATTGCACATGGATTGTTTTGGCCCTACTAGGACACTCAGTCTTAGTGGACATAGATTTGGGTTTGTGATAGTGGATGACTTCTGTAGATTTACCTAGGTGTATTTTCTGTCTCACAAGAGTGACACTTTAGAAAACTTTAAAGAGTTTGTTCACAAAATTGAAAATGTAAAAATAAATAAAATCCATTCCATTCTCACTAATCATGGAGGAGAATTTGACAATAACTTATTTTTTGATTTTTACAGGAATAAAAGAATTGATCACAAATTTGCTTCTACAAGAACCCCTGAACAAAATGGAATTCTTGAAAGGAAGAATAGAACATTGGTAGAGATGGCTACAACCTTGCTGATTGAAAGTAAGCTTCCAAGAAAATTTTGGGCAGAAGTTGTCAACACTTCATGTTATGTTCTCAACAGGGTAATGGTAAGACCTGTCCTCAAGAAAACTTCCTATGAACTCTTGAAAGGTAATAAGCCTCACATTGCATATTTTAGAGTTTTTGGAAGTAAAGTCTTCATCCACAACAATGATAAGCACAATCTAGATAAATTTAAAAAGAAAAGTGATGTAGGCATCTTTCTGGGATATTCTGAGAATTCAAGGTCTCATAGAATTTTTAATAATGAATCAAAAACTGTGGAGGAAACTCCTCATATCATATTTGAAGAAAACTGTGAAAAATTTGATGACCATGATTTATGTAGGAACCAAGATGAAGATGCTGAAATTCTTGCAAAAGAATTAGATCAATCAGTGGAGAATGAAGAACTTGATGAACAAGAAGATGTGTCGACACAACAAAACACTGAGTCGACATCAGAGTAGGTAAGTACAATGACAAGATGTAATTTTAGATACTCTAAAGCTCATCCACTTGAGAATGTTGTAGGAAATGTCAATGATAGGGTTAAAACAAGGTCTCATTTTAGAAACATTATTGAACAAGATCAAATGGCTTTTATATCTCAAGTGGAACCCAAAAACATTGAAGAAGCATTAAAAGAGAATTCTTGGGTCGAAGCAATGCATGATGAATTAAATCAATTCAAAAGGAATAATGTATGTTGTCTAGTTCCCAGAAATTCTGAAAGTTCAATAATTGGAACTAGATGGGTCTTTAGGAATAAATTGAATGAAGAAGGAAAAGTTGTAAAAAATAAAGCTAGACTGGTTGCCAAAGGATATAATCAAGAATTTGGAGTTGATTTTGAGGAATCCTTTGCACCAGTAGCTAGGTTAGAAGCAGTTAGAATCTTATTGGCATATGCATGTTCCAAAAATTTCAAATTGTTTCAAATGGATGTGGCACTGCTTTTTTGAATGGTTACATAAAGGAAGAAGTGTTTGTTGCTCAACCTCCTGGATTTGAAGATCATGATAAACCTAACCATGTTTATAAACTGCATAAAGCTCTTTATGGTTTGAAACAGGCTCCAAGAGCATGGTATGACAGATTGAGCAGTTTTCTTGTTAGTAAGAATTACTCCAGAGGTAAGGTGGATCAAACTCTTTTCACGAAATCAATCCACAATCATATCATTGTAGTTCCGTTATATGTGGATGATATCATTTTTTGTTCCACTAATCCTTCACTGTGTGAAGAATTTTCTAATCACATGCACAGTGAATTTGAAATAAGTCTTATGGGAGAATTACAATTTTTTCTTGGTTTGCAGGTTAAACAACTTGAAGATGGATTCTTTATCAATCAAGCCAAATACATTAAAGAATTGCTTAAAAGATTCCATTTTGAACAAGCCAAACCAGCATCTACTCCCATGAGCACAAGCATCAAATTGGACAAAGATGAAAAAGGTAAATTGGTTTATGCAAAACAATACAGAGGTATGATTGGATCTCTCTTATATCTTACTGCAAGTAGGCCAGATATTCAATTTAGTGTATGTCGTTGTGCTAGATTTCAGTCTAGTCCAAAGGAAAGTCACTTGCTTGCAGTTGAGAGAATTTTTAGATATCTCTGTGGCACTTGTGATTTAGGTTTATGGTATCTAGCTGGATGTCATGCTGATTTGATTTCATATTCTGATGTTGATTATGCTGGATGTAAGCTTGATAGAAAGAGCAACACTCAATTGCACTTTCTACTGCAGAAGCAGAATATGTTGCTGCAGGGAGTTGTACAGCTCAAGTGTTGTGGATTAAAAGTCAATTACTTGACTACAATATTGATATTGGATGTTCATCTATAATGTGTGACAATACTAGTGCAATCAATCTGTCCAAAAACCCAATTCAACACTCTAAAACAAAACACATTGAGATTAGACATCATTTTCTAAGAGATGAAGTTGCAAATAAAAACATTGAATTAGAATTCATCCCCACTAAAAAATAAATTGCAGATATTTTCACAAAACCATTGGCTGAAGATAGATTCACATCTTTAAGAAGAGAACATGGGATATGCAACATTGAATAAAAAATAAAAAACAAATTGAAAAATAAACTTATTTCTTATGCAAAGATTATGAGGTATATCAAATAGTGATTAGTGGAAAAATAAGTTATGCTTGTTTGAAAACTATCATTATGTGTTGAGGGAAATTCTCCGCCAAGTACCCATGATCTATCATGTGTGAGAATCATTTATTTTTTTAATTTTTTTTAAATGAGAATGTTATTTATGGGTTTGAAATATGATTGATCATGTATGTTTGAATGCTGAAATTCAGTTTGCATGATTTGAGTGTTGATTGATTCATTGATGTACTTGTTGAGGGGGAGCATTACTGCTTGAGAAACCAAGGTAAGTTCTGAGAAATGATTTCAAGAGAATCAGAATTGTTTATGAAGCCTTTTAAGAACAAATTGATAAGGTTGGTCAGGAAATTGCTGAGGTGATGTGAGTTTCTGTGAATTTTCTGTGTTGTGAATAAATCTCTCACTGAATTCTATCAAATTCATGTTCATCTTTGTAGTCCTCAATTCTTCAATTTGAGTTTCATCCAATTCATGTGATCATCTTAACAATTCTTTCATTGAAGAACGATCTTCTTTTCTTTTGATGAAAAATAGATGAGATCAATAACTCAGGGGGAGCTAAAGACTTCATTGCTATTTTCTCTCATCAAAACAAAATTAATTCAATGTGTTGATAAATATCTAAGACATGAAATGTTCATTAACTATTCTGAAGAAAACAAAGATTGACCTCTTAATTGCTATAACATATTCTCTCAGTCAACACTCTTTTATATTTTGAACTTCTAAAGTAACTTGATTTCTTTAATGGAATTATGATCAATTGAGTATTGACTTTACACATTTATTTTATGACTGATAAAGAGTAAAGTTGTGTCAAAGTGCTTATCTAACAGAGCAATGGCACATACATTGAGAAACTGCACACCTTCATAAAATGTGAAGAGCCATGTATGTCATGAGGTGTTTTGTTATCTCTGTTCTAAGGGGTCAATTTAATTTAATTTTTTTTAATGATAACTGAGTAACTGGAAATATTGGCGTCTGATAAACGTATATTTCCATGTAAAAAGGTTTTCATTCACCCCTTGAAACAGGATAATGAGTAAATCTTTAGTAAACAGGGACTCTGGTGTGTAAAAAGCATGTGTACTTGAGTGAAAAAGATTTACTACATTTGAATGCTCATTGTTTTAATGTTAAAAAAAAATCAATCAAACAAAATGGACAACCTAAACTCAAATCAGATCTTTTAAGGTTGTTTAATTTCAATACAAATTATCTTAATCGTGAAAAAATCACATTACTTTGGATTATAAAAGTATCAAAGATTGTAATTGACTGCATTGAATGTTCTATGTCAATTAAATTGTCATCCCAGTACTTCAGAACTTTTAATCATCAATTTTTGTCAGATGTCTCTCAACCCACTGAATTTATAATGGGATTATGATGAGAAATTGGAAATAATTTCTTTAACATATTAAAAATCCTTGAATGATTGATATTAGATATTTTTCATCATAACAAAGTTCTTTCCTTCACATTTTTCTAAAAAATTCAGAAACTCTTTCCAAATTAGGTCGACACACACTCTTCCTATGTGGACACCAGAGTCTGTCAGGTCGACACACTATCTCTGTTGTGTCGACACAGCTGGGTTCGACCGCCAGTCCATGTTTAGGGTAAACGAACCAAGGGTTCATCTTATCCTCTTTCCTGTAGTGACGAAACCCTTTTTATATGCCCTAAAGCTCAGGTCGACCCTACCACTTGCGATTCCAATTCCATTTGAACTCTTCGCTCCATCCAACCTTCTGAGAAACGATCCCCTGCGTTTCCAGACTTTCTCTTCCAACCGTAAAATTTCTTTCTCTTCTATTCTCTCTCTCCATCATGCCTCCCAAGCAAACCCACAAGAGAGGAGCAAAGTCTAGGGCTGTTGCAAGAGGCATTGTCATTGAAGAGCCCCAACCAGAAAGGGGGAGCAAGTTTCGGCATGATCAGTCCAAGAGAAAAGGTGTGTCCTCTCCTTCTGAGATTCCATCCAAGCGGGGAAGGCTGACTCCTTAGAGTAAAGGCAAGTCTCCTATGTCATCTCGCTACCCTTAGAGGAAGCTTCTTCCAGATTCTAGTGACTCCATCGAAGAAGATTCATCTTTTGAGTCTTCTGACTCATCTGGGACTCCAGGAGTCACCCCATCCCAGATTGCTATAGAAGGAAGGTCTATTCTCAAGCCTAGGGCTGTAGAACTGTCCGATGAAGCTTTTGCACTCGCATTCCCAGAATTCATCCCCTTCTTTCAATTTCAAGGATGGTTGCAGTTCATTTCAGAATTCAGAACTTTCTACCCTCGCTTGGTTCAGGAATTTTATTTCAACATGGTAGATGTTCCAGAGGCTTTCAAGTCTGAGTTCAAAGGTGTTTCTATCCTTTTTACGCTTGAATTGGCTTCTAAATTATTTCATTTTCCAAATGATGGTGAGGATTACAGTGACTTTGTGTTCGATCTTCATGAAGCATACACTCATGTTACTGGTCTTCCACATGATAAGAAGGATTCTTGACAAACTCTTGTCACAAGATTCAACACCAATACCTTTCCTCCAGTTCTTCGTTTGGTACATCACATTCTTACCACCATTATCACATCTCAGGGTGGTGGTAGGAATAGACTAACTGATATTCAGAGATTTGTGAAGTACTGCATGAAGAAAAATATTAAAATCAATTTGAACCTGATCATGACTCAAATCATGTCTGAAACAATCAGAAAAGACCTTCATAGATCTTTACACTATGCTGCACATATGACTGCTGTATTCAAGCATTGTGGAGTTTCCTTTGAGAATGAAAAGGTTCAAAAGATTCCACAGAACAACATATATTGTCTGCATCATTTGCATAAATTCATGGGATTTAGAATTGAAGGAGATCAAGTTCTTAGAGGGCTAGTTGTAGAGCCTCCAGGGACACATGAAGAAGAAGATCATGTTCCAGATATTGATGTTGCTACTACTGCTTCAGTGGAACAACCAAATGTTGAGGTTGAGGTCCCACTTGAGACACCAGCTCCACCTACACCTCATGCATCCCCTCCTTCTTCACATGTGCTTGTTCCTACAAACTTTTTCCATCAGTATCATAGCTCTGCTTCCACTTCTTCTGGTGGATCTTCTGTTCCACCTGAGCTATACAAATTTCTCCAAGTTTAGTTTGACAATCTCAACTCTTCCATGAGAGAAATGTCTGATAGATTTGAGCTTCGGATTCAAAGATTGGAAAACTCTGTTAATGGTCAGGCTCAGAGGCAGGTTACTTGTACCAGCAGAAAGAGAAGTGAAGCGAAGAGTGTTAGAAGAGGCTCATAAATCTCGGTACACTATCCATCCAGGCAGTACCAAGATGTACCAGGATCTGAGAAAGCATTTTTGGTGGCCTCATATGAAAAAGGAAATAACTGAATTTGTTTCAAGATGTGCTGTGTGTCCGCAAATTAAGGCAGAGCATCAGAAGCCTGGAGGTCTATTGCAACCATTACCCATTCCGCAGTGGAAGTAGGATGATATTGCTATGGACTTCGTGGTAGGCCTACCGAGAACAACATCAAGTCATAATGGAATATGGGTGTTTGTCGATAGATTGACCAAAGTGTGTAGATTGGTGCCAGTGAGTATGTCTTGGCCAGTGGATAAATTAGAAAAAGTGTAAGCTGGTTGAATTATTCGACTTCATGGTGTTCCAAAGTCAATTGTATCTGATAGAGATCCCAGATTTACTTCAGGTTTTTGTAGAAGCCTGCAGAGAGTTGTTGGCATAGAGTTGAGGTATAGCTCAGCTTACCACCCGCAGACGCATGGTCAAATGGAGAGAACTATCCAGACGATTGAAGATAAGTTGCGAGCTTGTTGTTTAGTTTGGGGTGGTAGGTGGGAACATCATTTGGGTATGGTGGAATTTGCTTATAATAATAGTTACCATACCAGCCTTGGGATGGCACCTTATGAAGCTTTATATGGAAGACCATGTAGAACACCTTTAAATTGGCATGAAGTGGGAGAGAAGCAGTTAGTTAGTTCAGCAAACTACAGAGTTGGTAAAGTTTATTAAGGAAAAATTGTAAACAACTCAGAGTAGGCAGAAAAGTTATGCTGATAATCGAAGAAGGCCACTTCAATTTGAAGTTGGAGATTATGTTTTTCTAAAAATTTCTCCTAGCAAAGGTATTTTCAGATTCAAGAAGAAGGGAAAACTGAGTCCGAGATATGTAGGACCCTTCCAAGTGTTGGAAGGAATTGGGGAGACAGCTTATAAACTGGATTTGCCAGCAGATTTTGCAGATGTTCATGATATCTTTCATGTCTCCATGTTAAAGAAGTGTATTGAGGACCCAGCGTAGATAATCAGTTATCAAGGAAGTGATTTGAGACCGGACATGTCTATGCCAGAATATCCGGTGCAAATTACTGGTCGCAAGACGAAAAAGTTGCGAAATAAAGAAATTGAGATAATTAAAGTCAGATGGGAAAATAGGCTAGGTGGTGAGGATACCTGGGAGTTAGCCGACGAAATGGCTAAAGGATATCCTTACTTGTTCGAGTAATGTTTTAAATATTTTTAGATGATAGTATTTGTAAATGTATGTGTACATTATATGTGAAATTATGTTATGAATTTCGAGGTCACAATTTCTTTTTAGATGATAGCAATGTAACGTCACGTGTTTTTCGGATCCTCGTGGATCGTGTGTTTAGCACTTGTGGTGGCCAATGTGGCTTGTGTGTCGTGTGTGTGTGTGTTTCTGGGGCTTACTGGGCCGACAGTTTGGGCCTACAGTACCCTAGATTCCTCAGCATGTCATCACGACAGGAAGGTCTGTCACGTTCTTAACGTGACAGAGGTGGCCGTCGCGTTCTTGTGGCCATCTTGAAGTGTTGAGCATCTGCATGTGCACCACGTGTAGCGCCCAGGGTAGCGGACGTTGGGAAGGAGACGCTCAGGTCCGTCGCGACCTGATCGCGACGCCACGATGCGTCGCGTTCCGAACCACATCAGGATTTTAAATAACCCCAGCCAAGCAGAATGCGCAAGGGTTCTGCTCGACCAGGGGGAGGAGCTGTGGTGATTTCAGCTGGATTTTGGCGTCTTCGGCGTGTCCTCGCTGCAAGGAGTCCGGGAGAAGCAGGGGAAACGCCGGGAGATCGCTGCATAATGTGTTCTTCGCAAAGGTATGTGAACTCTTCCCGTTTTCGGGGTGTAAATCGCATGGGATAGGGTTTTAATCAGTTTAATCTGTTTCTAACAATAGATACTATGCATTTATAAAAATGAACAATTAAGGGTGGTTTGTATGGTGTGGAATGGGCTGTCATGGAGAGAGCCCGAATTAGGGTTCCCGCATTGTAAGGCGATGGGTCCCTATGTCGCATCTTGAACGCGACACAGCGATGTGTCGCGTTAAGGATCAAGAGGCGACATGTATGTAGGTCGCGTTCTGGATCTGAAGGCGACCCAATGGGTTGTCGCGACTTGGCCCGAGAGGCTCTGTTTGTGCATGGTTTACGCATGTGACTGTCCAATTATCGTTATCAGTATGCTCAGTGTTAGTGAGCGGTGCATTGGCATTTGTGGCGCTCTGAGAAGCGTGTGGTTTACGAGAGTCGCTCATAGGTTACGTAGCTAGCTAGTAGTTTGCCTGTAGACATAGTGTTCACACGAGGCAGGTGGTGTTCACGTGTTGTAGATCGTCAGTACACAAGGTTTACATGAGGTTTCACGTGGTTTGTGCGGTGCACACGTGGTTTCTGTGTGCGTGTCAGGTAGTAGACGCCTACCATGGTTACCTCTCCAGTTGGGTGCCCCAGGTTCTCTGTGAGCCAGGCTGTTAGCTCGGGGCTTTGTCCTGGTACTTGTGCTGTACCGTCGAGGTCTGTGTCGTCTGACCTGGACACCCTAACTCCTTAGTTTGAGTTGTACGTCCGACTGAGGGAAAGATGACAGTGGGACAGTGACTCTTGTGTTTCTTTCTAGTCACTTGCAGCGCGCTCTTAGTTCGGGGTACGGACACCAGTTGTTGACACTGGTCCCCGACTAGTCCTTTTCCAGTGCCTCACTCTTGCGAGCCCAAGCCTAGATGTCTAGAGGTGCCAGCCATGGGCCTGTTACCGTAGCAGGTGGTGGTGTTTAGTTGGTCTCCACAGTTGCTTGTCTTTTTCACGTGGAGTGGCAGCTGGACCTTTCGTCTGTGACTGCGAGACTGAGAGGTAGACCTGTGTTAGTTTGTCCGAGTCTGTTGCTGGTGTCACGAACCAGTCTACGTGGCTCAAGTATGGCGGTCTCTACCGTAGCTCGTACACGTGTTGGAGTTTTTTCGTTTATTTATTACAGTTGTTTTACCCAGTCGGCTAGCGGTGAGTTTGTTTATAGCTTTAATAACCTGTTTAGTTGTGCTATAAATTGCAAGCATAGTTTACTGCTTTCGGTACTTGTGTTTGGTTTGCTCGGTGTTGGGGGAGTTCCCTACTGAGCCAGTGACTAGCGAGGCTCACCCCTACTCCCCACAGGCGAGGGCGAGGAGGAGGTTTCTGTACCATCGTCCAGTTTGGAGCCGCGACGTAGCGGTGTTGGCCTAGCGCCTCCAGCAGTGTAGCTTTTCTTTCTTCAGTTGTACCTGTTGTACCTCGGGGTATGCCCCAGGCTTGTGTACTTTCCTTTATTTCTTTTGAAGTTGGCTATGTAAAACCTTGTATATTATAAATGCAATGGTGTGTTCCTTAGTGTTTTCACAGACTAGTGTGTGGTATCCCTTGCGAGGCTTCGGCCCGTTCTCGGGAGACGGACTCGGGTCAGGCACGTTACTAGTTTAACGGGCTTGGACGAGGCGTTCCGTCACACCTTGGATGATCCATCTAGAGAAGGGATTCAAGTCTTCTTCCTGGAGCCGAAGTAGAAGAGTTGGTCCCCATTTTTTAAGCAGAAACAGGGACCTTCGGACCAGACATCTCCAACCTTGGTTCTTAATTGTTCTGTCTGGTTCCTCAACTCAAACTCACTCTATACTGTGTGTTTTGTGAAATTGGTGCAATCCATGTGCCCAATTTTGTGTGTGTGGTTAGATCTGAGATTTCTGAATCTCAGAGTATGTGTGTTGTTATGTGACTTTTTTGAAGTAGCAAGATAAGCCACATTTGTGTGTGTGTGTGTGGATGGTGAATGTAGGATACACTGTTGTGTAATCCGAACCACCGTAAATCTCCTTGTCCTTGTGGTTTGATTGTGTCTTGCATTAGATGATTGATAGGCTCGTTAGTGTTTCCTCATCTAACTTGTCTAAATTTTTCAGAATTGCCATTAATCTTTAGATTTTACTCTTAACTCAATTTCTCGAAGTTTCTAATCAAAGTGATTTTTAAAATTTAGAGAAATCTATTCAACACCCCCCCCTTCTAGATTTCTTCATAGCAGTTTTTTCGTAACATTTTAGGCAGTGGGTCTGTTTATGGTCTTGGGGTGGATGTGTGTTATTGTTTGAGATGCTTAGTGAGTTGAAATGATGCTTTGGCACGTAATGTTATTGGGTATGCCGAATGTGAGTGGCTTATGGGTACGTGACGAGTCGGGTTGTTTGATGCCTTCCGTGGTCGCCTCTCGAGTCGGGTACCCCAGGTTCTTTATGAGTGAGGAACGTTGTGCTCGAGGTTTATCCCGGTACGGTGTGTAGCGTCAAGGTCTGTGTCATCTTCATGGACACCCTCACTTCTGTGTTTGGGTTGCACGTCTGACTGAGGGAAAGATGGCAGTAGGGCAGTCACCGTGTGCGACTTTGTGTTTGGTCACTTGTAGCGTGCTCGTGGTTGGGGGACGGATACCAGTAGACGTACTGGTCCCCAGCTAGTTCTGTCTTCAGGTGCCTCACTTTAGGGAGCTCGGGCCAGAGTCCCTAAAGGTGCAAGGCACGGACCTGCAGTAGTGTAGTCTGCAGGTGCAGTGTTGTTGGTCTCTACAATGTGTTGGTTTGTCAACATGGAGCTGTAGCTGGACTGGTTGTCCATGGCTGCGAGAGTGAGAGGTAGTTTGTGTGGTTGTCCAGGTCAGTGGCTGGTGTCGTGAACCAGTCCTTGTGACTCGTGTGTGGTGTCGCCCTTTTCTAGCTTGTACTTTTAAAGCATGGTTTGCCGTTTACTTTTTTTTGGTAAACAAGAGGTCCTCAGGCCTCAAACCGGGAGAGTGCACCCTCCCCCAGAGGGGAAGAGTGTTCTCACTCCACCAGCGAGGAACCTGGGCCTAAATATTATAACAAATAAAAGTGGGAGTACAGTCGTCCAAGGGGAAGGAACCCCTAAAGAAAAACCAAAAGAAGAACATAAAGGCATCAGCCCATTCTAACACTCATGAGACCTATTTTATCCAGAAAGACCACCCCCCTACAAGAGATGGGGATATCATCGACCCCCCAAAAAACCATACTACACATAGTAGCCACAACATGATTAGACAACCGATCTGCAACCTGATTTGCCTCCCTGTAAACATGGGAGATGGTATTAATATTGTTCTGAAGCTGGTTCATAATAAAACGCCACCACCTGTGAGTGAGCCAAGAGGAGCAAGTGTTCTGACATAGGGAATTAACCAATGTGAGAGAATAGGAGTAAATCACTGTAAGCCGAACACCTAAGTAGGAAGCCAGACGTAAACCATCACAAAGAGCCATGGTCTCAGCAATAAGGCTATTTCCTTCCCCATAGAAGTGAGCAAAAGACACAAGAGGAGAACCTGCACTGTCACGAATACAACCACCTCCACCACAGCTCCCCGGATTACCTTTGGATGCCCCATCCACACTAAGACAGTAATGAGCAAGAGGTGGAATCCAACGGATAAACTTCAATTGTTTGGACTTGATAAGAGGAGAAAAGCCGAAATCCAAGATGGCCTGCATCTCACTAGGCGAAGGATCCACTTTGAAAGAAGTTCTGGATAAAGCAAAATTAATATTGAGTTTGATATTCCTGATCATGTCCTGGGCCCGAATAGCCTTATCATCAAACCTGGCCGAACTCCTACTTTTTCAAAGCTCCCACAACAACAGAATAATCCCATAGACAGCGATAAAACCAGTAGGAGAACGAATTCTGGAGTGGCGAACAATCTCCCACACTCTGGCAGTAATGTGGGGGTGAAGGTGAATGTCATTGCTAAGAAGAGGCAAGAACCAATGCCACATACACTGAGCAGTAGTACTTTGGATAAAGACGTGGTTGAGATCCTCAATCTGGGGCGAAACACAGCACGAACAACAAGAAGCCATCGGAATACCACAATCCATAATAATTTTATCATCAGGGACAGCTCTATTGAGGATTTTCCAACAGAAAAGGGAAGCTCTAGGAAGAAAAGAAGAATGCCAAATCTTACAGATGGATGGGCGGCTAATCCCACATTCCCTAATCAAGTTGTAAGCAGATTTTGATGAACAAGCACCACTTGGGCTAGCTGCCCAAAAACAACTGTCCTTATCAGAATTCAAAGTAACATCTTGAATGATAGTGGCAGGGATATGAGCCCTCATGGGATGAGAAGTATCGCCAATAACCTCCTGTAGAGAAAAGTTACCACGCACAGAATATTAAAGTAGAAATGCTAGTATTTCAATTGTGGTACCATGCTTAGTTAGTTCTACTAGTTGTGTAGTAAATGTTTAACTCTTGCTTTTCATATGGTTAATATTGTTTGATTATTGAGGGAGATTTCCTACTGAGCCAATGATTTGTGAGGCTCACCCCATTTTCTTTCAGGTAAGGAGAGCAGGAGGGTTCTCGTCCTTCTGCTAGTTCGGAGCCACGTCTTAGCAGAATTGGGTTCACTCCTATAGTAGTGTAATATCTTTTACTATAGTGCCTTGGGTTGTGACCCAGGCTTGTTTACCTTGTACTTTGACTTCTGTTGAGAGTTGGCTATGTAATATCCATGTAAATATGTAAGAGACATGAAATCTTATATATATTTAGTGTGTTCTTTTGTGTTTTCACGGACTAGTGTTATGGTCTGGCTTGCAACGCATTGGCCTGTTCATGGGAGGTAGAGTCGTGACGGGCATGTTATTGAG
This sequence comes from Colocasia esculenta, assembly GCA_014218235.1. Taxonomy (NCBI): domain Eukaryota; kingdom Viridiplantae; phylum Streptophyta; class Magnoliopsida; order Alismatales; family Araceae; genus Colocasia; species Colocasia esculenta. The sequence continues at coordinate 54,224,919 of CM024762.1, forward strand.
TTAACGGATCTGAACGACGAGGACCGTCACAGTTGATATTGTCTACATGCTACATGATGTTGTCTAAATGCTACATGATGTTGTCTACATGCCGTACTACATGATAAGGTCTACATGCCATTATCACATGCCATATGAACTATTTTCTTTAATTGATAAGTGAACATCTTGTATGGAAAATGATTGATAAATGATGTAGAGTACATTGACAGGTAAAAGCTATATTATATCAAGGATAAGTGATTGAATATGTTATCATGTTTTAAAAGTAGTTATATGATAAATCTTAAATTGTCTTTCTTTGTTGCTTGTTGGGTCTAGTAGACTTACACTTGATTAACATTTTAGGGGAGGATGAGGACATTGGTACAGACGAGCTAGTCCATTCTGACTCTGAGCATGAGGACGTGGAGGCTTAGATGTTTGTCTCAGAAGTGTGTTTGAGTGAAATTTTATGTGAGAATAAATTGTAATTTGAACATTGTGTCATTTATGGACTTGTGAAACTGTTATTATGTTGGACTATTGTAGTTTCTTCTTTTATGCTCTACACTTGGTATTTGAATACACTGTTGATGGAAAAGCAAAATTTCATTCCATTGCAAATTTGTTGGCAATTAGTTGTCATTTGTGTATAACTCAATCTGAACCGATAATGTTGGATGTTTCCACTGTAGCACCACCCTTGGAACCAATGTGAGTTGGTACAACTGTACCGGGTCTAAGAGGGGCATTACAATTGACGTCAATTTCATCTTGTCCATAAATTTATAGTTTCGCCATATATGATGGTTTTGTGAGATTTTGTGATGGTTTTTTAGTATTTTTCGTTCTGTCTTGACCTGTTAATCATCATGATGAGTTTGGGTAACCTTTGATTAATCTTTGCTAATTATGGTATTTATTTGAATTTATGTTTATATGAAAAGCATGTGAACACTTGATTATTTTGATTTCCATGATGTATACATGTTATAAAAATCATTGTATGTTAAACTTCAATTTGTTAGACTACTATAAGCATGTTTTAAGGCTTATTTACCTCGTTTTTTTTTTTTCATGGATAATGAGTACTTTTACAAATAATAACCTAATTTTGTCTTTAATTATCAAAAATAGTTTTACAGTTCTAAAAATTCTAAAACAATATAGAGATGTTCCATGTGTCATATTCACTCGTGGTTAAAATTTGATCTTGATCTGATTACTGTACAATTAGTTATGAATTTTTTATGCTTTCAGTACTATGTTTTAATAACATGCATGATTTAGGGCTTGTTTACCTCGTTTTATTTTTGTTCATGGATAATTAGTGATTTTGCGAATAATAACCTGATTTTGTCTTTAATTATGAAAAATATTTTTACTGTTATAAAAATTCTGAAAAAGTACATAGATGTTCTATGTGTCATATTCACTTGTGGTTAAAATTTGATCTTGATCCGATTGCTGTATAATTGGTTATGAATTTCTGAAGCTTTCAGTACCATGTTTTAATAATAAGTCTCAAATATGTTTTAAAAAATGTGATTAGTATCATGATTAGGTTCTGTAAATTACTGTTCATGAGTAATCTGAGTATCTTGAAGTGATTAATATATGTTTCATGTTATATGTGTGCATGTGCATGGAAAGAGAGAGAATATGTGATATGTGTGCATAAAATAATGTTAATGTGAAAGATAAAATTTGTGCCAATGAGACACTGCCACCATAGATTGCGTGGGGCCGTATTATAGTAGTGCCCCTACGAGAAGGCTCAATTGTGTTATGTGATACCTGGGGCAATGGGTCATGTGAAATCCTAGAGGTGGACAAGTTCCACTGGTAATGGTTGGGAGGGCTTCCCCCAGTTTTGCACAGTAACCAAGACTTGATCATTTTGCGTAGCGATTAAGTATGTGTATATAATTGTGTGATCTTTCTAGTGGTGGTTTGGGCTATCTCTCAGAGAGTGTAAAAGTGAATATGTGAATAATGCGTAAAGTGATATGTGAAAGTGGCACGTTGTATGTGCAAGTGATGTGACATGTGATCGTGATCGTGAAAAGTGAAAACTATGTGAAATTTATGTGAAACCAAGTGTAAGTGAATGTGAATGTCATAAATGTGAAAATAAGTGCATGTGAAAGCAATTGAAAAAGTGCATGTGAATATGTCATGAGAAAGTAAGTGCATGTGTTAATGTGATTCACTTTAAATGATAATTGTAATAACATGTTAGTACCATGTGTAGAAGTATCTTAATTATGTCCATGAGATAAACATCAACTACCGAACTAGGAGCGCATGCGGAAGCTACGTATAGCTCTAGGTGCAGTCCCAACACACAAAATGAGAACAAGTAAAGAGGGAAGAACAGAGCCTTTAGGGGCATACCCCGAGGATGAAGTACATCTGAAGGGGGAAATCACTGCTAGCTACAGGGACGTTGACTACCGCCACGTCTCCTACGCTCGACACGCACCCTGCCGCTGCTGAGAAGTCTCACCTGTAAAAAGGAGGGATGAGCTTCACAACAGAAGTTCAGTAGGGACTACCAATCTCCTACTAGCTCTAATAGAGGGGAAATAATATATAATCAAAATAAATGACAATAGTTATAAATTCTATCTACATAGGAAAGTGTGGAAGCAAAGCTACTACTAACAATGGTACGGAAAAGACACCACGGTTAGAAACTCTGTACGACCTGCACGTCGTGACCACCACACGGCTATAAGCACAGACAGAGGGAACCCCACCTGGACAAGTGACACTAGCTACGGAAACCACTACCACTATTCAACCGGTCAGGAGCATATACTGACGTCTTACCCTCGACCCAGGTCCAAACCTCCACGTCTTATCAGAGTGGGGGCATAAACACAAGTAACCACAACAGTAACCGCCGTAGTCTGGCCAGACTACGGTCCCACTCCTAGCCTCTCTAGGTAGTTCTGGGGCCACAATGAGCGAGGCAGTCAGAAGAAGGACTAGCTGGCCTATACTGGGAAGAACACCGAACGACCTCGGTGTCCCAGACCAACTATGTAACGACAGCGAGAACCGACCCTCGGCCGAAGCCGAGGACCCGATTTTTAGGCCGCCGCCCACGGATCCGGGGACCCGAAAGGGCTATAACACAAGTCTAACATAATATGTAAAGGAAATAAACATCAACTACTAACTAGGAGCACACAAGTGGAAGCAGAAAGAAGAGTGAGACCGCTGCGTATCACTCTAGGTATAGTCCAACACACACAACTAGTACAAGTAAAGATAGGGGAAGAACAAGTCCCTTAGGGGCATACCCCAAGAGTGACGTACAACTGAGAGGGGGAACCACTGCTAGCTACGGGGATGACGACTACAGCCCCGTCTCCTCCGCCCGGCGTGTGCCCTACTGCTGCTGAGAAGTCTCACCTGGAAAAGGATATATATAATCAATTAAATAACAGCAGTTATATCTTCTACCCAAGAAAAGAAGTGCGGAAGCCAAGCTACTAACTAGCAACAGTACGGAGAACACCACGGTCGGAAACTCCGTAGAACCTGCATTACGTGACCACCAAATGGCTAGCTATGCAGACAGGAATAACCCCGCTTAGACAAGAGGCACTAGCTATGAAAAACACTACCACTAGTCAACTGGTTAGGTGCATCCACTGACGTCTTATCCTCGACCCAGGTCCAAACCTCCACTCTCGTCAGAGTGAGGCAGGAACACAAAGTAACACAACAGTAACCGCTGTAGTCTGGCCGAACTATGGTCCCATGCATGGCCTCTCTAGGTGGTTCCGTGGCCGCAAAGAGCGAGGCAGTGAGAAGAAGGACTGGCTGGTCTGCACCGGGTAGAACTCCGGTCATCCTCGATGTTCCAGACCAACCAAGAGAGCTCTGTAAACGACTCAACGATGTTGTCCTAACCACTATTTTCCCCTCAACTCCAGAGTCCATGACTTGAGTACACTCGTCGCCCCGAACGATCCCTCTAAGGCGCACGAGGATGGGGGTCCCAAGCAACAGTAACAACCTTTCTTACGGGACAAGCCCTAGGTGCCGAGCACCGGGCAAACGACTAGTGTAAGACCATACTAGGGAACTAGCACTAGTGCCATGAGTACAGTAAGAAGCGGAAATGGCGAAGACTCCATAGAAAATGGAACTCCGCAAGACCTTACCTATCTTTGCTGTAGTCGTGACGCATTGGGCCGTCGTAACTTTGTCGCAATGCCACAAGCCATCATGACACTGCCGCGATGCCCAAGGCCATCGTGACCATGTCATGATGCCTAAGAGCACTGCGATGATGTCGCGGCAGCCTAGCCGGTCGCGACATCATCGCACCTCCATACAAGTTGCGTTCTCAGTCGAGAGGGGTTCCGAGACAATCCTCCTGAAGACCACCACCAAAAATGATACATTCACATCCACAAAGGGGAGGGGAGCATTGGAAACAAGTAGGAAAGCTTATAAACCATACAAACCACCCTCAAACCCCACAAAACATGGATTACAATGAATCTATGCTCGATGGGAACCTCACTCAACACGAGCATGATTCTCACACTCCTACAACCCCAAACCACAAGAAACCACAATCTCAAGGGGAAGGGAGCATGCTAGGGCGAGAGGAGATGAGGGTCCCTACCTCTAAGAGTAGAGCCGACTCATTGGGGCCTTCACGTTAGAATCGCCACCTCCTCCTCACTCCAAGCTCCACGATCACACCGCCTGCACGAACGGGTTGTCACCTCCGACCACGAGCACCTCATGCAGGCCAAGAAACCACCGGAGGAGAGAGAGCTTGGAGGAGGAAGAAGAAGGGAGAAGAAGGGAGAAGAAGAAGAAGGAAAGGGAGAGAGGGGGAAATGGGGCGCAGCCCTCAGTTTTAAACCGATGGGCCCCGAGACGCGACGGGTCAGCCCTGCGCGACAACAACCATGTCGTGACGGCCACCCACGGTGCAACCCCAAAAGCGGTCAAACATGAACGTGATAGCTGACCAGGTCGCATCAATGATGTATGCACCTCACACCTGACAAATTCGTTATGATAGACAGGATAGCGGTCAAGTCGGTCAGAAAAGCAGTCGCGACGTCTCCAGATGTCGCGACGAGAATGCGACGCCTACCCCCGTCATGACCATGTCGCGACGGGCTCCCCTGGCGCGACCATTTCACGACCAGGGTGCCTGTTGTGACCCTGAGGATAGGGCCAAAGGCCCAAGAGGTCCAGATCTTACATCCCACCCTCCTTAAGAAATTTCATCCTCGAAATTCAAAGGAACTCTGTTTCAACAGGAAGCAACGCAAAAACGGAAAACAACGTACTGGTCAATCAAACAAATACGGGAACTGCTCTCTCATCTCATCCTTGCACTCCCAAGTGGCCTCGCCACCAACGCGGTTCTCCTAGACAACCTTGACCAGCGGAATCTACTTCCTGTGCAACTGCTACACTCTACAATCCACAACTCTGACTGGGTACTCTGGCACTGACATGTCTTGCGCTACCTCTAGCTGCGAGTAGTCAAACACGTGCGATGGATCTGTGACGTATTTCCTGAGCTGAGAAATGTGGAAAACATTGTGCACGCCTGCCAACTCTGTCGGAAGACTCAACATGTAGGCAATCGCATCGATCCCCTCTGTGATAGAGAAAAGGCCCAATATACCTCGGACTGAGCTTCCCTTTCCTGCCAAATCTCATAACACCCTTGGTCAGCGAGACCCGCAAAAACACAAGGTCATCCATGCTGAACTGCAACAGTCTGCTGCGGATGTCTGCATAGCTTTTTTGTCTGTTCTGTGCTGTCTGAAGTCTCTGCCTGACTAAACTGCCTGTGTCTGCACACTGCTGCACCATCTCTGGCCCCAAAAGCTACCTCTCACCGACCTTGTACCAGTGAAGTGGTGTCCTACACGGCCGACCATACAAAGCCTCGTATGATGCCATTCCAATGCTCGAATGATAATTGTTGTTATATGCAAACTCTACCATTGGAAGGTGCGACTCCCAGGTGCCACTCCAATCCGAACAGCACACTCTCATCATATCCTCCAAAGTCTGAATAGTCCTCTCTGACTGCCCATCTGACTGCAGGTGATATGCTAAACTTAGCGTCAATTCTGTACCAACAACTCTCTACAAACTGCGCCAAAACCAAGAAGTGAGCCTAGGATCTCTGTCGGAAATAATTGAAACTAGGGTTCTGTGCAACAGAACAATTCGGTCCACGTACAATCTGGCGAGCCTGTCCACTAACCAAGACATCCTGACTAGAAGGAAGTGCGCTGACTTGGTCAATCGATCGACAATCACCAAGATACCATCATGCCTCTACGGAGTACGGGGTAAACCAACCATAAAGTCCATGGTGATGTCATCCCACTTCCACTCAGGAATGGGCCATGGCTGCAGCTCACCACCAAGACGCTGATGCTCAGCCTTCACCTGCTGACAGGTAAGGCACTAAGTGACAAACTTTGCCATGCATCCCTGGCCACCAGAAGAACGTCCTCAGGTTATGATACATCTTCATGGAACCAGGATGAACAACATACCTCGACCGGTGTGCCTTAGACAACAGCACCTGACGCGCATCACCGGGGACATATAGTCTGCGTCTAAACCTGACCATACTATCCTCGTCTAGCTCAACATCTGGCATTTGCAGAATATCTGCTAATTATGAGTTTGCCTGTAGTGCCTCCAAAACCTGACGGACGAACTGACAAACTGGTCATTAGTACACGATTTCTGCACCTTGGAGGGTAGAAAACTTCGTGGGACAAATCCTCAAACAGCCCCATCAACAAACTCAAGTGAACACGCCTGCTCAAAGCATCTGCCACGACATTATGGTCGTAGTCCTTCAAATACTCAATCCATCTACGTTGCCTCAAATTCAAATCCTTCTGAGCGAAAATGTACTGCAAACTCTGATGGTCGGTGAAGATCTCGAACGCTTTGCCGTACAAATAGTGCCCCCACAACTTTAGAGTGAACACCACTGCTGCCAACTCTAAGTCATGAGTAGGGTAGTTCTCCTCATACCTCTTCAGCTGCTGAGAAGCATAGGTGACGACCCCACCATGCTGCATCAGCACTGCGCCCAAACCTGACCTCGACGCGTCGGTGTAGACCACAAAACCTCTGCTTCCTGATGGCAAGATGAACACTGGCGCTGAAGTCAACCTCATCTTCAGCTCCTAGAAACTCCGCTCGCAGTCCTCAGTCCAAACAAAATCTAGCCTCACGTCTGGTAATTTGGTCAACGGCTATGCAATCCTGGAAAAATCCTGGATGAACCTCCTGTAATAGCCTGCTAAACCCAGAAAGTTGCGAACCTCTAACACTGAAGTGGGCTGCTCCCAAGACAACACTGCCTCAACCTTGGCAGGGTCCACTGCCATACTAGAACCCGAGATCACGTGCCCAAGAAAGTGCACCTCCCTCAGCCAAAATTCGCACTTGTCGAACATGGCATAAAGTTGGTGACTCCGTAACTTCTCTAGCTCGATCCTCAGATACTCCTCGTGCTCCTCCACAGAAGCCGAGTAGACCAAAATGTCATCTACAAAGATAACCACAAAGTTGTCCAGTTACTCACTAAACACCCTATGCATCAAATCCATAAAAGCTGTGGGTGAATTCATGAGCCCAAACGGCATCACGACGAACTCAAAGTGACCGTACGTCAAACGGAAAGCTGTCATGCCAATATCTGACTCTCTGATCCTGAATTGGTAGTAGCCTGATCTCAAGTCAATCTTCGAGAACACCCTTGCTGACTGCAACTGATCAAACAAGTCATCGATCCTCGACAATGGATAGTTGTTCTTCACTGTTACCTGGTTCAGCTATCTAAAATCGATGCACAACCTCAAACTGTCATCCTTCTTCCTTATGAACAGCAATGGGGCTCCCCATGGCGAATGACTCGGATGGATGAAACCCAGCTCAAGCAACTCCTGCAACTGGTGCTTCAGCTCACGCAACTCGGCCGGAGCCATCCGGTAAGGTGCCTTAGATAAAGGCATCATACCAGGCAAAAGCTCAATGGAGAACTCTACCTCCCGCTCAGGCGGTAATCAAGGTAGATCCTCCGGAAAAATATCAGAGAACTCACAAACAATAGGCACATCAAAAACCAATGACCCGCTAGGCTCAAAAGAACAAACCGAAGCAGGATATGCTACGCAACCATCGCAGATTAGACGATGAGGTCTACAGAAGGAAATAAAAGGTTGACGGGTAGATTGGATACCTCAGAAGTAGAGAATAGGCACTCCAGGTATCTCAAACCAAATGGTCTTCCACTAACAATCCACTACAGCTGAGTGAGCCTTCAACCAGTCCATGCCCAGGATGACGTCAAAGTCACGAAGCTGCAATGCGTACAACCTGACCGGCAACTAGTGTCCCTGGACCTCAACTGTGACACCCTCCAGGTCACTGAAAGAACGCTTGTAATCACTGGACGGGAGATCGACCATCACATCACACTGCCTCTCAGGTGTGTGACGAACCAGAGACTCGTAAAACCCTCGGAAGCAAAACAATGGGAAGGACCAGGATCAACCAATACCCGAGTAGCTCTACCAAGGATAGGCAAGGTACCTATAAATAGGTTCGATGCCTCAGCCTGCTCCCTGGTAAGAGCCATCACATGACCACGTCCAGGCCCATGCTCCGGCGCCTGCTGGGGCTGCTGCTGCTATAGCGGCGGCTGGTTCTGCTAGAACTGCTGCAGCTACTGGTATGGCTGGAACTGCTGAGGCTGCTGATGCTGCTGAAACTGCTGCGGTTTCAAATGATACTGCCCCTGCTGCTACTGTCGGGGTGCCTGCTGCTGAGGACGGAATTGGTACTACGATAGCTGTTGTGTCTACTACACTGGCTGCTGTGGCTGTAGGACTTGCTCCATCGGGCAATCCCTCCTGAAGTGGCGTGGCAAACCACAAGTGTAACAGAATGCCTCCTGCCTACCCTGATTAGCTTCCTGTTGGACTGACTGCTCTGCAAACGTCGACTGATGCTTCTGCTGCTTGCCCCGACCACTTCCACGAGTGGTCATCTACTTGAACCTCGAGCACAAACCTGAACTACCTGAACCGCCTGAGCCCGATAAAGAGGAGGTCGCACTGCCACGGCTACCTGCGGGATGCTGGTACGGTGAGGACCTCGAAGAAACTCCTCCCTTCTACTTCTGGGGCTGTCAGGTCTCTCTCTCTAAGGTTGTGGCCTTAGCCACAGCCTCTCCCAAGTTGGCACACATATGAGCAGTTACGCCCTACCTCAAATGTGGCCTCAGTCCTGCAATGAACCACTCTGCAAAAGCCTGCTTGCTGCTGGCAACATGAGGAACATGCCTCAACAACCGGACGAACCTCTGGTGGTACTGAGTAACTGTGAGATCGCCCTGCACCAGCTCGTGAAACTGATCTCGCCTCTCACGTCGAGCATAGTTGTGGAAGTACTCACCGTGAATGACCCCCAAAAACCTCTGCCAACTGATCTGGTCCAAATGCTGCCTTGGAAAGTGAGTCTATCGCTGAACCCTCCACTACTCATGGGCTAGCCCCTTGAGCTGATACACTGCCAGTCTGACTTGGTCCTCTTCAGCGCACTCCATAGTCTTGAATGTGTGCTCCAACTCGTGCGTCCAACTCTCTGCCTTCTCTGGATCATACTCACCAAAGAACATCGGTGGCCGGAGACGCAAGAACCTCTCCAAGAGGCGGTCCTGTCCTCAGTGACAGTTGTCCTCCTCCGACTGGCCCAGGCATTCCCAGTACTCGACACCTGCTGAACTACTAGCTACTCCACCTCCGTATCTGCCTGCTGCTCCAGTACTGATAGGGGAGGTACTAGAGGCTGACCTCCCGCTGCTGCCTGCCCAGGCGGCCACACTCCCTGGTACAAGGTCCTGAAGAACTGCTCGGCCAAGGGAAATCAGTCTGCGCACTGCTGTGTCGGGGGCTGGTGCTCCTGCTGCTGCTGCCCTCCTGCTAATGCTGCTGACACCTGTACCAGGCTGCCACACTCCCTAGTACAGGGTCCTGAGGAGCTGCTACTGACACGACCTTGGTGTCCCATACCAACTATGTAATGACCCCGAGAACCCGACCCTCGACTCAAGCCGAGGACCTGATTTTCGCGGTTGCCGCCCATGGATCCAGGGACCCAGAAGGGCTATAACACAATTCTAACATAATATGTAAAGGAAATAAACATCAACTACTAACTAGGAGCACACAAGCGGAAGTAGAAAGAAGAGCGAGACCGCTGCGTATCGCTCTAAGTACAGTCCCAACACACACAACTAGTACAAGTAAAGATAGGGGAAGAACAAGTCCCTTAGAGGCATACCCCGAGGGTGACGTACAACTAAGAGGGGGAACCACTGCTAGCTACGGGGATGATGACTACCGCCCCGTCTCCACCGCTCAGCGCATGCCCTGCTGCTACTGAGAAGTCTCACTTGGAAAAGGAAGGGATGAGCTTCACAACAGAAGCTCAGTAGGGACTACCAATCTCCTAGTGGCTCTAACAGGTAGAAGAATATATATAATCAATTAAATAACAACAGTTATATCTTCTACCCTACAAAAGAAGTGCGGAAGCCAAGCTACTAACTAGCAACGTTATGGAGAACACCACAGTCAGAAACTCTGTAGAACCTACACGATGTGACCACCACTCAACTCGCTACGTAGATAGGGAGAACCTCGCCTGGACAAGAGTCACTAGCTACAGAAAACACTACCACTAGTCAACCGGTCAGGTACGTCCACTGACGTCTTATCCTCGACCCAGGTCCAAACCTCCACTCTCGTCAGAGTGAGACAGGAACACAAAGTAACACAACAGTAACTGCCGTAGTCTGGCTGGACTACGGTCCCATGCCTAGCCTCTCTAGGCAGTTCCGGGGCCGCAACGAGTGAGGCAGTAAGAAGAAGGACTGGCTGGTTTGTACTAGGTAGAACTTCGACCGTCCTCATTGTCCCAGACCAACCAAGAGAGCTCTGTAAATGACTCAACGCCGCTGTCCTAACCATCGTTTTCCCCTCAACTCTAGAGTCTGTGACTCGAGTACGCTCATCGCCCCAAACGATCCCTCTAAGGCGCACGAGGATGGGGTTCCCAGGCAATGGTAACAACCTCTCTCATGGGAAAAGCCCTCAGGTGTCGAGCATTGGGCGAATGACTAGTGTAGAACTGTACTAGGGAACTAGCACTGGTGCCATGAGTACAATAAGAAGTGGAAACAGTGAAAACTCCATAGAAAATGGAACTCTGTAAGACCTTACCTATCTCTACTATAGTTGTGATGCATCGGGCCGTCGCGACCTTGTCGTGACGCCACAAGCCATCAAGACAATGTCACGATGCCCAAGGCCGTCGCAACCATGTCACAATGCCTAAGAGCACCGCGATGATGACGCAACAGCCTAGCCGGTCGTGACATCATCACACCGCTATACAGGTCGCATGCTCAGCCGAGAGGGGTTTCGGGATGATCCTCCCAAAGACCACCCCCAAAAACGATACATTCACATCCACAAGGGGAAGGGGAGCATGGGAAACAAGTACGAAAGCTTATAAACCATACAAACAACCCTCAAATTCCACAAAACATGGAATACAACGAATCTACGCTCGATGGGAACCTCACTCAACATGTGCATGATTCTCATACTCCTACAACCCCAAACCACGAAAAACCACAATCTCAAGGGGTAAGGGAGCTTGCTAGGGCGAGAGGAGACGAGGGTCCCTACCTCCAAGAGTAGAGCTGATCCGTTGGGGCCCTCACATCGGAATGGCCACCTCCTCCTCGCTCCAAGCTCCACGATCACGCCGCCTACATGAACGGGGTGACACCTCCCACCACAAGCACCTCAAGCACGCCAAGAAACCGCCGGAGGAGAGAGAGCTCGAAGGAGGAAGAAGAAGGGAGAAAAAGAAGAAGGAAAGGGAGAGAGGGGGAAATGGGGTGCAACCCTCAGTTATAACCGATGGGCCCCAAGACGTGATGGATCAGCCTGGCGCAACAATGACCATGTCGTGACGGCCACCCACAGCACGACTCCAAAAGTGGTCAAACCTCGAAGACCGGGAAACAAGAACACGACAGTTGACCAGGTTGCATCAACGATGTACGCACCTGACACTCGACAAATTCGTTCTGACAGATAGGACAGCAGTCAAGTCAGTCAGAAAAACACTTGCAACTCCTCCAAACGCTGTGACGAGGATGCGACCCCCACCCCCGTCACGACCATGTCACGACGGCCAGGCACGCCGCATTCCGAAGCATGTCGCGATGGGCTACCATGGTGCGACCATGTCCCGACTAGGGTGCCTTCCGCGACCCTGAGGACAGGGCCAAGGGCCCAAGAGGGTCGGGTCTTATAAACTACGAGAGCTCTAGAAATGACTCGACGCCACTGTCCTAACCACTATTTTCCCCTCTACTCCAAAGTCCGAGACTCGAGCACGGCTGTCGCCTCGAATGCTCCCTTTATGGCGTACGGGGATGGGGTCCCAGGAAAATGGTGACAACCTCTCTCACAGGACAAGCCCTCAAGTACCGAGCACCGGGTGAATGACTAGTGTACGACCGTACTAGGAACTAGCACTAGTGCCATGGGTACAGAAAAAACTGAGAACAGCGAAGACTCCACGAAAGGCCGGCCACGACAATGTTGCGACGCCCCTGGTCATCACAATGATGTCGCGGCGCCCATGCCCACTGCGACAATTTAAGCTATTGCGGTCGGCGAATGCGTCGCGACATCATCGCGACACTCAGGCCAGTTGCGACCTCAGTCGAGGGGGATCCTGGTGCAGTCCTCCCGCGAACCGCCTCAAAATGTTACAAAATAGTGCCATTCGGGGGAGGGGAGCATAGAGACTCTAGGAAAGCAAGTAAATAATGGAAAGCATCCTCAACCCCATGATTTATGCATTAAACAAGAGGATCCTATGCTCGAAGAACCTCACAACCACGTAGCATGGATCTCACCCCCACAACCCCAAACACAACGGGCAAACGAGAACCTCAAGGGGAAGGGGAGCATGCTAGAACGAGAGGGAAAGAGGGGTCCCTACCTCAATGAGTAGAGCTGACCTATTGGGGCCTTAACGTTGAAATGACCACCTCCTCCTCACTCCAAGCACCACATGGACGTCGCCTACACCAAGGAGACATCACCTCCTCGCCACGAGCACCACGAACATGCCGGAAGAAGCAAGGGAGCTCGGGGGAAGATGAAAGAAGAAGAAGAAGAGGAAGGGAATAAAGGAAGGAGAGAGGGGGAAATAGGCCGCCTGCCTCGATTTTGAACCGACGGCCCTAGAAACGTGACAGGTCAGGCCGGCACGACATCAACCATGTGGCGACCGCCCTGCAGGTCATGACCATGTCGTGACCGCCTTCCCCGACTCCACACAAAAAGTGGTCAAATCTCAAAGACTGGGAAAACCATAATGTCACGGCCTGCTAGGTCATGTCAACGTCGTATGCGCCTGACACCCAACAAGGCCGTTCTGGGAAAAAGGATAGCAGTCAGAACGGTCAGAATGAAGTCACGTCGCCTCCAGATGCCACGACAAGTATGCAATGCCCACGCCCGTCACCACAAGAACGTGACGGTCAGGTGTGCTGCGACCAAAAGCATGTCGCGACTGGCTCCTCTGGTGCGACAATGTGGCGCCCAGGGGGTCCGCCGCGACCATGAGGATGAGGCCAAGGGCCCAAGAGGGCCAAGTCTTACAACTACAGTTAAAGAAAGGATTGGGCTATCCACTCTTTGCAGAAGTCACTACTCTATAGAGGATAATGCCCAAAATGTTTGGATTAAGGATTATGTACCAGACTGCACAAATGAAGTTTTTCTTGATGTGGTGTAGGGTACATTTTCTCAATCAATGGTAGATAGAAGAGAAGAAGTTCGTGTAGAAGTTGGTCTTGTCGAAGAAGATCAAGCCGGATCCTCTATTGAAGAAACAATTACTCAAGTTATCAGTTGATCTTAAGTGAAAAATCAATTGTTCATGAAGAAAATTGTCCAAGTTCTCCTTCTTATGAACCTATTATGGAGGAAGACTACCATCATGTCTCTCCACCACCTATAGGGACCCCGCCAAGGTCAGAGGGGGAGACAAGTCGTACCATAGATAATGTTTGTAATTTGGTCCTCAAGTAGAAAAACATCATCAGTGTACTTCAAATGCAGATACATCAAATTGATGTAAATTTTGATTTCATGTCAAATGAAGTTCAGTAGATGAAGGATCTGCATAACAGGTATACAATAAAGATAAGAGTAGCCCTCATGTACCAACAACAGAACCACTAGCACAACCAGTAGAACAGCCAGAACAGTCAACAGAAATGCCAGCACACCCAGCAGAACAGCCAACACAACCAGAAGAATAGCCAGCACAGCCAGTAGAGTAGGCAGCAGGGCAAGCATAATAGGTAGTTGTAGAAGAGCAATCATTAGAGGCTGAGGCAACTAAGTCTCATGTCAAGATTTTCAAGAGGAGAGTTAGGAGGAAGCTAGTAAAGTCAAGGTCTATTATATTTCAGTTGTATTTCAGTTGGTAGGCAATAAAGATAAGAGTAGCCCTCAAGTACCAACAACAGAACCACCAGCACAGCTAGTAGAACATCCAGCAGAAATGCTAGCACAGCTAGCAGAGCAGCCAGCATAGCTGGTAGAGCAGCCAATACAGTAGGCAGCAGAGTAGGCAGAATAGGCAGTTGTACAAGAGCAATCATCAGAGGGTGAGGCAGCTAAATCTCATGTCAATATTTTTAAGATGAGATTTAAGAGGAAGCTAATCAAGTCAAGTTCTATTCTATTTCCTTCCTCCCAATTAACACCCTCCTTTGATTATGATCCCTCACCTACTTTATACCTACCTCACAACCAGCCACCTCTTATTCTTCTTCTTTTTCACAAATTTATACTAGCACTCAGGAACCCTTGAGCATTCCAGAACTTCACATATTACGACCATCCTTTTTCTCATCTCTTCTCCGCTCATCTAGTCCTATCTTTGATCCTAACACTCAACCTTTACCTCAATTAGTGCCTAGTGTAGAGATTCCCTCACAGGTCAGGTAGAAAAGATAAGGAAAATTTAGCGTAATAGAATATCCTCCATTTTGGTAAGCATTCATCTTTCATTCTCAGAAGAATTTTGCTTTCTTTGAAGAATTTTTGAAGATCAAGATCTTTCTAGAAGTCCATGGGTTTCCTTATTATAAATTTGAGGATTGGCTACACCTTTTGATTAGGACTAAGGAACTTCCCCTAGATGTTTTGAATGCCATTACTCAAAAGAGCCATAGTCTTAATGCTAAGGAATTTCTGTCAGTATACATTGGTGAAGCAGTTAAATATAGGGAAGCCAGAGCTAGAAGTGGTGGTCTATTAAATGTTTTTACTCATTTGGGTTTAAAATTTTTGGATTTGTTCAAGGCATTCATTAAGCAACATCAACAAAACTTTAGTAGAATGAAGAGTTTTAATGAAAAGAGATTTCAGCTAAACCTAGCCGAAGTTAGCAGGGGTCAGTGGGCTATGTTGTTAAGAGGGCAGAGGACTTTCACACCCTCTATGATCATTGGATTGCCCTCCAACTATGACCCCAGCCTGATAGGTGTAGTTTCCTCCAGAAAAAAGTTTGCCCAAGTTGTTTTCAATAGTCACATCAGGCTAGCAGTTATATTTCAAATAAAGTAATCCAAAGTCCTCTCTTTTCATAGCTTTATTCTAACTCGCACTGCAAAAACTACAGAATATCCTCAGGAATTTAATCACAGTTTTGCAGAATCTGAAAGGCTAACAGAAGATCAGTGGGCACTATGTTATCCAAAAGAGGCTCAGGAATGTAGCAAGAGAAAATTTCATCCCTCTTTTTTTTTGGCTAAGAATTATGATGCCCTTAGGAAATCTCTCTCTCAAGTGGGAAGATAGATATAAGCTCTATTACAAGGCCAAAGCAGCAGTTCAATCATAGGGGCTTCAGTGGAACATTACCATACATGATTTTCTGCACAAAGCTACTTGTAGGAAGTTCATCTTCTTGTGGCAATGTCTGAGCAGTGATGCCTATCATTAGAAACTCATTTGGTATCATCGCCGTCACCTCAAATCCTACAGGAAAATTCCTTCCGTTGGGCCTTCTTACCATCTACATCTATCTATCTTTGAACATGCATTTCCTGATAATGAGAAGAAGTTGTGGGAACTTCTACAACCTATCTTTGATCAACTCCCACCTTGTCTCTATCTCCCTAAACCATGAACCAGATCCTTACTATTGTATAGATATTCTATCATTCAATAGAAAAACATCAATTTGTGTTAACTTTTGTGCATTTCTTCCTCTTTCCTTTATATATATATATATTTATATATAAGTATGTTTACGAAAAAGAGAAAAGAAAAAATGTATTTGTTTAATTTACTAAATCATTCTTTACTTATATACATGATTTTGCCAATAACAAAAAGTGGGAGAATTGTTGAGCAATTTTATAAAAGTATTATTTATTATTTTGAATATGACAAAATCATTATCTTATCAAATTCATGAGAATGCATATAATACTTTTTGCATACGATAAAGGCTCGTGTATATTATATTATACAACATTTATTAGACAATATCTGTTGGCACACAAAGCATAGATGTCGACACTTGTAAAGCAAAATTTTTGAACTCCACAACTATATATATATATATATATATATATATATATATCATACTGACTCTGACTTCTAGAAAGTCGAAGTTAGATATTGATTGCTGAACAACCAAAATCCTACTCTGACTCCTGAAAAGTGGAAGTGAGATATCAATTGATGAACAATCGTAGTCTCACTGCGACTCCTGGGAAGTCGATGTTAGATATTGATTGATGAACAACCTAAGTCTTACTCCGACTCCTAGAAAGTCCAAGTGTGGTATCGATTGGTGAATAATAATCATCAGTTCCTATGAAGTCGAAGCCAGATATCGATTGGTGAATAAAGATCATCAGTCGTAGTCTCACTGCGACTTCTCTACAATCGATGTTCTATATCGATTGATGAACAAAGATGACTAGTCGAAGTTTCCACATATCGATTGTCTTCACTTATCAATTGAAATTATATATATCGATTGTCTTTAAGTTCTATATCGATTGCCTTTGAGTTTTGTATCGATTTTCTTTAGCATATCGATTAATGATGTTTTGAATATTGATTGATGTTATTTTACATAGCGATTGATGTAGTATTATTCTAATTGACTTTATATTCCTTTATGCTTTTGATTGAAAAATAAATCATAATATGCTAATATTCTTTTGTATATCTTTAAACTTACACATAGTTCTACACTTCGATTCTTACAAAAGTTTGTCTAACAAAAGTACGTTCGTTTATTACCTTATGAAATCTGAACGCCAGTCTATTTAATGTAGATTGTGTACCTCCCTTGTCCTCTAAACTTTGATTGGAAATTCATTATTTAATAACATATCTAAAGTATAGTATTTTTAGATTGTTTTCAAGGTAGCCATCTGTTCTACAAGACATCTACAAGTGTTCTTCGAACTGACAAGTTTTCTAGTTTTCAAGGAAAAAATATTTGCTATTGTACTGCATGCTAAGTTGGTATCCATATCTCTTTGAATGCTCACCTAACCCTGTACTCCTCAGGGACAGACTTTTTCTCTGGAACAGATAGATATCTCTTCAAAATGACTTGTCTCTTATTTTCAATTGTTATTTTATTTCTTACAAGTCTAACCATGAAAAAGAGAAAAGTGTTTGCATAGGTATGGTGTTTGCTGACATTTATTGAAGCTATCTACTGAACCATGCAGCTATCCAAATAGCCTGGAAGCTGTTAAGAGTCAAGATCTACTGATTGACCTCTCAAACAGTCCTCCAACTCACAACTATTTTCCCACAGGAAACAAAGACTCTGAAGGCTATATTATTATATGAAGTTGAAGATCAAACAACATGGAAGAAACGAAATATACACACTCAACTACGAGCAAGAGAGCCATGAACACAATTTGAGGGAAAGCAATTTGTGAAAGCAGTCGACTTCAAGTTTTCCTCCTCTCTCTCTTGTCTTCTTTGTGGAGGATTCAAAAGTCAGAGATATATTCTTTAGACCACCTTTGAGTTAGAAAGAGTTCTAAACATTCAAGTCCATTTGTATATCTCTTTTATGATCTCTTGTGTTTGCTCTTTCCCTTGAGCAGGCACACAGTCTATATTTTGTTTAATGTATAAATTAGTAGGGGGTTTGTTCCCTGTAGTTCCCCTTTGGTAGAAGGGTCGGCCTACAGTTGTAGGTGGTTGTTTATCCCTTGTGTTTAAGTGAAGACATGTTGGGGAGAAAGTGGTTGTAATACGACTCCTTGGAGAGAAGACCAAGAGTTCTTGGTAGTTAGTGGAAAATCCCATGTTGTGCTTGGGGACTGGATGTAGGACTCCTGATTGAGAAGAGGCCTGAACCAGGATAAATTCTTTGTGCACTTTGTGTGATTCATTCCGCCCAGTTACACTTGTTTCACACACACTACACCAAGTACTAACGCTACTGTCAAGGGTTCTCTCATTTTTTAGATAAATTTTTAAAGTGCAAGAAGTCCTATTCACCCCCCTTTAAGACATCTAAAGCTCCATCTCGATCCAACACACTAAATGATCCACAAGAGGGATGTTAAATAGTTGATAATATATTATTGTCAGTTAGCGATTCCATGGTCCTAGTCGTGTAACTGGTCCTCATAATTGTGACACAAAAGATGTCTTGCTTCGGTGTCCATTCTTTGATGTCAAGCTTATAGGTCTAGAGCTTCCCGATCTAGTATAGTCGATTTTTCGGGGATGGCAGTCAACCTTGAGAAGGTAATTGTGTGTCAACAAAGGATCATTCACTTTCGGTCGTGTTTTCTTACTCAAACAAACCCCTGTTCATGTTCAATCGAATTGAGAGAAAGGAGTTCTCCGGGAGAATCTAATAAGAGTAAGACTCAAACGGATTCCGTGTAGGCCTAATGGGACCATGCCTAATACACAGACTCTGCGATATTAGTCGAATGAGGGACCATATATACATGGTAACTAAGGGAAGAAAGGACTAATGGATTAGAACTCCTGGTACCGTCCAGAGGTTGTGGTTTAGTAGCTTGGTCTGTCCACAGCCGATGAGTCCGGTGAGTCATTACGAAGGTAATCACTCATGTGAATCGGAAGGAGTTTCAACACATAGGAAGTAGTTCCAATGGGTTCGGACTCAAGGCCAGCCCAGTATTGGGCCTAGAGGGTCACACACAAAAGATGGAATGACGCGGTGAATAGAGGATCAGATAAAGATTATCCAATTGGTCACGAGCGGCTTGGACAACAATCCCATAGATGAGGTAGTCTGTGAGAGATGGCGACATACCATGATGTCGCCAAGCATAAGCCTTGGTGACAATCACTTATGTTGCCAAGATGTCCTGACAACAAAAGTTGTTGCAGTCAGGATGGTTGATCCTAGCAACATACTTTGTTGTCATTAGAGAGTTTTACGACATACAATGTTGTTGTCTACCAATGTTTGACTTCTGTGTCCTAGTTTGGTACCAAGCATGGCCGCACGACATGCAAACCATGCACGGCTGCCATCTCTAACCTCTATATAGCTAGAGGGTGTGGGAGAGAGCTAAAAGCTACGCTCTCTTCCACCGGACCCTCTTCCTCTCTTCCTTCCATTCTCTTCCTCTTGCTCTCTTCCAAGGTGAGAAGAGTGGGGTGCAAGAGGGGTTGACCCCTCTTGCTCTTGATGTTGTTGCTACTGTTATGGCTTGCTCGCTACTGCTGCTTGGTGCTTCCGGGAGCTGCATATTAGAGAGGAGCAGTCATCACCATCGACGTTCATTGTATGGACACTGCTAGAGAGGAGTTCATAAGAGCTTCTTCGACCAGCGGGCCTGGTTCTTCTCTTCAAGGGTTATATGAGCACTCCTAGGTGAAAAAGTCTCCCTCTCTTGGTGTTAATGCTTGGTGTCCCAATATCATCTTGGTCTGCCAACAAATTGCTTGGGAATTGTTTTGTTTTTTGTTTTGAAATCTATTCTGCCGTGTATATGATGTCTTGATGTGATTACCAACAAATGGCTCTCTTTCCAGGTGGCTTAAACCAACCAGAGGGCTCAGGGCAGGGGGACCCATTATCACCTTACTTGTTTGTGCTACCATCAGAAGTGTTAACAGTCTCCTTAAGGACTCTAACGGTCAGGAAAGTTGAAAGGTTATTCATGTAAGAAAAGAGCTGCTCAGTTTAATCACCTCGTGTATGCCAATGACATTTTGTTGGTGGTGGGTGCTGACATGCAAGAGCTAGTAGCATACAAGGAGGTGGTGAATAGTTACTAAAATTTGGAGTGGATAGCGAGTAAACACCAAGAAATTGAGATGCCACATTAGCAGGTCTGTAAGACCACATAAGGCGAAGAAAATTGAGAGAGTTTTGGGGATCAAAAAGTAAGAGATGCTAGGCAGATATCTTGGGTTTAGATTTCCCACTTAAGGCTGTTAAGAAAGCCTTTAAGAATGTTCTGGATAGAGTGAAAATTAAGCTCTCTGGAATCCTGGATGGCGGGGCAGCATGCTCTCCATGACAGCAAGGGTGGTGCTCACTAGACATGTACTGCAATCCATTCTACTATTGTGGGCACCAGTTCATAGCTTTTAAAAAACACGGTTAGACAAGATTGAAGCTATCTATAGGAATTTCATTTGGAAAGGCTATAATGAGACAAAAGGGTTGTCTCTAATAGGTTGGGAAAAGGGTTGTCTCTAATAGGTTGGGAATGTCTAAAGAAGCCAACAGTTGAAGGAGGTCTAGGGATGTTGAACCTGCAGGCTATGAATAGTGTTCTACTTCTTAAATAGACAGTCAAAATTTGCAGAGGAAATGAGAGTATTTGGACAAAATTAATAACATATAAATGTCTGACGAAGGATAGCATGGACAAGCCATTCAGATCTGTCCTGACAGCACAACGCTGGAGAAGAATTAGACATCCTATACCAATCGTATAGGAACTTCATTGGATGGGTCCCATGAAGTGGCGAAGGCATTAACGTGTCGGAGGATGGCTAGCTATGGGGGAGAGGACTGAGTCACTATCCATGGATCTTCAACGCAGAAGGTATCAAGGAGGAGGATCACAGACATAACCTACTAGATGAGGAAGGCATGTGGAGTATGGTAAAGCTAGAACCTATTTTCCCGTAGAGCCTAGTTAGTAAAATCAAGGAAATTACAAAATTAGGTGCACACAACAAAGATACAAGATGTTGATTACCAAAGCAATTGGGCAAGTTCTCAACAAAGTCATCTTACAATTAAATTAGGGAGCAAGTACAAGGAGGTAATAAAAAAGTAGCGAGTTTATGGAACACCGTATGGAAATGGCCGGCTATACCAAGAATAAAGGCTATGCTATAGAAGTTGGCTTGGGGAAGATTAATAACAAAGATGTATTTAAGTCATTGCAACATTTAGGTTCAAGAAATGTGTGAAGCTTGTGGGAATGAATAGGAGGATGCATCACATGCTTTAGTGGGTTGTGAAAAGGTACAGCGGCTGTGGGATGCAATTGCAAGAATACTTGAATGGCCAAACCCTCCAAGGCAGCTAGCTTGTGGTATAGATGCACAATGAAGCAGGAGCAAAACTTTGTGACAATTTTCTACAAAGCAGTAGTAGCCTGTGCCTTCAATCACATATGGACAGTAAGGAACAAAATTATATTTGAAGACAGGACTACTGGTGTTCATTTGTCACCTTCAAAGATTGTGGCTTCGGCTAGGCATTTTATTAGAACATATACAGAGCTGTATGCTAAATCCCATGTGTTTAAACACCAAGCAAGATGAGTTATGTATGAAGTGGGGGCTTAAGATTAATGTGAGAGAGAAGCTAGAGAAGAAGGGACCATCAGTGTGGAGCTCACCTGCAATGGGGTGGGTGAAGATGAATTTGATGGAGCCTATGTAAGCATAGGTGACAAGAAGGAAGCTGGAGCAGGTTTTGTTTTCTAGAGCGCAGTGGGGGGAATTTCATCAAGGCTGGGGCTATTTATATTCGAGATACAATAGTTCTGAAAATTGAGGCAATGACTGCACTACCTAGTTTACAAGAAGCAGAGGAATGCAAGGGATTTAATTCGGTGGAAGGGGATAACTTATAGGTGGTCAATGGAATGATAATGCTCTGCTCGAGATCGCTAATAGCCAGAATGCAGCAGATTCTCAAAGGAAGACAGCCGCATAAAGTGTGACGCCCACCATACCAGTACTTCTACTGTAACACCCCACTTAGGTCTAGTGCAGTTATACCAACTCTCATCGAGTCCATGTGATGTGCTATATGGGGAACACACCCCGACATATATCAAATACAGGCTGATTCATTCACAAATAAATATTAATGCAGCGGAAATAAAAAATAACTCATCAACTTTAATATCCAAGTCCATAGTCTATAAAAGAAGTCCACAATAGCTAAGTAGTTTAAATACAAGGTTCATAACATAAGTAATTCCTCACATACAAATGTCACTCAACACAAAAATCTAATCCTCGTGCTCCGAATCCAAGCCCGCTACTAAAGCCTCGGGATCCGTCGTCTCACCTGAAATGTTAAGCAAGTATGAGTCTACAACGAAGACTCAACAAGCAACCCAAAAATGGACTACCAATCTAACATATATAATAGTTTCAAATCATGTTATTGCATATCGATTTCAGCAATCATACTACTTGTAAGTTGATCATTTACTAAACATGTCTTAAGTCAAAAGTATGTACAAATGCTACTTGCATAAGGCACGAGTTTAAGACATTGTACTAACATCATAATGTCTATCTTTGCAAAGTGATTATAGATCTGATCATTATGACATAATTTCAACTATCAATATGGTGTATATGGCATACATGATTTCAAGAATTTGCATAAGTGAGCATGACTACTAAACATTCAACCGAATGGAAATAAGACAAGTATTACATATAATCATTCTAAGGCTGAAAATAAACATTTTGCAAAACATATACATATGCACAAATTTGTCAAGATGCAGCCCAAACCACTGATTAGAAGTCAAATAGACATATGAACATATACTCATCACTTAGGCAAGCAGTGCTAAAGTCTTGGTTACTGTGCAGAACTAGGGGAAGTCCTCCCCAACATTACCAGTGGTACTTGTCCACCTCCAGAATTTCTTCCCATGCTATCGGTAACATATAACATATTGAACACTTCCATAGGGGCATTACTATGGTCCTGCTCCATATTACTTCTAAGGTGGCAGTGTCTTATTGGCCGAATATAGAATCATATACCAATTTTTCAGATTCAAATGCAACATAGCATGCTGCTGAAAATATATACACATATTCAGATCATAACAGAGACTTATTTCAGATTGATCACATGCTATAGTTTCAGGGAATTTTCCACAAATCTATTTAATAGAACACATTGCTCATGATGATAACAGACTAAAAAGAGTTACAAATGTCATAAATTCCCAAAATTTGGTTAGAACGTGTCCCCATTGTCATGGATCAAACCAATAGTTTTTCATGATTTTCTAACATATACACTAATTTTTGTATTAATCTAATCAGTGATATAAATAGAGAATTATTCATTACACTGAAACTCTCTATTGACCAGGTTCAATATCTTTACTGAGAGTATATCTTACTAATACAATTCATTGTTCAAAAGCTCACGATTTTAGGAATTCAAAAACTTTTTATAAAATTTAAAACAATACTACTAATTTTTGTATTTTAGTCATGGAAATTATAGAAAATTGTTAGATTCTGATTATAGGTCTATCACAGCATGAACATAACCCTAACATGTATTTCTACATAGAAATCATAATTTTATCATGAACATGCTTTAAGTATAAATTTTTTTCTTAAATCTACTCTTATTTACAAAATTCAGAAATTTTCGTAAAATCATGGTGACTGCAAAAAATAACCCAAATTGTAGTATGGTAAAAAGTTAACCTACTTAACCCTACATATCTCACAGAAAATCCATTTGAATTCCGAACATAGAGATATAAATACATAAGTAAAGACAGGTGAAAATGATGGACAGAAGAACTTGACGGCAACAGAGTTGCCATTAGGTTCACTTGATGGAAAGGGGGTTGACGTTAAATTAATCCTTGATGGAAGTCAAGGTTGTCGTTAACCTGACAGAGAACAGAACCCTTCGGAGCTCATATAAACCCCAAATCCGGTTGTCGTTTTAATTTCTAAAATCATGAAAAAATTTAAAAAGCCAGAATCTATGGTTGGGAACCTGATCCCTAGGATCCTTGCCTCTGAAACACCAAAAGATCTACAGATTTATCCAATGAAACCCGCCTTGGCCTGTTGCCCAGCTAGCTAGCCCAGAGGGGGGGTGAATGGGTTATTAAAAACTTCGATCTCTGATTAAAACCTGTTTACTGAAAAGATTGCACAACTTAATAACAAGGTTAGAGTTAGAGCAAATAAGACAACAATCACACAAAAGACACGACCACAAGACACAAGGATTTTTATCCTGGTTCGGAACTCCTCTCCACAGGAGACCTACGTCCAGTCCCTGAGCAATATCTCAGGATTTCACTACCAAGGGTACAATCCCCCTTAAGGAACCTTACACTCAGCCTCAACTGGTCTTCCTTCAACCTGAAGGGAAAAACAACCACCCTGGATACCACCAGGTCTTCCTTCACCCAGAAGGGAACACAACCAAAGAAGAAAAGGTGTGGAAACAGGCTTCAGACTTTAGCTTGACCAGCTACACACTGAAGCTATCAAGGCCCGGGAGAGAAGGAGATTTAACAAGATTTTCTCTCCAAGGACTACACAAGCTCTCACAAACAAAAACTCTTTTTGATCACAGAGAGCTAAGAGCTAAGAACAAGGTTGGAGTGGAAGCTTCGCTCTTGTTTTTCTTCTGAAGACTCGAAGAGATGAATTTCTTGCTTTTTCAATTCAAGCGTTGTTCACTTTCTACTGACTGTCTTTCTTCTCCGTCTTGAGTCTTCTATTTAAACTACTGATTCAAATTCGAACGTTGAAGTGTCCGTTGTCTCTTATCCTGGTGTACGTTAGACTGGTCACTAAGGAAGCTTCTGATCGTCAGTCTTTTATCCTTTTGTACACGCCAAAGAGATGTCATGGAACTTTGTATCTTGTGTCCAACGTTGTCCAGATGAGTCTTGTCAGATATCTGTAAGCATATCATCAATAAATAGAGGACAGCTAAGACTGCTGTCGATTGTTAGTTGAGATGGAACAATATTGCAGTATATAGCAAAGCTCCTTTCTGTCTAAAAAAGTACGTAGACAGAGTAGCATAGAAATGGAAGATATTGTCTGCATGCATGGGAGATACGTTCAGAGAGCATTTAATGCGTAGCAGTCAACGGACAAGATATGACTTTGACTTTTCAACGCTATTAAAAAGCATTATACTGATACAGCAAGAAATTCGATAGAAACAATCTCGATGACTTCATAACTTATGAAATCGTTATGAGTTATAGCAAGACGTTATGAACACTTATCAAGTCGTTATGATCTATAAAAGAAATCGTTATGACTATCAAGTCGTTATGAGTTTCAAGGAAATCGTTACAAGAAATCGTTACACAAAGCAAGGCGTTATGAACTGTAAAGAAATCGTTATGAACTCTAAAGAAATCGTTACAGTAATCAAGTCGTTATGAACTGTAAAGAAATCGTTATGAACTCTAAAGAAATCGATATGAACTCTTAAGAAATCGTTATGACAGAGAGTCGTTGCGAGTTCTAAAGAAATCGTTACGAGGTCTAAAGAAATCGTTACGGCTAGAGAGTCGTTGCGAGTTCTAAAGAAATCGTTACGAGGTCTAAAGAAATCGTTACGGCTAGAGAGTCGTTGCGAGTTCTAAAGAAATCGTTACGAGGTCTAAAGAAATCGTTACGGCTAGAGAGACGTTGCGAGTTCTGAAGAAATCGTTACGAGGTCTAAAGAAATCGTTACGGCTAGAGAGTCGTTGCGAGTTCTAAAGAAATCGTTACGAGGTCTAAAGAAATCGTTACGGCTAGAGAGTCGTTGCGAGTTCTGAAGAAATCGTTACGAGGTCTAAAGAAATCGTTACGGCTAGAGAGTCGTTGCGAGTTCTAAAGAAATCGTTACGAGGTCTAAAGAAATCGTTACGGCTAGAGAGTCGTTGCGAGTTCTGAAGAAATCGTTACGGTATCGATTTGTTTTGAATTTTCCGGTCAAAAAGGAAATCGTTCTGCTTATCAAAGAAGTCGATACAAAGACTTGGACAGAAATGTGATGAGACTTACCTGATTGTCTTGAACTTTCATTTTTCTTTCATTTCCTGTTCTCAAGGCTCAAGTCATCCATTAGTGCTATTTTGTTAATCATCAAAATTAATATATAAATAAATGAAATATTTATTATGGGGACAGTTTGGTCATCAATCTCCCCCTTTTTGATGATGACAAAATATACTAAACATCATACAAAAACTTAAATGTGTTTTTCAGATTTACTTTAGTTTTCTCCCCCATTTTGTCAATAAGCAAAAAGATAAGCTGTGAGACAAAGAAGAGAGAAATTTTTATATTAAGATGGAGAAAGATAGTACAGAGGAGATAACAAGGAGGCATGCTGGGAGACAACAGCCCATGCCTTGATCTCAAGATCCTCAAAAATTTGCAGAAAAACTCCAGAAGCAACTGAGAAGGAGGGTCCCATGGAAGGGATGTTCCTCTGAATGTAGAGTTGCCTTTGCTGCTCTAAGAATTCTCCATACTGAGTTTTGTCCAATATGAATCTGTAGTAAGTACTCTTGCCAAAACTGGCCCTATGGAGAAATCTGTCCAAGGAAATGGGATAGTGAATCTTTTGATTTAGCAGATCCTGCTTCAAGGCATAGAAAGCAGAATATCTAGATGCCCATACAACATAGATCTCTGGTATGGGTGCGATGGAATTGAGATCCATAAAAGCTTCTGCAGAAAGAGCAGGCTTCCTCTGACTAACTAGATCTTGATTGATAGCTTCCAATTGCTGATAAGAGGCCTGATAGAGAAGCTCCCATTCTGATGAAGTGAGTCTTTCACACTCAGAAATGAGTGGAGCTAAGGTCTGAGAAGAAATGCGGCCAGAGTGGTATTCTCTGAAGATGAACCGCAAAAAGGAAGGAGATCTGCCCTGCTTGGCTGACATCCTGCCCATCTGTCTTGCAAACATATCTAGAGCATGAGACCCAGCATCTGAATCAAATACTAAAGAGTGCAACTTCGGAAGAAGAACTGGAAAATCAACCTTGAAAGAGACAAAGTCTACCTTAAGAGGAAGGTTGAGAGGGATTTCTGATTTCAGCACAGTGATCTTCGAATGGAACTGGCAAAACTGAACTTCTGGAATTTTGTTTAAGTAACAGAAGTCACTGTACAGCTGAAAAGATCTGGCAATGCGAATTTCCTTCAAAATGAAGGATCCCCAAGAGTTCTTATGCTGGATGATAAACCACTCAGAGAAGGTGAGTGGGTGGGCTCTGTGAGTGAGGGATTCGGCCCTGGCAGTCAAGTATTTTTCATACTGAGCTTTATTTCCTTTGATAGCTGCCCACTGATCTTCAGTCTTGAACTCAGTGCCCTCAAAGATTTTGGATTTGAAAGCTTGGGATATCTGAGTAAAAGGAAGAACAATGTCCAGGTGTTCGGATAGGTTGAGAAAAGGAATACCATAAATGGTAGAAAGAATGCATTTTTGGAGGTATTCTTTGTAGATAGGTCTTCTCTTAGGATCAAGGGTAAGAGAATACCATAGAGGAGGGTATAGAGGAACAGAAGGAGAGCTTAGAGATGAGGAGGTTTTCCTCTTTTTCTTGGCAGGACTGGGAGGGTCAGTCCTGTGAATATGAGAGGCTGTGGAGAGAATGGTGAGGAGGGTGTTCCTTTCAAAATTGTCTGGAACATTGGTGTCAAAGACACCAAGAGGCAGAGGTTTATCTGGAGGAAAGATAACAGAATTTGGAGGAGTAGGAGGATAGAAAAGATGTTTAGGATTGAAGAAGGAAGTTGGTTGAAGTGTAGGTGTTTGAATTTTAGGTGGAGAAGGTTTGAGAGTTAATGAGGATGGAGCTGAGATGTGAGATGGAGTAGGAGAGAAAGAGGGTTGAGATGAAATAGAGGATGAGGATGGTTGGGTGCGAGGTATGGGATGTTTTATGGTAGGTGGAGCAGGAGGTGCAGTAGAAGGAGATGAAGGTGTGGAGAGGGTTGGAGTGGCAAGAGATGAAGTATCAGGGGCCTTGGAGACTGACACTGGCTCTTTCCCTTTGGCCTGACTCTCTCTGACTGCTGGAGAGGGTCCTGAAGACCCTGAGGCTGCCACTGGTCCTGGTGACCTTACGACTGATGGCCCTGATGGCCCTGACCCTTGAGCAGAAGGCCCTGCTGGCCCTGGTGGCCGAGGAGCAGCTGGTCTGCCCGGAGACATCCCACTGGACTTTGACAAAACACCCAGCATAGACTTCATATCAGATAACTCTTTATTGAAATACCTCATTGCATTTCTTATTGAGGATACGTCTGAGGAAGTTGAGGCTTGATTGGTAACAATGCCTTGAATGCTAGACTGAACTGATGCCAAGATCTCTCCTTGGGCCTTTAACAAGGCCATAACATGCTTCAATTTCACTTTTCTATGGCCCTTCCTTGACCTCCTGTGAACAACTCTTTTCTGCTTACCTTGTTGAGTGACAGGCTCCTCTAGATTTATATTGCTTGCACTTGGGCCTTCACTAACATCAACTTTGGCTGGAGCTGGAATTTCCTGAGTAGGTACAGCTTTCTCAGGAATAGCTTCACTCTCTGGCTTCTCAATCTCAGCTTGCTCCCCCTGAATGGGAGCAGGGACTTCAACACTTAAATGCTCCCCCTGAGCAGGAGCTTCTTCCAAGACAGCTTTCTCCAAGTGGCCTTCTGCCACGGAATTAGACACTTCAGGTTCTACTCTACTTTGCTCCCTTTGGCTAGGAGCTTCTTCCATGACCATATCTTGTTGAGTACCTGCTTGTATCTCAACATCAGCAACTTGTTCAGACTGAACTTTCGAATGACTAGGTGCCACAACTTCTTCTTCAACACATCCACCTTCTTTAGAAGTAGCTAAGGTGGAGGGAATGGAATCCAATACCTCTCTTAAGATAGAGGCAACTAAGGTGGTGGGCAAGGAGTCTGCCACACCATCTGCACCTACTTCCACTTGAGCTTCGGATTGGCATTCCACAATTGGTACTTCTACTGCAGCTGACTCTACTGGTTCTTGCTCTGCTGCTGCTTGCTCTGCTGCTTCTACTTCTTCTTCTGCTGCTGCTCCTTGCTCTGCTGCTGCTTCTTGCTCTTCTGGAATATCCCCAATGACTGCTTCTCCTTCAGCCACAGAGGACTTTGACCAAACTCCTTCTTGCACTGAAAAACCGCTTTTCTTCAGATTTCTGGACCTTATTGACTGGCCCATCTTTTCAGCTACTGCTCCTGACAAATCTACTCCAAAGTGCTTGAAAACCTTGGTCAGTAGATGAGCATACGGAAGGGAAACATTCAACTTGCTCTTTGTTTCCCATAACTGAGCATGTGCAAACATCATTCGCTCAATCATCACTGCGGCCAGGTTTATCTCTTTGTTCTGGATTGCCCAGAACATTATGTCCAAATCTGCCCTAGTGCGTGAAGAAAAGGTAGCACTACGAGGTACTAAGATTTGACAGACTATAAAGTGAAGCAATCTATTGAATGCGGACATCTGATTAATATCAAGCTTCCCATCCTTCAGCTTAAACCCTGGACCAATAATCCCGAGACCTTTGACTTCATCATTCACAGAGTGAATGCCACTAAATCCAGAGGTCTTCACTCCAAACAGATCACGCAAAAGCTCATGGGTTATTCTGATTTGGATGCCCTTGACAGAGGAAACAAGGGACCCATCTGCTTCCGATTTCAGACAAATGTAGAAGGCTTTCACCAAGTCCGGGTAGCTTACCTCACTGAAAGTAACCATATCCAACCACTGCAATCTTCTCAGGGCGTCGACTAGCCTGGCCATGCCACTCTTCTCAAGATTCTGAACATCTACTGCCTTATTTCCGCAAATCTTCGTCTTCACAATTGTGAATCTTTCTTGCTCCTTTGGGGATAAATACTCAGCACTGTAGCCCCCAACACTTCCGGAGATCAACGGAGCGGCCATGGGTGCAGAGAAGAAAAGATTCTGAGAAGGAGGATGATGGAAGGGATGGAAGCTCTCGAAGGGATTCTTCGCGGGAAGAGAAGAGGGCTTCGAAAGTTGCAGAGAGTCGATCCCAAAATCGTTAGGGCATCGGCTTTGGGTGAACAGATAGAGGATAAAAAGGGTAAAGGTAGAAGACGAGTCGTTCCCAGAACGATTTGAATAAAATAATGTTACTTTATTGAAAGGAGGAGCGCCAAAGGCGGTAAAGATAGAAAGCGACAAAAAGGTTTGACAAGTCAAACAACTTTCTACACAGAAGCGGTCAAAGCATATAGATAACTGAGTTTTGCTTAACTTTAACGGAGAGAGAACTTTCATTTAATCTGAAAAATTTATATGTCAATAAAATCAAAGAAATTCTTTCACAAATTGCACATTCCTAGTTCCCTTCTAAGAGATGTAAATCTCTCTTCAGGTAGGGCTTTTGTGAAGATATCTGCCAATTGACCATTTGTATCTATAAACGAAATTTCTAAATTACCACTAGCTACATGGTCTCGAATAAAATGGTATCTTACCTCAATGTGCTTCGTCCTTGAGTGTTGAACTGGATTTTTGGTGAGGTTGATGGCACTTGTATTATCACACAATAGAGGAATTGATTTGATGTGAATACCGAAATCTTCAAGTTGTTGCTTTACCCAAAGAAGTTGTGTACAGCAACTTCCAGCAGCAACATATTCTGCCTCAGCTGTTGATAGAGCTACTGAATTTTGTTTCTTGGATGTCCATGATATTAAGCATCCTGCAAGAAATTGACAACATCCACTGGTGCTCTTTCTATCTACTTTGCAACCAGCATAATCAGCATCTGAATATCCTATTAGTTTTATTTCACATGATCTAGGATACCAGAGACCTAAGTCATGAGTTCTAGCTAAATATCTAAATATTCTTTTTACAGAAATTAAGTGAGACTCTCTAGGGTCTGCCTGATATCTAGCACACATGCATACACTGAACAAAATGTCTGGTCTACTTGCAGTTAAGTAAAGTAATGATCCTATCATACCTCGATATTTCTTTTGATCTACCTTTTTACCTTTTTGATCACTGTCCATTCTGATTGATGTGCTCATTGGAGTTGCTAATGGCTTTGCACCTTCAAATCCAAATTTCTTTAACAGCTCTTTAGTGTACTTGGCTTGACAGATATGAGTGCCATCCTTCCCTTGCTTAATTTGCAATCCAAGGAAGTAGCTTAGCTCCCCCATCAGGCTCATTTCGAATTCTCCCTGCATAAGCTTTTCAAAGTACTTGCAAAGAGATTCATCAGTAGATCCAAAAATGATATCATCTACATATATTTGCACAAGAAGTATATTTTTAACCTTAGATTTTTAAATAATGTACTATCTACTTTACCTCTAGTGAAACCATGATCTAATAAGAAAGTACTGAGCCTCTCATACCAGGCTCTAGGTGCTTGCTTTAATCCATATAAAGCCTTATGAAGTTTAAATACATGATTTGGAAATTCGTATCATCAAAGCCTGGAGGTTGTTCAACATAAACTTCCTCCTTGATAAAACCATTTAAAAAGGCTGATTTGACATCCATTTGAAAAAGTTTTAAATCAAATGCAGATGCATAAGCAAGTAAAATCCTAATGGCCTCAAGTCTAGCTACAGGTGCATAAGTTTCATCGAAATCTATGCCTTCCTCTTGGGAGTAGCCTTGAGCTACCAACCTGGCTTTGTTCCTTAAGATTATTCCAGACTCATCCAGTTTATTTCTGAACACCCACTTGGTGCCAATAACTGAATGATTGGATGGTCTAGGAACAAGTGACCATACTTGGTTTCTCTTGAACTGATTTAGTTCATCTTGCATGGCTAATATCCAAGATTCATCAGATAAAGCTTCATTGACTGTCTTAGGCTCTATTTGAGAAACAAAGGCTAAATAATCACAAGGAATTACATTACCTCTTGTTCTTACCCCTACAGATGGATCACCAATAATGTTTTCAGGAGGGTGATCTTTCTGATGTCTCCATTCTTTTGGAAGATTTTCATGTTGAATTTCAGTTTGCTGCAGTTCTTCCAGAGGAGGATCATCCTTGTCCTTAATTGAGGTATTCTTTAATTTTTCAGACAAGTCATCTGCATCATCAATGTCACTAATTTCTTCCTTTTTCAAGGAAGGGTTAGATTCATCAAAAATAACATGTACAGATTGTTCAATTAATAAGGAACGTTTATTGAAAACTCTATAGCCTTTGGGTTTAGAAGAGTACCCCATAAAGATGCCTTCATCTGATTTGGCATCCAACTTACCAATGTCCCTTTTTCCATTGTTGTGGATGAAGCAAGGACATCCAAATATTCTGAAATGGCTGATCTTTGGCTTTTTTTTTTTTGTAGAGTTCATAAGCAGTCTTCTTCAGAATTGGCCTGATCATCACTCTATTAATGATATAACATGCAGTGTTGATAGCTTCGGCCCAGAAGTATCTTGGCAAATCATATTCTGACAACATGGTTCTTGCCATATCCAAAAGAGTTCTATTTTTCCTCTCAGCAATTCCATTCTGTTGAGGTGTCCTTGGAGCTGAGAAGTTGTGCTCAATTCCTTGATCATCACAGAACTTTATAAACTTTTCATTCTGAAACTCACCACCATGATCTGATCGGATAGAGACAATTGTGAATTTCTGATCTTTCTGAACCTTCTTACTGAAGCTGACAAAATTATCAAATGTGTCATCTTTGTGCTCTAGAAAGGATACCCAAGTGAATCTTGAATAATCATCAACTATTACAAATCCAAAATTCTTTCCTCCCAAACTGGTAGTCCTCATTGGCCCAAATAGATCCATGTGAAGTAGTTCTAAGGGCTTTGAGGTGGTTACTACAGTCTTTGATTTGAAGGAGCTCTTGGTGTGCTTTCCTCTTGCACAAGGTCTGCAAAAGCTGTCCAATTGAAATTTACCTTTGGCAGTCCTTCCACTAGCTTTCTCTTTCTGAGCTTGCTCAACCCATCCAAGCTACAGTGGCCCAATCTTCTGTGCCACAACTCAGTTGATTGATCTTTACTAGCTGCCAAACACACATCTTGATCCTTGAGTTCCTCGAGATATAGAACATACAAATTTCTTTCTCTGTAGGCTTCAAATATGACTGCACCATCCTTTAAGATACTACATTTTGATTCTTGAAACTGAATTTGATGGCCTTTGTCCCACAACTGGCTGATGCTGATGAGATTGTGCTTTAACCCTTTGACCAGCATAACATCTTCAATTACTGATTTTCCTTTGATGTTCACGGATCCACTTCCTATTACAACTCCCTTTCCATTGTCTCCATAAGTGACTGTACCTTCTTCAGCTTGGAGATCAACAAATATCTTCTTGTTGCCTGACATATGCCTTGAGCACCCACTATCCAAATACCATTTGGATGCTCGAGGGTTAATCTGAAATGAGAACATCAAGCTTTAGGTACCCAAATTCTTTTGGGTCCTGATTGGTTAGTATCATCAACTTTACCTTTTAATATCCATTTTTTATGTCTTGTTGGGATGTTTTTAATATGTCCTAACTTGTTGCAGTGACTGCAGCAGGATAACTTAGTCACTTTTTCTATATATTTGACATCAGCTTTGTATGCTATATCTTGTTCGGGTACAAATTTTGGTGTTGGATATGTTTTAGGATATATTATGGTTTCTTCATTGTTTGGGGGTGTATATCCTAATCCATTTTTCTTTTTACCCGATCTTCTAGCACCTTTTAATATTAAAGAGTTTTTACCATTGGTGAATTTTTTTAGTGTACTTGATAGATTATCATTTTCTTTATTTAGTCTTTCTATTTCTATTTTAAGTTCACCTAAGTCCTCTTGTTTTTCTAAATGATTTATTTTCTTATTTTTCTCTTTTAAATCTTCACATAATAATTCATTCCTTCTTTTATGTTCAGTAATTTGTTTTTCAAGTTCTTCATTTTCTGTTCTTAAGTCTGAGTTTGTATTTTCTAAACAAATTATATTTTTCTTACTAGTTTTAAGTAATTTGCATACTTCTTTATATTTTTCATAAAGTTCATTAAAAGCATTTTCTAAATTATCAGAATCTGAATCATTGCATGAATCAAAAGAAGAGTCAGAAGTTACCTTGTCTTCGGTGTTGGCCATGAGAGCCAAGTTGGCTTCTCCACCTTCACTACTCGAGCTTGACTCACTGTCTGAGTCACTGCTGTTCTCCCAAGCAGCTGCCATTGCTTTCTTTTTGTACTTCTTAAATCTTCTGAGGTTGCCCTTCTTCTTGTGATCACTCTTTTCGATCATGGGACAATCTGCCTTGATGTGTCCAGGCTTCTTGCATTCATAACAGATCACTTCTCCTTTCTTTTGATCCTTTATTTCTGGTTTTCTGAAGTCTTTGTTTTTCTTAAAGAATTTTCTTCCGGACTGGTACTTCTTTTTCTTTGCTAGAATCCTTTGAAGTCTTCGAGATAGCATGGCTTCTTCATCATCACTGTCTTTACTACTCTCACTGTTATCCAAAGATTCTTCTGAATTGTCTTCACTTGCTTTGAGAGCATTTGATTGTTTCCTTCTGCTGGAGGATTCTCCTAATCTCTCCATGTTTATCTCGTGAGCCATGAGAGATCCTATTAGCTTTTCCAATGACATTAATTTTAAATCATTGGCTTCTTCAATGGCTGTTACCTTTGGAGTCCATGAAGATGGTAGAGATCTAAGGACTTTTCTAACCATATCTGGTACATTATAAACCTTACCCAAACCAGCTAATCCATTTGTAATGTCTGTGAATCTGCTGAACATCTGTGTTATTGATTCACCTGTCTGCATCTGGAATCTTTCATATTGAGCTACTAGAATATCTATTCTTGTCTCCTTTACCTTGTCTGTCCCTTCATAGGTAATTCTGAGCTTTTCCCACATCTCCATTGCGGATTTGCAGGCTGAGACTCTATTGAATTCTTTCTTGCTTAGGGCACAGCATAATATGCTCTTGGCTTTGCAGTTTAAGGATATTCTTTTCCTATCATCATCTGTCCACTGAGCCTTAGCGTTTGTGACCAAAAGATCACCTTCTTCTACAATGGACCAGATTGTGTAATCATGACCTTGTAGAAAATATTCCATTCTAGTCTTCCAGTAGGTGTAGTCTTCTCCATCGAACAAGGGAGGCCTGTTGACTGACTGACCTTCGAAGTTGCTTTGGGCTGCCATTGATCTTTGCTCTTCAGATCGTTGGATCTTCTTCTTTGTCGAAGAGACGGGCTTTGATACCACTTGTTGCCCAGCTAGCTAGCCCAGAGGGGGGTGAATGGGTTATTAAAAACTTCGATCTCTGATTAAAACCTGTTTACTAAAAGATTGCACAACTTAATAACAAGGTTAGAGTTAGAGCAAATAAGACAACAATCACACAAAAGACACGACCACAAGACACAAGGATTTTTATCCTGGTTCGGAACTCCTCTCCACAGGAGACCTACGTCCAGTCCCTGAGCAATATCTCAGGATTTCACTACCAAGGGTACAATCCCCTTAAGGAACCTTACACCCAGCCTCAACTGGTCTTCCTTCAACCTGAAGGGAAAAACAACCACCCTGGATACCACCAGGTCTTCCTTCACCCAGAAGGGAACACAACCAAAGAAGAAAAGGTGTGGAAACAGGCTTCAGACTTTAGCTTGACCAGCTACACACTGAAGCTATCAAGGCCCGGAGAGAAGGAGATTTAACAAGATTTTCTCTCCAAGGACTACACAAGCTCTCACAAACAAAAACTCTTTTTGATCACAGAGAGCTAAGAGCTAAGAACAAGGTTGGAGTGGAAGCTTCGCTCTTGTTTTCTTCTGAAGACTCGAAGAGATGAATTTCTTGCTTTTTCAATTCAAGCGTTGTTCACTTTCTACTGACTGTCTTTCTTCTCCGTCTTGAGTCTTCTATTTAAACTACTGATTCAAATTCGAACGTTGAAGTGTCCGTTGTCTCTTATCCTGGTGTACGTTAGACTGGTCACTAAGGAAGCTTCTGATCGTCAGTCTTTTATCCTTTTGTACACGCCAAAGAGATGTCATGGAACTTTGTATCTTGTGTCCAACGTTGTCCAGATGAGTCTTGTCAGATATCTGTAAGCATATCATCAATAAATAGAGGACAGCTAAGACTGCTGTCGATTGTTAGTTGAGATGGAACAGATATTGCAGTATATAGCAAAGCTCCTTTCTGTCTAAAAAAGTACGTAGACAGAGTAGCATAGAAATGGAAGATATTGTCTGCATGCATGGGAGATACGTTCAGAGAGCATTTAATGCGTAGCAGTCAACGGACAAGATATGACTTTGACTTTTCAACGCTATTAAAAAGCATTATACTGATACAGCAAGAAATTCGATAGAAACAATCTCGATGACTTCATAACTTATGAAATCGTTATGAGTTATAGCAAGATGTTATGAACACTTATCAAGTCGTTATGATCTATAAAAGAAATCGTTATGACTATCAAGTCGTTACGAGTTTCAAGGAAATCGTTACAAGAAATCGTTACACAAAGCAAGGCGTTATGAACTGTAAAGAAATCGTTATGAACTCTAAAGAAATCGTTACAGTAATCAAGTCGTTATGAACTGTAAAGAAATCGTTATGAACTCTAAAGAAATCGATATGAACTCTTAAGAAATCGTTATGACAGAGAGTCGTTGCGAGTTCTAAAGAAATCGTTACGAGGTCTAAAGAATCGTTACGGCTAGAGAGTCGTTGCGAGTTCTAAAGAAATCGTTACGAGGTCTAAAGAAATCGTTACGGCTAGAGAGTCGTTGCGAGTTCTGAAGAAATCGTTACGAGGTCTAAAGAAATCGTTACGGCTAGAGAGTCGTTGCGAGTTCTGAAGAAATCGTTACGAGGTCTAAAGAAATCGTTACGGCTAGAGAGTCGTTGCGAGTTCTGAAGAAATCGTTACGAGGTCTAAAGAAATCGTTACGGCTAGAGAGTCGTTGCGAGTTCTAAAGAAATCGTTACGAGGTCTAAAGAAATCGTTACGGCTAGAGAGTCGTTGCGAGTTCTGAAGAAATCGTTACGAGGTCTAAAGAAATCGTTACGGCTAGAGAGTCGTTGCGAGTTCTAAAGAAATCGTTACGAGGTCTAAAGAAATCGTTACGGCTAGAGAGTCGTTGCGAGTTCTGAAGAAATCGTTACGGTATCGATTTGTTTTGAATTTTCCGGTCAAAAAGAAAATCGTTCTGCTTATCAAAGAAGTCGATACAAAGACTTGGACAGAAATGTGATGAGACTTACCTGATTGTCTTGAACTTTCATTTTTCTTTCATTTCCTGTTCTCAAGGCTCAAGTCATTCATTAGTGCTATTTTGTTAATCATCAAAATTAATATATAAATAAATGAAATATTTATTATGGGGACAGTTTGGTCATCATGGCCAACCAAGATGGTTCACATTCCGAGGTAAAATCCACAATCAGAGGATCTCCTATGACCCGAGCAAGTTGGAGACACCTTCAACCTTCAAAGGCACAACCTCCTAACTCGTGGATGCTTGATCTTGACCTCCATGAAGAACAAATCGCCAAATATCCCCTTCTTTCATCCTCTTGAGTCTTGGAGAGACTCTAAAACGAGCTAAGAAGGCTAGAACACCCCTTTATGAAAGGATTGGTCTCCCATACTTGGTTCAGAGAGGGTAGGAGACGTAACCCCGAACATTTCCTAAGTTTTCGCCCTTACCATAACTCAACCGGAGCTGGACTGCAAAAATTTTGATGTCTGCATCGAAAGAAGTTGACAGCAAGGTTAATGCCATCGACCTAAAGTTGATGTCAATCGATATGGACGTTTACCTAAAGCTGATAGTAGGAATGTTGTCGTTAACCTATTGTTGACGACAATCGATGTTGCCGTCAGCAACAGAGGTCGACATAGCCATCATCCTGCCCAAGAACAAGCCATTCCTTCTGTAGGAAAACTTAACTATAAACACATATTCATAGAAATTTTTAAAATACACAAGAAAATAAATAACAATTGAAATTAAAATCTATGAACAAAATTTCAAGGCATCACATCTACCAACCCCAAAAGTTGACTTCTACTAGTACATAAAGTCCACTTTCATCAATACTCAAAGTCGACTTTCGATTAGTGTTTGTAATCGTACTAATTACTGAACAACTATTACATGAGTCAACTTTCACCATCACACAAGTCGACTTCTAACTTCCTATTAGTACATAAGTGGACTTCCACCATCACACAAATCGACTTCTGGCTTCCTATTAGTACAGAAGTCAACTTCCACCATCCCATAAGTCAACTTCTGGTTGGATCTATAAGCACACCGATTACTGAACAAGGTATAGTAATTCTTCCAATTAGTCATATAATCACATCTATTGCTGAACAATAGTTTAGAATCCTTCCAATTGGTGATGTAATAAAATTGATTACTAAACAAATATTTAGAAATCATCTGATTGGTGATATATTCACATCGATTACCGAACAAAAGTTTAAAAATCATCTGATTGGTGATATATTCACATCGATTACTGAACAAAAGTTCAGAATCCTTCCTGAATAGGGACCGAATTGAGACTGAAATAATTCAGTCTCAAATATAGAGACCGAATTATTTCAGTCTCAATTCGGTGCCTGAATAGGGACCGAATAGGGACCGAAATTATTCGGTCCCAAATATAGAGACCGAATTATTTCGGTCCCTAAATAGGGACCGAATTGAGACTGAAATAATTCGGTCTCTATATTTGGGACTGAAATTTTCAGTCTCTATTCGGTCCCTAATTAGAGACCGAATAGGGACTGAAAATTTGGTCTCTAAATCGGTCTCTATATGTCCTTTTTCTTGTAGTGGTGATATATTCCCAACCATTTATTTCCATGAATTATTCACCTATTGTAATGGGCTCTCTTACTTATTGAATTCTTTTAAAAACCTAGGATACTACACCCTCCCCCACTTAAAAGAATTTGGTCCCAAAATTCATGTGTGGTGTATCAGGGTATATGAAGTGTTACCTAAGAATAATTTCAAGTGATTCTTCCTCATCATTTTTTATGATTCCCAAGTAGCTTCCTCCATTCCTCGTCTGCTCCATTGGACTTTAATCATGGATATTGCTCAGTTTCTAAGTTGTTGTACATTTTTGACCAAGATCCTGACTGGTTTCTTGACATAAGTCAAGTCCTTTTTCAGATCTAGGTCATTATATTGAACCACATACTCAGCATCATAAGCATAATTCCTCAGCATGGATACATGAAAGACATTATGTACTTCTACTAATGGTGGAGGCAATGTTATCCAGTAGGCTACTTCGCCCACCCTTTTATGGATCTTAAAAGGACCAATGTATCTGGGACTCAACTTTCTTTTAATTCCAAATCTTTGGATTCCACGTGAAGGTGACACCTTCAAGAACGCATGGTCTCCAACTTGAAATTCTGAATTCCTTCACCTTCTATCTGCATAACTCTTTTGTCTTGATTGAGCCGTCTTTAGACAATCCCGAATGATCTATATTTTCTATGTGGTGTCTGCACATGTTTGCCAAACACATCATCAATAGAAACATGCTATCCATCCGCGTCATTAGCATATCTGCCAAATTTTAGAAAATTTCGCAGCCCTAGTTGGTTGCCCTTCGCCAGTTCAATAGTGGGAATGAAAACCTGAAAGTCATAATCCCCAAAATTGTAAGATGGCTCACTCCACCACCGGGAAGATTAAAACTGAACGTGGACGGCGCTTTCAACATGACGTCGGGTGAAGCTGGAGGAGGAGGAATACTTCATGACCGAAAGGGCAACATGTGCTACACCTTTGCCAAGCCTTACCATGGACTGAAATCTAGCCTTGCTGCAGAGGCTCTTGCACTTAGGGATGGCCTATCAATTTGTTGCAGCGAGGCCATCCATGATGTTCTGGTGGAGACTGATTCTATCAACCTCCTGCACATTGTCACTAGGCAGCTCCCCTGCCCATGGGAACTTGCATGCATTTTGTAGGATGTAGCTGTTAAAACCCATAAGGTTAATGCTGAAATCATACATGTACCTCGAGAAGGAAACAAGGTGGCAGATTGTCTAGTTGATTTTGCATCCTCTTGTGCTCAACTTGCCACTTGGGATGATCTCCCCACTTTTGTAAAGGGCCCCTACCATCTTGATAAGGTAGGGTGCCCATCCATCAGACCCTAGTCCGCTTTGTATTTCCCCCCCACCCTTTTTTCTCTCTTATATAATTCAAAAACACGCTTAGCCGCTTGGTGAAGGTAGTGGCCCTCTCACACATGTGAGGATGCCCCTACCATCTCCTTTTGGTTTGGCTATATTAAAAAAAAAAAAGTGGCGTCTGGTATTATTTTAGGTCCTAACAATTACCTTTCTCCAACCTCTCCCCAGCACACAGGCAACTTGCAACTTTTGCCATACAAGGCTTCAAATGGTGCCATCTTGATGATTGCGTAGTAAATGTTATTATATGCAAATTCCACTAGGGATAGCTACTCACTTCAATATGCATTGAAATCAATAACACAAGCTCGAAGTATATCTTCTACAATATGGTTTATCCTCTCCATCTGTCCATCATTTGGGGATGGGATGCAGTGCTGAATTCAGCTTGGCCCCTAATGCAGAGTGCAATCCCTTCTAGAAATGTAATGTAAAATGAGGGTCTCTCTCAGACACAATGAATGAGGGAATTTCATGAAGTCTAACTACCTCTTTAATGTACAATGCTACTAACACATCCACCGACCACTTGCTCTTTGTGGGAAAAAAGTGGGCTTACTTTGTCAATCGGTCTACAATCACCCATATTGCCGGTAGTCCTCCTCTGATTTTAGCCAGTCCCATGATAAAATCCATGCATATACTCTCTCACTTCCACTCAAGTATGTCTAATGGTTGTAACACACCTGCTAGCGTAAGATGTTCTACCTTAACTTGTTGACAAGTCAAGCGGGGTGCCATAAATTCAGCCACTTCCCTTTTCATGTTTAGCAACCAATAGGTCATTTTCATGTCTTAGTACATCTTGGTAGCTCCAGGATGAATGGTATACCTAGACTTGTGAGCTCCAGTCATTAGCTTCTTCTTGAGTTGTTGGTTATATGTACACAACTTCTCCCCCAAAATACAAATGTCCCATCACTTGTTATAGCAAAGTCTAGCCATTGATCTATTCTATCCTTGATTTCTACCAAGAACGGATCAATACCTTGATGTTTTATGATTTCAGTGAAAAGATATATGTGTATGCTGATGTTTGCATGATCACCCCTCTCCTTCACATTCAGGTCCAAACTAGCAAACTACTCTAGCAACCGCCACTCTCCAACTATTAAGCTGGCTAGCGATGCAGTGGGCTTTCTACTTAGAGCATTTGTCACAGAATTGGCTTTTCAAGGATGATATTGGATGGAAAAGTCGAAGTCCTTTAAGTACTCCAACCATTTCCCTTGCCTCATATTGCATTCCTTCTATGAAAAGAGATACATCAGACTCTTGTGGTCTGAGTACACTCTAAATTGTTCTCCATATAAGTAATGGCGCCGAATCTTTAGAGCAAATACCACTACCGCCAGTTCTAGATCATGTATCGGGTAGTTAACCTCATGTGTCTTCAACTGTCTAGAGGCATTAGATATCACTCTACTTGACTGTATTAATACACAACACAGCCTAATGTCTGATGTATTTGTATATACCTTGAAATTTTCCCCTTCTGTGGGTAGGGCAAGGACAAGGGCTCCAGTCAAATATTCCTTTAGTGTACAGAAGCTCTTCTGACAACCATCCATCTACACAAATGCCGGTCTAGTCAAAGGTACATCAATTTTGGAGGTATCCTTGATAAATCTTCTATAGTAGCCAGCCAATCCTAGGAATCTTTTAATCTCTGCCACATTTGTTGCTTTCCCCCATTTCATCAATGCTTCAACTTTAGATGGATCAACTGTTATACCATCCTTAGTGATCACATGACCTAAGGACACCTCTTCTAACCAGAAATTACATTTGCTCAACTTGGCATACAACTTATTATCCCTCTGTAACTGCAATGCTAGTTTCAGATGTTCTTCATGCTCTTTCTTAGTCTTGGAATATAATAATATATCATCAATGAACACCACCATAAATTTATCAAGAAACGGCCGGTATACATCATTTATTAGTTGCATACTAGTTGCAAGGGCATTCGTTAACCCAAAAGGCATGACAATAAATTAATAATGTCAATTGATACTCTTGTAGGTCATTTTGTGAATATCTTCTTTTGAAATCCTCAACTAGGTAGCCGGATCTTAGATCAATCTTAGAAAAATACTTGGCTCTTGAAACCTGATTAAATAAGAACTTCAGAACCTCTGTAAGAAATACAACATCACTCTGCATCATTCATCTCCATATTACCCACAAGGCAATGGCCAAGTTGAGGCAACTAATAAAATCCTTCTTAAAATCTTAAAGAAGACTTGTGAATCGCATAAATTCGCCGATTGGCCAGAAAAGCTAATAGAGGCTTATAGGCCTATCGTACCTCTGTCCGTACTCCCACGGGGCAAACCTCATATGCTCTCACTTACGGGATGGAGGCGATAGTTCCGTATGAGATCTTGATCCCTTTACTAAGAGTCCAACTTGACAAGGAACTTAATCTTGACGAACATCGAGAGGCATTGCTAGTCCAATTGGAACTCTTAGATGAAAGGCGACTTATGGCAGCCGACCACGTGCTCTCATATGAAAGGCGAATCTCAAGGTCTTTTGAAAAGAAGGTAGATAAGCAAAAATCCCAAGAGGGTGATATGGTCTTGAAATGCATTTTTATCCAACTTGGAGGTCCTACGTCTAAATTGCAGCCCAATTAGGAAGATCCATACGTTGTGAGGGAAGTGTATCCCGGAAATGCCTATCGCTTAGTTAACACTGAGGGCGTCGAATTGTCGCATCCGTGGAATGGGTTGTACCTCAAAAGATTCTATCCCTAGGTCTATAGGTGTGAGGCCACAACATTTAGATTAGGGGACAACCCCGCGTTGAAAGTTCGAAGTTCTTCCCTAATCGTCAAAGGTCGCTCTAAGTTAGGACTAACACACACACACTGTGACAGCCCAACCAACAAACTGGCCCAACAACCATACTAGTTGGTAGACTTCCCAGGAAGGTCACCCATCCTGGAACTACTCCCAACTGAGCACGCTTAACTTCAGAGTTCTTTTCCTACTCGAGCTCTGAAAATAACTAGTCCGAGTTGTTGGTAGTTTGTTGATTTAGTCCATTTAACATATTCTTATATGGGGTGTTACAATCTACCCCTATTATATAAGGGACGTCCTCGTCGTTGCTCATATATAGCACACAATCAAACCCCAGGCAGGCAGGATTCTAGAGGTGGCCCCCATAGGCTCAAGAGGTGGCTCCCACTATGTAGTACTTTGCGCCATTATGGCCTCAAGAGGTGGCTCCCATAGCGTAGCACTTTGCCCTATGTGGCACTTAGTTCCTGCACTTCCGGCTGGGCTAGGCTCTGATACCATTTGTGACGACCCAACCAACAAACTGGCCCAACAACCATACAAGTTGGTAGACTTCCCAGGAAGGTCACCCATCCTGTGACTACTCCAACTGAGCACGCTTAACTTCAGAGTTCTTTTCCTACTTGAGCTCTGAAAATGACTAGTCCGAGTTGTTGATAGTTTGCTGATTTAGTCCATTTAACATATTCTTATATGGGGTGATACACACACGGCAAGCCCTGGTGGCTACACTTGGTGGATGTCGCAGCTATGTAGGCCCTACCCTAGCAATGCGATGGTCGTTCTCTTCTAATCGGTCGAAGTGTAAGGGCAAGGGTTGTAAGGTTGTAAGGGTGAGGTTGTCGACCTAAGACATACACTGACGAGGGGAAGTCTCAAACACGGACGGTCAAACAATAAGGCGAAGAAGCAAGAGAAATAAAAGTAAAGAAAAAGTCTATAACACAATAGGGGCATGGCAAAGAGTCATAAAGTCCCCGCGTGACGCTCATGAGCCCGGTCGTATGCATGCCACAAATAATGAAAGTCCATAAGAGAAGACCACAAAGTCCCTACACAACAGGCCCAATCTCTGAAGGTTATGCTGCAGGAAGTAACCGAACCCAACATCCCTAAAACCTATATGAGACTTTCCTAAAGTAGTCTTCCATTTCTCCCTATAAGACCGAATAATTTCTTGTGTATGGCTTAAATAGTCGCAGCGTCAAACCAAGGGTAGTCTCCCAAGGTATGTCACCCCTCAATGCACGTCCTACCATAGTGAGGTCCGTGGCGAGAATGAGAGGTGATCAAGACTCCAAACAAGTGGTTCGAACCAATCTATGTGTTGTGGCCCAAAGGGCGAGTACCTTCCATCTCGCGTGCCGTATTTTTTTTTG
Organism: Colocasia esculenta; assembly: GCA_014218235.1. Lineage (NCBI taxonomy): Eukaryota > Viridiplantae > Streptophyta > Magnoliopsida > Alismatales > Araceae > Colocasia > Colocasia esculenta. The sequence goes on from CM024762.1 coordinate 54,269,761, forward strand.
GAAGGGGCAAATGTCAGCTTTAGGTGTATTCCAAAACACCACAAAAATATAATACAGCCAAAACAAAAAAAACATCAGATATTTCAAAACTCCAAAAATCAAATATGTCAAAAAAAAATCAAATATATCAAAACCCAAAAAAAAACAGATATTTCAAAACTCCAAAAAAATCAAATAGTTCAAAATCCCAAACAATGTTTTCAAAATCCCAAACTGCATTCATTCATGGATGTCATTTATTTATTTACATCTTTTGCCTATTTTAATAAGGCTTAGCCCCTTGACCATTTATGAAGATTGGTCACTCGTCACGATTAAAGCAAGGGGCTAAGCCGAAGAACGGATCTAACCTGTCTTCATAATCTCTTAAGTGTGCAGGACACAGCAAAAGAAAGAGAGCGGCACTCACATCCCACTCGTCACTCTCACACAACCATAGTCCATAAATCAAAATTCTTTCATTCCATTTCATGTTATGTGTACATCATCACAAAGGAGGGAAAGTACAAAAAAGGAGTACAAGCCCTCAGTCACTCTCCCCTGTACCCTAGGCGGGTGGGAAGGTGGAGGGGCCATCTCTCTCGGTCCAGTCGTGCTCCCCTCGGCTACTCCATCGCGTCGCCATGCCTCCTCCTCATTCCTCCGCCGTCTGGAGGAACCTATCAAGTAATGCCCAGCCGACCCGCTAGGGATGCCACTCTTGCTGACGGATGAATGGCTGCGTCCGACCAAGGAGAGGGCTCTTGCGAGACCCTTCATCTCGGACTGCAGTAGCTCGCAGTGGTGCCGCTCCTCTCCTAACTGCGAATGGAGCTCGTCTGCCTCCCGACGCAGGCCGATCGCCTCGTCTGCCTAAGGGCATAGGCATAGCTCCGCCATCTCAGTTTCTAGCGCAGTCGACCGTGCTAGGGCATCCCTCAACTCCGCCTCCTGCAAATCAAAGAAGAATTGTCAATAAAAGAAACCAAGTGCAAAGGCCATGCAATTGATAACTTACCCGCTCGCGTAGCTGGGTCAGGGCTTCCTCCGCCCGGGTCACCGCCGCTGCCAGCTGGCCCTCCAGTACGGAGTGGTCAGGCTCATCTCGGGAGGAAGAGGCACCTCCCACCATCTACTGGGCCCGATCCAGCTCATCCCGCTACAATGAAAAGTACAAGGGGTCAGTCAATTGAGGCTAAAAAATAGAAAGGATAGGGAGTAAAGCATTCACCAGTTGGGTGATGATCCGGTGGAGGTCATCCCTCTACTGGATCGTGGAGTGAAGGATACCCTCGAGGAAGGCGATCCGCCCCCCGGGGTCAAACTGCAAACACAAGACAGGTTAGCCAAGCAGTTAATGATTAAAATACATAGAAAGGCTAAGTTGTAGTACTCACCGGTCGTCGGGTCCCCTTATATACCTGGGCCCCGTACCTCTGTGTGCAGGCACAGAAGTAGTCCTCATCACTGGTGGCCTCGGAGGTCACCGCTCGGCCCCGCTGCTCCCAGTCCTCGAGCTGCTCACGGACCCGTACTGTCTAATATGTGACCTGCTGGATGCCACGGAAGCTGCGACCCGGCCTCTCCCACGATCTCTGCCGAGTCAGGAACTCCACTGCCGCCTGGTGAAGTCCCAAGGTCCGCGCGACCAGCCGGTGGTGGAGGGGCACCACTGTGTTGAAAGTATGAAGCCAGATATCCCTACTGAAGTAGGGGTGACCCTGCTCCACCCACGGCTGGGCGGCGTCGTCCTCCCCAGCATAGGGAGTCCAGTCGACCTACACATCATAGATACACAGTCTATCAAACAATTGTCAGTGATACAAGAAAAGGAAGGGGTGCTGAGAGCGAACAAATACTCACATGTCCATAGGGGACGGTGTCCAAGGCATCATGAATGAGCGTCACCTACAGACGCAGTGATCGCTCGTCGCGGTGGAAACGCCAGCGCTACAAGAGACACACAGCGCCCGGTTGCCTCGGCACTCCTCGACCAAGGGATGGGAGGTAGTAATACGCCCACACCTGCAAAGCAACACAGACAGTACCACGGTCAATTAAAATACGCAGGAAAAGCAGTAAAGGGTAAGGGTGAGAGGAATACCTGTAGAAGTGGGAAGAACCCGGCCACCCCTGTCACCCTGCTGGAGGTGCGCAGACTATCGAAGAGGTGGGTGTGAAGGACCGCACCCCATGCGTAGCTGCCAACCTGGGTCAGGTCCTCTAGCAGGGGCAGGCACCTGTAGCTCACTGGGTCCCCTCTGGTCCCCAGAATCAACTTCCCGATCATAAGGATCAGGAAGCACCTCAAGTCTCTGTCCGCTACCGCTCCCTCCTCCTCCGCTAGTGCTGCTCTGGCGTCCGCCATCAGCCGGGCCATATACTCTGCCTGGCCTTCTCCAGTCTGGTGGCGCGCGTCTGCCACCCCAAGGCTCACTTGCAGCCTCATCCTCTGCACCAGGGAAGACCTCTCCCGCGTAACCTCTAGCCCCAAGAGCCTCTCGGCCAACTCTTGATAGCTGGTATAGGTCACCCCTATCACCGCCCAGCCATCTACCCTCAGGCTGATGATCCGTGCCACGTCCTCCAGTGTGGGGATCATGTGACCCCACGGTAAGTGGAAGGCGTGGCACTCAGGGTCCCATCGCTCCTTCAATGCTTGAATTAATGCCACCTTCGACGTCTACTCATCCTTCCTCTTCCATTCCTCATCCCACCTCTAAGGCTCCTCCACCCTCATCCTCTTCTGCTGATCCTTCCTCTATAGGTCCCTCATCTGTTAGACCATCCACTTAACCTCCTCCTACTTCAACTTTTGCTTTCTTTCATCTACCTACTCCACCTCCTTTATCACCATCATTCCTAAAGTAGCCAGTGTCATTCCTCATTCCGTGCATGACATCAAGGATGAGTTTGAAGAAGCCATCCTCTGCACAGTTCTTGTTGTCTCTTCTCACATTCATAGAACTGATTCCCAACCATTCTCTAGTCCTGCCTCTAAGAAAAGAAAGACCTATTCAGCTCTGGTTTTCCCCTCCAATCAAACACTCTTTCCTCCTCTGTGGTATTCTCTTTCTGTGGTCAACAGAAGGAGAATCTTATATGCTGAATATCTCCAAAAGTGCACTTTTGAAACCACTTTTGGTCTTCCTTACCTTAACCATTCTGAACATCTAAACATCATTCTTCCTACTTCTGCTCTTCCCAATGCTAAACAAGTCAAAATCTTATCCACTATTAAGTCCAAGACTGAAGATCAGTGGGCCAGGGTCAACAAAGCACTCTACATAAAATTCAAGGTTGCCAGGATAAACATCATTCCACCCAAACAGCGTCCTCTCACCTTGTCTGAGTGGTTTGTCTGCCAGCACAGAGACTCTTGGGGTCCCTTCATTTAGAAGGAGATCAAATTGATCAGACAATTCCAAATGTATCAAGACTACTGCTTTGTCAGCTACCTGCCAGAGGTCCAACTTTGTCAATTCAGAGGAGCCATAGCTCTGCTCCACACAGAGAATCCTGTCAACTCCCCTCTTCAGGTTGATTTTGCCACCTTGAAGATACCAGAAATTGCTTTTCTCCCCAAGCTTCACTTTCTCTTTATGGAATCCGTAAGGCCCTCGAACTTTGTTCTTTTATTTGGACTTTGTCATATGGTGATTAGTTGGTTTGTGTATATAATTATGTGTATATATATATATATATATATATATATATATATATATATATATATATATATATATTTATGTACATATTGTATTCAAATGATGTTGTACATATGTATATATATGTTTATTTATGTACATATTGTTTTATTTACGTTGTACATGTTGCATTTGAACAATGTGGTGTACTATGTATGTAAATTACATGGTGAATGCATGTTTAAGTGATTTTCTGTGTTCTGGCCGAAAGGCCAATTAACGTCAACATGCATTGACGTTTAAGGGAAGGTTGACATCCAGATCGATGGATGCTGACTCCCAGTAAACGACAACAATATGGCCATTTATTTCCCAAAAATTGTGCGATTTTAGATCGGGAAACGGCCATGTCTTCTCTGGTTCTGGTTTTGGAAACTACCTCCCAACAGTAGGATTTCCACCTTAATGCATACCCCGATCCCCTTAGCTTATAAAAACACCAGATTAGGGCGATGTTAGGTCTTTTGGCTTCTTGAGAAACCCAAGAGCTTTGTGTGAAAAACCTGAACTTTGAAGGCTTTGATCTGGCATTTGTGTGTGTCTTTCGGTGATCTGCATCGACTGGGAGATACTCTGAACATTGGTGAGGCTTCACCGACTTTGGTGTGCGACCTACATCGACACAAAGACCGGATCTGGGAGGATTTGGAACACCTTCTTGGCTTGGCCGAGGAGGGCATCTTTGGCTATTTAATCCCATTCTACAATTTTTAAAAGGCAAGTAATCGAGGGATCTCATCCCTACTCATGACTTCTAGGTCCTAGGATTTTATGGGATTTTTCCTCGTGTCCTAGAACCCTTAATTTGTCAAGTTTTGTACGATCAGTCTGCACTTCTGCAGACAAGAACTAGACGGCAACCACGCTGCCGTCAAGATCTTGACTTGGTGGCAACATCGTGTGCCATTAACCCTGTTGGCGGCAACCCCCTTGCTGCCAAGTTTGTCTGTTTTTCACAGAACCCTAATTTTCATATCTGTGTGATTATATTCGGACTTGTGGTTGTCTGTGCATGCTGTGAGATTTATGTTGGGTCATGTACAATTAGTAGGTCATGTCATGAGGATGTACCGAATTTCGGTAATTAGTTTTAATTATTAAAATTTATGTAATTGGGCTGTGAGCATGATCTGACCATGATTAATCTCGTATAAATAGATCTGTTATGGACTAGGGTTTTATAAATTTTCCCTGTTCATATGATGATAGTTTTCATGTTTTGAAACTGTTAGATATGACTTTTTTACTATGAAACCTGATTAAGTGAAATTCTTGACAAATATGCCTGAAATCTGTTTGAATTATTATAATTAGTTTACAGATCCAAAAAAACTGAAAAATTGAGCATGTGACATGTTATCTACTTAGAACTTGTGATAAAAATTTCGTTCGATTTTCATGACAGTGGGTACAATTATCAGTTTAACAATGAAAAATTTACCATGTTGAGCATGTTAAGATTAATCTTGCATGATTCAGTGATTTGCTGCATGATTAGGACTTTGATATGAGGTATTTGTCACAGCGAACAATAGCATCATGTAAGGTAAACTGAAGCATGTGTAATAGTGTAAAAGCGAATGTAATTGTGTTAAATGGTGCATGAGAAATGTGTAATCAATGTGATAAAGTGAAATGTGAAAATTGTGTCGATATTGACATTGCTACGTTAGAGGGCTGTGGAGCCATACTATAGTAAAGTCTCTATGGGAAGGTTCATGTGTTGTGATATCCTATGGGCATTAGGATGAAGTTCTGGAGGTGGACAAGTACTACTAGATAGGGTGGAGAGGGCTTCTCCCGGTTCTGCGCAGTTAACCAAGATCCGTCTCTGTGTTGCCTAGGTGATGGGTATGTGTATGTGTTATGTGTGTCCTTCTATATGGTGGTTTGGACTATGTGTCACGGCAATTAAATGTACAAGTGTAAACTTGTGAATGTGAAAGATGACAATGTGAAAGTGTTAAATGAATGTGTTAGCATGCAAATAGATGTAAACTTGTGTAGATGTGATTTATTTATATGAAAACAACAAGCTAAACATGTCATTAAGTGTACTGACTATATGTGAAAATGCTTAGATACCATGCTAGGTTTGTTAATTACCCTATACATAACTCCATGTTCTAATTTTGTAGAATTTTGCAATAATATGAATAGAGTTTGAATTATAAAGCATGTTACATGTTACGTGTTGGAAGCATGTGTAGGATGATTATGTTATATTGCCAAATGTTATAAGTATGAACCATGTGTTTCACCTTATTGATAAAAGACTAGCATGTGTGTGTGATATGTGTATGGATGCCATCCTTGGATTGCTTATTGGGTCTTTTTAGACTCATACTTGCTTCGGCGTACAGGTGTGATAGGTGTCCCCACACTTGAGGAGGACATAGAGAGGAGCGACTCCGAGCGCGAGGAGTAGGTTCACGTGTGGACCTTGTCACTACATTGTTACTCTCTTTTCATTGGTATGTAACCCTTGAAATTGTAAAATTCATATGGACAATGTACTTTATTTGGAATTGTAATAATGTGGACATTATTATATCTTTTATTGCTATATAGACTGTGGATATGATGATGATGATGGAATGAGAATAATCATTTGTTTAATTCGGCTATACTTTTTTGTTATTCATGTGCATATCAACCTATCGTTTAGTGTTGAGTCAATGTCCCACTGTGATGACACTCATTATATCGACGTGGATTGGTATAATCGTACTGGTATAAGGAGGGTCGTTATAGAGATTGGTATCAGAGAAACCCAGGTTGAGATTGTACATGAATATACCATCATCTTCACAATATGCTAAGTCTTTATAGAATTTGTTCATATATGTAGAAAATGTCTAATAATGAATGAAAGATAGTTAAGAAAATGGTTAGGACTAAATAACTTAGTTTCTAACTAGATTAAATTGTTTTAAAGGCTATGGCTTCTCGTGGTAGGCGTGGTGCCCAGGCTCGAGATGATGAGCAGAGACGGGAGGACAGGGGTGAGCAGCAGGCCCCAGCACCACAGGGTCCTACAGTTCTTCCTCCACCATCGCCTGTGGATTATGGTGTGTTAATGCAAGTCCTAGTGCAGGCTATGTAGACTCAGGCACACACTTAGGCTGCACTTCAGACTTAGCTGGAGGCTCAGGTTAGAATTGTTAGATAGAAGTAGTCTGTTTTTATTAAATGTGTGATTGTTATATGTGTTGCTTATATTGTTTTTTGTAGCAGGCTCAGGCTTCAGCTCCAGTTCCCCAGAAGCAAGGGTGACCCTTCCATCAGGGAGAGATTCAAGAGGATGGCTCCGCCCTCTTTTAAAGGGGAGAGTCAGCCACTTTTAGCGGAGAGCTGGATGAAGGAGATAGAGAAGATCTTTCGAGCCATTAGGTGTGCTGAGGAGGACAAAGTTAGCTTGGCCTCCTATATAATGCAGGTATTTATTAATTACGTAAGCATGCATTTATGTTAGGTTTAGGTTTTGTCTAGATTGGTGCTTATGGCTTATACCTTGCAAGATAGAGCCGATGTGTGGTGGGCCTCTTTGCTTCGCACCAGGTTTGAGGAAGGTGCTATCGAGGTGTCTTGGGAAGAGTTTACGAGGCTGTTTCAGGCCAAGTTCATTCCCGAGCATATGTAGGACAAGATGGAGCAGGAGTTCCTTTCTCTTACTCAGGGCTCCATGACGGTGTTAGAATATGAGGTCAGGTTTACTGAACTATCCAAGTATGCTCCTCACATAGTTGCTGATGAGTGCAGGAAGGCGAAGAAGTTCGTGATGGGTCTTAAGCCATCACTGAGGTCGAGGTTGTAGAGTTTGACCACCATACCCTTGATGAGGCTCTTAGTGCTGCGTGCAGGCAGGAGAGCGAGATGGAGCAGTATCTGGAAGAGAAGAATGCATCGCAGAAGAGATCTGTGCCACCTTTCCAGCGGCAGGACAATAAGAAGGTTGTGTACTAGTCACTGCAGCACCGAGTGGTAGCTAGTAGTCAGCAGGCAGTTGCACCGTGGTCCCCCGGCGTCAAGCCTAGTAGCAAGAAGGAGTGCCCTCTCTGCGGAAGAGCACATGATGATACCGAGTGCTGGAAGCTAGCGGGGAAGTGTCTCAAGTGCGGCAGTAGCGAGCATCAGATCAGAGATTGTCCCAGGCTGCAGCAAGGTATTCAGCGTGCAGCGCCAGCCCCAGCAGCGGCAGCAGCAGCACCACCGGTGAAGGGAAGACCAGGAAGGCCTCGAGCCCAAGCTTTGTTGAGCAACTACCCCTAAGAAAATCATTTAAGATTTTTAAATTATTATTATATCATGATTTTGCTATGACAAAACCTTTAAAAGACTTTCTACAAATTAAATGTATCAATTATATACCACAGAAAATAGTTTGGATAAACTCTATCTCGAATTTCTAAGTCCACAAACTACTCTATGTGTATCATACTGAATCCGATTGTGGACTCCGAGTTCCTTTGAATAAAAAATTTCTACACAAAATCTTGAAAATTTTTCTAAGTCCAGACTTTTACAGTGTATCCGACTGCCAACTCCGACTTCATAAAGTCGAACACTTCAGAAATCTATCTGCTCTGAATATGACTTTATACAGTCGGATACTTCATTCTGGACTTCAATTCTAAGAAATCGAATTCTTCTATATCCGACTTCTAAAGTCAAATTCTCTATCTTGTTTCTGTCTAACTCCATGGAAGTTGAATTACACTAATGCTCCTATATTCGACTTTCTAAGTTGAATGATATAATCTCAATGCAACTTCTGATGAAGTCGAATCAGTCAATTCTCATGTTTCTGTCTCCGACTCCTAGATTCGAAGTACACTCTCTTTTAAATCCGACTTCACTGACAAGTCCTGTACTTGTAGTTTTTATGTGCAGATAATATTTTATCAACTTATGAAATGTTGATTGCATATCATCTTATCTTCTTAATATGATTTTTGTCAGAACTTACATTGACTGAATACTTTCTGTGCCTATCAGATTAACATTATTTAATATTTTCTGACATGATAAGACATATTATACTCAAAATACTCTTCTAAAATTGTCTATGAATATATTTGATACATCTGTTCAAATTGATCACTTGCTTCATGCCAATAGTCTGGATTTTCAACATTGCAGATGATTTGTTGCATTTATTATTTTCAGACGCATGGCATCTAATAGAGGCTCACCTTAACGCATACCTTGTGTTTCAAACTATCTGTCCATCCTTCAATGGTCTGAAAAGCTATATGTCCGAGGTTTCTATACTTTTTATTTTTCTATGACTTACCTACCTCAAAAAGTATAGAGGTACTCTATGTAGACATGCCATTGTGACGACATATCGAGCAAATTTCATGTTACACTGCAATGCCTCAAAGTGACTCTCTTCAATTAACCTCTTGACTGATTTTTTTTTTCTAGGATTTTTAGGAATTTATCTAAGGAGTTCAAATGGATTTGTTGAACTTAAATTATTCGCGTCTGGTACAGTGGATGCCCTTTAAAAGGGTGTGATTCGCGGTAGGTAAAATTGACTCATATCACACTTGCTTTTTCCGTACCTACTACCTGTAATCACGTTCGACAAAGCCACCAAGATTTAAAGTCAAAGCCTAAGCCATGCCCTTAAAGCCATGGCATTTAAGAGGTGTCACGTTTCAAATTATGAGAAATCAAGAATCACGTCCGGCAAGGCCGTCGCAATTAAAAGTCAAAGCCTAAATGTACCCCCTAAAGCCGCAGCATTTAAGAGCTCCCATGCTTCAAATCATGGCAAATCTAGAATCGCGTCCGCTCGTGTGGCTGTGTTTTTAAAGCAACAATCAAATCAAGATCAATTCTGTCAGAAGATCGATTCGTAGGAAAACGCGGCGGTAAAGACAGACGCGATTATGAATCCTAGGTATAGGCTATGATTACCAAATCATACGGATCTCTTAAATTGCGGCGTCTTTGTCGGACGCGATTCATCATAAAAGGCGTCCATTGTCCCCAATGTGATTCAAGAAGTTTGTCTATAAATACAGACCCGGGGTCATTTGTTTGATAACAATCCCCAGAGACGGCGAAGCCCTGCCGGACCAGAAATACGTTCTGAAGCCGAAGAGGAGCCATCTCGCCTCAAGCCATGTTGCAGAGTACAAAATCTCCATCCTCTTCATCCGGTCGGTGCGAGGCGAAAGGAGCTCGGTTCCCCACTACATCCATCATGAGCAACGGACTACATCGCCGTCTTTCATTCTCTTCCCCTTCACTCCTTCTACTTCGTTTCACGCACTTCATTCATCACACCCCCCCCCCCCCCACACACACATAGCATTTCTTCCCTACCTAATCTTTTAGGCGTTTAACACCACCCCCACGAGGTGTGTTAACACCCTCTTAATGTCTTTGCGTTTCACCTCGTTCGAGTTTTTACTGCACCTCATAGTCTAATCCCCTTTCACTTGTTTTCTTGTATCTACTTTTGCAAGGTAACCATCGGAGCTAAATCTCCTTTATCGGCCGACCGACAAGAGGAGGAAGAAGGACCCACGCGTCAACTCCCGCACTTTCGGGTGAAGGTAAGTACGTCATCTGCCTCTCACTCGTTTCATTCGGTACCCTTGTGTACCTGGCGATCACACACACCATCCTCGTGCACACACGCACACATTCCCTTTCTTTCTTTTCCTTTGCATTTTTCTGCTTTTCCACCCATTTTCGCCCTCATCTTTTTATTACACGTTAAAAGCTTCTTCTTCCTTTTTTAAGTCAAAATCATCTTTGTGGGACGGTGTCTTTTGGGAAAAAGGCGTGTCTACAAATTGGCGATCACTGTGGGACTCTTTCTTTTTTAGCTCAGTTACCTTCTTTGGCATCCACGTGTGCCCCTCCTTCGTAGCCCACATGGTACACCCCTCCTTTCGTACCCCACACGGTGCTATTTGCGATTCCCATCACCATTACCAACTTGTATTCGTGTAATTTTTCTCTACACATTCTTCATAGAAATTTGATTTAAAAGAAAAGGAGAAAAAAAATAAAAAATCACCATCCTGCTCCCTTCCCATTTACTTATTTTCACCTGAAGAAAACATCTGCATTTGGTCCTTACTTCTTCCTATTTTAATTGCTTGAAAGCATGGTTTGTTGATTTACAGCTTTTCTTAACTGCTCGGTTGCCTCTTTTATCCGCATCTGGTACATACGACGCATTTTGTTTGTTGATTTGCGCAGCAGACATATCTAATGCTATTTGTGACAGAGTCCAGAGGGAGTCGCCTCGGCTCTTACAGCTTCTGCGAGCTGTCAGATCCATGGCTGGCTGAATGGACGAGATTTACTAAAGCGCGTCCACTGTACTGGACGCGATGCATCCTGTCACAGAGAGCTCGGTTTTCTGTCATCTTGCATTTTTGCATTTGAAGGGCATATTTTTTCAGCCGAGGGACCTCCTTCCCTCCTTTTCGTAGGATCCACACACCTCTCTCGGTGAGGGCTATCGCCCCATTGGGCATTCCATCTCATTGGGCTAGAGAATCCTCATCGGGAACCTCCGTAAGTCTTTGTACCCAGTGGATTCCCTCACAGCGGACCGAGCCGATTGTACCCATTTCCGGAGACCCGAGTTAGACCACCTATTGCGTGAGAGGCAGATTGCTTAGTGGGCCCGAAGTTCTCATCTTACCTATTTAGGTCCATACCCACTTGGAGTGACATATCTCATATAAAATCCACATTGAATCATATTGAACATTTAAGCGGATGTAAGCATATTCAAGTGTCTGGATTAAAAGTCATTAACCTATTCTCTCAAACTTATTTGGGTAGTTGTTTGGTAAGTGCCCTTCAAAACACATTGTTTGTTGAGAATTTCATGCAGCTTCATTCAGGCCGATCTCTTTCCATGGCCGAATACGAAGATATGGCTTACCACGATGATACCTATGAGGATATGAATGACTCCCTGGGCCCCTTTCCACACCTTCCTGATGCACCTTACGGTGGTCCCGCCACCTCGCATGTCAATGCGATGGATACTCAGGCTCCTCACATCTCGCCGAGGCACGACCCTACAAATGCCTCCTCCCCAATTGATCTGTCCCAACTTGTGGACATTCTCCATAGCCTCCAAGCTTCTCAGCTTCAAGAGGTCCAAGCTGCCCTTAAGGGGAAATCCGTCCCCGATCCGATTCAAGGTCTCCACCCGAGTGCGGGTGTTCATATTTAACCTACTCACGATCCGACGGTCCGAGTCTCTCCCGCCCCCTTGCGGGCTAATTCTGTTATCCACTCTCACCCCCACAACCCCGTTGGAGGGCCTTATCATGTCCAGCCGAGCCCCAACATGGCAAGGCCCATTTACATTCCTTAGGCCCCGACCCATGCCTCCGCACCCGCCGGCGCCCCTCCTCTTCACTATTCCGCTCAGGTAGATGCCCCCCACCACCATTCTTCTGGGGCACCTCCCAAACCATCTTCCAACCAACTTACCCAATCCCTCCTGGCAAAGGTAAGTCGTTTGGATCAGGATTTAAAAAGGGTGTCTACACCCAAGGACTAATTTGAACTGGCACTCCCTTCTATGCTAGTCTTTCACCTCCCCCCCCCCCCTCTGAGCTGCCAGTTTACCGCCGTTACAACGACACCGGTAATCCATTCGTACATATCAAAGAATTCATGAACGAATCTTCATTTTGGCAGAATGACAGTCGTGTTCTTGCCTTCCTTTTCTGCCGGTCATTGGACGGGCCCACCCATGAGTGGTTCTATTCTCTAGAGTTTTTGGATGCTGAAAATTTTTAGGCAGTGCGAAGAAAGTTAGTGCAAAGGTATAGAGATAGAGTTGGTCCTGCACTATCGATCACTAATCTCATGGCTGAGAGGATGAAGGCTGATGAAAACTTCATGCATTATGCCGACAGATGGAGAGCCTTGGCTGAGAGGTTGACGGATCCACTGTCTAAATCAAAACAAATAAAGATGATGACAACGAATGCCATGTCGCAATTCAGGCATATTTTGGCCATGAACAAACTAACTATGATGTAAGAGCTATATGAGAGGGCCCGTTATATCCAGACTCAATTAAAGGAATCTCCGATCATGGCCATGTTTGAGCCAAAGGCCTGGACATTTAAGAAGGGTAGTGGTGCCCCCCTACTGGCAGTCCCACGACCGAGGGGGTCATACAAAATGAGCAGGTGAGTGCAATGGGCAACCCTAGTCCTTCCACCTACCGCCCCATCAACAATGCCAACACCAGGGCCCAACAGCCCTAGCAACCGGCCCCTAGGGCAAGCAACCCTCCAATGTTCAGGGCGCCACCTCAGTAGCCCCAACACCCTCAACAGCCTCCATAATATCAACAGCCCCAGCGGCCCTAGTACCAACAGCCTCCCACCAACTAGCACTATCAGAAACCCCAACAGCCTCCACAATATCGCCAGCCTCAACAGCCCCAATACCGACAACTTGCCCCCCTCAATACCAGCAACAACAACCTGCTCCCGCCCCTCCCCAATACAACCAAGTACCTCCTCCAGGCACCTATGAGCCCCAGCAGCCTCGACGTCCACCTGGCCCGAGAAGAACCCATTATCCTCCCTTGCCAGAGACCTTGCTCGATATTTTCAATGCCCTCATGGCCGCCGGTGCACTCACCTTGCCAAGGGAAAGGCTGCAATAGCCTCCCGATGTTGATATGTCCTGCTACTGTGCATTTCATCGGGGACTGGGCCATACTTTAGAGGCATGTTTCCATTTCAAAGACTATATCTATAATCTGAATGACAATGGAGGCATAGATTGGGAGGAGATGAGAAAGTATATTGCTGAAATGAAGGCAAGGACACCACCTAGGCAAGTCCAGCAACAGCAACCGTAGCAGCAGCAGCAGTAGCCACAGGCACCCCAGCAATAGCCCAGCATGGGCATAGTTCAGAATCCCCTTCTGGAGCACCAGCCTACAAAGCAACAAGTAAATGCCTTGACAACATCCCCCTGCAGTGAAAAATGCCTGGTCGGCTCACGGAAGGAGCCTCCACCTCCCAATCCTCTTTCACCTTACCCCCCTTTATCCGTACACCTACCCCTGACAACCCATTACCCTCCTATCTACGCATCCCTACCCATCGTCTCATATCATCTAACCAACCATCTAACCAGCCAATCATCAGTCGACCCACCATCACCACAACACCACCACCCACCAACACACAAGCCCCCTTCCTATGCAACACCTCCACCGTACCACCACAACCAAGCTGCCCATCCCCTACCATCACTGCCCCGCATCCACCACCGTCATCCAACCCACCTTTCCTCCGCATACCATCAACCATACCTCTCATTACACCCAATCACCAAGCTCCCTTTCTCCGTACCACCACTACACCCCCGAGTGCGGCAAGCATCCAATTGCCACACCAAATATTCACCCCCCACCCTTCCACCTCCCTACCACCTTCCGTTCTGCCGGCCATGGCATCAACAGTGGGAGAAAGCTTAGAGGCAACCACGGTGCTCCGAAGTGGATGCATATTGAACAGAATATTCCCAGGCAGCAGGCACAAGCATCAGTGCGCCAGGAAGAAGAAGCCCAGCAAGAGGAGTCCCTCCCGGGGACTCAGTATGATCTGCTAAAGCACTTGGACAAGACTCCGGCTAGGATATCCATCCTAGAATTAATCAAGAGGTCAGTGGTGCACCAGGAGGCCCTTATGCAGTATTTGTAGAAAGTCATTGTGAATGAGGACTTGCCAGTGAAACAGATTAGTGCTGTCTTGACTCCCAAGATCTCGCACCCGGCCATAGAGTTTCATGAAAATGAGTTAGCACCAGCTGAGTCCCAGCGATACGCACTATGTCTCATAGTCAACATCAATGGGATCCGCGTGTCTCGATGACTTCGGAGCATCAATCAATGTTGTGTCCTCTCACATAATAGATTTATGTGGAGTAGCAATACAATCATTCCGACCCTCTGCCATCACTGTTATGGTCTACGACAACACCAGTAGGCCGCCAAAAGGGGTCATTACACTGAAAATAGGATTGGGTCCATCCGTTACTGAAATGGACTTCCACATCTTGGACATAGACCCAAGTTTCCGCATGATTCTGAGCAGGCCCTTCAGCTAGGCCCTTGGCGTCGTTATATCAATCGTCCATCAATGCCTCAAGTTCCCTTACAAGGGGTGAGTCATCAAGGTTTCCAACAAACCTGCAATTGTGGAAGTGGACGCCATGACTAATAACTTAGTCCCATCAATTTGGCCTAGGAATCAGCCGCTGATGTCGGTGCTATAGGCACCAAGCATGTATCCTGGCCCGGTTAGCTCGTACATCAATGCTTCTAGAAGGAGCAAGATAATCACCAAGAAGAGCTGGCACATTATGATGCAGATGGGGTACCATCTAGGCAAGGGGCTGGGGGTACAGCTGCAAGGAGGAACATAGGCCGTGAAAGACTGCAAAATGAGGCCTAAGGTATGGTTGGGATACAAGCTAGGCAGAGCCAAGCAGCAACCGAGACAGCCTCTCACGTGGACCCTGCATGACCACTTCAAAAAGGGACAGCTACCACAGGAGAATGAGCAGACGTCCACCAGCACTACAGAACCTGCTCGTCGTTCACTCCGGACCACATATCAGGCGGTGGACAACTCCAGGCCACCAAAGCAAGTCAAGAAGGGCGAGCCCGAGGCAGAATGGAACAAATGACTTGACATGAGCGACATCACCGCTTCCTTGGACCAACTCTTCACATTGGAAGGAGCAAAACAATTGGCAGTGACTACCGCCAACATGGAATAGGAAGACAAGGCAGAGTAAAGCACAAAAGAAGCCACTACAACAATAAGGCTTAGGGCGGGCCTCGTCTCTCCGACCATCGCGCCCATTTTACTTCCTCCTCCGGGCATCGCACCCACTTTAATTTCTTCTCCGGGCATCGCACCCACTTTAAATTCTTCTCCGGGCATTGTGCCCGCTTTAATTTCTGCTCCGGGCATCGCGCCCACACCCCTTTCTACTCTCAGCATTGTACCCACTTTACTTTCGTCTCCGGGCATCGCGCCCACTTTACTATCTGCTCTGGGAAACGCACCCACTTTCTTCCTCTCTCCTAGAAACACACTCACCCCCCCTCATCGCCGGGCAATGTGCTTGCTCCTCTCTCTCCCCCGGGCAAATTGCCCAACCTCCCTCTTCCTCTAGGCAACGCGCCTGATTCCCATGCTTCTTCTCCGAGCAACGCGCTCACTCCCCCCTGGGCAACGCGCCCATTCTCTTTCCCTCCTTAGGCAATGCACCCACCTTTCTCTTTTCTCAAGGCATCGTGCTTTCCCTATTGCAAGCCACCGCCTAGCCCTCCTTCCTTTCCCTGAGCATTCCCCGGGCACCGACAATGCCCCACTTGGCAATCTCCCTCCACTCTCCCAAGCAGACATTCACTCTCCAATTTCCCTGCTCAGACCCTTCTTCCTTTGAACCTGCACTCATTTCCTACTTACTCGAGTTGGCAGTCTCGCCTCACCCGCTCTCTCCGTGCACGGTAAGCACTGAGGGGGGCCCAGGAGCGTTAGCTTGACAATGGATAACTCTGTCATCTCCATCGAGGAGACCTCCTTCCTCGACTCCGAGTGTGCCCCGACCGACGGGCCACCCTCCTCGGTCCCATGACCGGCCTTCTGTTTCCCTCCACGCAGGGGACATTTACTGCTTTCAATAATTCTCCTTCCCCCACGCAGGGAAGTCCTTTTACTGCTTTCAATAATTCTCCATCCTCCCCCACACGGGATTCCTTCATTGCTTTTCACCCTTCTCTGCCTTCCCCCCACACAGGCAAGTTCTTCTACTATAAATACTTCTCCATCTTCCCCCACACAGGGAAATCCTTTTACTACATTCAATAATTCTCCATCCCCCCCCCCGCGCGAGATCCTATTTTTACTGCCTTCACCACTATAAATACTTCTCCAATGTGGGATTCCTTTACTGCTTTGAACCCTAATCCTCCATTCCCTATTGTAGATTCCAGTAGCTACAGTTCGAGTCTAGGCCAGGGTAGCAATAAACTAGGGGTAGTCTCCGAGAAGACGTCCAAGGGTAAGAGGGTTCGACACCGATTCCTCGCCGATCTAGCCTGTAGGTGCAAGGCGTGCTTAGCAATTCTTTAATTTGTAGAGGAGCTCTTGCAGTTGCCAGAAATCGAATATGAGTAGTCGCTGTGCTTAATTGATGATGGGTTCGGAGTTTATGAAATCATGGATGATGACGACCCGATTGAGGAAGGTGACGAAGAATTCGAGGACGAGGCTGATGCGTTTGCAACATGATTTAAGAGATTTTGACGAACTGTCAGTTGTCGTAGAGGAAGTCACCAAGGAAATGAACTTGGGAACCAAGGAAGACCCTAGGACCCTCCTCATAAGCAGCAATCTGTCACCAGCTGAAGAGGAGACAATCATTGAGGTTCTCAGGTAATATAAGGACACGTTTGCATGGAGTTATGAGGATATGCCTGGCTTGGACACCGCACTTGTTGAACATTATCTCATCCTTAAGCCAGGGTCCATACCCATTATGCAGTGGTTGAGGCATTTCCACCCCCGAACGACTTTGAAAATGAAATATGAGGTCGACAAGCTCCACATAGCCAGATTCATTAGAGTCATGCTTTATCCGAATTAGGTAACAAACATTGTCCCGGTCATGAAGAAAGACGAAAGAGTCAGAATTTGCATCGATTTCTGAGACCTCAACCGCGCGTGTCCTAAGGATGATTTCCCGCTACCTCACCTCGACGTGCTCATAGATAACACGGCTGGGTATGAAACCCTCTCCTTTATGGACGACTTCTCAGGGTACAATCAGATCAAGCTGGGTAAGGAAGACCAGGAAAAGACCTCGTTCACTACACCTTCGGGAACCTATTGTTTTGTGGTCATGCCATTTGGACTTAAGAATGCTGGAGCCACTTACCAAAGGGCTATGACGGCTATCTTTCATGACATGATCAACATTTTTATTGAGGTATATGTGGTCGACCTGGTAGTAAAATGAAAGACAATGGCTGAGCACCCTGGGGTTCTAACTAAGGTCTTGCAAAGGTCAAGAGAATATCAATAGAAAATGAACCTTAAGAAGTGTGTATTTGGTGTTTCATCGGGTAGGCTCCTAGGTTTCATTGTGAGCAAGAGGGGTAAAGAAATTGATCCCAATAAGGCGAAGGCAATAAGAGAAATGCCCCCTCCCAAGAATTTGAAGGAAGTTCGAGGACTTATCGGGAGGTTGTAGTTTATTCTCCGGTTTGTCTCCCAACATTCGCAGAGGTGTAGACCCTTCTACGACCTCACCAAGCCGGGAGTCGAATTCAAATGGGACAAGAAGTGTCAGGCGGCTTTTGACAGACTCAAGGTGTATTTGGCTAATCCCCCTGTCCTAAGGCCGCCGACTCTAAGCAATCCGCTAATTCTTTATGTATCTGTCCTGGAAGACTCAGTAGGAGCTGTCCTTGCGCAAGTGGATGAAGAAGGCAAGGAGAGGACAGCATACTACCTATCTAAGCTTCTCAACCCCTGCGAGCAGTGGTACATGGCAATGGAAAATCCATGTGCCACTCTCGTATGGGTAGTGCAGAAATTGAAGCACTACTTTCCTGCTCACGAAGTCCATCTTATAGCCCGCATGAATCCTATCAAATTCCTCCTTGAAATATCTGTTCAGTTAATATCTGTTCTAACTGATAGGCTAGCACGTTGGCAAAGCTTCCTTTCTTAGTTTGAAATCACCTATATTAAGCAGAAATCCACTAAAGGCTATGCCATAGCAGAGCACCTTGCTCATCACCCTATCCCCTAGTTTGATCCTATCCGTTCGGAGTTTCCAGATGAAGAACTTAAGTCCCTTAGTCGATCTGATCCTTTGTGGACGTTATATTTTGATAAAGCTCAGAATTCTCATGGAAAGGGTGTGAGGATTGCTCTACTATCACCTGAGGGTGTCACCATTCCGCAAGCATATAAATTAGAGTTTCCTGCCTCCAACAACATTACCGAATATGAAGCTTTGTTGGCTGGTTTGGAGCACGCTCGTTTCTATGGTGTCACCCATTTGCGAATTGTAGGTGATAGTCAGCTGGTCTTGCGCCAATTGCTTACCAAATATCTCACTCGAGATCCAAAGCTCAAGCCTTACCAAGAACTTGCCTCAGCATATGCCAAGCTATTCTCTAAACTGATTTTTGTCCATGTCACTCGTCATCAGAATCTCCTAGCCGACGCCCTTGCTACCGTCTCTTCAACTCTTAATATGTGCTATCTCGGGGATTTTGACAACATTAAAATTGCACGCCGAATGCCCCTGCTGTTTCGGACCCCGTCTTTCTCTGGATCAAGGAGGAGATGTTGAAAAAGTTGGAATGGAAGGAGAAAGCCGAAATTATGTTATTGGAGCTAGAAGAGGAGTTGGAAGATGAGTAGAAGCCATGGTATTATGAGATAGCTAAATATTGCAAAAATCAATCATACCCTGAGGAAGCCACAAGTGATGCGAAGAAAGCCATAAGGAGATTGTCACAGAAGTACACACTGGTTGGAAATGCGCTCTATAGAAAGGCACTCATTGGAGTTTTGCTCAGATGCTTGGACGATGATGAAGTATGGAAGGTTATTATGGAGGCTCATTCAGGTGTGTGTGGTGGCCATGTAAATAGCCAAATGCTTGCTAAGAAGATCCTTAGGCAAGACTTTTACTGGCCTACTCTAGAGGAGGTTTGTTCTATATTTGTCCGTCGGTGTGTCAAGTGTCCACTGTACGCCGACAAAATTCATGCTCCGTCCTCTACACTCAACCCAATATCCTCCCCATGGCCTTTCGCTATGTGGGCTTTCGACATCATTGGTCCCCTTCGTGATCCTAAGTCCTATAACAAGACCAAGTCGTTCATCCTCATAGCAACGAAGTACTTCACCAAGTGGGCGGAAGCCGAAGCATATGCAGAAATCAAGGCAACAATCGTCTGCAAGTGAGTACCATCATCACGGATAATGGGCCTCAGTTTATCTCTCAAGAACTACGTGACCTCTGCAACATGTATAAGATTGCATTGCATCATTCATCTTCGTATTATCCGCAAGGCAATGGCCAAGCAGAGGCCACAAACAAAACTTTGATTAAAATCATCAAGAAAACATGTGAGGCTAACAAATTGTCGAACTGGCCAGAAAAGCTCGTAGAAGCTCTATGGGCCTACCACACTTCAATCCGTACTCCCACAGCGCAAACGCCGCTCGCCCTCACCTATGGAATGGAGGCTGTGGTACCATATGAGATTCTCATTCCCTCATTAAGGATACAGCTTGACAAGGACTTGTCAATCGATGAGCGGCGTGAATCGCTCCTAGCACAACTGGAACTCCTAGATGAGAAGCGTCTGGTCGCTGCAGAACACACGAGAGCATATCAGAATAGACTCACACATTTTTACCAAAAGAAATTTATTGTGAGGAAATTCAAAATCGGTGAAATGGTCATTAAAAAAATCTTTGTAAAACCTGGTGGTCCCCATTCTAAACTCCAACCAAACTGGGAAGGGTTGTACATCGTAAAAGAAGCATATCCAGGCAACGCGTACAGGCTAGTCAACGCAGAGGGTGAGGACCTCTCTCACCCTTGGAATGGGCTTCCTCTAAAAAGTTACTACCCCTAGCTAGGTGTTTGGAATTACGTGGTACACGGACCCTAAAACGAAAATGCCACGCCCCTCCAATTTTGCAGTGGAATAAATCGGAGAGAAACGTGAGCAACGAGTATGGTAACATAAATTGCGCATATAGACGCAAACACCAGAGCATCTAATGAAGAATAATTGGAATAAACTCTGCATTTCATTAACACTATTACAACCACTAATTCGGAGCCAATACATAGGGCTCATTGACATCATTACATTGTAAAGAAATCTAAAGCAATAACTATTAGACACTATGGCACTAGGGTAACTTCATCAACTGACTCCAGGTCACTCATCACTCTGGTCCTGTCCCATAGGTGTGAGTAACATCATTGTCCGACTTACCTGAGACACAATAACAAATAACGAAGGCTGAGCGATAACGCCCAGTAGGACTTAAATCTCAATAGTCAAGCAGGATTTAAATGATTAATGCTTTAAATGGCAGAGTAACTAATGATAGAGAGAGTCATGTACAGTCGAGAAAGTAATAGCACAAGTAACATGGTTCTAAAGGCAGATGAATCAAGTATAGCATGATGATTAAAGTCAAGTCACGATAGAAATGATAACAACAATAGCAGGTAATGTCATGGTCAAGAAATAGCAAGCGACATGTATAGCAAGGAGAGATAGTAGATGGTCATGTAAAGAGTAAATTGCACTTTGATTGATTTTCATCAATCGAGATAGTACAACACTTTTGATTAATCTCTGTCAATCAAAATAGTAATGGCACTTTGGTTATCCGTAGATATCCGAGAGAGAATATAGTGCTTTGAATGCGATTAGGTCGCGATAGAATGCAATAACTCAAGATAGCAAGTATTAAGTAGAGCAAGAGGAGAGTACGATAGTAGTCGCTCAATAACAGAACAATAGCAGTTCAATAACAGTCAGTGGCAATACAATAACAGTACAGTACATCTGAACTAACAGACTAACAGTAACAATGTAACATTCAGATGTCAAGCTAATTCAGAACAGTCAGTCAGGACCAGTGTAAATGCAGACACCGTCAATAGCCCCTACAGGTATTTTCGGATGGCTCTCTGCACCCAGGACTAGATTGGAGCCCCTCGGATACTCTCTGTGCCCTCAGCATTATGCATTCAACTCAGTATAGTCACAAGACCCATTTTAGCTCTAGACAGTCATGAACAGTACAAATTAGTAGGAGCCACATAGCTTAAGGGTAGCAAGAGAGTACTAGATGAATAGACAAGATAGAAGAGATACTAGACTGAACTTGAATAGATGAGAGAGTAGAGTATAGGTGAGAGCTAGTTGACATTGCACGTGAAACGTCGAGTAAACAGGCGATAGTAATAGTTGCTCAACACGTGCGTATGGCATTGGCAGTCAGGTGGAATTTAGTACCTTTTCGCTAGCCATGTTACGCACAGGTCCAGAGGTCCGACATGATTCAAGATAAGAGAGAGAATAATCAAAGACCGTACGGATCTTACTAATCCCTAGAGTGTATCATAGGTGTTAGGGTACAACCAGCTCGTCGACCATGTGGAAACCCATGGATAGAAGAGACTTATGGAGGCCTTGAACAAGGATTCACTAGTCCGGAAGAAGGAGTATCTGACGGAGAGTTCGTCCAAGTTAAGAGATTGTGTTTATAGAAACAAGTGCCTGACGTTCTAGAGGAACTCTAGAATAGTGGAGCGTCGATAACGGTATTCCCAAAACATCGCGAGAAAACGTAGACAAGTTCATTTAAAATAGGCAATTAATATACATTATTGAAACAATTTACCAGATACATTATGAGATATTTTCATGCCAAATTGGGCCATATTTGGATGGTTCAAGTGTGTGCATATGTCAAGAGAATCATGGAGATGAAATAATCAAGTGAAAGACTTTTTAATTTAACTAATTACATGTCCATGATTAACAATTTTATTTACTGAGTTTAAGACAATTAACAAAGTGCACAAGCACTATAGAAAGTCAAGATTTCCAGAAATAGGGGTTTTCATGCAAAAAGCCCAGATCGTGACATACCCATATGAGGGTCGCGACGGGGTCAAAGTGGAACGTGACAGGGTCTTCTGAGGATCGCGACAGGTCTGTTCTGTCGGGCGGCCAGAACGCGACGACAGCCCCTATCGCATTCAGAACATGACGGGAGGTGCTCTCGCGACAGCCCTGAGAATGCAGCCTATCGGGCCGTCGCGTCCTCAGGTACTATACCTGAGTTCGAGCGGGAAAAGGACAGAGCATACGTTTGCGGGCCAAAATGCCTTGTTTGACATATGGTGCTTCAAAAATTTAGAACAAATTGTACAATGCATGAAAAATCGCAAAGCTAGTTCTAAACCGATCTAGACATGTAAGAGTGCTTCCAGTAAATCAGAATTTGAAAACAGTCATGGTTTCGACAGGCTTTAATCAAGTCAAACATGAAGAATAGAAGACTACGTACAGTTGGGATGCAAGAATTAATTCGCAAGATAGGGTGGATGAAAATTAGGGCATTTAGGGGTGAAAGATTCCTAACAATCATCAGTATCTTCAATAAAAATTTCGGGGCATAATATAGAGTATTCAAGGAGATATGAATTAAACATGAAGGTTTGGGGTCAAGAGGTTTGCAGAGATTCAAAAATCAATAACAAAAAGTATACTCGATGGAAAATTATGAAACGAAAGGGGTTTGTTCCTGATGCATGCAACATTCTACAGATGAAATCTTATGATTTATGTTTGTGAGAATGCCTACCTTGACTTGATTTCCTCTTCTAGGGCTAGAACTTGAAGAACGAGAGAGTGAACTTGAGAAAGTCTTCTCCCCACGAGATCTCCTCCTCCTTGGCCTCTCTTCCTAGTCCAGCAACCCTTGGCAACGAGCTAGGGCCGGCCATGGGGATTTAGGAGAGTATTTATGCTTGTTGGATTGTTATTTCCTAATAGGACTCTAACCCCTATTAAATTCTGAATTTCCTATTTCTTAACCTCCTTCCCAGCGTTCCACTTCCTATTGGGGTTAGGATGGGAGTTAAATTCGTGGCCAACCTATTAGGGTAGGTTTAGGGATCCAATTCCATCTTAAACTACTTATTTTAATGCTTTAGTACCCATTTTCTATTTATGTAATATTTAAGTTATGAATTTATGATATTTTCCTATTATTCCTCTTTTTAAAAATCCCTATTTCGGCCCAATAAATTTTATATGGTCCATTTAACAAAGCCCATTCTCAATGGAATTAACATAGGAGAATTCTCCATTTTAAATAGGGAAATAATAGAATTTTGGAATTTATTATATTTTCTTTACTTGAATTTATTCATGGGCCATGTGAGGTCCATTGGTCCAATTCCAATAATAGGTAATGATTTCATGATGTTGGAAGTTTCTCCGACATGTTCGTTTAATTTATGGGCGCGTTATTTTTTCCTGTTAACGGTTTTCCGACTTAGTTTCCTAATTTGGATAATTAGTCACATTGTGACGTACACTAAGTCAATCGAATTTTTCGTGGCTTGAATTTCTTAGTAGAACACTTAGGAGTAATATCTGGGGTTGATTTATAATTTTTAAAGAATTTTCTGATGTATTCTTGCACATATGATAGTTGTACGTATGTTTATATTATTTCAATTTAATGAAATTATTATGTCAAATTTTTAAGTATTAATTTTTTCGGGTTGCTACATCCTCCCCCACTTAAAAAATATTGGTCCCCAAATTCATATGATATGATACGACTACCAATTTATTATGGATATTTCATTCCATCACCTCCCCCACTTAGGGCTTTGCTATCGCGAAAATAATATGAAATTAAACTAAGGGTTTAATGATCGTACCTTGTCTACCTTCATTGGCATGATTTATATCCACCAGGGCTTGTAACCGTCTTTGGCGTGGAGTTTGGTTCTTCTTTGTTGGACAATCGATGACTCGATGTTGTTGACTTCCACATCGCAAGCATCTGCACAATCTCTTCCAACAGTTGTCAACTCGATGCCCTAGCTTTTCATAAAATTCACAATTTCCTTCCGCTTCACTTCCCCTCTCATTCTCTTGCCACCCACTATATTTCTTTCTTTATTATTATTGGAATGAGTAGCACGTTCCCTTTTCAGCACCTTCTTCTTATGGATCTTTTCAAGAAGTTCCATGGTGTCCTCTACTAATTGAGCTCTCAATACCATGACTGAATATACTTCAATGTCTAGTAGAGCCAACTTTTCCCAGAACACAGGTCTCAACCCTTCTAAAAATCTCTTTTCCTTCATCTTTTTCGTACTCACCAAATGTGGTGCATACTTTGCTAGTCTTTCAAATTGCGCTTCATATTTTGCTACAGACATCATTAGATGTTTTAAATTGGCGAATTCATTTGCCTTCTTCTCACGAATCCTCTCAGAAAAATATTTGGTGTTGAAGAGCTCTAAAAATTTATCCAACTTTATGTTGATGTTGGGTAATTGTCGACTGGCAGCTTCCCACCAAGCTCTAGCATCGCAGTCCAACTGGAAGGTTGCCAGAAGGACTTTCTCCTGCTCTAAACATTGCATAACTCTAAAGATTCGTTCCATCGACTTCACCAAATTTTCAGCTTTGTCATGATCCAGAGTTCCATTAAACCTAGGGGGATTTATTAGTTGAAAGTTTCCATATAAGTCTCCTGCCCCATTTATTGCTCCTGCTTGAATCACGTTGTTAAGGGCTTGAGTTAACCCCTGTACGGTCTGTTGTAATTCGTGCATTTGTGCATGCTCGCCAGCCATGTCCTCTAGTTCCTGCAAGTAATAATACTTATTAATTTCGTTCCTAAACTTAGGGTGCTTATACATATAGTTAAGCTCCTAGCATAACCCCAAGCTTTACCCAATCTCTCACATAGGTATGGTGGTTGACTTAGACACGCTCGTGGCAGTTCACCTAGAACATCCCTGGACATAAAACATCCTAATAAGGACATCCTAGGCTCTAATACCAACTATCACGCCCCTCCAATTTAGCAGGGAAATAAATCGGAGGAAAACGTGAGCAACGAGTATGGTAACGTAAATTGCTCATACAGAGGCAAACATCAGAGCATCTAATGAACAATAATTACAATAAACTCTTCATTTCATTAATACTATTACAACCACTAATTCGGAGCCAATACATAGGGCTCATTGACATCATTACATTGAAAAGAAATCTAAAGCAATAACTATTAGACTCCATGGCACTAGGGTAACTTCATCAACTGACTCCAGGTCGCTCATCACTCTGGTCCTGTCCCATAGGTGTGAGTAACATCATTGTCCGACTTACCTATAACACATTAACAAATAACGAAGGGTGAGCGATAACGCCCAGTAGGACTTAAATCTCAATAGTCAAGTAGGCTTTAAATGATTAATGATTTAAATGGCAGAGTAACTAATGATAGAGAGAGTCATGTATAGTCGAGAATGTAATAGCACAAGTAACATGGTTTGAATGGCAGATGAATCAAGTATAGCACAACGATTAAAGTCAAGTCATGATAGAAATGATAACAACAATAGTAGGTAACGTCATGGTCAAGAAAGAGCAAGCGAGATGTATAGCAAGGAGAGATCGTAGATGGTTATGTAAAGAGTAAACTGCACATTGATTGATTTTCATCAATCAAGATAGTATAGCACTTTTGATTAACTTTCGTCAATCAAAATAGTAATGGCACTTTGGTTATCCGTAGATAGCCGAGAGAGAATATAGTACTTTGAATGCGATTAGGTCGCGATAGAATGCAATAACTCAATATAGCAAGTATCAAGTAGAGCAAGAAGACAGTACGACAGAAGTCACTCAATGACAGGACAATAGCAGTTCAGTAACAGTCAGTGGCAATACAGTAACAGTGCAGTACGTCTGAACTAACAGACTAACAGTCAGATGTCTACCTAATTTAGAATAGTCAGTCAGGACCGGTGTAAATGCAGACACCGTCAATAGCCCCTACAGGTATTTTCGGGTGGCTCTCTACCCCCAGAACTAGATTGGAGCCCCTTGGACACTCTCCGTGCCCTACATAGTATGCATTCAAGTCAGTAGAGTCACGAGAACCATTTTAGTGCTAGACAGTCATGAAAAGTACAAAACAGTAGGAGCCACACAACTCAAGGGTACCAAGAGAGTACTAGATGAATAGACGAGACAGACAAGATATTAAAGTGAACGTGAATAGATGAGCGAGTAGAGTATAGGTGAGAGCTAGTGGACATTGCACATGAAACGTCGAGTAAACATGTGATAGTAACAGTTGCTCAACACGCGCATATGGCGTTGGCAGTCAGGTGGAATTCACTACCTTTCCGCTGGCCATGTTACGCACAGGTCCAAAGGTCCGGCGTGATTCAAGATAAGAGAGAGAACAATCTAAGGCCGTACAAATCTTACTAATCCCTAGAGTGTAACATAGGTGTTAGAGTACAACCAGCTCGTCGACCATGTGGGAACCCATGGACAAAGGAGACCTACAGAGGCCTTGAACAAGGATTCACTAGTCCGGCAGAAGGAGTATCCGACGGAGAGTTCGTCCAAGTAAAGAGAGTGTGTATATAGAAACAAGTGCCCAACGTTCTAGAGGAATTCTAGAACAGTGGAGCGTTGATAACGGTGTTCCCAAAACATCGTGAGAAAATGTAGACAACTTCATTTAATATAGGCAATTAATATACATTATTGAAACAATTTACCAGATACATTATGAGATATTTTCATGCCAAATTGGGCCATATTTGGATGGTTTAAGTGTGTGCATGTGTCAAGAGAATCATGGAGATGAAATAATCAAGTGAAAGACTTTTTAATTTAACTAATTACATGTCAATGATTAACAATTTTATTTACTGAGTTTAAGACAGTTAACAAAGTGTACAAGCACTATAGAAAGTCAATAATTCCATAAATATGCGATTTCATGCAAAAAGCCCAGATCGCGACATAACCATATGAAGGTGGCGACGGGGTCAAAGTGGAATGCGATAGGGTCTTCTGAGGATCACGACTGGTCTATTCGTTCAGGCAGCCAGAACGCGACGATAGCCCCTGTCGCCTTCAAAACGCGACGGGAGGTGTTGTCACGACAGCCCTAAGAATGTGGCCTATTAGGCCATCGCGTTCTCAAGTATTGTACTTGAGTTCAAGCGAGAAAAGGAAAGAGCATGGGTTTGCGGGCCAAATTGCCTTATTTGACACAAGGTACTTTAAAAATTTAGAACAGATTGTACAAAGTATGAAAAATCATGAAACTAGTTCTAAACCGATCTAAACAAGTAAGAGCACTTCCATTAAATCAGAATTTGAAAATAGTCATGGTATCGACAAGCTTTAATCAAGTCAAATATGAAGAATAGAAGACTACGTACAGTTGGGATGCAAGAATTAATTCGCAAGATAGGGTGGATGAAAATTATGGCTTTTAGGGGCAAAAGATTCCTAACAATCATCAGTATCTTCAATAAAAAGTTCGAGGCATGATATAGAGTATTCAAGGAGATATGAATTAAACATGAAGGTTTGGGGTCAAGAGGTTTGCAGAGATTCAAAAATCAATAACAAAAAGTATACTTGATGGAAAATTATGAAATGAAAGTGGTTTGTTCCTGATGCATGCAACATTCTACAGATGAAATCTTATGATTTATGTTTGTGAGAATGCCTACCTTGACTCGATTTCCTCTTCTAAGGCTAGAACTTGAAGAACGAGAGAGAGAGCTTGAGAGAGTCTTCTCCCCATGAGATATCCTAATCCTTGGCCTCTTTTCCTGGTCCAACAACCCTTGGCCACGAGCTAGGGCCGACCATGGGGATTTAGGAGAGTATTTATGCTTGTTGGGTTGTTATTTCCTAATAGGACTCTAACCCCCATTAAATTCCGAATTTCCTATTTCGTAACCTCCTTCCAAGCTTTCCACTTCCTATTTGGGTTAGGATGTGAGTTAAATTCATGGCCAACCTATTAGGGTTGGTTTAGGAATCCAATTCCTTCTTAAACTACTTATTTTAATGCTTTAGTACTCCTTTTCTATTTAGGTAATATTTAAGTTACGAATTTATGATATTTTCCTATTATTCCTCTTTTTAAAAATCCTTATTTTGGCCCAATAAATTTTATATGGTCCATATAACAAAGCCCATTCTCAATGGAATTATCTTAGGATAATTCTCCATTTTAAATAGGGAAATAATAGAATTTCGGAATTTATTATATTTTCCATACTTGAATTTATTCATGGGCCATGAGAGGTCCATTGGTCTAATTCTAATAATAGGTAATCATTTCATGATGTTGGAAGTATCTCCAACATGTTCGTTTAATTTATGGGCGCGTTATTTTTCCGTGTTAACAATTTTTCGACTTAGTTTCCTAATTTGGATAATTAGTCACATTGTGACGTACACTCGGCCAATCGGATTTTTCGTTGCTTGAATTTCTTAGTAGAACACTTAGGAATAATGTCTGGGGTTGATTTATAATTTTTAAGGAATTTTCCGATGTATTCTTGCACATACGATAGTGGTACGTATGTTTCTATTATTTCAATTTAAATAAATTATTAATTTGAATTTGTAAGTATTAATTTTTCCGGGTTGCTACAGAAAAGATGTCATTTTATTTCAGTTCCTATTCTTGGTGGGTTAGCCCGAGGCATCGGCACCCACACACCTACACGCCCACCCTTGGAAAGCTAGAAGCACGAAATCTAAGGAAGATCAACACCGAACCAAGAGTCGAGGGCAGTACCCGCTTCTTTTTCACTCGGTCCGCCAAAAGAAAGGGAAACCTGAGGGATCGACCTTTGAATCTACCCAAAGCTCAAACTGGTGTAGGTCAAGGCATAACAAGGGGAAAAGGAAAAGAATCAATAAAAATTTAAAGCAAAAAATGCCAAAATAGGCAAATCAAATCAAACGAAGAAGCATGTCAAGAGCGGCAAAGTCCCCGTGGAGATCTAAATGGACCCGGTCGTAAGCATGCTGAAACCCCAAAATTCAGAAAGAACTGAACCCCACTGAGTATTAGGGTAGAGGAGTGAGTGTCTTCTCGGTCGCCCGCACTATTGGCAGACTTCTTAAAACACTTCCTCCCTTCTCCCCCACAAGTATGTCCTAGGGTCAAGGCAAGGCAACGATCAACTAAGTAGGATGTCGCCAAAAGCCACCTCGGGTGAAGGCACCACTTAAGCACGTCCAACCAATATCTGGCACACCCAAGAATGGTCAACGAGCTCTCAATGACAATCGAGTAATTAAATGGTCCAAGTACCACATTTTTCCAGATAGAGGGGACCCCCTTCATTCCGCGCGTCTTCTTTAGAAGGGACTATGCCGGGTTACGACCTTTAACTCCAAAACCAAAAAAACCAAATACCCCAAAACCCAAAAATTGAATATTTCCAAAACCAAAAAAATCGAATACCCCAAAACCCAAAATTTGAATATTTCCAAAACCAAAAAATCGAATACCCCAAAACCAATTTTTTTTGAATATTTCCAAAATCCACAAAAAAAAATTTGAATATTTCCAATATCCAAAAAATTCAAATACTCCAAAATCCAAAAACAAATTGAATAATTTTGTGAATGTTTTCCAAAAGCCAAAAAATGCGAATATTTTCCAAAACAAAAAAATAGAATAGATTCAAAAGCCAAAAAAATCGAATATTACTAAAAACCCAAATATATTTTTGTTTGATTGAGTACATTGAACGCATGTTCATCTGTTAATATCCTGCTAGTGTCTGCTTTCCTGCATGTTGCATTGTAAATTCTGTCATCCTTCTATTTTTCACCCTATTTAAATAAAGGCTCAGCCCCTTGACAAGTTCATGAAGCCAAACACCATTCATATGCAAGGGGCTGAGCCAGGACGAAGATTTAACTTGTTTGTTCAAATGTATCTCAGGCACGAGGAAGGAAGAAGGCAAAGCACATATATATATGTGGCCAAAAGGGGGGCCAACCCCGAGTACATCATAAGTACCCCGTGGCGGTACCGGTCCTCCGCCTCCCTCAGTAGGCGCTCGGAGACGCCTAGGCTCGTATGCGCCTCCACCGCTTGCTAGTCAGCCGCTCCCACTGCGACGACCCTCCTTAAACCGATACAATTATACCAATCCACGTCGGTATAAGGAACATCGTTACAGTGGGACATTTACCCAACGCTATCACATGATCGAGATGTACTATATAGACACAGAGTAGTAGAAGTAAAATAACCAACTGTGATTATATTTCATCATCCACATTAAACATACATGGTCCATATAACAATTTAAATGAACTAACATCCACATAATGAAAATTCCAAAATCCAAATTTCATTGTTTGACCACAATTACAAAGTCTCAATTACATACTATGAAAAATGAAAGTACAATGATGATGATTCCACTACAATCTACTCTCCTCGCTCAGAGTCGCTCTCCCCAGTCTCCTCCAAGGATGTAGGGTCCACTGCTAAACCTGTACGTCGAAGCAAGAGTGAGTCTAAAAGACTCAGCATGTAATCCACACACATTATACATGCATACATCACGTGCACATCTTACTTTCAATTACATTAATCAATACGTACAACATGGTTGAACAATGTTAAGAAGAAAACCTATCATGATATTTCTACCAATTTCATAACACAAGATATGTGGTTTAGGCTATTCCACAATAATATACCTACCACATGCTTTCTATACATTTACTCACATGGTAACAAGATTTACCTTGAGGTTGCAACATGATAGCAATTTGAGCATGGAGGTTTCACACATAATGAAAGAATGTTCCTAACGTGGATTCTACATACTTTTCCACATGCAAATCATAATTGTAAACACATTAAGCCTGTTGGTTTCACATGCATCTAACATCATTATACCACCTTTCACAATTTTACATTCTAACACATTGGTCTCACAAATTCACATATCCACACATTCATATGTTCACTTACACATTTTTCATTTTCACTTATACACAATCACATTATTCTCATTTAATTTCCGTGACACATAGTCCCAACCACCACTAGAAGGACACATATAATACATTCACATAACAAATAGACGCCACCTAGACAACACAGTGACGAATCTTGGTACTACGTAGACCGGGAGAAGTATTCTCCACCCTAACCAGTGATACTTGTCCACCTCCAGGATTTCATCCTAATGCCTTTAGGATATCAAACACATTGAACCTTCCCCTGGGGACTTTACCACGGTACAGTTCTGCAGCCCTCTATGGAAGCAGTGTCACACACGACACATTTTACACATTTTCTGATTTAACACACACACAATTTCACGCAATTTAGCACTTAGCTTCCATTTTCACCAGTATGCACATGGTTCAATTTTCCCTAACATGATGCTACTGTTAACAGAACCTTAACATTCATAAATTTACCATAATCATGTTGAAACTCATTAACAATCTATAATCACATTAAGCATGCTTTAATAACTCATTTCTTCATGGAAATTTCACAATATCATGTACTATTGCCCAAATCACATGAAATTTTAACCTCATGTTGTTTGCAGGTTTCAAATCATACATGCAAATTCTCATATTTTTCTGAGCTATACGGAATTTACAGAAAATAGAACACTCATTCGCATGTTATTCATAAATCAATTTATCATGGAATCACAACGTCATGGTCAAAACTAACAGTTCAAAAATCTTTGTCCAACATTCACATCATCACAGAAATTTTCCCCAAATTTATTATGCAACCTACAATTTACTGAAAATTTAAAACATCCTACACATGCTCCTTATTTTTCAGTACAAAAATTACAACTAATTGCATGGTCATGGGAAAATTCCCAGTTTTTCAGGACATGGACTGACATTCATACACATCATCCAAAAATTTTATGGCATTCAAATTCCTCATGGATTATATGAAGAGGAAGCTGCCATGTCCAAGATCTTGTCTAACATGCATTTCAAATACATTTATCATTTAACACTATTTACAGAAAATTAACAGAAATGTCACAACACTCTTCACTATCTATATTACGTAACATATATAATTTACAATATATCCTCATGCGTAGAAAACCTGAAAATAGTCATATAAGGAAGAACAGTTCACTGTTCTGTCTTGAAGAACTAAACGACAAGGGATGGCCGTTCACAGATGTTAACGGCAGTATCGCCTGCCGCCAACCTAGGATCTTAACGGCATGAGAACTTGCCCTTAAGTTCCTGTCTGTGCAAAACACAGACTGAACTCCAAAGTTCGGGGAATGTGGGGTTCCAGGACTCGAACAAAATTCCAGAAAAATGCCTAAGACATGCTAGACATATGTATGAACAATGGGGATGGGTTACTTGCCTCTGGAAAAATCTCCAAGGGGATAGAAATGGTCGAGGAAGCTCTCCTTGGGCAGTGCCAAGAAGCCTCCAATATCTCCTTGCTCCGGGTTATAGGTTGATGTAGACTGCAACCTGGCGTTGGAGAAGCTTTCCCCAACAGCCAGACTCCCCTCCAGTTGTCGGATCAAAGCCCACAAAGATCTGGTTTTTCTCCCTTTTTCTCACAGCTAGGGTTTCTCCGTGCCAAGAGCCAAGAGAGCTCTTCCAGTCACAAAGAGGGCTATTTTTATAAGCAATGCCTCGGGGTTTTGCGTTGAAGAGATGGGAGAGCCGTTGGGAGACAGCTCCCCAATTAGAGAGCAAGGCAAATCTGAGATTTCTGGATCTACTACGCACAGAACTTTAGAGAGATAGACGTCCACATACATGGCCATCTACCTACCTTTTGGCGTCCATCGACATGGACGTTTACTTAACATGAACGTCCATCCATGTTGCCTTCAACTTGCTCCTCAGCCAGGGCATGAAACCATGCAGAAAGCCATATCCACGCTATATATATACATGCAATGTATGAAGTATAATGTACACACTAACTACGCCATGCAAAGAACATTATTTACAACTAAATATACACATGCATACATAAGTACACCAAGATATTATATACATAGATATCTATGTACGTATACATAATGTTCTACACAAGCATTACTCAACACGCGGCAAAATAAAATGACAAAATCTCAGGGCCTTACACCCTCTCCCCCTTAAGGGAACTTCGTCCTCGAAGATTAAACAACACTACTCAAACAAATGGGGATACTTCTTCCTCATCGCATCCTCAAGCTCCCAAGTAGCCTCTTCTCGTGAGAAGTTCTGCCATAAAACTTTCACTGACTCAATACTCTTGTTCCGGAGATGCTGAACCGTCCGGTCAAGAATAGTTACTGGTTGCTCCACGAACGACATATCTGGCTGGATCTCCACTGGCTTGGACTAATAACATGAGACGGATCTCGAACATATCTCCTGAGCATAGATATGTGGAAAACAGGATGAACGCTAGCTAAAGCCGGGGGTAAAGCTAGCTCATAAGCCACGCTACCTAAACGTCTGAGAATCTCATACGGGCCAATGAATCTAGGACTTAATTTGCTATGCCTGCCAAACTTGACAACACCTCGAGTAGGTGAAATCTTCAAAAAGACATGCTCACCCACTCCGAACTCCATATCCTTCATCCTGTTGTCGGCATAACTCTTCTGCCTATCCTGTGCCGCAACAAGCCTCTTCCTAATCAACTGGACCTCATCTGAAATCTCCTCAACTAACTCCGGACCGATCAGCTGCCTATCACTTGTCTCCTCCCAACATAAAGGTGATCTACAGGGTCTACCATACAATGCCTCGAATGGAGCCATACCAATACTCGCATGAAAGCTGTTATTATATGCGAACTCCACTAGAGGTAAATGGAGCTCCCAATCATCCTTCCAATCCTGAACACACGCTCTCAACATATCCTCGAGCGTCTGAATAGTCCTCTTGGACTGTCCATCTGTCTAAGGATGAAACGCCAAACTGAGCTTCAGCTCTGAACCTAAAGCATCCTGAAGACCCTTCCACAGTCTCGAAGTAAATCTCGGTCCGAAATGATTGACTTCGGCACACCATGCAATCTAATAATGCTACTAACATACAGCCTAGCCAAACTCTCCACTGACTGCTTCTTATTCATAGGCAAGAAATGCGCAGTCTTCGAGAATCTATCTACGACCACCCAAATCGAGTCATTACCCCGCCTAGATCGAGGCAAACCCGAAACAAAATCCATAGTGACAGCTTCCCACTTCCACACTAGGATCTCCATCTTCTGTATAAGACTAGATGGTCGCTGCCGCTTGACCTCCACTTGCTGGCATACTAAACACCAAGATACATAATCTGCTACATCCCTCTTCATGCCAGACCACCAAAAAGACCTCTTCAAATCCTGGTACATCTTAGTGTTACCCAGATGAATAGAGAATCTCGACCTATGAGCTTCTGCTAATACATGCTCACGGACATCTACCATGTCAGGAACACACACTCGGTGGTGGAATCTAATCACGCCATCCTCATCACGAGCAATGCATGCCTTGCCCACTAACTCTTGGAGTCTAAGGTCGGCCTTCTGCTGCTCGATCACCTCATCCAAACCGAAGACCTAAGAGACAAGTCCTCCAACATCTTCCAATCCTGCTGGAGCGAAGACCTTCTCCTGCTAAGAGCATCCGCTACGACATTCGCATTCCCTAGATGATATTGAAGGTCGAAGTCATAGTCCTTGAGGAACTCAATCCATCTCCTCTGCCGTAGGTTTAATTCCTTCTGGGAGAAGAGATACTTCAAGCTCTTATGGTCAGTGAACACCTAAAATCTGACACCATAAAGATAGTGCCTCCAGATCTTTTGTGCCTAAACCACTGCCGCAAGCTCCAAATCATGAGTCGGATAGTTTCGCTCATGCTCCTTCAATTGGCGAGAAGCATATGCCACTACCCTTCCCTACTGCATTAGCACACAGTCTAAGCCAATCCGAGATGCATCTGTATAAATGGCAAAACCTTCAGCACCACTAGGTAATACCAATACTAGAGCGGAAGTAAGCTTAGTCTTCAATAATTGAAAGCTACTCTCACATGTCTCGGACCACACAAACTTCACCCCCTTTCTGGAAAGTTGAGTCAATGGGGCGGCGATCGATGAAAATCCCTCAATAAATCACCGATAGTAACCAGCCAAACCAAGAAAACTACGAATCTCTGAAGGGGTCTTGGGGATCTCCCAATCCATAACTGCCTGGACCTTCGCTGGATCAACTGCTACACCAGTACCGGAGATAACATGCCCAAGGAAGTGAACCTCGCACAACCAAAAATCGCACTTGATGAATTTTGCATACAGCTGGTGCTCACGGAGAACCTCTAACACTACCTTTAAATGCTGACGGTGTGTGGCCTCATCTGGAGAGTAGACCAACACATCATCGATAAATACTACAACAAAGCTATCTAAGTACGGCCTAAATACCCTTTTCATGAGATCCATGAACGCTGCAGGGGCGTTGGTCAATCCGAAAGGAAGGACCAAAAACACATAATGTCCATAACGGGTTCTGAACGCCATCTTGGACACATCCTCACTCCTAATCCTCAACTGATGATAACTAGACCACAAATCAATCTTGGAAAAGTCTGATGCATCTTGTAGTTGGTCAAACAAATCATCAATACGAGGTAAGGGATACCTGTTCTTCACCGTCTCTTGGTGAAGCTTCCTATAATCAATGCAAAACCTAAGTGATCCATCCTTCTTCCTTATGAACAATACAGGTGCACCCCAAGGGGAAACACTAGGGCGGATAAATCCCTTATCTAGCAATTCTTGCAACTGCCTCCTTAATTTGGCTAAATCCGTAGATGCCATTCGATATGGAGCCTTCGAGATAGGAGAGGTGCCTAGAAGCAACACTATGGTGAACTCTATCTCTCTATCCGGTGGCAATCCAGACAAATCATTAGGAAAGACGTCAGGGAAATCCTACACTACATCGATCTCTGCAAGAGTAGGTGACTCACCAGCCTCGGGTACCAACACTACGCTGGAAAGAAAAGCGTCACAACCCTTGTTTACCATGAGCATCGCCTTCATGGCAGAGATGACCAACTTTCCCGCCAAGTTCCTTGGAAAGGGATGAGAGAACTCGTCCTCACCAGGAATGCGGAAAACAATCCTCTTCTCACGACAATCTACTAACGCATAGTGCTCCTCTAGCCAATCCAGACCAAGAATAGCATCAAAGTCCTTCATCTTTAGCAAGAAGTAACACCCATCTAGAACCCAATCCTCAATGCACACAGGTAACGACGGACTACACTTCCTAGTCGATACCGTACCCGCAGGTGTGTGTATAGACAAAGGGACTTATAAATCCTCAGACTCCACGCCTGACTCTATAGCCAACTTCCTAGCAAACTGCTCAAAAATGAATGAGTGAGTGGCACCTGTATCAAACAAAACCCGAGCGTGCACACCTAGAAATAAAACCGTACCTTCGGTGACATGCTCCGCCAGCTCGGCATCCTCTCGTGCTAGAGCAAACACTCGAGCTTGGGCTCGAGGCCGTCCTGGTCTTCCTGTAGCTAGTGCTGCTGCCACTGCTGGGGCTGGAGCTCCATGCTGGACTCCCTGCTGAAGTCTCGGACAATCCTTGATCTTGTGGTCACTGGTCCCTCACTTCAAGCATTTTCCCACTACCATCCAACACTCCGTACCACCGTGTGCCCTCCCACAATGGGACACTCCTTCTTCACACTAGGGGAACGTTGAGAAGGTACCTGAGTACTGCTGGCTGCCACTGGGTGCTGCGGTGTCTGGTATGCTGCCTTCTTCTTATCCTGCCACTGGAAAGGAGCGGCAGGCCTCTTCTGCAAAGCTTTCATCTCCTCGAGGTACTGCTCCATTTCACCCTCCTACCTACAAGCAGCGCTAAGGGCCTCGTCCA
Organism: Colocasia esculenta; assembly: GCA_014218235.1. Lineage (NCBI taxonomy): Eukaryota > Viridiplantae > Streptophyta > Magnoliopsida > Alismatales > Araceae > Colocasia > Colocasia esculenta. The sequence goes on from CM024762.1 coordinate 54,307,064, forward strand.
AGGTACGATGATCAAACACCACTAGCCTCGTCCTTAGTGATGGCTTAGGCCCATCACAAACTTCTTTGCCTTCTTACGCTCATCAGCTACTATGTGAGGTGCATACTTAGATAACTCAGCAAACCTGGCCTCGTATTCGAGTACAGTCATGGAGCCCTGAGTCAAGGAAAGGAACTCCTACTCCATCCTGTCCTGGATATGCTCGGGGACGAACTTGGCCCGAAAGAACCTCACAAACTCGTCCCAAGCAACATCAATAGCACCGTCCTCGAACCGGGTACGCAGTAAGGAAGCCCACCACACATCGGCTCTCTCCTGTAGCATATAGGTGGCTAAAGTAACCTTGTCCTCGTCCGCACACCTAATAGCCCGGATGATCTTCTCGATCTCCCTCATCCAGCTCTCAGCTAGTAATGGGTCGCTCTCCCCCTTAAAAGAGGGTGGCAACATCCTCTTGAATCTTTCCATGATGGAGGGTCCACCATGGTCCTGAGCCTGAGGAATTGGAACCTGGGCCTGCTACAACAAACAACAAGCAATGCATATTCAACACAACATCATGCAATTAAATAAAACAGAATACTCTTTATCTTATTATTCTAACCTGAGCCTCCATCTGAGTCTAGAGTGCAGCTTGGGTGTGGGCCTGCGTCTGCATGGCCTGTAGTAGACCCTGCATGAACACTCCATAATCCACAGGTGGCGGTGGGGGAAGTACAGGACCCTGAGGTGCCGGGGCCTGCTGCTCAGTCTGCTCCTCACGCCTCTGCTCGCCCTCACGAGCAGGAACACCACCACGTCTACCAGGTGAAGCCATGTGCTGCAATTAATTTAATCACTATTAGAAACTACGTTATTTAGATCCTAACCACTTTCTTATCTATCTTTCATTCATTATTAATCAATTCTACACATATGGACAACTCTATAAAGACTTAGCATGTAATGGAGATGATGACATGTATATTTATGTACAATCTCAAACACTCTCTCTGATACCAATCTCTGCGACGACCCTCCTTATACCGGTACGATTATACCAATCCACGTCGGTATAGGGAACATCGTTACAGTGGGACATTTACCCAACGCTATCACATGATCGAGATATACACAAATATAGACACAGAGTAGCGAAAGTAATAGAACTAACTGTCATTATATTTCATCATCCACATTAAACATACATGGTCCATATAACAATTTAAATGAACTAAAGTCCACATAATGAAAATTCCAAATCCAAATTTAATTGTTTGACCACAATTACAAAGTCTCAATTACATACTATGAAAAATGAAAGTACAATGGCGATGATTCTACTACAATCTACTCTCCTCGCTCGGGGTCGCTCTCCACGGTCTCCTCCAAGGAAGTAGGGTCCACTGCTAAACCTGTGCGCCGAAGCAAGAGTGAGTCTAAAAGACTCAGTAAGTAATCCACACACATTATACATGAATACATCACGTGCACATCTTACTTTCAATTACATTAATCAATACATGTAGCATGGTTGAACAATGTTAAGAAGAAAACCTATCATGATATTTCTACCAATTTCATAACACAAGATACGTGGTTTAGGCTATTCCACAATAATATACCTACCGCATGCTTTCTATACATTTACTCACATGGTAACAAGATTTACCTTGAGGTTGCAACATGATAGCAATTTAAGCATGGAGGTTTCACACATAAAGAAAGAATGTTCCTAACCTAGATTCTACATACTTTTCCACATGCAAATCATAATTGTAAACACATTAAGCCTGCTGGTTTCACATGTGTCTAACATCAATATACCACCTTTCACAATTTTACATTCTAACACATTGGTCTCACAAATTCACATATCCACACATTCACATGTTCACTTACACATTTCACAATAGCACTTATACATAATCACATTATTCTCATTTATCTGCCGTAACACATAGTCCAAACTACCACTAGAAGGACACATATAACACATTCACATAACGTATAGACGCCACCTAGGCAACATAGTGACGAATCTTGGTACTGCGAAGACCGGGAGAAGTATTCTCCACCCTAACCAGTGGTACTTGTCCACCTCCAGGATTTCATCCTAATGCCCTTAGGATATCAAACACATTGAACCTTCCCATGGGGACTTTACCACGGTACGGTTCCACAGCCCTCTATGGAAGCAGTGTCACACATGGCACATTTTACACATTCTTCGATTTAACACACACACAATTTCACGCCATTTAGCACTTAGCTTCCATTTTCACCAGTATGCACATGGTTCAGTTTTCCCTAACATGATGCTACTGTTAACAGAACTTTAACATTCATAAATTTACCATAATCATGTTGAAACTCATTAACAATCTATAATCACATTAAGCATGCTATAATAACTCATTTCTTCATGGAAATTTCACAATATCATCTACTATTGCCCAAATCACATGAAATTTGAACCACATGCTGTTTGCAGGTTTCAAATCATACATGCGAATTCTCATATTTTTTCTGAGCTTTAAGGAATTTACAGAACATAGAACACTCATTCGCATGTTATTCATAAATCAATTTATCATGGAATCACAATGTCATGGTCAAAACTAACTGTTCACAAATCTGTGTCCAACATTCACATCATCACAAAAATTTTCCCCAAATTTATTATGCAACCTACAATTCACTAAAAATTTAAAACATCATACACATGGTCCCTATCTTTCAGTACATAAATTACAACTAATTGCATGGTCATGGGAAAATTCCCATTTTTTTAGGACATGGACTGACATTCATACACATCATCCAAAAATTTTATGGCATTCAAATTCCTCATGGATTATATGAACAGGAAGCTACCATGTCCAAGATCTTGTCTAACATGCATTTCAAATACATTTATCATTTAACACTATTTACAGAAAATTCACAGAAATGTCACAACACTCTTCACTATCTATATTACGTAACATATACAATTTACAATATATCCTCTTGCGTAGAAAACCCGAAAATAGTCATATAAGGAAGAATAGTTCACTGTTCTGTCCTGAAGAACTAAACGGCAAGGGATGGCCGTTCACAGATGTTAACGACAGAATCTCCTACCGCCAACCTAGGATCTTAATGGCATGAGATCTTGCCGTTAAGTTCCTGTCTGTGCAAAACACAGACTGAACTCCAAAGATTGAGGAATGTGGGGTTCCAAGACTCGAACAAAATTCCAGAAAAATGCCTAAGACATACTAGACATATGTATGAACAATGGGGATGGGTTACTTGCCTCTGGAAAAATCTCCAAGGGGATCGAAATGGTTGAGGAAGCTCTCCTTGGGCAGTGCCAAGAAGCCTCCATGATCTCCTTGCTCCGGGTTCTAGGTTGATGTAGACTGCAACCCGGCGTTGGAGAAGCTTTCCCCAACCTTCAGACTCCCCTCCAGTTGCAGTAGATCGCCGGAAGGAGCCTCCAATCGCTGGATCAAAGCCCACAAAGATCTGGTTTTTCTCTCTTTTTCTCACAGCTAGGGTTTCTTCTTGCCAAGAGCCAAGAGAGCTCTTCCAGTCACAAAGAGGGCTATTTTTATAAGTAATGCCTCGGGGTTTTACGTTGAAGAGATGGGAGAGCCGTTGGGAGATAGCTCCCCAATCAGAGAGCAAGGCAAATCCGGGATTTCTGGATTTGCTGCGCACAGAAATTCAGAGAGATAGACGTCCACATACATGGCCGTCTACCTATCTTTTAGCGTCCATCGACATGGACATTTACTTAACATGAACGTCCATCCATGTTGCCGTCAACTTGCTCTTCGGCCAGGGCATGAAACCATGCAGAAAGCCATATCCACGCTATATATATACATGCAATGTATGAAGTATAACGTACACACTAACTACGCCATGCAAATGAACATTATTTACAACTAAATATACACATTCATACATAAGTACACCAAGATATTATATACATAGATATATACGTATGTATACATAATGTTCTACACAAGCATGACTCAACACGCGACAAAATAAAATGACAAAATCTCAGGGCCTTACACCCACTCCTGGTCCCAGCAGCTCCGCTCCTTGTCCCACCAGGTCTTCTCTCTAGCGGTCCTTGCGCTCCAGGGAAAGTATCAGGTGTAGCTCCACAGCCTCCCGAGGCAAGTCCGAGTCCTACTGAGTGACCTACGTCCGTAGCTCGGACAGCTGCTGCGACAGGTCAGCACATTGTAAAGCATAAAGCAAAAGGTATGATTCGCTACACTTACCAGTGTATCTAATGCCTCACGCGCCTCCGCCAGCTGGGCACGGAGGGTGTCGATGAGGTCGTCCCAAGCATCCTGCAAATTGCACACACTTATTAGGATATCACGCATATCATATCCAGAGTAGGTAAAGTTTAGAAGTGCATACCCTCGCTTGCCTCATGAAATCGCGGTCTCCGTACTCCTCCTGAAACCACTGGAGGTAAGCGAGGCTGTCGGTGGCGTCCAAGGGCAAAGCGGCTCGATCTCGTTTAGGTAATGGACCCACAGGTCCTGCCCAAACTGAGGTCGGCCGCTCTCCACCCACGGCTGACCCTCGTCACCCATGCCCACGTAGGGCTGCCACACGACCTACACACATGCATGGTTTAGTCACACGTAATAATTTTCAAATGTAAAAAATAAAAGGGGGTACATACCACGATGGCTGGGAAATCCCAAATGTCTCCATGGAGGGTGTCGAGCTTGAACGAGATGGTGGCAGAGGTCACCACTGGAAGCCACCTCCGGGCAAGGGGCAGCGCGTCAGGCTGCAGCTGGGTCACCCTCCCCAGGGGGATGTAGTAATACGACCACACCTGCATGCAAACACTGATTAGTTTACCAACAATTCCAAAGTCTAGGAAAGAAGATAAGTACAAGGGTAAGAACCATACCTGAAGGAAGGGCGCAAATCCGCCCACTATAGTCTCCCGACCAGTGCCACTGTCAGCGAAGGTGTGTGCCAGGAAGGCCGCACCCCAGACATATCGCCCAACCCCCTCCAGATCATCCAGGATCTCAAAAAATCGGCAATTGATGCCGTCGCCCTTGGTCGTCAACAGAATTTTCCCCAGGAAGAAGACCAAGAACCTCCTCAAATCTCTATCTGCCCTCTCCTCATCATCTGGATCCTGACCATAAGCCGCCCTGGCCAGCCCCGCCGCCTGCTGCACGAACTTGTGCAACATCTCCTCACCTCCCTGCCTCACTCCCCAAAGGCCCAGACTCTCCAAAAGTGCTACTCGGTCGACCACCCCCCGATCGCCGAGGTCGTTCTCTCCCATGGGCTGCAAGCCCAACAAATCCTGCACGTGCTTGGTGTAGTCAGCGTATGTCACTCTAGTCACTGCCTCCCCGTCTACTCTAAGACCCGTGATCCGGGCCACATCCTGTAGATTGGGCACCATATGCCCACAGGAAAACAAAAGGCTCTGCTCGTCCAGTCCCACCTCTCCCAGAGTGCCTATATCTGGGGGCTGTCTATATAGAAGGGCTCGATCTCCAAGATTGGCCCAAACCCCATCTCTCGGACTCTCTCCCTCTGAATGTTCGGGAGCCCTTGATACGTCGCTAGCACAAGGGGCCACTGCGTCCTTGGCTTCATTATTCCTTGCATAATGAATAAAAGAATCAGCAAGTTAAAAGCAATGTTAAAACATCAAAACTATGCAAAATGAAGACCAATATCCCTACCTCGGGCAGCTCTTTGAATCGCGTCTAATACAGTGGTCGCGGTTCAATTTGAAACGCGTCCACCTTAATGGCCGCGTTTCAAAATCGAAACGTGGCAGCTTTACCTGTCGCGATTCATCACACCCTCCTCCTCCCCGGTGCCGACCGCCTCCCCTCCTCTTCTTACCTCAAACCAAAGGGGGTAGGGTTGTGGAGACTTACCGAATCGGGTCTCAGAGGTGCCTCCTATCCAAGCTGGCCTTGCATCCGCTGCCTTGCGTCTTCACCGAAGTCCTCCTCCTCCTCCATGGGTGACGCCGCGCCACCCTCCTCCGCCGCCGGTGCCGGCGCTTCCTCCTCCGTCACAATCATGATCTCCCCTGGGGCGGCTATGAGCTCTGTGATCATGGCACTTGCGTCCGTTCCCAGAGTCTCTGCCATCGCCGGCGTTGCCTCCTCCGTTCCCGATGAAACATCCCCCCATCGCCGCTTGGCCGCCGAGGCTTTCTTCATCACAAGAGGAGGAAAGGAGAGTGAGATGGAGGGAAAGAGAGACGAGAGAGCAAGGGAGTTGGCAGTGATGGTGCTCGAGGTCGCCGGAGTGCCGAAAGAGTGGGCAGCTGGCGCCCTCGGGCATTTTATACCCCGTGGCGGGTTTGGAATTCACGTCCTGTATAGTGGACGCGAATTTTAACCGCCTTATTTAATTGCGTCCGCCTAAGCTGCCATGATTTAGAAGTCATCATAACACCAACGTAGACTTTTAGGCGTGCATTTTTCAAAATTTTGGACTCGTCCGGTGTAGTGGATGCGAATTTTGAACTGTCACCTTTAATTGCATCCGCATGAGCCGCCGCAATTCAGAACTCATCATTGCCCCAGTGAATACCCTGAGGCGTGTGATTTTTGAAAAATTGAAGTACAATTGAAAGCGCATCAGGACCAAAGGACGCGATCAAGGAAATGAGGCGGCGGCAAAGTTGGAAGTGGATTAATGGTATATCCGCGGCGTCTGTTGTGGACACAATTCTAGATGTCCATCCTAGGGCAATTTTGAGGAGAAAATTCGAGATGTTTATATGTTACAATCACATTTAAGGATGCAATTTGGCCATGCAAACAATGCAACATAATTCTTATTGAAGATTCATTTCTGCTGTTTACAAACGGCCACCTTGGGCCAAAGTTTTCCAAGCTCCCTTACATAACCCATCCATTCATCCTTAATCTCCTCCACATTTTGGACAGGCCTCCTAAAGGAGCAGACCTTCCAGAGTGCTTTAAACGTGTCCGCCTCTTCGCGGTCATTATTGGTGCAGATGTCCCGCCTTTTGATTGGCGAGAGGTGAGACGACCCTTCAAAGATGCGCTGTGGAAGCACAACTTGAGGGAGGCAATGGTCTGGGTTGTAGAGGACGAACTCGGAGGCCTCGATCAACCACAAGTCCACACCGAGTGCTAGCCGGGTCCGCAGGTCCCGAGTTATAAGTCGCGCTGGAGTACAAGAAAACGCGTCCCTGGGCACGCTTCGGAAGTAATCAAGCCAATCCGCCCGCATTTTAAGTTGTGGCACCCGATTAGCCATGCACCTTTCTAAGCCAACTATATCATCCAGGTGTTTCAACGGACTCTTAAAGAAGATCCGGGACGAGCTAGAGACTTCATAGTTGACATCAAACTTGAAGTGTAGGTCAGTGCAACAAGTAAATAAAAGCATTGAGCCATAAGGAGGCCTACCCAAGCTCGCCGTCGTCAGTCTGCTTTAAAGGAAGGCTAGCACCGTCGGTCCCAACCTCTCACCTTCCCAAATGGCGCACACCGTGCCAAGTTGGTCCTCCTATAGCACGTTGTCAATTGAGGGGAAGAGAAGCGCACCCACCATGCAGATGGCGAACCCCTTCATCACTTGTTCCAGCCTCTCACCATCTCTTGCCCTGGGCAGTTCCTTCTTGGTCCAGGCCTCCATCTTTTGAAAATTTATACCTTTTTCGGTTCTGAGACCTTGGGCCTCCCTCGCGTCCATGAAGCTTTCGAGCACCACCTTACTCGTATAACGCCTCAGCATGATCGCCATCTCATCTTCCTCACCTTGCTTCATCCGCTTCAAACCTAGCAAAAACTCAACCTCTTCCAGAAGGATAGTAGCTTCAAAGGTTCTGAAGAGGAAAGTATGGTTTTGAGGATGCCACAGTTCTACTAATGCCCCCAAGGCCGCCAAGTCGAGGTGGACCTCGTGGTACCTCTTGGCATGGATGGCTAGGTTGTTAATGCCCCACCTCCTAAGAATAGTGGTCATATCTAGGGTAATGGTGGAAGTAAGTTGTTGAAGCCATGGGAGGCGCATGAAGCACCGGTTACCTGGGAAAAGTGGGTAATCCTATGAGCATTGGCATGGCATTGCATGTGAAATGGGTCGTAGAGTTGAGAGGGTCGACCATGTCATTGGAAAAGGAAGAGAGAAAGAAAGAAAAGAAGAAGAGAGGAAGAACACTAAAAGCACGTTAAAAGCAAGTCAAGATGTATGGCCCTAGAATTTTGTTGTATTATTTTATTACGTGTAAATAAGTCATGCTTGTGTATGCATAGATGTACATATCTACGTATGTATTAACTAGTTATACTTATGTGTGCATGTGTATAATTAGTTGTAAATAATGTATGAATTCCATGGTGGTAGTGTGTACATGATAGTATATGTATGGCATGAATATATGTATAAGTTAAGCATGGTTTCTGCATGTTTTGAGTTCTAGCCGAAAGACCCAATTGGCGTCCACATGGATGGACACCCATGCTGAGTTAGCGTCCACCTCGATGGATGCCAATACTTAAGCCAACGTCCATTGATGTGGACATTAAGATATCCGACCTGCATGTGTTGCAGACCCCGAAACTCTGGGGGCAGGCAAGCCCAGCCATTGGGGAGATGTCCCCAACGGCTAGCAAGCCTTCACATCACCTCTCCGGGGTTCCCCAAACCCCTCTCCATTAAAACAAACTCCTTCTGCACCAGAAAGAGCTCTCGTTGGCTCTTTGCAAAGAGGAGAGAAACCCTAGCTTCTGTGAGAAGAAAACTAAACATTGCATGCTCTGATCCGGCAACTTGGAGCTTCACCCGGTGGTTCCTTGCAACTGGAGGCCAGAGTGGACCAAGGAGAAGGCTTCCCCGACCCCAACCTGCTGTGGAGATCGACTGAGAACCAGGAGGAGGGAACTTTTGGAGGCTTATTGGGACTGCCCAAGGAGAGCTTCATCAACCTCTTTGATCCCTTTGAAGATTTATTTAGTGGCAAGTACCCCATACATTTCGTCCATGTACATGTCTAGTAGGGTTTTTTTATTTTTACAGATTTTAAATCGTGTCTTGGATCCTCCTTTTCACCCTGTATTTGGAGCTGGATCTGTGCTCTTGCACAGACAGGAACTTAGCGTCAAGGCCTCTTGCCGCCAAGATCTTCAGTCTGCATCTAGCGATCTTGCCGTCCAACTCCTTGAACGGCCAGAGACTGCTGTTAAGTTCTTCAGGATAGAATAGTGAGCTGTTCTTCCTGGTATATGACTATTTTCGACGTGTTTTCGCAATGAGGATATAATGTAACTTCTATATATTATGTATACTAGTTAATGTGGTGTGTGGGAGAATTATTGTGCATTTTTTTTTGTGGATGGTAGAATTTATTAGCTTATTGGAATGTATGTGGAAGATATGGCTATGTATGTTCACCCACTATTCTCATGATCTGTGGAGAATTTGGGTGCCCTAAATTTTATAAACCATGCGTGTATGGGTCAGTCTATGCCCTGCAATTATTGAATTTTTCCCATGCTCCTATGATTTACTGTAAATTTCTGTTTTGGAAAATAGCAACCATGCGTAGGCTTGCAAAATTTATAGTAAATGGTGTGTTGTGCATTAAATCCGGGGGAAAATTTTCTGAAATGATGTGTATGTTGGGTTCAGATTTGAGGTTTTTACCGACCACAAGAGCTTGAAGTATCTTTTCTCCATAAAGGAATTAAACCTGAGGCAGAGAAGATGGATTGAGTTCTTGAAGGACTATGACTTCGACCTTCAATATCACCCTGGGATGGCGAATGTCGTAGCGGATGCTCAGAGTAGAAAGAGGCCATCTCTCCAGCAGGACTGGAAGATGTTAGAGGATACGGCTTGCGCGTTGATTGAGTTAGAGCCATCGCTATGCCAGGCTTTTGTAGCTCAGTTATCCCTTAGGTCCTCGGTATTGGATGAGGTGATCGAGCAACAGAAAGCTGACCCTAGACTCTTAGAGTTAGTGGGCAAGGCAAGCATTGCTCGTGATGAGGACGGTGTGATTAGATTCCATCACCGTGTTTGTGTCCCTGATTTGGTAGAGGTCCGTGAGCATGTGTTAGCGGAGGCTCACAGGTCGATATTATCTATTCATCCGGGTAACACTAAGATGTACCAGGATTTGAAGAGGTCCTTTTGGTGGTCCGGCATGAAGAAGGATGTGGCAGATTATGTATCCCAGTGTTTAGTGTGCCAGCAAGAGAAGGCCGAGCGACAGCGACCATCCGGCCTTATGCAAAGGATGGAGATCCTAGTCTGGAAGTGGGAAGCTGTCACTATGGACTTTGTTTCGGGTTTGCCTCGATCTAGAAGGGGCAATGACTCGATTTGGGTAGTTGTAGAAAGATTCTCGAAGACTGTGCATTTCTTGCCTATGAAGAAGAAGCAGTCGGTTGAGAGTTTAGCTAGATTGTATGTTAGTAGTGTGGTTAGATTGCATGGTGTGCCGAAGTCGATCATTTCGGATCAAGATCCGAGATTTACTTCGAGGTTGTGGAAGGGTCTTCAGCATGCATTAGGTTCGTAGCTGAAGCTCAGTTCGGCGTTTCATCCCCAGACAGATGGATAGTCGAGAGGACTATCCAGACGCTCGAGGATATGTTGAGAGCGTGTGTACTGGATTGGAAGGATGATTGGGAGCGTCATCTACCTCTAGTGAAGTTCGCATACAACAACAGATTTCATGCGAGTATTGGTATGGCTCCATTTGAGGCGTTGTATGGTAGGCCATGCAGATCTCCTTTATGTTGGGAGGAGACCGGTGATAGGCAGCTGATCCGTCCGAAGTTAGTTCAGGAGACTTCGGATAAAGTCCAGCTTATCAGGAAGAGGCTTGTTGCGGCACAGGATAGGCAGAAGAGCTATGCCGGCAACAGGAGGAAGGATTTGGAGTTCGAGGTGGGTGAACATGTCTTCTTGAAGATATCACCTACTCGTGGAGTCGTCAGATTTGGCAGGCATAGTAAGCTGAGACCTAGATTCATTGGCCTGTATGAGATTCTCAAACGATTGGGCAGCGTGGCATATGAGCTAGCTTTACCCCCAGCTTTAGCTAGTGTTCATCCCATTTTCCACGTTTCTATGCTCAGGACGTATGTCCGAGATCCATCTCTTTTGATTAGTTATGAGCCAATGGAGATTCAGCCAGATTTGTCATATGTGGAGCAACCAGTAGCTATTCTTGACCGGAAGGTTCAGCATCTCCAGAACAAGGGTATTGCGTCAGTGAAAGTTCTATGGCGGAACTTCTCGCGAGAGAGGCTACTTGGGAGCTTGAGGATGCGATGAAGAAGAAGTATCCACGTTTGTTTGAGTAGTTTTGTTTAAACTTCGAGGTCGAAGTTTCTTTAAGGGGGAGAGGGTGTAAGGCCCTCGATTTTTTTTGTATTATTTTATTGCGTGTAAATAATTCATGCTTGTGTATGCATAGATGTACATATCTACGTATGTATTAACTAGTTATACTTATGTGTGCATGTGTATAATTAGTTGTAAATAATGTATGAATTGCATGGTGGTAGTGTGTACATGATAGTATATTTATGGCATGAATATATGTATAAGTTAAGCATGGTTTCTGCATGTTTTGAGTTCTGGCCGAAAGACCCAATTGGCGTCCACATGGATGGATGGCCCATGCTGAGTCAGCGTCCACCTCTATGGATGCCAATACTTAAGCCAACGTCCATTGATGTGGACGTTAAGATCTCTGACCTGCATGCATTGCAGACCCCGAAACTCCGGGAGTAAGCAAGCCCAGCCATTGGGGAGATGTCCCCAACGGCTAGCAAGCCTTCACATCACCTCTACGGGGTTCCCCAAACCCCTCTCCTTTAAACCAAACTCCTTCTGCACCAGAAAGAGCTCTCTTTGGCTCTTTGCAAAGAGGAGAGAAACCGTAGCTTCTGTGAGAAGAAAATTGAACTTTGCATGCTCTGATCCGGCAATTTGGAGCTTCACCCGGTGGTTCCTTGCAACTGGAGGCCAGAGTGGACCAAGGAGAAGGCTTCCCCGACCCCAACCTGCTGCGGAGATCGACTGAGAACCAGGAGGAGGGAACTTTTGGAGGCTTCTTAGGACTGCCCAAGGAGAGCTTCATCAACCTCTTTGATCCCTTTGAAGATTTATTTAGAGGCAAGTACCCCATACATTTCGTCTATGTAGATGTCTAGTAGGGTTTTACTATTTTTACAGATTTTATATCGTGTCCTGGATCCTCCTTTTCACCCTATATTTGGAGCTCGGTCTGTGCTCTTACACAGACAGGAACTTGGCGTCAAGGCCTCTTGCCACCAAGATCTTCAGTCTGCGTCCAGCGATCTTGCCGTCCAACTCCTTGAACGGCCAGAGACTGCCGTTAAGTTCTTCAGGACAGAACAGTGAGCTATTCTTCCTAGTATATGACTATTTTCGATGTGTTTTCGCAATGAGGATAAAATGTAACTTCTATATATTATGTATACTAGTTAATGTGGTGTGTGGGAGAATTATTGTGCATTTTTTTTTTGTGGATGGTAGAATTTATTAGCTTATTGGAAAGCATGTGGAAGATATGGCTATGTATGTTCACCCACTATTCTCATGATCTGTGGAGAATTTGGGTGCCCTAAATTTTATAAACCATGCATGTATGGGTCAGTCTGTGCCCTGCAATTACTGATTTTTCCCATGCTCCTATGATTTACTGTAAATTTCTGTTTTGGAAAATAGCAACCATGCGTAGGCTTGCAAAATTTATAGTAAATGGTGTGTTGTGATTAAATCCGGGGCAAAATTTTCTGAAATGATGTGTATGTTGGGTTCAGGGCTGTGAACTGTTAAACCTGATGTTCGTGTTATGTTCCATGTTGAATTGAAATTTTAATAGCGTGAAAATGAATGTCTTAATTTCTGTAAATATCTGATAATTCAGAAAATCTAGAAATTTGCATGTGAGTTTATAAACTTGTAGTCAGAATGTGGTTAAATTTACAGGCCATTGGGATAATCGTGGAATGCATTATGGGATTTCCATGCAAAAATATGTAATTAATGCATGACATTATGAAAATGAGTTGAATTGTGTTTTTAACCTGATTACTATAAGTTACTGAATGTGTAATCTCTGTCATCTGTAGTATCATGGTAGGAAAATAGAGCCATGTGTGAATGAGAGAATGTAAAGGTGTGCATGCGCCATGTGTAAAAATGTGTGTAAAAATCAGTATGAGTAATGTGTAAGACTGTGCCAAGTGTGATACTGCTTCCATAGAGGGCCATGGAACTGTACCATGGAAAAGTCCCCATGGAAAGGTTCAATGTGTTAAGATCCGAAGGGCATTAGGATGAAATCCTGGAGGTGGACAAGTACCACTGGTTAGGGTGGAGACATGTTCTCCCGGTCTGCGCAGTCTAAGAGTCGTCACTATATTGCCTAGGTGACGTCTATGTGTATGTGTCCTTCTTATGGTGGTTAGGACTATGTGTCACGGCACTAAAGTGTAAAATGTGAAATGTGAAATGTGAATGTGATCATATGTAAATTGTGTAGTGTGAATATATGTAAATGTGCAATGTGTGAAAAGAGAACTATATGAATGGGAAATTGTGAAAACATGTGGAACCAATATGTGAGATTATGAAATTGTAGTCCATGATATGATTATGTGAAATTATGTTACAACAGCAACCTAATTGTGGCTATGAGAATGTTTTATATGTGAAAAAATGCGTAGATCCATGCTAGTAGCACTTCTTGCATATGTGTGAACAATTCCATGTCTCGTTGTTATCATGTTGTAGTTTAATTAAGAATGTAGCTCTCATGTGAAGGGTATGAATTTCTAATCCATGACAAAAAAAACAGCAACCTTAAAGTGTATAAAATGATAGTTTACATATGCAAAAATGTGTAGCAACCATGTTAGGAATGATTTCCTTCATGTATATGAGAATCCCATGTTTAGTCGTTTCATGTTATAGTTTAATCTGAAGTGTGGTTTTCATGTGATTGAATAAGTAGAGAGCATGTGATAGGATATTTATGTTGAAGGTCTTAAATCATGTACTATGTGTTTAATTTGTAGAATTATTATGGTAGGTTCCTCGTTATCAGTGTTCAAGCATGCTATATGTTTTGCCTTGTAAATTGGAATGAAAAAAAAAAAAACCTACCGTGATATAGCATGTATGATGTCACGTCCTGAGAATTACGCAGCGGATATTATTTCGAATAATTCGAGTCGATATCTCGAGACGTGAACAGTCGGCAAATAAGCCTCTAGCTAGTACGCACTAAATGTGTATCAACACAACATCATAATAGGGCCCATATGTTGAACTCAATATAAATTGTATTCAAATCTCAACTTATTGTATTCAAAGTGGAAACTATTACAGGACTAAGACTCAATAAAGCAAAAGTACATAATACCTCACTTCCTACTACATTGTTCTAACACTCAAAATAACTAACTATAGATAGACTCATAATTGGAACGCTCATCACTCGGACGCATTCCCATCCTCGACTTGCTCTTCCTCTTGAATTTCATAGTCACCTAGATTGGGTAAAAGGTAGGGGATGAGCAAACTAGCCCAGTAGGATTTATATCTCAATGTGCGGGCAATGATATAAGTGATTAGCAATTTAGGACTAGGCAAGTACGATGAATGATATGCAAGTACGAATAAAACTCGTTAAAACATGATATATAAGATAAGCTAGAGAGAGTGATTATGATAGAACGAGATTTGTGAACAAGATGACAAGATAGAACTAGCAATAGATCACTTTGTACAAGAACGCAAGAATTAACTTGATGTCAAGAATGCAAGATATCACTAATTGCATTAAATGCAGGATGGCCATATCACGCAAGCAAGCAAGCAAGAATGTACGAGCACGATCAAGTAACACTAATCCGGCACGTAGACACTAATGTACACCGAGAAAAGATCCATCAAGAATGTACACCAGGACACGTGTATGTGGTATTGTATCTATCATTCAACAAGTAAGAAAGTACTCCCAGCGCAGATGCAACACCAGTAATCATTATACCCCATGGTTAACAGTATATCTATGACTCGCCGTCATTGGGGCTAGATTGGAGCCCTTGGACACACGCCGTGCCCTATCAGCATCTCATGTAAAATTTTAAATGTAGATACCCACAGTCATTAATAATGGCCAATGAGAGTTTCAAGATGTAGCATGTGTAACGTCATGTTCATGATGATGATGGGAACAAGTAATAAGTAATTGAACATGATTTCATGATAACAATGGTCAAGAGATAAATTTGACAGCATAACGGTATGATTTATACTTTGGTTCAATGTTTACATTAATGCCTTTAGTCTAGATTGTAAATCACACTCAAGAGAACAAGATGAGAAAGGAAGTACACGCTATCTCCAGGGAACTTCAATGGTACAACCAACTCGTCGGCCATGTGGGAATCCATGGTCAGAGGAGATTTACGGAGGCCTTGGAGAAAAGGTAACTAGTCTACCGATTCGGAATGATCGGTAGAGAGTTTCCAAATTCCCAAGAAAAGGCTGCCTAGATGTGCAAGTGTGTAGTGATGTACGAGTGTCTCAATTCACAAAGCATCGGTCTTAACTCACGGAAAGTACTTAAAATGATGGCATGACATGAAACTATGCACTTTAACAAATCATGGTTTGCAAGATTTTTATGGCAACAAAATTATCATTTTAGTCAAGCTAGAATAGTAAGAAGAGTAAATCATAAGTTGCCTAAATGATCACGTCATTAGGAGAGCAATTAGAATATCATTCATGTAATTATAGATTTTAAATGTGTTAATCACTTTTAAGCCATTAAAAGACATCATGTAATGCTCAGACACAAGATATGTAATTTACACACTGGACACCATGTTAAACTGACCTCGGGTTAGCATGATAATACCTTGTAGAACCTTTCTATAATAGTTCAAAACTCACACATATGAAGAGTGGCATAAAACGACAGAAACCGGAACATATGCCTTTTAGGAAGTAGATGTAGTCCCAACCCTTCCACTTCTAGAGTCATAACTCACTAATTTCAAATGAAAATCTGACACATGAATATACCACATTGAAGCCCTTTGAATAAGGAATCCAACAAAAAAAATGGCGCATCAATCCGAGGTCTATAGAAAAAGTTACAGCCATTTAAGTGAACACTGCGCAGAGGCCAGGTCGCGACACGAAACCAGTCGCGTTCTGAATGCGACAGGACGATACGTCGCCTTCTAAAGAGAGGTTTTGGGTTGCCAAATACACCCAGTTTGACTCATACTTGGACTGGGTTGATATAGGGAACTTATACGGCTTATAACTCCTAATCTGGTGCTTTTGGGATAAAACTTTCAACATGAAAATTGTCAAGAACATCTAGTAGAAGAACTTTGATGTTGGTGGTTTGATCTAATTCGATCTCAAATCTCATGAAAAAAATGAAGAACGAAAAAGGAAGTGCAACCCGAAAACACAATTTTCTGTAGCGGCTTTCTCACAATGCTTATAACTCTCTAACTAATGATATTTAGACAAAAGTCTCAACATAAAAGTTGTAAGGAACATGAAATAGGTGCGAACTATTATTTTTAAATAATTTTAAACGACCTCAAGATGTATGATAAATTGACTTGAACAGGAAAGGACCCTGACAGGCGCGACTTTGGCAAAACGCCTATAACTCATGATATACTAAATGGAAAACGATGAAATCAGTGGGAATGAAAGTTAACTTGATGCTCTACACATTGTCATAGGATATGTTAAGGTTTGGCCCGAGAAAACCTACCTTTTGAGTTGAAGAAGTCCCGTTATTCCAGAAAACCCATGTTCAGACCACTTGGAGGAAAATGCTTACTACTCTGTGTATACTGCATGGAATTTGGGCATTCCACTTGGGTTAGAACGTAGACTTGACCCTCTTTCCAGGGGTATAGGCCTTGCAAGGTTTGGTTTAGGTTTGACTCACCTTTGGTCGACTTCAAGAGGGTGGTTTGTGCAGGTCGCAACAGACGAGAAGGGGAAGAAGAACGGCTTGGTGTGGACGATCTCCTGCTCCCCAGCCACCAAGAACTCCTCCACACGACCCCAGCAAGTTCTAAACTCATCCCTAGGGTTTGGGTGAAGAGTATTTAAGTAACCATGGTGTTTAGGAGTCCTATTATAACTAGGAAAGGAGGGTTTCGGGATTGGCATGTTGGTTTCTTATTTTTGATGATTTCTTCCTCCCTTTGAATGTGTGAGGCATTAGGAAACCTCCTCTCATAGTTAGGCACGAATTTGGGTTGCCATGAATGCATGATTGCATCCCAATTCAACTCTAATTGCCTCTTTTTAATTTCAGCTTATTTATGGTCACGAATTTCTATGTATTTTCTAGCTTTATTTGATTTTTGGGCCAAATGTTGCCCATTGGCCCAATTATGATAATGGGCCATCAATATATAATGTTGGAAGTCTCCCCAACACTTTTATTTAATTTTTGATTGTGTCGTATTTCCGTGTTAACGGTTTTCCGACTTGTTTCCTTATTTAGATAATCGGTCGCAATAATTCTTAAACCTAGCCCAAATGATTTTTATTGAACCAAATTCCTTGATGGGTCATTAGAAGATATTATTTGAAGCCCATATATGATTTTTACTTAATTTTGTGACTCATCCAAGTACGTGTGATAATGCTTTTCTGACTTATTCATAAATTACAATAATAAGTCGTGAAACACTTTAAACTTGGCTAATCCGATTTTCCATGGCACAAATTTCTTTGTGGAACATTTAGTAAGAATGTTTTGGGTTGATCTAGGATTTTTACGGAATTGTTCGATGTGTTTTAGAACATACGATAATGATACGTATGTTTTAAATACTCCGATATTATGGAAATTATTTATTTCCATTTATTTGAGTTTTTATGTAGTTAAAATTTTCGGGGTGCTACAATGATATGTGTGGAGATTACTTGCTGAGTCTTTTAGACTCACTCATTGCTTCAGCGTACAGGTTTAGTTGGTGACGTCACACCGTTGGAGGAGACAGTGGAGAGTGACTCTGAGCGTGGCAAGTAACTTGGAGGAGACATTGTGTGACTTTTGCTTTCATAGTATGTATTAAGGCATTGCAGTAGAATTATCATGTAATTGTGGACAAACTATGTATTAAATTTTAGCACTTCAATCATGTGAACTTTATCTCTTTTAAATTGTCATGGGATCATGTATGTTAAATGTGGATGATGAAATGAAATGAGAGATCTTGCTCTTTTACTTCCGCTACTCTGTATCTATATTTGTGTGTATCTCAATCATGTGATAGAGTTTGGGTAAATGCCCCACTGTGATAACATTCACTTTACCGACGTGGGTTGGTATAACCATACCAGTATAATGAGAGTCGTCACACAAGAAAGCGAAGAACACATCAAACCAAGTGCTTAAAGATCAAATACTAACCAACTTAGCTTGAACAAGCTTGCAAATGTGTCCTTCCACTTGACATAACCTTTGGAATCCATCTCTTCTTGACCCCTTGAAGGAGGAAGAACCACCATGCCCCATTTTTTTCAAAGGCTTCTTCCCCTTCTCCAAAGCTCCTTCTCCTTCTCCTTAATTCAAAATTCTTGAACGTTACACCTTAGGGAGGAAGAGAGCATGAAAAGGAGGGGAGAACAATGAAAAGAATAGGTGGAGGGGTATCTTGTGACCCCTTGGGCAGGAAGCCCCCCTTCCCCATGCAATGAAGAGAGGAAAAGACAAAATGTCAAGTCTCGATTGATAGCTTCAATCGCGTCCGATGCAATGGATGCAATTCATGATTAAAAGGCGTCTGGTATCCCCACCAGATTTACAAGTGGCATTATTTTCATGCTTTGCCATATTAAATGTTTCTTGTCAATACTGATGAGTCTTTGAGTGCAGGATCTAGATATATTTTTCGCCACGCAATCATGATCATCTTCGGCAACCGCCATCTCTAGTATTGTATATATTGCATCTTACTGTATGATATACTTTATTATAGCATATCAAGGACCTCGAGGCTCTGATGAATTTGGAATTTGAGTTCCCCTCCTCCGCCAAAAACAATGATGATTCCAGAGGATTCTTATGACTTAAGGATAGGTCGTTGAGCTGCTGAAGGACGATGGTTCCGTCCGGTATCTTGACTTCGGCACCGTAACAATATTATCCTTGATTATCTTATATTTTCATTTGTTTCAATCCTTTTCTTTTTAGCCCATCAGGTATCATGTAGGACTTTGAGCATAATTCTGGATAATTACTCTCCTTTTTAATTGAAGAGAACCACTCGTTCCTCAATGCCAATTAACATGAAATATTCCACTCCGAGTCAAGTACTCAATTCATTGTGTTGATGTTTGAAGATCTTCTTTTAAGAGACTCAGTCATTTTGGATCCCTACTTCAATTCATCTAATCTCCCAAAGATCCACCTGAGGTAGTGGCAGACACCCCCGATGGTGCAACCTAACAGATTGTATCCTTAGGTACTTCCCCAACGCTGGAAGTTGATCTTTCTCCCTTCCGTGCCCACGTGCACACTCTTTTTTCCTTTCATCCAACCATTGAGTGTTCTCCTGAGATTTTCTAAAAACCGCTTCACTTTGAATTGACAAAAAACTCTAGTTGTATGTTGTTAAGGGCGTGTCTCATCACACATTGGCATCTACTTTTTAGTCATTTCACGTGATTCCACATCATTCACCCCATTTCACTGCTTTCATTCTGTGTCATTACGCTCCATTTCCTTGCTAATCAGATGCCAAGGCGAGGCAGCTGTAGACATGCCATTTTGACAACATATCCAGTAAATTTCATGTTACACTGCAATGCCTCAAAGTGGCTCTCTTCAATTAACCTATTGACTAATTTTCCTATTTTTTGGATTTTTCAAGGATTTTTAGGAATTTCTCAAAAGAGTTCAAATGGGTCTGTTGAACTTAAATTATTCACGTCCGATACAGTGGACGCCCTTTAAAAGGGTGTGATCCATGGCAGATAAAACCGACATATATCACACTTGATTTTTTCGTACCTACTGCTTGTAATCACGTCCGACAAAGCCACCGCGATTTAAAGTCAAAGCCAAAGCCATGCCCCTAAAGCTGCGGCATTTAAGAGGGGTCACGTTTCAAATCATCAGAAATGAAGAATCGCGTCCGGCAAAGCCGACGCGATTAAAAGTCAAAGCCTAAATGTACCCCCTAAAGTCACGGCATTTAAGAGCTCCCATACTTCAAATCATGGCAAATCTAGAATCGCGTCCGCTCGTGTTGCCGCATTTTCAAAGCCACCAATCAAATCAAGATCGATTCTGTCAGAAGATCAATTAGTAGGAAAACACGACGGTAAAGACAGACATGATTATGAATCCTAGGTATAGGCTATGATTACCAAATCATATGGATCTCTTAAATTGCGACGTGTTTGTCAGACGCGATTCATCATAAAAGGCGTCCACTGTCCCCGACGCGATTCAAGAATTCTGTCTATAAATATAGACCCAGGGGTCATTTGTTTGATAACAATCCCCAGAGACGGCGAAGCCCTGCCGAACCGACGTATCGACCTCCGAGCCCAAACTTCCCAACCCATCGAGGCGAAGCCCTGTCGGACCAGAAATACATTCCGGAGCTGAAAAGGAGCCGTCTCTCCTCAAGCCACGTTGTGGAGTACGGAATCTCCATCCTCTTCATCCAGTCGGTGCGAGGAGGAAGGAGCTCGACTCCCCACTACATCCATCACGAGCAACGGACTACATCACCGTCTTTCATTCTTTTCCCCTTCACTCCTATTACTTCGTTTCACGCACTTCATTCATGACACACCCCCATACACACACATAGCATTTCTTCCCTACCTACTCTTTTAGGGGTTTAACACCACCCCCACGAGGTGTGTTAACGCCCTCTTAATGTCTTTGCGTTTCACTTCGTTCGAGTTTTTATTACACCTCATAGTATAATCCCCTTTCACTTGTTTTCTTGTTTCTACTTTTGCAAGGTAACCGTCGGAGCTAAATCTCCTTTACTGGCCGGCCGACGGAAGGAGGAAGAAGGACCCACGCGTCAACTCCTGCACTTTTCGGGTGAAGGTAAGTACGTCATCTTCCTCTCACCTGTTTCATTCGGTACCCTCGCGTATCTAGCGATCGCACACACCATCCTCGTGCACACACGCACGCATTCCCTTTCTTTCTTTTCCTTCGTATTTTTCTACTTTTCCACCCATTTTCGCCCTCTTCATTTTATTACACAT
This sequence comes from Colocasia esculenta, assembly GCA_014218235.1. NCBI lineage: Eukaryota > Viridiplantae > Streptophyta > Magnoliopsida > Alismatales > Araceae > Colocasia > Colocasia esculenta. Next base: position 54,328,376 of record CM024762.1, read on the forward strand.
TAAAAGCTTCTTCTACCTTTTTTAAGTCAAAATCCTCTTTGTGAGATGGTGTCTTTTGGAAAAAGGCGCATCTACACCCTGTCTTTTTGTCATGTCTTTGCTGCAGGATATTTATTAGACATGTTTTTAGCATGGGCTTTCTCAGAGTAATTAATTGGAAGTTGACCCCTTAGCTGTGAAGCTGCAAGCCTCATTTAAAAACATTGGAAAGAGACAAAGATAGAAGGACTTATGGACTACAACCTCAACCAGCATCCAAAGGATTAAAGGTCTCTCCTAAAATGACCAGATTCCCAATGGCCATTTTTTAAAAATGGCTACATTCTTCTGAAGAATATAAAAGAAGCCAAAGTTTGAAAGGAGAACATATATACACATAAGGGATCAGAACACTTAGAAATTTTAGAGACCAACTAGCAACTCTTTCAACTCTCAATTGTCATCTGCTAGCAAAAAGAGATCCCCACAAGCCTTCTTCCAAGCTACAAGATTGAGAGCTCGACATTCAGAAATTCTCCAAGCTCTCTCCTTTCTCACAGAAGTCTTGTTTTGGGTGGCACTTGTAATTGATATCTTTCTGTCCACCTATGTAGTTCTGAAAGGAGTCTAACTACAAGTCTTACTGTTTTCTCCTTTCTGAATTCAGTGTGTTTGCTCATTCTTGAGGCAAACACACAAGAGTCTTTACATTTTGTTTCTGTGTAATCCTATAGGAGGATTGTTCCTACTATTCCCCTCTTGTGTAGGGAAGATCTTGTAAAAGGTAGTCTTGTACCCCTGGTAAGGGAAGACTTGCTTGGGAACAAGTGGGCTTGTAATACCTCTCAAGGGTGAGAGAAGGCCAAGTTCTCTTCGCAGTTAGTGAAATCTCAAGTGGTTGGCTTGAGGACTGGACGTAGGACTTCCATGTAGGAAGGGCCGAACCAGGATAAAACTCTTTGTGCACTTGTGTGATTGTTCCCACCAATTTACACTTGAATCACACACTACACTAAAATCTAACAGATTTGTTTAGTTCTCTTTAATTTCAGATAAAATTCTAAAAGCACAAGAAGTCCTATTCACCCCCCTCTAGGACATCATTAGTGCCATCTCGATCCAACAAGTGGTATCAGAGCGAGGTCTTCTCATAGGAATCTCAAAATTTGAGAAGAGATGGTAGCTGAAGCTCACAGCTATGAAGGCCAGTCTGTTACAAGGCGACTATTCTTTGATGTTGAGGATTATCAGTATTGGAAGATGTGGATGGAGTGCTTCATCAGAGGCACAGATTTTGATCTGTGGCAGGTAATAGAACATGGTGATTTCCAAATTATTAGTGAATCCACATCTGGTCTTTCCATAGTTGATAAAAGGAATATGTCTTTAAATTATAAGGCTAAAAATTATATATGTTATGCCCTCTCTAAAAGAGAATTTAACAGATAATCTGCTTGTAAAACTGCAAAAGAAATTTGGGATAAACTACAAGTTACATATGAAGGAACCGATAGAGTTAAACAAACTAGAATAGACATTCTTGTATCTCAATATGAACAATTTAAAATGCTTCATAATGAAAACATCACTCAGACGTACAATCGGTTTTCAAACATAATAGTAGGTCTAAGCACTCTAGGAAAAGTTCTTACTAATGAAGAAACAGTAAGAAAAATCTTAAGATCTTTAACTAATGTTTGGACCCCTAAGGTCACTGCCATTGAGGAAGTACATGATTTAACTCAACTCTTCATTGATAAGTTAATTGGATCCTTAATGGCTCATGAAATTAACATGGAAAGATTTTTTGAAAATTCTTTGAAAAAGAAAAGCCAAATGCTTTGAAGGTTGTAGATTCCACTTCATCTGAAGACTCCAAAGAGAAATCAGATGACAGTGATGATGAGGCAATGCTGTCGAGGAAATTGCAAAGAAGAAGAAGTTTGGATCCAAGAGATTTTTCAAGAAAGATAAGAAGAAGGAGTCAACCTGCTATGAATGCAGTCAACTAGAACATTACAAATTTGAATGTCCTAAGCTGAAGAAGAAGGATCAAGCAGAAAGATCCGACAAGAAGAAAGGCAAAGACAAGAAGTTTAGAAAATAAAAGAAAAAGGTAATGGTAGCAGCATGGGATAATGAAGAAGCCACCAGTTCAGACTCCTCAAGCTCAGAATCTGAAGAAGAATAAAAGGCAAATCTAGGCCTCATGGCAGGACTAGATCATGTAAATTCTGAAACATCGTTTACTTCTTGTTCTGAATCTGATTCTGATAGTCTTGAAGATGCTTTCAATGAGTTGTATGAAAAATAGAAAACAGTAGTAAAACAAATGAAGATAGTTATGTTAAATTTGCTAAATCAAGAAAAAGCTAATACCTTTCTAAAAAATGAAGTAGAAAGGTTAGACAAAGTCTAAGTGAAACTAAAAGAGCAAATGAACTATTGTGTGAGGACTTCAAAAATAAAAACAGTAAGATCATGGAAATAGAATAAAATTTAAAAGAACTTAAGGATGAAGAAAAATCAAAGAAGAAAATAACTACCTAAGAACTAATATAGAGAAAATTTCTAATTGTAAAACATCCTTGTTTGTTAGATTAAAAGGCTCTAGGACAGGTAAGAAAAAATATAGAGTAGGATATACACCTCCTCGTGATGAAGAAAATGTTTATCCTGAAAAATATCCAGCACCTGAATTTGTAAAAGAAAAAGGAATTAAAAATCCTAAAAATGTTAATCAGCATGTCTATAAACAAAACAGAAATTTAATAACACTGCACACATTATGAATGCTTTTGATTTATGTTGTAGTCACTGCAATCAATTAGGACACACTGTTAGCACATGCACAGCTAGACATTTGCGCTAGATTCCTAAGACTAATCATCAATGACCCAAGAAAATTTGGTTACCAAAAGTTACAACTTAATTTTTTTTGCAAGGTCGGCTGAGAGAATCCAAATGGCATTTGGATAGTGGGTGCTCAAGGCATATGACAGGTGATAGGATGTTGTTTACAAAATTTAGAGAAGAAAGTGGTCAAGTCACTTATGGAGATAATGGTAAAGGAAAGGTCTTAGGATGTGGAATAGTGGGCACTAAAGAAAAGAATTTGATAGACGATGTCATGTATGTAGAAGGATTGAAGCATAATCTCATTAGCATCAGTCAATTATGTGATAAGGGTCACTTAGTAAAATTTCAGAATGATAAATGTGTTATTCAAAAGGATGGGAAAAATGTGTTTGAAGCTCAAAGTGTGAAGAATCTGTACACATTACAGTTGGCAGAATTAAAAGAAATAAACTTATGTCTTGTGAACACGGCATTGTTGATTGTACACTTTCGTTGTCTAGAGTTCCGTGCATGAATCAATATGCTCACCTTCTCTAAACTATCTCACAGATTTAAAATAGTAAAAATGAACTAATAGAGTGGTGAGAACAGGTCATATCCACAGAGAGGCTGAATAGAATTTGACTTAAGAAACTGCTTTTTGGAACACTATATCGACAATGCATTAAAAGTGAATATGTAAACAACACTGACCAAATCCCTCACAATCTTGACAGATGAAATTTAATAAAAGAACAAGTTGAATTGAAATTAAAAGAGAATTGATATCAATGTACCATCATAATTGAGGGATGAAACAGGTAAGCAGAAAGCCAACTATCCTCACAGCTCAAGAATTGAACAGAAAATTCAGAAACAGAATTTATTATTACTAAATCAGAACCATAATTCTATTACAACTCAAAGATCAGAATGAGACAGTGAATAATCAAAGGGACTCAACCAGTGAATTAAAATGAGATCAACAAGAACTATAGAAATTTCAAATTACTTTACCCTCATAGCTCGAGGGATGAAGAACAAGTCAATAAAGAGAATATTAAAGGAAATATAAACAGCACATCATGCTACCAATCTGACCAGGGGAAAGAAACACAACACTAACAAAATAGAAAACTCAAATCAATAAAAACAAAAGAGGAGCCAAGCTCCCTGGTCTCTCAAATGCTCTGCTACCTACAAAAGCTTTCTGGACCGATCACAGCACAAACTCCTCCCTAATTTCCAGAACAATCTTAGCAGAAAAGAAAGAATCCCCGTCTCCCAAATGCCGAACTCCTGGATGCCGAACCAGAGAAGAATGGAAGAAGAAGCAATGGATAGATCCCTCACTATTTTCTACAGAACAAAGGAAGAAATCCATCTGCTACAGAAGTAAATACAAAGCCCCCTACTCCCATCTCCAAAGAAAGGAAGATGCGAAAATCCAGAAGAAAAAAAAAAAAACTCTCGTTCCTCCACTGGATCGTTCTAACCAATAGAAGAAATGAAATAAACTACTGAATCGATCTCACTATTCACAGAATAAATGAAATTAACACAGAAGAAATGGAAGAATCAACACCAAAGAAATGGAAGAAACAATTCGTAACCCTCCCAGCTCTCACAGAAGAAAAGAAGAAAATTAAAACTCAGATCCCCTTCCCAACACAACAGTCGAATCCCCAAATGCTAAACAGAAGAGATGAAGAAAAAATCCATAAAAACCCTTGGAATTTCTACAGCCCAACCATCTATAGAGGAAAAAAAAAGAAATCCTCAACCCTTGCAGCAAAGAAGAAACCCAAAAATAAAATTTGAACCTAAAACCCACTGGAATTCTGAATTCCAGAAGAGAAGCCCCAAATGCTGAACTCCGGATCTAATAGCCCCTGGAATCCCCACAGTAGAAAGGAGAAAAAAAACTCCACCCCAAGAAAACTGTCTCCCTCCCCTGCCCTTTACAGAAGAAATAAAAACTAAAAACCCCAAAAATGCTGAACTAGCGAAGCCTCTGAACAACCCTTTGATCTGAGGATCTTGGGGTCCTTTTATAGGTTCCTCGAATCATCTAGGCGCAGGCTCCTCTTACGCCACTGCACCGACCCTGAATCGCACACCTCAGCAGCTCCAGCTCCGGCCACCTCAGCAGATCCGCATGCCCCCATAGCCTCCTCAGCAGCACAGCACCATCGCGCTACTTCTGCCGCTGCGCAGCTTCACACGCACCGCCATCCAGCTATTCTACAGCTCACCAGATGCCAGCCTGCCAGCTCGGCCGCCCATCGCCATCCCCATCCTTGCTCAGCAACAGTGCACGCCGGATCCAGCTTTTGCAGCGCACCAAATCGCCAAATCCTCTCCACCAGAGCTCCAATCGAACCAGATCGCCACCACCTCTGCTGCTTGGCGCCTCCAGCTTCTTCTGGACTCTTCCTTTAACCTGGTGGCAAAGAAAAGAAAACATTGCAGCAGTAAGGAGAGATGACCGCCAGTGCAATAAAATGTGGTTGGGTGGGTTATTTATTAAAAAAAACTTATTTAAAATTTGATTTATTTACATATTAATGTTTGCAAGAATTAGAAGTTGTTTATAAAACCAAAGATTATTTATGTACAATGTTCTTATAAAAATGAAAATATTTTTATTAGGCAAACTTTTCAAAAGGTATTGAATTTATTAAATGAGAATCTAACTATGTGTTCTACCAAAACTAATATGCTCAAAAACCTATTTAGGGATGAAATGAAAATTAAACTCAAAATGTACATTATTTATAGACAACGGATGTCTAAAATCAACTATATGTATAAAATTTAACACGGAAAATTATGTAGTTATCATCTTGCAACTACTAAAAGTGAAGAACCTGATTTGTGACATGTAAGCACTTCAGTGATCAAGAAATTGATTAAGCATGACCTAGTTGAAGGTCTTCCAAAAATGAAATTGATGAAATATAGAATATGTACAGCTTGTGCAAAAGGGAAGCAAACCAAGACTTCATTTCAGTCCAAAACAATTGTCACAACTTCCAAGCCTTTGGAGCTAATTCATATGGATTTGTTTGGACCTTTAAGAACAGTCAGTATTGGAGGAAAGGTATATGGCTATGTAATAGTAGATGATTACTCAAGATATACTTGGGTGTCTTTCTTAGAAGCCAAATCAGAAACCTTTTCAGCTTTTTTGAAGTTCAGCATAGTGGTACAAAAGAATCATAAATTTCAGATTGTCAGCATCAGATTTGATCATGTTGTAGAATTCAAGAATGAAGAGTTCATGAAGTTCTGTGAAGATAGTGGAATTGAACATAATTTTTCAGCACTAAGAACACCAGAACAGAATGGAGTAGCAGAAAGAAAGAATAGAACACTGCTAGACATAGCCAGAACTATGCTCATAGAATATAATTTACCAAGATATTTCTGGGAAAAAACAGTCAACATAGCCATCAACAGATGCATGATCAGACTAATTCTAAAGAAGACCCCATATGAGCTTTACAAAGAAAAGAAGCCCAACATCAGTCATCTTTGACCTTTTAGTTGTAAGTGTTTCATTTTGAATAATGGTAAGGATAATTTAGGAAGGCTAGATGCTAAAATTGATAAAGGATTTTTGTTAGGATATATTTCCAAACCTAGGGGATATAAAGTTTTTAATAGGAGAACATTAACCATAGAACAAACTGTGCATTTATTATTTGATGAGACTAACCCTTCTATTAAAAGATTAGAAGAATAAGATTGTGTAAGGATTTGGAGAAAACATCTCTTGAAGATGAAGAAAAAGAAGAAGAAAAGGAAGATCCTCCACTAGAAGATCTTCAACAGCAAGAAGAACAACAAGAATGACTGCCTAGAGAATTGAGGTATCATAGAGATCAACCAAGAGAAAATATTATAGGTGATCCTCAAGATAGGGTAAGAATAAGAGGTATGCATATTCCTTGTGATTTTTCTGCTTTGGACTCTCAAATTGAGCCTAGGACAATCAATGATGCACTGGCTGATGAATCTTGGATCCTTGCTATGAAAGATGAACTTAATCAGTTCCAACGCAGCCAAGTTTGGACTCTTGTCCCTAAACCTTCTGACCATCCAGTTATTGGGACCAGATGGTCTTCAGAAATAAAATGGATGAATCGGGAGTAATCACCAGGAACAACACTAGACTTGTAGCACAAGGGTATTCCAAAGAGGAAGACATTGATTTTGATGTAACTTATGCCCTAGTAGCTAGATTAGAGGCAATCAGAATTTTATTAGTATTTTCATGCTCACTGAACAACAATTTATTTAAAATAGTTGTTAAAAGTGCTTTTCTGAATGGTTTCATAAAAGAAGAAGTTTATGTTGAGCAACCACCTGGTTTTGAAGATACTAAATATTCAAATCATGTTTTTCGTTTAAAGAAGGCACTATATGGTCTGAAACAAACTCCAAGAGTTTGGTATGAAAGATTAAGTGCTTATCTTATATCACATGATTTTATAAGAGGTAAGGTTGATAGCACACTATTTATTAAGAAAATTTCAGAAGGAATCTTAATTGTGCAAATATATGTTGATGACATTATTTTTGGATCTACTAATGAATCACTTTGTAAATTCTTTGAAAACCTTATGCAAAGTGAGTTTGAAATGAGCATGATGGGTGAGCTTAATTATTTTCTTGGGTTGTAAATTAAGCAGACTAAGGAAGGTACTCACATTTGTCAAACCAAATATATTTCAGATTTACTTTCTAAATATGGCTTTGACAAGTGTAAGCCCTTAGGAACACCTATGAGCTTAGGAATCAAGTTAGATAGTGATCCACTTGGCAAGAAAGTAGATTAAAAGGTCTATAGAGGCATGATAGGATCACTACTCTATCTCACTGCTAGTAGACCAGATATAATGTTCAGTGTATGTTTGTGTGCAGGATTTGTAGCTGGTCATAAAGAATCACATGTTTATGTTGTTAAAAGAATTTTTAGATATCTTATAAATACAAATAAATTAGGACTATGGTATCCCAAATGTTAAGATTTCAAATTAATTGGATACAGTGATGCTGACTATGCTGGATGCAAAATAGATAGAAAAAGCACCAGTGGTACTTGTCAATTACTTGCAGGTTGCTTGATATCTTGGTCTTCCAGAAAGCAAAATTCAGTGGCATTATCCACAACAGAAGTTGAATACATTGTAGCTGAAACTTGCTATACTCAACTGCTGTGGATCAAACACCAATTGGAAGACTATGGTAACATACTTCAAGAAATTCCAATGCTATGTGACAATACAAGCACAATTAATTTAACCAAAAATCCTATCCAGCACTCAAGGACAAAGCACATTGAGGTTAGACATCACTTCATCAGGGACCATGTAAGTAATGGTGATATTTTACTTGAATTTGTGTCTACAGAAAATTAACTTGCTGATATTTTTACCAAACCCCTTCCTGAAGATAGATTTATATCTATTGGAAGAGAAATAGGTATGTGCAATCCTGATTAAATTGCTATGATAAATTCATAATTGAATTATGTGTTAAGAACTTGCTGTGAAAATTTTCATGTCTGAATTGTATGTCAATCTTTCACTGTGAAAATGTCTAAGTCCCAGCTCTGCGCCTCATGAAGTTGGAGTGGATTTGCGACCGTTATAAGTCAGATATGGAAATTCGACTTTATATAGTCATAGTCTGTATAAATGCTCTCATTAAATTAATGTAATAAATGGTAATAACTTTTTTAAAAGGAGAATTTATTACGTAACAGTACTTCTCTTTAATCCCCACCATTCATCTCCTCATCCTTGGACAGTTACGACTCTAACTTCTATATTAGGACATCTATTCCCTTTTCTAAAGCACCCTTTCAAACTCTCTCTCCAGCTCTCCTGTCGTCTTCCTCCTCTTTGCATCTACACTGTTCATCTTCTCTGGCAACCATCTTCAGAGCATCTCCAAGACCTTCATTTTCTCTGAAGAAAGGTAGGATTTATGAACTCTAAATTGCATTTCCTTCACTCCTTTGACAGTCTCCTGAGTCTTCTTCCTTGCTTTCTGTCTAGATGGCATCATCTAGGGCTACTGAAGTAACTCAGTTCACGCCTGAACAGTTCCAACGCCTCACTCATGCCAAGTTCTCTATCTGTCCGAGAAAGGTGGTAGATTTCTCCCAGTTGCATGGTAGCCTAGCATGGGTAGAAGAAAACCTAGTAGAAATAGGTTGGACTAAACTCTGTCAGATTTCTGAACCCACTTTTGAGAATGCTCTCAAGGCCTTTTTTGTCTCCCTTCAAGTCTCCTCTGAAAGCTCAGTCACAGGATATGTAAAAGGCACCAAGGTCACAGTTTCTGAAGAGTTGTTAGTGTAACTGTTGGATTGTCCCAACTCCGGGCACAAGCTTAATGAAATTATACCCATGCATAAACAGAAAATGGGCATCATTGGTAGCCTGGGGACAATAAGCAAGAAGGGTCAGTTAGTTAATGAACTGCCTGCAGAGAAAATAATCATCCACTCAGTCATCACCAATATTGTAACACCAAGGGCAGGGAACCATTCATCCACAACTGCCAAGGATGGTAGTCTATTGTATTGGGCCATCCAAAAGCATAGGGTCAACCTGCTAGCAGTCATTTTGGAAAAGATGATAGCATCAAAAATGTGCAAGAGTCCCTTCCTTATGGACCTCTACTCACTGTGATTTTTAAGAGATTTTCGGTTGATTTGAGCAATGAAATTTCTGTTGGAATTAAAGAAAAGATTGGCTTATCTACTTTGAGAAGAAGCCATTACACTCTTGTGAACAGAAGTCAGAACTTGTCGTTAAAGGATTCTGTGCCCCAGTGCATTCATGAAGTTTTTCTTGATGAGGCACAAGATTCATTATCCCTTCCAGCAGGTCAGCAAGAACAAGAAGCTAGAGAAGAAGATAGAGGAGCAGCCTCTATCCAAGCACAACAAGAAGAGCAACATGAAGAAGAACATCAAGAACAAGTTCATCAAGAGCATGTTCCAGCCTCATCTCCAAGACAAGTTGCACCCGAAGAGACCATCAATCAGGTGCTAAGAGATTTAGGAGGAAAGGGAGTAGCACAAGAACAATATAACATTCCCATAAGTACTCCTATAGAGCAAGAATTTGAAGAAAGGCAGCACCATTCCTCCCCTTCTCAGTTTGAGACCCGACCAAGATCTCAGGGGGAGAGTAGCAATAGTATGAACACTATATTGGATTTACTGACAAAGCAACATGAGATCTTGTCAGTCTTAGATATGCAAGTGGAATTTGTGGATGCCAAGTTTGATGCTATGGGTGATGAAGTTCGGAAAATGAAGGACCTTTTACTTCAGTTAGTGTGCCAACAGGGCACTAAACAACCATCTACACCCTCATCCACCCATCAAGAAGAGCAACAGCCAGCACAACAATTTGACTAAGAGTAGCAGGAAGAGCAAGAGCATCAATAGCAGCAACAAGAGCAGGAGAAGCAGCAACAACCTGAGCAATAGTTAGAACAGCAGCAGCAGCAAGAGCAAGAGCCATAGGGAGATCTGCCCTTAGTGGCAATTGTGGAAGTTCAGCAGAAGGATGAGCAGCAGAAGCAATCAGTGCCAGAGCAGTCTTCAGTAGTAGTAGTAGAGGAAGTTGAGCAGCAGCAGCAGTCTCCTTAGAAATCTATGCCTAAAAGACCTCTAGAGTCTCAGGTTTCAGATGTTGATGTCAAGTCCAAGGTCAAGACCTTTAAGAGGAAGGTGAACAAAAGACTCCATAAAAATGGTCATCCTGTGTCCCCCTCTCCTCTACCTGAACCAACTGATCCTACTCCTACCACTACCACTGATCCTGCTCCCTCTCAATCAGAACAACCCCCTACATCCTCATCTCATCCTATTCCACTCACTGCTCCTACTCCTTCCACTGATGAGCAACCTCCACCTTATACCTCATATGATCCTCCTTCCTCTACATTTACTCGAGAGGATCAGCCAATTGCCTTTGACAATGTGCCATTCAAAATTTATCCTTTAAAATACCAATTTGAACAATCCAAGGCAACCATACCCACTCTCCACACCCAACCTCCTTATTTCTTTTCTTGTCTTCCTACAGCCTCCACATCTGTAGCAGGCAAATCCACCCTCTCCTTATCATAAATAATTCCAGCATACAACTTTCATCAAAAAGTGGGCACTTGTTGAAAGACAATCCTACCAAACTTCTTCCTTCATTTTGGTATGCATTCATCTACCACTCAGAACACCATATGAATATTTTCAGGGAATTACTATCCATCAGGGCTTTCCTTGAGGTTCATTAAATGCCAGGTTTCACCATTGAAGACTAGCTTCCTACTCTCATCCATTCCACCTAAGTAGTTATGTCTGATCTCCAGCTTATTTCTCAAAAATGCCACAGTCTCTCTCCAAAGAAGTTTCTTGAACTCTACCCTGGCGAAGCCACTAGGTACCAGCAGGCCCAAACCACGAACCAGTTTATGGATGTTCATCTCCACCTAAATCTTAGGTTCTATGACATGTTTGGAATCCTCATTAGAGACTCTCACGCCAAGTACACCAAGATAAAGCAATTCATTTTTGCCAGATTCAAATTAGGGCTGCCTGATGTCAGTAAAGGTCAATGGGAACACATCCTTAGAGGTCAGAGACAGATTTCCCCCTCCATGATAGTAGGTTTTATCTTTTGGTTTGTATCCGTCCTTATATGGAGCCATCTGCTAGAAAAGATTTGCTCAGCTAGTTTTCAATAGGCACATCTGTATAGCCACCAGGTTCAAGATCAAGTACAAATTGAAACTGTCCTTCCATAGGTTTACCCTTATGCAAGATCCAAAGCTTTCCCAACATATGCCACATTTCTAGCTTTGTCTTGTTGAGTCAGAGAGGTTTACAGACGATCAATGGGCGGTAACTTATCTTGAGGATCATGCAGATTGTGAGAAGTTGAAAATTTCTGTCAATGAGTATCTCTCCAAAGGATATTATGATCTGTGGAAATCCATTGCTCATAAATGGCAGTAGAGATATTCGGTTTACTATCAGGCTAAGGAAACAGCAATCTCTCAAGGCTTGCACTGTAACATTACCATTCATGACATTCTTCATCTAGTAGCTCATAAGAAGTTTGTTCCACTTAGAGTTCTTTTGCACAAAAGTCTCTATGACAGAAAACTCTTTTGGTTCCACAAAAGACATGTAAAATCATATCAGAAACTCCCTGCTATAGGCCCCACCTATAAGATTGATCCCTCTGTTTGAGAACTTCTTCCCTGACAATGAGAAGAAGCTGTGGGACCTTCTCCAACCTTACCTAGATCAGATCCCCCGTTCCCTGTATTTACCAAGCTCTTTATCCAGATCTTAGACACTATTATGTACTTGCATGTTTAAGTTTTTGAATGCAATCTATGTGTTGGTTTCTCCATTTGCTGTCTCACCTTTTATGTTAATGCCACAAAGGGGGAGAAAGAAGTAAGAAACAAATCACTAAAATTCTTCAGGAGATTATATGTTTGACGTTATAATATGTTTTTTCACCGTCTATTTAAAGTTTTTGTCATTAATAAAATGGGGGAGAATTGTTGAGCAACTACACCTAAGAAAATCATTTAAGATTTTTAAATTATTATTATATCATGATTTTGCTATGAAAAACCATTAAAAGACTTTCTACAAATTAAATGTATTAATTATATACCACAGAAAATAGTTTGGATAAACTCTATCTTGAAGATTTTCTAAGTCCACAAACTACTCTATGTGTATCATACTAAATCCGACTGTGGACACCAACTTCCTTTGAATCGAAAATTTCTACAAAAAATCATCTTGAAAAATTTTCTAAGTCCAACTTCTACACTGTATCCGATTGGCAACTCCGACTTCATACAATCGAATACATCAGAAATCTACCTCCTCTGAATCCGACTTTATATAGTCGGATACTTCATTCTGGACTTCAATTCTCATAAATCGAATTCTTCTGTATCCGACTTCTAAAGTCGAATTCTCTGTCTTGTTTCTGTCTAACTCCATGGATGTCAAATTACACTAATGCTCTTGTATCCGACTTTCTAAGTCGAATGACATAATCTCAATGCAACTTTTGATGAAGTCGCATCGGTCTATTCTCATGTTTCTGTCTCCGACTCCTATATTCGATGTACACTCTCTTTTAAATCTGACTTCATTGACAAGTCCTGTACTTGTTGTTTTTCTGTGCTGATAAAATTTTATCAACTTATGAAATGTTGATTGCATATCATCTTAATATGATTTTTGTCAAAAGTTACATCGACTGAATACTTTCTCAACCTATTAGATTAACATTATTTAATATTTTTTGACATGATAAGACATATTATACTCAAAATACTCTTCTAAAATTGTCTATGAATATATTTTATACATCTGTTCAAATTGATTACTTGCTTCATGACAGTAGTCTGGATTTTCTACATTGCAGAAGATTTGTTGCATTTATTATTTTGGCATCTGACAAAGGCTTACCTACTGCTGTCAGAACATGTCCATACCTTCTATTGCAAACTGTATGTCCATCTTTTATTGGTCTGAAAAGCTATATGTCCGAGGTTTCTATACTTTTTATTTTTTTATAACTTACCTACCTCAAAAAGTATGGAGGTACCCTATCTTTTTGTCATGTCTTTGCTATAGGAAATTTATTAAACATGTTTTCAGCATGGGCTTTCTCAGAGTAATTAATTGGAAGTTGACCCCTTAGTTGTGAAGCTGCAAGCCTCATCTAAAGACATTGGAAAGAGACAAAGACAGGAGGATTTAGGGACAACAACCTTAAGCAGCATCTAAAGGATTCAAGGTCTCTCCTCAAATGACCAGATTCCCAACGACCATTTTTTTAAAACGGCTACATTCTTCTGAAGATATAAAAGAAGCCAAAGTTTGAAAGGAGCACATATATACACATAAGGGATATGAACACTTAGAAATTTTGGAGACCAACTAGCAACTCCTTCAACTCTTAACTGTCTTCTGCTAGCAAAAAGAGATCTCCACAAGCCTTCTTCCAAGCTACAAGATTGAGAGCTCCACATTCATGAAATTCTCCAAGCTCTCTCCTTTCTCACAGAAGTCTTGTTTCGGGTGGCACTTGTAACTGATATGTTTCTGCCCACCTCTGTAGTTCTGAAAGGAGTCGAATTACAAGTCTTATTATTTTCTCCTTTTTGAATTCAGTGTGTTCACTCATTCTTGAGGGAAAACACAAGAGTCTTTACATTTTGTTTCTGTGTAATCTTGCAGGAGGATTGTTTCTACTATTCCCCTCTTGTGTAGGGAAGACCTTGTAAAAGGTAGTCTTGTACCCCTGGTAAGGGAAGACTTGCTTGGGCGTAAGTGGGCTTGTAATAACTCTCAAGGGTGAGAGAAGGCCAAGTTCACTTGGTAGTTAGTGAAATCTCAAGTGGTTGGCTTGAGGACTGGACATAGGACTTCCATGTGGGAATGGCCGAACCAGGATAATACTCAATGTGCACTTGTGTGATTATTTCCTGGAATTTTCACTTGAATCACACACTACACTAAAATCTAACAGATTTGTTTAGTGCTGTTTAATTTCAGATAAAATTTTAAAAGCACAAGAAGTCCTATTCACCCACCCCTCTAGGACATCATTAGTGCCATCTCGGACCAACAAGTGGTATCAGAGCGAGGTCTTCTAAGAAGAATCTAAATATTTGAGAAGAGATGGCAGCTGAAGCTCACAACTATGAAGGCCAGTCTGTTACAAGGCCAACATTCTTTGATGGTGAGGATTATCAGTATTGGAAGATGCAGATGGAGTGTTTCATCAAAGGCACAAATTTTGATCTGTGGCAGGTAATAGAACAAGGTGATTTCCAAATTATTGGTGAATCCACATTTGGTCTTTCCATAGCTGATAAAAGGAATATGTCTTTAAATTATAAGGCTAAAAACTATCTATGTTGTGCCCTCTCTATAAGAGAATTTAACAGATTATTTGCTTGTAGAACTACAAAAGAAATGTGGGATAAACTACAAGTTACATATGAAGGAACCGATAGAGTTAAACAAACTAGAATAGACATTCTTGTATCTCAATATGAACAATTTAAAATGCTTCCTAATGAAAACATCACTCAGATGTACAATCGGTTTGCAAACATAATAGTAGGTCTAAGCTCTCTAGGAAAAGTTCTTACTAATGAAGAAACAGTAAGAAAAATCTAAGATCTTTAACTATTGTTTGGACCCCTAAGGTCACTGCCATTAAGGAAGTGCATGATTTAACTCAACTCTCCATTGATAGGTTAATTGGATCCTTAATGGATCATGAAATTAACATGTAATGATTTTCTGATAATTCTTCAAAAATGAAAATGCCAAATGCTTTGAAGGTTGCATATTCCTCTTCATCTGAAGACTCCAAGGAGAAATCAGATGACAGTGATGATGAGGCAATGTTGTTGAGGAAATTGCAAAGAAGAAGTAGTTCGGCTCCAAGAGATTTTCAAGAAAGATAAGAAGAAGGAGCCAACCTGCTATGAATGCAACCAACTAGGACATTACAAATCTGAATGCCCTAAGCTAAAGAAGAAGGATCAAGCAGAAAGATCCGACAAGAAGAAAGGCAAAGAAAAGAAGTTTAGAAAATACAAGAAAAAGGCAATGGCAGCAGCATGGGATAATGAAGAAGCCACCAGTTCAGACTCCTGATGCTCAGAATCTGAAGAAGAAGAAAAGGCAAATGTAGCCTTCATGGCAGGACTAGATCAGGTAAATTCTGAAACATTGTTTACTTCTTGTTCTGAATCTGATTCTGATAGTCTTGAAAATGCTTTCAATGAGTTGTATGAAAAATACAAAACAGTAGTCAAATAAATGAAGATAGTTAGGTTAAATTTTCTAAATCAAGAAAAAGCTAATACCTTTCTAAAAAATGAAGTAGAAAGGGTAGGACAAAGTCTAAGTGAAACTAAAAGAGCAAATGAACTATTGTGTGAGGACTTAAAAAATAAAAATAGTAAGATCATGGAAAGATAATCAAATTTAAAAGAACTTAAGGATGAAGAAAAATTAAAAGAAGAAA
Organism: Colocasia esculenta; assembly: GCA_014218235.1. NCBI lineage: Eukaryota > Viridiplantae > Streptophyta > Magnoliopsida > Alismatales > Araceae > Colocasia > Colocasia esculenta. The sequence continues at coordinate 54,344,308 of CM024762.1, forward strand.
ATAATTACCTAAGAGCTACTATAGAGAAAATTTCTAACTGTAAAACATCCACGTTTGTTAGATTGAAAGGCTCTAGGACAGTAAGAAAAAATATTTAGTAGGATATACATCTCATCATAATGAAGAAAATGTTGTGTATCCTGAAAAATATCCAGCACCTCAATTTGTAAAAGAAAAATGAATTCAAAATCCTAAAAAGGTTAATCAGCATGTCTATAAACAAAAACATAAGTTTAATAACACTGCACACATTAAGAATGTTTGTTTGATATGGGTGCCACTCACTCGTTCATTTCCGTGCGGTTTGCGAAGCAGTTAGCTTTAGAGTCAGGAGTAGAGGCTGAGGAGTTAGAAGTTCCTTTGTCCGTGCACATACCAGTAGGAACGGTATCAACTAGGAAGTGTATTCCGTCTTTACCGATGTGCATTGAAGACCGAGGCTTAGATGGGTGCTTCTTTTTGCTTAAGATGAAGGACTATGATGCTATTCTAGGTCTGGATTGGCTAGAGGAGCACTATGCTTTGGTAGATTGTCATGGGAAGAAGATTACTTTCTGTATTCCTGGTGAGGATGAGTTTTCACATTCATTGCCAAGGAACTTTGTAGGAAGGTTTGCGATCTCTGCCATGAAGGTGATGATGATGGTGAACAAGGGATGTGACGCGTTTCTTGCCAGCGTGGTCTTTGTACCAAAGGCGGATCAGTCACCTACCCTTGAGGAGATTCATGTAGTGCAGGAGTTTCCAGAAGTATTTCCCGATGATTTGTCTGGTTGGCAACCAGTTAGAGAGATAGAGTTTACCATAGAATTGCTTCCAGGCACCTCTCCTATCTCTAAGGCTCCATATCAGATGGCCACTGCAGAGTTAGCGGAGTTAAGGAAGCAGTTGTAAGATTTGCTAGACAAGGGATTTATTCACCCTAGTGTGTCACCATGGGGCGCACCTGTGTTATTCAGGAAGAAGAAGGATGGTTCCCTCAGGTTGTGCATTGATTATAGAAAGAGTAACCAGGTGACTGTGAAAAATAGATATCCCTTATCACAGATTGATAATTTGTTCGATCAGCTGCAGATTGCATCGGTGTTCTCTAAGATTGATTGCGGTCCGTCTTTCATCAGTTGAGGATTCGGAGTGCAGATGTGTCCAAGACGGCCTTTAGCACTCGTTATGGGCATTATGAGTTTTTGGTGCTTCCATTTGGTCTGACCAACGCCCCTGCAGCGTTCATGGATCTCATAAACAGGGTGTTTAGGCCTTATTTGGATAGTTTTGTAGTGGTGTTTATTCACGATGTGCTAGTCTATTCCCTTGATGAGGCTACACACCGTTATCATTTAAGGGTTGTTCTAGAGGTTCTCCGAGAGCACAAGCTGTATGCAAACTTCAGCAAGTGCGATTTCTGGATGCACGAGGTTCATTTCCTTAGGCATGTCATCTCCAGCGCTCGAGTAGCAGTTGATCTGGCGAAGGTCCAGGCAGTATTGGATTGGAATATTCCAAGGTCCTCATCGGAGATTCGGAGTTTCCTTGATTTAGCAAGCTATTACCGGCGATTCATTGAACGTTTTGCATCTATCGCCGCACCTTTGACTAAGCTAACTAGGAAGGGTGTGAAGTTTGTCTGGTCTGAGGATTGTGAGAGTAGTTTTCAGTTGGTGAAGGCAAAGCTTACTTCTGCATCCGTGATGATCTTGCCGAGTGGTATAGAGGGTTTTGCTGTTTACTCGGATGCATCTCAGATCGGTCTTGTCTATGTGTTGATGAAGTATGGTAGGGTAGTGGCATATGCTTCTCGCCAATTTAAGGAGCATAAGCGTAACTATATGACTCTTAATTTGGAGCTTGCGGCAGTGGTTCATACACTGAAGATCTGGAGACACTATCTTTATGGTGTTATGTTTGAGGTGTTCACTGACCACAAGAGTCTGAGATATCTCTTCTCTCAGAAGGAGTTGAACCTACGGCAGAGGAGATGGATTGAGTGCCTCAAGGACTATGACTTTGAGCTTCAGTATCATCCAGGGAAGGCGAATGTCATAGCAGATGCTCTTAGCACGAAGAGGTCTTTGCTCCAGCAGGATTGGAAGATGTTGGAGGATGAAGCCTATGCGATGACTGAGTTAGAGCCAATGTTGTGTCAGGCTTTCGTGGCTCAGTTGTCTATTCGGTCCACTATTTTGGATGAGGTGATCGGGCAGCAAAAGGCCGACCCTAGACTCCAAGAGTTGGTGGGCAAGGCAGGCATTGTTCGAGATGAGGACGGTGTTATTAGATTTCAGCACCGAGTTTGTGTTCCTTATATTTTGGATGTCCGTGAGCATGTTGTAGGATTGAATAGGTGGATGGATTAGTTTTAGAAGGGGGGGTTGAATAGATCTAACACCAATTAATGCAAAAGCTTAAGCAATTCTAAATTACTTCGAATCAGAGATCAATTCAGACAAACAAATTACTGATCTAAAGTGTGGGTGTGTGTAGATTATGTGTGATTAGTGTGTGTGAGCAAATCAATTAGAAGTGTGAACGAAATCCTTATGCATGCATCTAGCACAATACAAAGTCAAACAATAATTCACCACTGCACAAAGGATTTTTAGGTGGTTCGGAAATCACATCCAGTGACTCCTACGTCCACCCCTCACACAGTGAGGCCACACTACTCAAAACCTTGAGTACAACACACACTGGAGCATGACGACTCCAAACAAACTTGAGCACGATGGCTCAACACACAACCTTGAGTTGAACGACTCACAAACTGAGTGCGACGGCTCAAACAACAACCGGAGCACGACGATTGTAAATTGAGCACAACGGCTCGAACCACACAGTGAGTGCGACGACTCACAAACCAGAGCTCGACGGCTCACAGTACAAAAGCTAGATCAACCACAAAAGAGATCAGATCCTCTAGCAATGATCTGATTCAAGATAGATTCAAACACAGAAATTTGCGCAGAACTTCATGCACAAATCTCATAGAAAAAATAAGGAAGAACAAACTTAGAAGTGAGAGAAATGGATGTAGAATGAGTGTTCTTCGATGAAGAGGGCTTGCAGACACTTGAATTGAGGAGTCTTGATGGAAATCGATGGAGATTCTCCTCAATTGGCGATGCCCTGCTTTGATGGCATCTAAAATGCCAGAAATCCTTCTTCTACTGCTCCTCTTCAGTTGGATCTGCTCCCTTTCCTAGCACAGTAAGCTTCTCTCCAGAGATTCCCCTTGATTCCCACGTCCTTCCTCTTGAACGAATGGCCTGCAACTTCTGGAGATGGAGCAAGATCTGGAAAGCCCCTTTTTCCGCCAAAAAGCTTCTTCTGGAAGTGTATGGGCTCTCTTCCCTTTGGGGTACAAGGAGCATGGGTATTTATAGCCCTATACGTCCATAAAGTGCCTTGGGGTGCTTGGGCACGGAAACCTAGGTAGATTCCCTTGATCCCCAAGCGGCCACGTGTCCAGAGAAATTCACGTTTTTTAGTTTCAGTCAGAGTGTGTCGACACTACCACTGAGTGTGTCGACACACTGTCCCAATTGCGTAAAAAGGGTCTTCTGGATGCTGGGTCTAGTGTCGACACGACCACAGACTGTGTCTGTAAGACCCTCGAATTTCCGTCGTATTTTTTTTTTTCGTATTTATGTGTGTATATTGTGTTGAGTATGTATGTACGTATTTACGTAGGTATTAATTAGTATAATTACGTGTTCATGTGTTTATATTAAACGTAAATAATGTATGTATTGCATGATGATAGTATGAATATAATGCTACGTACATATTGCATGTATAGAAGCTTGGTATGCTTGGTTTCTGCATAAATTAGGGTTCTGTCCGAAGGCCCTATTGGCGTCAATCCCCAGGCCGTTGAGGTGGTGTTAGCGTCCAGCCCTGGACGCCAACCCTAATTCCGGCGTCTAGCGATCTGGACGTCGACTTCTCTGGCTTGCATGCGCAGCAGAGCTGCAAACTTCTGAAACAAGGCATGGCAACCATTGGGGGGATGTTCCCCAACGGCTCTAAGGCTGTCTAATCGGCATGGTGAGTGGGTGAGGGGCTCTCCTACACCTTGAACCCGAGTTGGCCTCTCCCCCACTTCTCATTTCACCCTTGCAAGAGGAGAGAAGAAGAGAAAAAAAACCCTAGAGCATTCTGTGAGAAAACCCCATTTTAGAACCCTGAAATCCGATCCCTTGAGAGCTGGATTGGAGATCTTCTGCAACAAGGAGGAAGCTAAAGCAAAGGGGAAGGCTTCTCCATCATCCCCTCGGCGTGAAGATCACCCAGGAGCCCGGAGGAAGGCGATCTTGGAGACACTTCTGCAACTTCTTGGAACTGCCCAAGGAGGTCTTCTTCGAGCCATAAATCTCTTGAAGGAATTTTAGAGAGGCAAGTAACCTATCTATGGTGTCCCCGTATGAGTCTAGGAGGTTTTATGATTTTTATGGAATTTCCCTCGAGTCCTAGACCCTCCATTTCACCCAAGATTTTGAGCTCGGGTCTGTGTTTCTGCACAGACCTGAGTAAACGGCAAGGTCCCTGGACGCCCAGTTCATCCCTGGCGTCCATCGACCATGCCGCTGACTCTGAGTCAGCGGCCAGAGACCGCCGTCTAGTTCTTCTGAACAGAACAGTGAGCTGTTCTGTCCCTCTTGTATATTAATTTCGGTATGTTTTATGCGATGATGATATATTGTACACCTTATACTCTATGTATATTGCGCATTGTGGTTGTGGATGAATGTAGTGTGATGGTGAATGTGGGGTAATGACATCTTGTAAAATTGTGAGCATAACTTGTAAATAATTTTTGCAAATCAATGTTCCATGAGTAGGATTAGTTGAATGTCTTGTTTTCAGTCTATTCATGAAGAATTGTGGGACATTTATGTATGTTCTGAAATTTTGGTAATTCATGCATACTTGTGGAATTGCTAGTAAGTTTGGTTCGGTAAAATGAAAGCATGTAAAAATGGTTTGTGGTAACGGATTTATAGATGTATGAATTAGGATGATGTTGTATTCTGAAATCATGCATTAGTGGTCTCTGTGCAAAACAGTAAGTGGAAATTTTTCAAAATGTGTTAGACCCATGTTGGCTTAAGTTGTGAATAATATGCTAATTAGGTGTTTGATTTTCTGTAAATCCTATTTAGCTCAGAAAATCTGAAAAATTGAGGGTATGATTTGGAACCCGAAAACAGCATGTGGTTAAAATTTCAGGTCAATTGGAACAGTAAATAAAATGTTATGTGCTTTCATGTGAAATGTGAATAATTCGTACATATGATCGAAATATGATTCGATTTTTGTTTAAACCTAGTATGATTGGTGTGTTTACTGTGTGTTGAACCTTGAAAACTCTGTAGTACCCTGTTAGGAAAAACAGAGGTGTTTATGTGAGTAAGAAAGTGTGAATGTGATGAAGAGTGTCAAATGTAAAACCATGTGTAAAACGGTAAATGCGTAAAAGTGTAAACTGTGCCAATGTGATACTGCTTCCGAGAAGGCAGTGGAGCCGTATCAGGGAAAAGTCCCCCTGAGAAAGTTCATTGTGTTAAGTGACCCTAAGGGCATTAGGGGGAAATCCTGGAGGTGGACAAGTACCACTGGTTAGGGTGGAGACTTGTTCTCTCGGTCTGCGCAGTCCAAGAGTCGCCATTGGAATGCCTAGATGGCGTCTATGTGTAATGTGATGTGTATATGTCCTTCTTTGGTGGTTTGGACTATGTGTCACGGCACCTAAAATATGTGTAAAGTGAAATGTGTAAAGTGTGACCATGTGTAAATGTGTAAGTGATATGTGAATGTGTATGTGTAAAGTGAACCATGTGAAAGAGGAAACTAGTGTAAAGAAAGATGTGAAATCTTAGATATGTAAATGTGTTATAGAAACCATGTGAAACTAAATCTGAAACCAAGTGAATTCAGAAAATGCATGTTATTATTCTCATGTTTATGTGTGCAAAAGTGTTTAGAATCCATGATAGGAACAACAAATGAGTATGTGAGTAAAATGGCATGATGGATTGTTCATGTGTTATGTTTAAGCAACGTTGTAGCTTTCATGTTTAGGTTTATAGTCATTGAACCATGTGAAACCAGCAACCTAAAACATGATAAAAAGTTATTTATGTACTTAAGAATATGTGGAATCCATGCTAATTATGTTCCCCGTTCATGTATGTAAATTGTTCATGTCAATAGCTCTCACGTTTTGATTAAAGCCTCATGAGTGAATTGAATAGAGACCATGTGATAGGTGAATGTTATTTTTGAAATCTGAAAGCATGCGTTATGTATAAAATTGTAGAACCTTCATGATAGGTTGAAAACTTAAATGGACTAGCATGCTATGTGTTGCAAAGTGTAATGTGCGTGTAGAAACCACTAGGACTTGTACGTGTATATCATGCATAGTGTTACTTGCTGAGTCCCTGGACTCACTCCTTGCTTCGGCGTACAGGTATAGTTGGTGACACAGTACCCTCGGAGGAGGCAGCAGAGACGGACTCCGAGCGTGGAGACTAGCCAGTTTTTGAGATTTTCGTGATTGTGTACTTCTTAGTATGTACTTGAACATTGTATTAGAATTATCATTAAAAGAATGTAATATGTGGACATTTTGTATCTCTATTTCAGCAAATTAAATCATGTGAATTTTAGTTCCTTTTTGCAAATTGTAAACTGCATGTATGTTTAATGTGGATGATGAATGAATGGAGATAGTTCTCTTTTACTTCCGCTACTCTGTTATATATATTCGCGTGTATCTCAGCTGTTTGTATCGTTGGGTAAATGTCCCACTGTGACTGGCAGCACTTGTTATACCGACGTGGGTTGGTATAACCGTACCGGTATAATGAGGGCCGTCACAGTGTCGACACACTGTCCTAGTCAGACAAATGGATCTCCTGTAAGCTGGGTCTAGTGTCGACACGACCATGGACTGTGTCGACACACTTGACCCTATCTTCATGAAAATGCTTTAGGAACTATGATCAGTGTCGATAACATCAATAGGTGTGTCGACACTACCATGATAAAACCTGTATATCCCTGAGAATTTAACACATAAGACATTAGTACAAGGTATTATCATCAAAGTATGAAGTGTAAAGTATTTGAAACATGCTTTTTGAGCATTGTTATTACATAAATGATGTATGTAACATGTTCCACCCATTAAACATTAAAAACACAACATGTCATCATCAAAATCACAATATGTCAGTGATGTTCATTGATCATCATTAAAATACAACTTTAGGAAATTCCAAAACACACTCAAACCAACATTCTCCCCCTTTTTGATGATGACAAAATATATGCACAATCTCCCAATAACCTGACTCAAATCTCCCCTTTTTGAATTTTCTCCCATAAGAAACTTTCTCCCCCTTTTAAGGAACTTTCTCCCCCTTTTTGACAGCATCAAAAAGATAGATAAGAGAGAGAAACAAAGATTGTAGGAGATCAAGAAATGAAATGTGGGAAATGAATCAAAATAAATGAGGCAAAGTGATATTGACATATGAGAGAAGTTATTGTGTGTTGGTATTGTGCAACAAAGTTTAATCACAAAGACACACTCAACACAAGGTATTACAAGATATAATGATCTGAATGTAGTTAAAATAATGATGCAAATGTGAAGTAAAGTGACCTATATGAGTGAGCAGAAGTATTTAACAAGGATGTTAGGAGCTTTAATTTTAACACAATGTAGAATAATATGTCTAAACTCAGTAAACATGAACTTTATTAAGGTCTTAAGCTTTTCTATCCTGTCTTTTTTATTTTCTTTCAATTTTAGCTGGAAAAAAATACAAGAATAAATTAGTTAAATCTCACTTTTCAGTGCAAGAAATCACATTGATCTGATGCAAGACCTCTTGATTACTCAGTGGTTTAACTTTCATTTTCTTATACAGAGTTGAAAATTTTGATTTCCACTTTTTGACGCGAAATAAATAACTTTTTAGGTGAAATGACCCGATTACTCAGTGGTTCAAGAATTTGCATTGCTCTGTTTGTATCTTTCCAGATTGTTGATCATTTTTTTTTTTATGTTTTACAAGAATATGTTGGCTTTGACTAGAAAAGTCATGACTACGAATTTAGAAAAATTATTCTTAGCATGTGGTAAAAATGAAGCTTAAACATACAAATGTGAAATATTAAAGCCACTCATGTGCCAATAATAGTGTTTTGCAAATCATTTTAAAAACATTCAGTATTAGGATTGCTTAACCTTGAAATGATAATGAGTATTTGAAATTAAACTAAATGCACAATGAGTTTAGTTTCAATGTCTTAATTCTCTCATAAGAAAATAACACAATGACTCAAACATTCTGATGAGTTTGGGGTTCAAGATAGACAAGTAAAGTCAAGGAATGTGACAATGACTTCCCCTTTCATGTATCTCCCCTTCACAAGGTGAACATGAGGATTATTGAAGAAATAGGAATGAAATGAAGTGAAAATAGAATGAGCAAGAATGTTTTATTAAAAGACAAGGACTCCCCCTCAACAATTGCATACAAGACTCTTGATATTTGGCGGAGACATATACTCACGCATAGTGAAAGTGTCTAGACAAGCCTGACTTGTCTTTCTTCATATTACCATTTGAAATACCAAGAATGCCAATGCAATGTGAGAGTGAGGAATTTATTTGCAAGAACAGGAAGACTTTTATTTGCAGCTTTGCAAGAACATTTGACAACTAATTGAATGGGAGTTGTTGATAAATCAGATATGAAGGAATATTTCTCCAGCATTTCACTCAAAGATTCTTTTGACTTACTCCCCCATAAGATATGCATGATATGAAATGATCATTTAAGCAATTCAGATATGTTCATTCCAAACAGTTTGCACAGAACGAGTATGAACATGATCAAGCATACATCAACATGCAATTTATTGAAGGAGAAAAGTTTTTCAAAAACTCAAAAGTGTTTCAAAGACTTAAAATAATGTTTTTGAGATTTTCGTTTTTCTTGATGACCTTTTATGCAGAAAAAGACTATTGATACTTGGCGGAGAATTTTTCTCACGCATGACGAAATTTCCAGACAAGCCTAAATTGTCCTTTCATATTTTACCATTTGATATACCACATAGTCACTGCAAAAAGGTCAATTATTCTTTAGTTTTAGCATGAAATTCATTACATTTTCAAGAACATTTTTGCACTTTTTCAAATTTACTCTCCCTTAATATGTGCATGGAATGAAAAAGCTGGCAAGTAATTCACACATGATTATGTACAAAATTAACTTTAAGCATAACATGACTTCTGGTACTTGGCGGAGTATTTTACTTACGCATAATGATAGCTTCCAAACAAGCATAACTTGTTTTTCCACATGTCATCATTTGATATACCAAAAAGTCAAAGCAGTTGATATGCACATAGAATCATGGGTACATTAAGCAAGCATGATAATACAAACATGATTCTAATTGTTATGGCACAAAGTTATTATTGGGGGAAACATCAAAACACACTCTTCATTGTTCAGATAAGACTCTAAGAATTTTCTTTAACTTAAGCAGTTCAATCTGGAAATGATATGAGGTTTTACCTGAATAGTCTTCTTTTGGATTTTACCTGTGGTTTCCAATGTTTGTTGCCTTGCATAGCCATTGTCTCGATTTCAGATGGAAAGGTATGGCTACAAGGCTAATCAACTTGCTGATCAAGTTGGCCTTAGAACCCTTACCATCTTGGGTCCTACAGTGGAGCAAGAGTTAGATTGCAGCAATAAACATTTTTAAATCCAAGAGAATTTTCTTTTTAGTATAGATGCACTTTTGTCATTAATGGAACTATGGGCAACATTAGTTCCATAACACAATTATTCTTTGTTTAATACATCTATGTTTTTCATGAAATGTTCAATTTATATTCACATGGAGTTTCTGAGTATTTTCAACAAAATCGTGATTCTTAGTTACATGTGCATGATGTGAAAACTTTGGCAAGTAATTCAAGCAAAAATCACCATGGAAGAACTGAAATAAACAAGCAATCATGTTTCAATCACAACCAATTTTTTATTATTTATTTAATTAATTACTCTTGCACAAGCAAGATCATTGGTACTTGGCGGAGGTTATTCCTTACACATAATGATAGTTTTTAGACAAGTCTAACTTGTCCTTCCACAGTTCACCATTTGATATACCAATTGATCTTTGTGACGTAATGCCTCGTCCAAGCCCGTTAAACTGGAAACGTGCTTGACCTGAGTCCGTCTCCTGCGAACGGGCCGAAGCCTCGCAAGGGATACCACACACTAGTCCGTAAAAACACAAAAGAACACACTATTGCATTTATAATACACAAGGTTTTACATAGCCAACTTCAAAAGAAATAAAGGAAAGTACACAAGCCTGGGGCATACCCCGAGGTACAACAAGTACAACTGAAGAAAGAAAAACTACACTGTTGGAGGCGCTGGGCCAACACTGCTATGTCGCGGCTCCGAACTGGACGACGGTAGAGAAACCTCCACCTCGCCCTCGCCTGTGGGGACTAGGGGTGAGCCTCACTAGTCACTGGCTCAGTAGGGAACTCCCCCAACACCAAGCAAACCAAACACAAGTACCGAAAGCAGTAAACTATGCTAGTAATTTATAGCACAACTAAACAGGATATTAAAGCTATAAACAAACTCACCACTAGCCGACTACGTAAAACAGCTGTAATAAATAAACGGCAAAACTCCAACACGTGTACGAGCTATGGTAGAGACTGCCACACTCGAGCCACGTAAACTGGTTCGTGACACCAGCAACAGACTCAAACAAACTAACACAGGTCTACCTCTCAGTCTCGCAGCCACGGATGAAAGGTCCAACTGCCTCTCCACGTAAGAAAAAGACAAGCAATTGTGGACACCAGCTAAACACCACCACCTGCAGACCACACTGTCGCTGGCCCATGCCTTGCACCTCTAGAGACCCTGGCCTGGGCTCGCTAGAGTGAGGCACTGGAAAAGGACTAGTCGGGGACTAGTGTCGACAACTGGTGTCCCTACCCCTAACTAAGAGCGCGCTACAAGTGACTAAAAACAAACTCAAGAGTCACTGTCCCACTATCGTGTTTCCCTCAGCCAGACGTACAACTCAAACTAAGGAGTGAGGGTGTCCAGGTCAGACGACACAGACCTGGATGGTACAGCACAAGTACCGAGACAAAGCCCCGAGCTAACAGCCTGGCTCACAGACAACTTGGGGCACCCAATTGGAGAGGTAACCACGGTAGGCGTCTACAGTTGGGTCTCTTCTCTTGTTGGACGGCCAATTGGGGGCCTTTTATACCCAAAAGATTCCAAAGATACCCTTTAGGTACAAAGATCTATTCATCCCCCCCTTCTAGATCTTTTCCTCACCTTTACTTCGATCCTTCAATTGGTATCAGAGCGGGTTTACTTTGATCTGATTTGATCTGAGCAGTTTTTATTTCTGAGTGTTGTGTGTTTGAGTGTTTGCCTGTTTGTTTGCTAAGCATTTTCTTTCTGCTTTAGAGTCATGGATTCCAAAGGTTTCATAGCTGAGGGTCATTCCATAAATAGGCCACCATTCTTTAATGGGACGGACTATTCTTACTGGAAAAACAGAATGCAAGTATTTTTAAGGGCCCAGAACTATGAGATCTGGAAAGTAGTGGAGGTGGGTCCCTATGAAAACTAGGGAGAAGAAGACACCTGGACTAGGGAACAAATAAGGAAAGCTACATTGAATTATAGTGCCATGAACATGATTCAATGTGCTGTCCATCCCAAGGAGTATTCGAGAATCTCAATGTGCAAATCTGCCAAAGAGATGTGGGATAAACTCGAATTACTCTATGAGGGAACATCACAAGTAAAGGAGACTAAGGCAAATATTCTAGTTTCATAATATGAACTTTTCATGATGAAGTCTAACGAAAATATTTTTGAAATGTTTGCCAGGTTCATGGTGATTGTGAATGGATTAAAGGCCTTGGGTAAGGAATATACAGATGCAGACTTGGTAAGAAAAATCTTACGTTCACTTTCTTCAATTTGGCATACAAAGGCCACTGTCATTGAAGATTCAAAAGATCTGTCCAAAATCTCTTTGGATGAATTGATTGGATCCTTAATGACATATGAAATCAACTTAAAAAGAAATGAAGAACACATAATTAAGACCAAGCCTATGGCACTTAAGGCCTCTTCAAGCAATAAAGATAAAAGTCAGGAAAAGACAAGTTCTGAGGAGTCTAAGTCAAATGAGGATGAAATTGCCCTCATGACTAGGCAATTCAGAAAATTCTTGAAATACAGAAAAGGAAAAATGTCTAGGAAAAAGAAGTTTTTCTCAGGTAAGAAAAACACTTCCTCTTCTAATTTCAACAAGAATCACAAATCTGACGAAAATATTGTCTGTTACAGGTGCAACAAACCAGGACACATGAAGGGAGAGTGTCCTGAGAAGAAGAAGGAAAAGCACAAGAAGTTCCATAAATTTACGAAGCCAAAGGCCATGGTAGCCACTTGGTCTGATGAAGACTCAAGTGAGGAAGAAGAAGAGAAGAAATCCTCAAGCTCTGAAAGTGTGGAGGTTTGCTTCATGGCCAACAGCTTAGATGGAAAGGTAAGTACATCCTTCGAAGACTACACTATAGATGATTGGCAGGATGCTTATGCTAGTTTGGTTGAAAATTTTCTGAAATGAGGAAAGAAAACAAACACATCAAAAAGAAATTTGAAAACCTTTACCATAACCAATCTTCAAACCATAGAATTTGTAAACTGGAAACTGAAATAACAGAATTGCATGAAGAAAAAGAAAATCTCCTGAACCTTATTGATGAACTAAAACTTGCCTCTCAAAAGGCCTCCCAAGAATTCAAAAACTTAATTGAAAAGATGGAAATTGAAAAATAAGAAAAACAACAGAAGATTGAAGAAATTGAAACTCTTGAAAACCAGCTAAAAGAAAGGGATGAAGTTATCCAAACCTTCACAAAAGGTAAAGATAACTTAGAGGCACTGCTAGGAACCACCATGACAACCACCTCTCATGGATTAGGATTCAACAAAAAGAAACCCATGAAAGACAAATCTGGTGAGAAAAAGGGCAAAGCACCACTAATTAAATTTGTCAAGGGTCCTAATCTTGAGAATACAGAAATTCAACAAACAACAAACAAAACCTTAAACAAAACACAAATCAAAGCAAAAACTCAAAAACAAAAGAAGACAATCAGGTCGACACAGTCCCCTGACAGGTCGACACCAGTCCACAAGAACAAGGCTTTTGTGGCTACTATGTCGACACCAGTACAGGAGAGGTCGACCTGCTCAACATCAAAAGCTGCAAACAACTCAACCAAAAATTCAAATAAAAATTTGAAAAATAAGAAAAAGTCAAAAGAAATAATTCATGAAAAACCTTGGACCTCCAAGACAACATTTCAAGATAATTGGACCAATCCTTGGAGCCAATGGTATGATAACCCATGTTGGTATCATCCTCAATTCTTTATCCAAATCTCTTGATGTACCAACAAAATCCTTGGATTCCACCTCCTCATCTGAACTCCAATTTTTAAATGAAAAACTCCCCTCCTACCAAAAACAAAAATCTTGGTGCTTTCATTCCTAAAAGAAAGAACAAACAGAAAAAGGCTGAAAACACCAATGTAACAAAACAAAAATCAAAAACAGGTCAAATTTGGGTGAGAAAAGATTTACTGACAATGTTCAAACATTCTGATGGTCCCAACTCTGTTTGGGTACCAAAATCTTCTCTCCACTGATCTTTTTGCAAGAAGGTCGTGCACCCAACACCAATGTATGGTTTCTTGACAATGGGTGTTCACGACACATGACGGGAGACAGAGCCAAATTCTCATTCCTGCTTGAAAAGGAGGGAGGGTCAGTTACATTTGGAGGTAAAAATAAAGGAAAGATCATTGGATCTGGAAAGGTTGGTCAAACTTCTTCAAACTTAGTAGATAATGTTTTATTAGTTGATGGTCTTGATTATAATTTGCTCAGTATCAGCCAACTATGTGACAAAGGTCACAAAGTTGTGTTTGAATGATTTTTGTAAGATAATTGATTCATCAACTGATAAAATCAAATTCTTTGGAAAAAGAGAAAACAATGTCTACATGATCAACCTTAATAAAAACTTTTCTGAAAATCTTTACTTTGTTGCAAATAAAGATGAAATTGCATGGACTTGGCATAAAAGACTTGGCCATGCAAGTTTCAGAACATTGAATAAGTTGTTAAGACTGAACTTGGTTAAGGGTCTTCCTGAATCTTTTTCTAATGTTGAAGATCAAGTTTGTCGGATATGTGCTAAAGGAAAACAAACTAGGAAATCTTTTAAAACCTTCAATGAGGTACTTACATCTAGGCCACTAGAACTTCTTCACATGGACCTTTTTGGGCCAACAAGAGTTCTAAGCTTAAGTGGCAAGAGATATGGGTTTGTAATCATTGATGACTTTACTAGATTTACTTGGGTTATCTTTCTATCCCACAAAAGTGATACTTGTCTTGAATTCAGGAATTTCTGTACCACTATCTTAACAACTTATCCATATAAAATCAAAAACATTTTAACTGATCATGGGGGTGAATTTGATAACACATCCTTTTCTGATCTATGTGTTGAATTTCAAATATTTCACAAGTTTTCTTCACCTAGAACTCCAGAACAAAATGGAGTTGTGGAAAGAAAGAATAGAACTCTTGTGGAAATGGCTAGATCTATGCTCTTAGGAAGTAATCTGCCCAAATCCTTCTGGGCTGAAGCTGTTAACACAGCCAATCATATCCTAAATAGAGCTTTGATCAGACCAAAGATCAGAAAAACCCCCTATGAATTGTTGAAAAACAAAAAGCCAATTGTTTCTTATTTCAAAACTTTTGGGTGCAAATACTTTGTACACAATAATAACAAAGAAAACCTTGACAAGTTTGATGCTAAGAGTCAGGAAGCTATCTTCCATGGCTATTCTGAAGTGTCAAGGGCTTTCAAAGTGTACATTCTAAAAACCAAAACTGTTGAAGAATCTCCACATGTTATTTTTGATGAAAATTCCTTTTCCACTAATGATTCTAAATCTTGCAGGGAAAGACAAGACAATGAAGAGGATGACCTCATTGTGGATTCTTCACCAACTGTTGAGGAGCTTGTCAATAATGAAGAGAACCTGAACAACAACTCACCATCTTCAAGTGGGTCAGGTAACATTGCTCCAGAAGTGGGTACTTCTCAACAGGTAATTTCTGAACCTCGATATCTGAGAGATCACCCATTAGACAGTGTAGTTGGCAATTTAAATGATAGAGTAAGGACCAGATCATCCTTCTTGCAAAATATTGAAGAAGACCCACTAGCTCTAATTTCCCAAATTGAATACAAGTCAATTGATGAAGCCTTATCCAGTTCTGATTGGATTAATGCCATGCATGATGAGCTTCATCAATTCGAAAGAAATCAAGTATGGGAATTAGTACCTAGACCTAGTGAGCAAGCAGTGATTGGTACTAGATGGGTTTTCAGAAATAAGTTAAATGAAACTGGTCAAGTAATAAGAAACAAAGCTAGGCTAGTTGCAAAGGGGTATAACCAAGAATTTGGAATTGACTTTGAAGAATCATATGCCCCTGTAGCTAGACTAGAAGCTGTCAGAATTTTCCTTGCTTTTGCATCCTCCATGAAATTCAAAGTCTATCAAATGAATGTCAAAAGTGTATTCTTAAATGGATATATAAAGGAAAATGTTTTTGTTGAACAACCTCCTGGATATGAAAATGAAAAATATCCTAATCATGTTTTCAAGCTTAATAAGGCTCTCTATGGTCTTAAGCAAGCTCCAAGAGCTTGGTATGACCGTTGAGTTCCTTCTTACTTGAAAAAGGATATTCTAGAGGTAATGTTGATCAAACACTGTTCACAAAACAGTTAAAAATCAAATAATTGTAGTCCAAATTTATGTTGATGACATAATATTTGGATCAACCAATAAAGGCCTTTGCACTGAATTTTCAAATCAAATGAAGAATGAATTTGAAATGAGCTTAATGGGAGATTTAACATTCTTTTTGGGATTGCAGGTTAACCAAACACATGAAGGAATCTTCATCAGTAAAACCAAATATGTCAAGGAGCTATTAAAGAGGTTTGACTTTCAGAACCTCAAGCACTCAAGCACACCAATTGCAATTAATGCTAAACTAGAAGAAGATCCATCTGGTAAGTCAGTAGATCCAAAGACCTACAGAGGTATGATTGGCTCTCTGCTCTATCTTACAACTTCTAGACCTGATATTCAGTTTTGTGTGTGTTTATGTGCTAGATTCCAATCTAATCCTAAAGAAAGTCACATGCTTGCTGTTAAACGAATCTTCAAATATCTTGTTGGAACATGTGACTTAGGTATTTGGTATCCTGCTGGTTGCAAGTTAGATCTGTTTGCCTATTGTGATGCTGATTATGCTGGGTGCAAATTAGATAGAAAAAACACAAGTGGCTTGTGTCTATTTCTAGGTGGGTGCCTTATCTCTTGGGCTTCTAAGAAGCAACATTCAGTTGCTCTGTCAACTGCAGAAGCTGAATATGTTGCAGTAGGTAGATGTGGAACTCAGATTCTCTGGGTGAAACATCAACTTCTTGATTACAACCAAGATTTAGGGTGTGTACCCATCCTATGTGATAACACTAGTGCCATAAATTTGTCTAAAAACCCCATTCAGCACTCCAGAACAAAACACATTGAAATTAGACATCATTTCTTGAGAGATGGGTTGCCAAAAAATCCTTTGAACTCCACTTCATTGAAACTGAAAAACAAATTGCAGACATATTCACTAAACCCCTTCCTGAAAACAGATTTTCATCCTTAAGGAGAGAACTTGGTCTTTGTAAATGTCCACCTTCTTGATCTCTCTCAAGGTTTGGGTTGAGTGTTATGCATTGTCTAAGGGGGAGTTCTTTGCATTTCATAATTCTTTGCTTCCTTGAGTTACATTTTTCATATCTCTCTCACTTTCAATTCTATTTCCCTTTTTACAATAAATTCTCCAACTCTTATTGTGTTGAAATTTCTTGGTATATCAAATGGTGATTTGGAGAAGGACAAGTTATGCTTGTCTGGACACTTTCACTATGCAAGAGTATATGTCTCCGCCAAGTACTAAGAAATTGATATGCAATTGTTGAGGGGGAGCTTTTATTGTTCAAAGAAGATACTATTTCTGATTTCAAAAACTTGCTTATTTTCACTTCCATTTCTTTTTGATAATGAATTCTTCAACTCTTATTGTATTGAAATTTCTTGGTATATCAAATGGTGTTTAGAGAAGGACAAGTTAGGCTTGTCTGGAAACCTTTCATTATGCGTGAGTATATGTCTCCGCCAAGTACCAAGAAATCGATATGCAATTGTTGAGGGGGAGTCTTTGTTGTCTAAGAAGAAAACTTTTTGATTTCTGAAATTTACGTATGTTTATTTTGATGAAAAGTGGTTGAAATCATCATCTCAGGGGGAGCTAGAAAATTCACAAGTCATGACTTTGCAAAATTCAACTTTTCTTGAATCTCATCAATTCCTTGCATGATGTCGTCATTTAGAAGTCTAGAGTCTCAAAATGAACCCTTGAGTGATCTATTATATTTTTTACTAATCAACTTTCAACTATATCTCTCAACCCACAGAAATTCAGATCTCTTCCTAGACTAAACATCAACTTGTGCCTTGAACTTAAAACATTTCCTTGTTTGCAACTGATGATTGGATGTATTTGATTTCTATCTCACAAACTCTCCAAAATTTTAAAAATCCAACAGAGCAATGGCACTTGTGCTGAGAAACTGCACACCTTCACAATGAATGAAGTACCATGTATGTCATGAGGCACTATTGCTAACTCTGTTCAAAGGGGGAACAAAATAAAAATAAATTCAAAACAAAAGCAAAATGTGCTATGCTTTTTGATGATGACTGAGTAACTGGAAATATTGGCGCCTACAAAACGTATATTTTCATGTCAAAAGGCCATCATTTACCCCTTTGAGACTTGACAATGACTAAATCTTAAGTATCCAGGGACTATGGTGTGTAAAAAACACTAGTACTTGAGTGAAAGAGATTTATATCATTTGATAGTTTGTTAAAAGAACAAAATGTGAGCATTATTGGAGATGTGTCTAGAAAGAATCATCTTCATTCCTCATCAAGTTGTTCTTTAAGATTGTGTTTTATTTTCAACACAATTGCATTTAGTCTAGATGACATCTTTAATTCTTTAAAGTTGAGAAATATGGTAGTTTATAGTTGATTGCTAGATATATTATATCCCTCAATTTCTCATTTTGTTGATTCAAGTCTTGGAATGCTAATATCCTGTTGGAAATTGTTTGAAAAACTTGAATTGTGATGAATCTTTTGCAAAATATAACAAATGAATTTTTAAGCCTCTTAAAAATCCTTGAAATGATAATTCCTCTCATTGTTCATCATTCTAAAGATGTCCTAAAATTTCTCAAAAAATTTTCTCTCAAAAATTCAATTTTTTCTTCTAAGGCCGTGTCGACACATAGTGTGACTCGTGTCGACACACTTTCGGTCAGGTCGACACTACCTTCATCATGTGTCGACACTAACCCCTTGCCTGATTGTTTTTTCAAACCATTTGGGTTCATGATAAGCCCTTTTTGTTCCTGCGGGGCAGTGCACCACTGCACCCCTTTTAGGCATCAGGTCGACCCGACGGCCACATTCTCATCATTTCCGGCAAGAAATCTTCACCATTTCTCTCTAAATCTCATCCTTCTTTCCATCACCTCTCCACTCTTCCATCCTCTACGAATTCCACTCCATCCTTGCCACCATGGTGAGAAAGTTGGGTCCTCGCCGTGGAGAAGATCTCAGGCGTCGTCCAGGCCAGTTCCGGCAGAGGATGATGCTCCTCAGTTCGAAAGGAGAACCAAAAGGAGGAATGACCCTGCACAGCAACCAGGGTCCTCCTCTGCACCTCAGCCAGCACCCAAAAGAGGTAGACCATCTTCTTCAGGCAGAGGTAGGGTTTCTAGAACAAAGATTCCGGGCTCCCCTTCTGGAGACTCTTCAGATTCATCATCATCATCTTCAGAGTCTTCCAAGTCTCAAGACACCACAAGTGAAGCCAAGCTTATTCTAAAGCCCAGGATAGTGGATTTATCAGATATTCAGCTAGCAGACACATTTCTAGAAATTCAGACCTATTTCTCTTTTCAGTCTTGGTTGATATTCATTTCTGAATTTCAAATTAGTTATCCAAGACTTGTTAGGGAATTTTACAAGAACCTGAAATGCACAGAGGATGGATATAAATCAAAGGTTAAGGGCATAGTTATTGACATGCCAACTGATACAGCTGCCTCTATTTTCAAAGTACCAGATGAAGGGGCAGATTATCATGAATTTGAATTTGATCTTCATGAAGCCTATTCCATCATGACAGGCCTTCCTGCTGATGCCTCTGATCCAAAACAAATCCATGTTACCATATTCAACACAAATTCCTTTCCCCCTGTGTTGAGAGTCCTCCACCACATTTTGACCACAATTATTACCCCTTAAGGTGGTGGAAGGGACAGGCTAACAGACATACAGAGGTTCATTCTTTATTGCATGGTAAAAGACATCAAAATCAACCTCCATGTAATAATGTATCAAATCATATCTGAAACAACCAGTAAGGATCTCAAGAGATCTCTTCCCTATGATGCACATCTGACCTCAGTGTTCCAGCACTTTGGTGTGCCCTTGGAGAATGAGAAATCCCAGTCTATCCCTAAGTCCAACATCTATACCTTTAAGAATATTCAGAAATTTATGGGATTTAGACTGGAGGGTACTCCAGTTAGGAGAGGGCCAGTTGTGGTTGAGGCCCCTCAAGCTCAGGAGGAACAGCCTTAAAATCAAGGGGACTAGCCCCAAGTTCAAGAGGATCAGCCTCCAGCTGAAGGGGACCAGCCCCAAGGTCAGGAGGATCAGCCTCCTTTGAATGAGGAATAGCCTCAAGTCCCAACTGAATGTGATATCCCACTTCATGCTCCTATCTCACCTCAGTTTCAACCCTCATTCATACACTCTGAATCTCCACAACCCACTTTTCAACCATCCACATCCTCTGGTGGACCTTCTGTTCCACCAGAGTTGTTCTCCTTCTTAAATGAAAAATTTGAAACTTTGAACTCCTCCATTCAAACCATGTCATAAACCTTTGAGTTGAGGATTCAACGGTTGGAGAACACTGTATCTGCCAAATTCATAGAACAAAAAGCTGCCTCAGACTATGCAGCTCAAAGATTCAACAGACTGATTGGTACCATGGCAGATGCCTCATTACAGCTTAAGGAGCACCAACAAAAGTTAGAGATAGTACTTCAGGGAATTTTGGTAAATTCCCAAGCTGATGTCTTTAACACCAACCAGACATTACATGAGATCACCAGCACTAGACTATCTTTTGCTCATTTTGTGGATGACTTGGAGAGCATGAGGAACTTCAATGCACACATTGACACACAACTATCTGATTTGACAAAAGAATTCAAGATATTGCAAAGGCCTAGTTGGTCAGCTGGATCTTCTTCCTCTTCACAGCCCATTGCAGCTGATCTAGCAAGAATTCAAGCTACCTTGATAAAGAATTCAGATAGAATGGAACACTTCTTGCACACCAAACTCACAACCATTCAAGATCAAATCAAGTCCAGCTTGACTTTTATGGAGAAAAGAATGTCTGACATTGAGACCATCTTACTTCCCCTTCCTCCTCCTCCTCCATCTTCTACTTAATGTAATTTTTCTTTTGATGATGTCAAAGGGGGAGAAGAAAGAAAGAAAGAGAAATGTTCTTTTGATGTTATTTTGTAATCTTTCTGGAATGATTGTAATGGGTCTCTTGAATGAAATGAAATGCATTTTGCTTAGCCTGAATGATTTTTTTTTTCTCAATTATGACTTCAATGTGATTGAAAATTTTCATGTGAATGTGAATGAATGAATGCTTGTCAAGTTGCTTGACCTTCTTTATGCACTAACTTACTTCAAGTTACTTTGTACTTCGTTAGCACAACCATCAATTGTGAATGTGCCATATTTAAAGGTCTTTAACAAGCATGAACATGAAAAAAAATAAGGACATTGAATAACCAAAAATTGCTTAAAATCACATCTCATCAAAACCTCATTGACATATGGATTTAATGTTGCCATCATCAAAAAGGGGGAGATTGTTGGGTTGAGTGTAATTTCATATTTTTTTCCCTCCTATTTTGATGATGACAAATGTGATTTGAATGCAAATTATTTGAAAGATGATAAATACATTTCACCTGAAATTCATATTCAAAAAACATGTCTCAAAGCACACTTATCATTTGCACTCATAATAAAACATTTTACTAATGATATATGTGTTTAATTTTCAGGTACAAACACTTTTTGCAAAAGAAGTGTCGACACACTCCACAATGGTGTCGACACAATAACCCAAATTCAAAGGCAAAAAGATGAACAAATGTTGAAACTGTGTCGACACATATCAAAGAGTGTGTCGACACGAGTTGCAGATTCCGGAAATCAGACTACTCAGGTCGACGCACTCTCAGGGCAGGTCGACACTGGATCCTGCTCCCAGAACAACAGTTTTCAGAATTGGGGATAGCAGGTCGACGCAACACCAGAGCAGGTCGACACTGGATCCTGCTCCCAGAACAGCTGTTTTCAGAACCAGGATAGCAGGTCGACACAATACCAAAGCAGGTCGACACTGGATCAGTTCTCAGAACAGCCTGTTTCAAGATTTGGGCAGTGTGTCGACACCACCACCAGGGCAGGTCGACACACTACGGAAAGTTTGCAACTTAAATTGGATGTTTGCCACGTGTCAGCCTAGGGCGATGGGGTATCAACCTAGGATCGTGTGCCCTTGTACCTAAAGGGTATCTTTGGAATCTTTTGGGTATAAAAGGCCCCCAATTGGCCGTCCATCAAGAGAAGAGACCCAACTAACTCTTAGAGCCTCTAAAAAGTTTCCTGGCGGCTACAAGAGGTCGTCTCCCTCCTCTGCTCTCCGTGTGCTTCCAGAAGACCAATTCTCACAAATTCAATTGTGAGAATTGGAGTGTGATCCCTATAGAAACCTCTGAAGCATCCCAAGGAAGCAGATCCAGTAGAAGCCTTCGTTGGAGAAGAATTCAAGGAAGATCCAACAATTCCAAAGTGTAGAGCATCGGTTTTGGACTTCAAGATTGCAAGCCTCTTCCCAATCCAAGCTTCTACAAGGGAGTACACTTGAAGAACGAAGTTATTTAATACAATTCATTGTACTTCTGTTCTTCTGAGATATCTTTTGAGATTATGCAAGTGCTTCTGCATAGCTCTCATTAGTGCTCTCATTTTCGACTAGATATGTTGCTAGAAGGTCTATGTCTTGAGTTGGTGTCTAGCAAGTCTTATGTGAGCATTGTGCTCAAGTTGTGTGAGCATTGTGCTCAGGTTGTTGTGAGCCGTTGTGCTCAGTTTGAGTTGTCTAACTCAAGGTTGTGTTGAGCAGTCTTGCTCAGTTGTTCTAGAGTAGTCTTACTCTAGAAGTTGTGTGAGTTGTAAGCTCTCAAGTGTTGGAGTTGTCAGGCTCCAGTGGGTGTGTTACCCAGTTGTTTTAGTGAATCCTCACGGGGTGTGAGGGGTGGATGTAGGAATCACTTGGGTGATTTCCGAACCACCTAAAAATCCTTGTGCATTTGTCTAATTGTGGTTTGATCATTTCATCCGTTAGATGCTTGCATAGGATCGGTTAATATTCACTTAATCAACTTGTTTCACATCTATTTTACCAACTCACTCAAATCTCATCAGATCTGTGGTTTTTCACTGATAAAATTGCCTCTGATTCAAAAGTGTTTTTAAATTGTATAAGCTTCCGCAAAAAATGGCAAAGATCTATTCATCCCCCCCTTCTAGATCTTTTCCTCACCTTCACTTCGATCCTTCATCTACTACCTGACACGTACACAGAAACCACATGCGCACCGCACAAACCACGTGAAACCTCACATAAACCTCGTGTACTGATGGTTCACAACACGTGAACACCACCTGCCTCGTGTGAACACTATGTCCATAGGCAAACTACTAGCTAACTACGTAACCTGTGAGCTAGCCTCGAGAACCACGTGCTTCCCAGAGTGCCATAAGTGCCAATGCACTGCTCACTAACACTAAGCATACCGATAATGATAATCGGAGAGTCACATGCGTAAACCATGCACAAACAAGGCCTCTCGGGCCAAGTCGCGACAACCCATTGGGTCACCTTCAGAAGGCATCGCCACGACATGTCGCCTTCAGATCTAGAATGCGACCTACATACATGTCGCCTCTTGATCCTTGACGCGACACATCACTGTGTCACGTTTAAGATGCGACATAGGGACCCATCGCCTTAGCAGGCAGGAAGCCAAATCCGGACTCTCTCCATGACAGCCCATTCCACACCATACAAGCCACCCTTAATTCTTCATTTTCATGCTTTTGTGACTACCTAAGCATGGTATCTAAGGTTAGAAACACATTAAACTGATTGGAACCCTATCCCATGCGATTTACACCCTGAAAACGGAAAGAGTTCACCTACCTTCGCGAAGAACACGCTTTGCAGCGATCTCCTGGCATTTCCCCTGCTTCTCTAGGTCTCCCTACAGCGAGGACACGCCGAAGATGCCAAAACCCAGCAAAAATCCCCACAGCTTCTCCCCCTGGCCGAGTAGAACCCTTCTGTGTTCTGCTTGGCTGGGGTTATTTAAAAACCTGATGTGGTTCGTAACGTGATGCATCGCGGCGTCGCGACTATGTTGCGACGGACCTGAGCATCGCCTTCCCAACGCCCGCTGCCCTGAGCGCTACACGTGGCGCACATGCAGACGCTCAACGCACCAAGGCGGCCACATGAACGCGATGGCCACCTCTGTCACGTTAAGAACGTGACACACCTTCCTGTCGCAATGACAGGCTAAGCAATCTAGGGTACTGTAAGCCCAAATTGTCGGCCCAGTAAGCCCCAGAAAAACACACACACACGACACACAAGCCACATTGGCCTCACATTGGCCACCACAAGCGCTAAACACACGATCCACGAGGATCCAAAAAATGCGCGACGTTACATTACTATCATCTAAAAAGAAATTTCGACCTCGAAATTCATAATATAATTCCACACATAATATACACATACATTTACAAATACTATCATCTAAAAAGATTTAAAACATTACTCAAACAAGTAAGGATATCCTTTAGCCATTTCAAGGCTGGTATGGTCACCACCCAGCCTATTTTCCCATATGACTTTAACTAACTCAATTTCGTTATTTCGCAACTTTTTCATCTTGCGACCAGTAATTTGTACTGGATATTCTGGCATAGACATGTCTTATCTCAAATCACTTTCTTGATAACTGATTATCTGTGCTGGGTCCTCAATACACTTCTTTAACATGGAGATATGAAAGATATCATGAACATCTGCAAAATCTGCTGGCAAATCTAGTTTATAAGTTGTCTCCCCAATCCTTTCCAACACCTGGAAGGGTCCCACATATCTCGGACTCAGCTTTCCCTTCTTACTGAATCTTAAAATACCTTTGCTAGGAGAAATTTTTAGAAAAACATAATCTCCAACTTCAAATTGAATTGGCCTTCTCCGATTATCAGCATAACTTTTCTGCCTACTCTGAGCTGTTTGTAATTTTTCCTTAATAATCTTTACTAACTCTGTAGTTTGCTGAACTAACTCAGGGCCCACTAACTGCCACTCTCCCACTTCATGCCAATTTAAAGGTGTTCTACATGGTCTCCCATATAAAGCTTCATACTGTGCCATTCCAAGGCTGGTATGGTAACTATTATTATAAGCAAATTCCACCATACCCAAATGATGCTCCCAGCTACCACCCCAAACTAAACAACAAGCTCACAACATATCTTCAATTGTCTCGATAGTTCTCTCTATTTGACCATTCGTCGGAAGGTGGTAAGCTGAGCTATACCTCAACTCAGTACCAACAACTCTCTGCAGGCTCCTCCAAAAACCTAAAGTAAATCTGAGATCTCTATCAGATACAATTGACTTCGGAACACCATGAAGTGGAATAATTCTATCAGCATATACATTTGCTAATTTATCCACTGGCCAAGACATACTCACTGGCACTAATCTACACACTTTAGTCAATCTATCCACAAACACCCATATTCCATTATGACTTGATGCTGTTCTCGGTAGTCCTGCCATGAAGTCCATGGCAATATCATCCCACTTCCACTGCGGAATGGGTAACGGTGGCAGTAGACCTCCAGGCTTCTGATGCTCTGCCTTAATTTGCTGACACACAACACATCTTGAAAGAAATTCAGCTATTTCCTTTTTCATATAAGGCCACCAAAAATGCTTTCTCAGATCCTGGTACATCTTCGTACTTCTCGGATGAATAGGGTACCGAGATTTATGAGCCTCTTCTAACACTCTCTGCTTTACCTCTCTTTCTGCTGGTACAAATAACCTTCCTCTGAGCCTAACCACACAATTATCATCAAGGGTAACCCGTTCCATTTTCACAATTTCAGCTAAATTTGCATCTACTTTCTAAGCTTCAACAATCTGCCAATACAAAGACGGCTCTACAGTACTACTGGCTAGTACTGCCCGTCGCTGACTACTTGGCACGTACAAGGAGTTTTCTGCTATCTCCTCATACAACTTCCATTCTTGAATCATCATGTGACTTACATAAGCCTTCCTGCTTAAGGCATCAGCAACAACATTGGCCTTACCCAGATGGTAGGCCAAACTAAAATCATAATCCTTCAAATATTCCACCCATCTACGCTGGCGAAGATTTAAATCCTTCTGAGAGAAAATATACCTTAAACTTTTATGATTCGTAAAAATTTCAAATCTTTCGCCATACAAATAACGCCTCCACATTTTCAAAGCAAACACAACTGCTGCCAATTCTAAATCATGGGTGGGATAATTCTCTTCTGCTGGCTTTCATTGTCTGGATGCATAGGATATCACTTTGCCATGCTGCATTAACACTGCGCCCAGCCCTCTTCTAGATGCATCTGTATCTCAACAAATCCACCACTTCCTGCCGGTAGTGTCAATATTGGTGATGTAGTAAGCCTTTTCTTTAATTCCATAAAACTTCTCTGACACTCTCCGGACCAAACAAATGGCACACCATTCCTAGTCAGTCTAGTCATGGGTGCCGCAATCTTAGAAAAATCTTGTATGAAGCGCCTATAATAACCTGCCAGCCCCAAGAAACTTCTAATCTCTGTAATTGTCTTAGGGACTTCCCACTTCATCACAGATTCCACTTTACTTGGATCGACTGCCACTCCATCTGCCGAGATGACATGACCCAAAAACTGAATTTCCTTCAACCAGAATTCACACTTACTAAATTTAGCAAACAACTGATTATCTCTTAATTACTGAAGAGTAAACCTCAAATGAGCAGCATGCTCCTCTTCAGAAGCTGAATAAATCAGAATATCATCTATAAAGACCACAATGAATTGGTCCAAGTACGGATGAAAAATTCTATTCATCAGATCCATGAAAACTGCAGGAGCATTGGTTAGCCCAAATGGCATAACCACAAACTCATAGTAACTATATCGGGTTCTAAAAGCTAGTTTATCTATATCCTCCTCTCTGATCCTCAATTGATGGTACCCTAACCTCAAGTCAATTTTAGAAAACACCTTGGCTGACTGCAATTGGTCAAATAAATCATCTATTCTTGGCAATGGGTACTTATTCTTAATGGTCACATCATTTAACTTTCTATAGTCAATACACATTCGAAAGCTTCCATTCTTCTTTTTCACAAATAACACTGGTGCTCCACACGGAGAGTGACTCGGCCTAATAAACCTTTTTTCTAACAATTCATCCAATTGATTCTTCAACTCTTTAAGCTCTGCCGGTGCCATCCGATAGGGTGCTTTAGAAATCGACATGGTACCCAGCAACAACTCAACAGTAAAGTCCACCTCTCTGTGTGGAGCTAACCCAGGAAACTCATCTGGAAACACATCTGCAAATTCCCTAACCATAGGAACTGCCTCAACTGACTTACTAGTTTCTATCAAACTTACGAAAGCTAAGTAAGCCACACACCCCGCATTATTCAACCTTCTAGATCTAATTGCAGAAATTATAAACTTAGAAGCACAAAAAGGCATACCTTGATATTCGAATACAGAACCATTGGGGTGACAAAACCTGATCCTTTTCTTTCTGCAATCTAACATAGCTCCATAGGCCTCAAGCCAGTCCATACCCAAAATAATATCATAATCAGTTAACTGCAAAGCATATAATCGACCTGGCATCCGTTCTCTTCAAACATAACTGGAGCCTCATTTATATAACACGAGGTGAGCATAAACTTACCAGAGAGAACTTCCACTACTAATTCACATGATTTTTCTTCAAGAGGGTAAGCCATACTATTCAAAAACTCTTCAGAAATAAATTAATGTGAGGCACCTGAATCAAATAGAACTTTTGCTGAATATTCATAAATGGGGATAGTACCTTCTATCATATTCGATGCCTCCGCCTGGGCACGAGTGATAGCCATAACCCGGCCCCTACCTCTCTCCGGTAATGCTCCTCTGCCACGACTTGCCGCTGGCTGCTGAGACTGCTGCGGCTGCTGAACACCTCTACCATAACCATATTCCCTCGGATAGGGACAATTATGGATCAAATGCCCCGGCTGATTGCAGTTAAAACACCTATAGCCTGGTGAAGGGTAGACTGCCTGGCGGTACTTTGCTGCGATTCCTCGACCTCTGGCTTACCACGACCCTGCTGAACTTGCTGATGACCTCCCCATCCTCTTCCTTTACCTTTAAATGCTTGCTATAATTTTTGACCCCACTTACCAAAACTTGATGAGGAAGGTCCTGCTGATGCTTTGCCCTTACTCACACCCGCTGACTGCTGGGGTAGTCGAAAACTACCCGAACCTGACTCGCCCACCTAATGAGTTCGAACTGCTCTTTCCAGAGTAGCTGCTCTGTAGGCTGCTTCTTCAACTATTCTACACATTAATGGTATTACTGCAGTCTGGAATTCTGGCCTCAAACCACGGATAAAATATTCAACCATCATAGCATTATCCGTGACAACATAGGGTGCATACCTGCTCCGTGCCATGAACTGCATCTGATACTCCAAAACCGAAGTCTCACCCTACTGCAAGGTCCTGAACTGCTCCATTTTTGCCTGCTGCACTTGAAGAGGAAAGAATGTGTCGTTAAACACTTCAAGAAATTCAGACCAGGTAATAGCACCCTCTATTTTGCCTCCAAAGGTGCTCTGCATCTTCAGTCGCCCCTACTCCTGTGCAAATCCCCTCAGCTGATAAGTAGCCAACAGAACTCTGTCCGCTGCTAGACACCTCATGGTCATAAAGACACTCTCAATCTCATGAATCCAGTGCTCCACTGTATCTGGATTCGGCCCTCCTGTATAAGTGGGCGGCTGCAACCTCAAAAACCTTTCAACTTGCACCACTGGCTCTTCTGCCGTAATCACGGGTGGTGATGGTGGTACTGGTGCCACAAAAGGTACCTCTACCCCTGGCTGTGGTGGAACTGGGGCCACTGGTACCGTCTCTCCGATTACTGGTGGTACCGGTGCCTGCCGATCCATCCTTATCCGAATATTAGGGAGGCTCTCCCAAATCCTTTCTATCATCCGCTGAGTCGACTCCTCAGGGTCATCTCCTCCACCACCCCAGTCTCTTCGATCGGCCATTACATCTACCTACACACATAACCAGACGACCATAGGCAAATGAACGAGTCATTACAAAACCAAGGCCAACTACCAGCAGTGTATCTAGAAGAAGATATGGCTATGTAATTTCTTAATTCCTTTATATTCACACAGACCTTGCTCTGATACCAACTGTGACGGAATGCCTCGTCCAAGCCTGTTAAACCGGTAACGTGCTTGACCTGAGTCCGTCTCCTGTGAATGGGCCGAAGCCTCGCAAGGGATACCACACACTAGTTCGCGAAAACACAAAGGAACACACCATTGCATTTATAATACACAAGGTTTTACATAGCCAACTTCAAAAGAAATAAAGGAAAGTACACCAGCCTGGGGCATATCCCGAGGTATAACAGGTACAACTGAAGAAAGAAAAGCTACACTGCTGGAGGCGCTGGGCCAACACCGCTACGTCGCGGCTCCAAACTGGACGACGGTAGAGAAACCTCCTCCTCGCCCTCGCCTATGGGGAGTAGGGGTGAGCCTCGCTAGTCACTGGCTTAGTAGGGAACTTCCCCAACACCGAGCAAACCAAATACAAGTACAGAAAGCAGTAAACTATGCTAGCAATTTATAGCACAACTAAACAGGATATTAAAGCTATAAACATACTCACTACTAGTCGTCTGCGTAAAACAGCTGTAATAAATAAACGGTAAAACTCCAACACGTGTATGAGCTATGGTAGAGACTGCCACACTCGAGCCACGTAAACTGGTTCGCGACACCAACAACAGACTCGGACAAACTAACACAGGTCTACCTCTCAGTCTCGCAGCCACGGACGAAAGGTCCGGCTACCTCTCCACGTAAAAAAAAGACAAGCAACTGTGGAGACCAGCTAAACACCACCACCTACTGACCACACGGTCGTAGGCCCATGCCTGGACCCTCTAGAGACCCTGGCCTAGGCTCGCTAGAGTGAGGCACTGGAAAAGGACTAGTCGGGGACCAGTGTCGACAACTGGTGTCCGTACCCCCAACTAAGAGCGCGCTACATGTGACTAAAAACAAACTCAAGAGTCACTGTCCCACTGTAATCTTTCCCTTAGCCAAATGTAGAACTCAAATTAAGGAGTGAGGGTGTCCAGGTCAGACGACACAGACCTCGACGGTACAGTACAAGTACCGGGACAGAGCCTTGAGCTAACAGCCTGGCTCATAGAGAACCTGGGGCACCCAACTGGAGAGGTAACCACGGTACGCGTCTACTACCTGACACGTACACATAAACCACGTGCGTACCGCACAAACCACCTGAAACCTCATATAAACCTCGTGTACTGATGGTTCACAACATGTGAACATCACCTGCCTCGTGTGAACACTATGTCCACATGCAAACTACTAGCTAACTACGTAACCTGTGAGCTAGCCTCGAGAACCACGCGCTTCCCAGAGAGCCACAAGTGCCAATGCACTACTCACTAACACTATGCATACCGATAATGATAATCGGATAGTCACATGCGTAAACCATGCACAAACAGGGCCTCTCGGGCCAAGTCGCGACAGCCCATTGGGTTGCCTTCAGAAGGCGTCACCACGACATGTTGCCTTCAGATCCAGAACGCGACCTAGATACATGTAGCCTCTTGATCCTTGACGCGACACATCGCTGTGTCGCGTTTAAGACGCGACATAGGGACCCGTCACCTTAGCAAGCGGGAACCCTAATTCGGGCTCTCTCCATTACAGCCCATTCCACACTATACAAGCCACCCTTAATTCATCATTTTCATGATTTTGTGAATACCTAAGCATGGTATCTAAGGTTAGAAATGCATTAAACTGATTGGAACCCTATCCCATGCGATTTACACCCTAAAAACGGGACGAGTCCACCTACCTTCGCGAAGAACACGCAATGCAATGATCTCCTGGCGTTTCCCCTGCTTCTCCCGGACTCCCTACAGCGAGGACACGCCAAAGATGCCAAAACCCAGCAAAAATCGCCATAGCTTCTCCCCCTGGACGAGCAGAACCATTCTGTGTTCTGCTTGGCTAGGGTTATTTAAAAACTTGCTGTAGTTCGGAACGCGACGCATCGAAACGTCGCGACCAGGTCGCGACGGACCTGAGCGTCGCCTTCCCAACGCCCGGTGCCCTGAGCGCTACGCGTGGCGCACATGTAGATGCTCAACACAGTAAGGCGGCCACATGAACAAGACGGCCACCTCTGTCATGTTAAGAACGCAACACACCTTCCTGTCGCGATGACAGTTTGAGCAATCTACGGTACTGTAAGCCCAAATTGTCGGCCCAGTAAGCCCCAGAAACACACACACACATGACACATAAGCCACATTGCCCTCACATTGGCCACCACAAGCGCTAAACATACGATCAACGAGGATCCGAAAATTCCGCGACGTTACAATCTTTGTATAACAGTCCCAATTGATTTTAGTTTTTATTTAGCAGAGAATCTCTCAGAAGTATTTACCTGGTGAGATTTTCATTTTCTTTCATTCTCTTCACTTACTTTCCTTGTAGCCTTGGTCATGAAGCGTTCATCTTGAAATTGACTACAAGGATCCCTGCATCCAACATTCAAGCAGTACATTTCAGAACCCAACCTTGTTTGGGTCCTAAGGATATTCCATGAATCTGTAACAATGATTTTTGAATCCAAAAGGATTTGATATTGGGTGTATTTTTCTGAAGATTAGAAACACTAGAATCTTGGTTTCTAATTTTAGAGTTATTGGTATAGAATGCACCACTAACATACTGAACAGTTTGTTTTCTATTTTTCAGATTTTTATTATTGAGATTTTTAACATGGAATTCAGAAGAGATCTTTTGTGCAACAGTTCCTTTTTCATGTACATAGAATTTCTGAGTGTTTTCAGCATGAACATGATCTTTATTCTCATGTACATTAACATGAACATGGGAGCATGCACAAGATTATCAATTCTATGCCAACATTCCCTAGAAGTATGCCCAAATTTATGACATATGAAGTGTTGAACCACTCTCTATTTGTTCTTGTATTTTGGTGATAATAAAATTTATGATGTAACTTAAATTGAATATTTTGTTTCATCTGTGTCGCATCAATCCCATAGCAAAAGCTAAGTCTTTCATTGATGCAATATATGGCGCACTAAAATGATAAAATCGATGTTTAATCAATATACATCGATTTCTGTTTAAAGTGCCAAAGTATCAAGCGCCGCAACGATTTGCTAAGAAGTCGATGCCATAACGATTTGATAAGTGGCCTTAACGATTTCTTCTTTGAGCATATTGATTTGATAAGAAGTCGTTCCCATAACGATTCCTTAAGTGACCGAAATGATTTTCCAAGAAATCGATCTCATAACGATTTCATAAGTATTCGCAACGATTTCTTTAGAAGCCATAACGTTTGTTAAGAAGTCGATACCATAACGATTTCTTCTGTAAAGCGCAAGAAGTCGATGCCATAACGATTTCATAAGTATTCGCAACGATTTCTTTAGAAGCCATAACGTTTTGTTAAGAAGTCGATGCCGCAACGATTTCTTCTTTGAGCGCAGTGATTTGGTAAGAAATCGTTCCCATAACGATTTGTTAAGAAATCGTTCCCATAACGATTTCATAAGTCATGCTCATAACGATTTCTTCATGGATTCTGTTCAAACTCAGATTGCCTTTATATTTCAAATATGCTTGGCGCTTAAATGAAAAGTCAAATATCTTCTGACAAAAAGCTGCATGCATATTTCAGAATCTTGTCAAAAAGATATGACCTACTATTTTCAGTATGTTAGCAGAAGCACAGTACCATGCATCGTTTATCATAAACACTCTTTTATGCTAACACTCTCTTCTATGCTCACAGACATCGAAGACCATCAGAGTCTGAGTAAGACAAATGAAGAGAAAGATCAGCAACGACTAGAAGAGCTCCAACGGATCTCTTCAACGGATCTATTCTAAAGCTGCTCAATATAAAAGATGGAGCATTGCTGAAGAACATAAGAGCCTTTTCCTGAATATCTTTGAAGGAGTGTACATCTGTGAGAAGCACCTTCACGCCACATACACTCAAGGAAAGAGAGAAAGAGCCCGAGCCAAGAAGAAGCAATCAAGCGTCTCAAGCTTCCAAGCTTTCAAGCATTCGAGCCTTCTTTTCTCTCTTCTGTTTCTCTCCGAGCTTATTGTATATCTGGGGAGAGTTTGGGACTGTGAGCTTTACATGAGTGTTCATCTTGTAAGGTCTCTCAGTCTGATCTTTCTAAGAAAGATCTGTGTCCAGCTGTAGGACTGTATACAGCTGTTAACCCAGCTAGGGGTTGGTGTCTAGCAGAACCTAACTGGGGTTTGTACCAGTTGTTAACCCAGCTAGGGGTTTGTGTCTAGCAGAACCGCACTGGGGTTTGTTCCAGGAGGTTGGCTTCTTTACCTGTAAGAGAAGTGGGCTGCCTTCTTGCCCGGGAAAGAGAAGAAGACCTGGTGGGGGATCCAGGGTGTTGTAAGGTCCATAAGGGGGACTGTACCCTTGGTTAGTGAAATCCCAAGAGTTTGCTTGGGGACTGGACGTAGGACTTCCATGTGGGAAGGGCCGAACCAGGATAAATCTCCTGTGTCCTTGTGTGATTGTTTATTTGCTTCCGCACTGCACTCTCTATCACACTGAACTAACCAAGCTTTCAAGTGTTATTTTTCTGTGTTTAAAGATTCTATTTCAGATTTCAGAAAAACCTATTCACCCCCCCTCTAGGTTTGCTTGCTGCCGTACCAAAAAGGGCCAACAAGTGGTATCAGAGCGGGTCTCTGATCATTCAAAGAAGATCCAACGATCTTAGAGCAAAGATCTATGGCAGCTCAAGGATATGCTGAAGGTCAATCAGTCACCAGACCTCCATTCTTTGATGGAGAAGATTATCAATACTGGAAAATGAGAATGGAATGCTTCATTCGAGGCACAGACTTTGATCTGTGGCAGGTAATTGAGGTAGGTGATTTTGTTATTGTTCCTATTGAAGGCACTACTGCCATTACACCTGCTGATAAAAGTAAATTATCTTTAAACTTTAAAGCTAAGAACTACTTATGTTGTGCCTTATCCAAAAGAGAATTTAGTAGAGTGTCTGCATGCAAATCTGCTAAAGAAATTTGGGATAAACTGCAGATAACTTATGAAGGAACGGATAAAGTGAAACAAACTAGAATAGATATTCTTGTTTCACAATATGAACAATTTAAAATGCTTCCAAGCGAAAACATTACTACTATGTATAATAGATTTTCAAGCATAGTAGTAGGCTTAAATTCTCTTGGTAAAACTCTTTCCAATGAAGAAACTGTTAGAAAAATACTTAGGTCCTTAACTATTTCATGGACACCTAAAGTAACTGCTATTGAAGAGGCCCATGACTTAACCAAATTGTCAATTGATAATTAATAGGTTCTCTCATGGCACATGAAATAAATATGGAGCGATTGTCTGAAAGCTCATCTAAGAAGAAATGTACTAATGCTCTTAAGGTTGTAGCTGCTCCTTCCACTCTTCTTCTAGCTCCAAAAATGCAGATTCTGAAGACAGTGACGTAGATGAAGTTCTGTCCAAGCTTCGGAAAATTTCAAGAAGAAGAAAAATGGATCAAGAAGGATTCAAAAGAAAGAAAGAAAGAAAAGGAACCAGTCTGCTATGAATGCAGAAAACCTGGACATCTGAGACCAGATTGTCCAAGGTTAAAGAAGAATGGTCAAACCGAAAAGCTCAAGAAGCAGCACAAGAAATTTAAAAGAAAAGCTATGGCGGCTGCTTGGGAAAATGAAGAGACCACATGCTCAGAATCATCAAGTTCAGATTCCGAAAAGGAGCAGGTAAATCTAGCCCTCATGGTGGGGCTAAATGAGGTACTCTCTGAACCTTCTTTTGACTCTTGCACAAATTCAGGGTCAGAGTCTGAAGACTTAGAAAAAGTCTTTAATGAACTATATAATAAGCATAAGGTTGTTGTAAAAGAACTAAAAAATCTCAAGAGCAACCTTACTGTTTAGAAAACACTAATTCTGATCTTAAATCAGAAATGGAACAACTAGAAGAACAATTAAAAGAATATAAAGATAAAAATTATATTTAAATGAAGATTTGAAAAGCAAGAACAAAGAGAAGCTAGAGTTAGAAGAAAAATTAAAAACTCTAACTGAAGAAAATCTCTATTTAAAAGAATCAGTTAGTAAATTAACTAAAGGAAAAACATCTCTAGCCCTATGCTTAAAAGGATCAAAATCTGGAAATGACAAACAAGGGCTTGGTTATACACCTCCAGAAAAAGGAAAACAAGTAATAAACTCAGGAAAATATCCTTTACCAAAATTTGTAAAAGAAACCAAAATGCCTCAGAAAAAGGAACCTGAAACAACCAAGCTTTATCAAAAGAAAAAGGTTTCTAAAAATTATGATCCAACCATGCATCACAAAGGCAATAAGAACTGCAAAACAAATATATTCACTGCTGCTCTCATTGCAATAAACTAGGACACACTGTGAACACCTGCACAACTAAGCACCTAGTTTGGATACCTAAAGGCTATTTTTATGCATCTAACGATCAAGGACCCAAAATTATTTGGGTACCTACTTCTGAGTAGCTCATTTGCAGGATAGCCTTGGGGCATCAGGAACAAAGGATGCTCAAGGCACTGAAGACTGCCAACTCTTCATCCATCTCATATCTGAAGAGGGAGTAGTCATTAATTTATTCGTAAATTTTAAATATTACTAATAATTATTTTCAAGTTTCATTCAGGTGGAGTCTCTCATGCTCAGGGGGAGCACAGACTAAGGGGGAGTCTCATACTCAGGGGGAGCCTTCACTAAGGGGAAGTTATTCATTGAATATCTATTATTGTTGAACCCCTCAATGGTAAGAATTTTCTTAAAGGGGAGAGAATGCATGGTAAGATCCTTCCTTTTTGGTTAGTGACAAAAAGGGGGAGAGTTTGTATGAATTTTCTGAAACCTCTTTGCTATATATATTTTTATCAGAAAATTCACATAAATTTGTCATCACCAAAAAGGGGGAGATTGTTGAACCACTCTCTATTTGTTCTTGTATTTTGGTGATAATAAAATTTATGATGTAACTTAAATTGAATATTTTGTTTCATCTGTGTCGCATCAATCCCATAGCAAAAGCTAAGTCTTTCATTGATGCAATATATGGCGCACTAAAATGATAAAATCGATGTTTAATCAATATACATCGATTTCTGTTTAAAGTGCCAAAGTATCAAGCGCCGCAACGATTTGCTAAGAAGTCGATGCCATAACGATTTGATAAGTGGCCTTAACGATTTCTTCTTTGAGCATATTGATTTGATAAGAAGTCGTTCCCATAACGATTCCTTAAGTGACCGAAATGATTTTCCAAGAAATCGATCTCATAACGATTTCATAAGTATTCGCAACGATTTCTTTAGAAGCCATAACGTTTTGTTAAGAAGTCGATACCATAACGATTTCTTCTGTAAAGCGCAAGAAGTCGATGCCATAACGATTTCATAAGTATTCGCAACGATTTCTTTAGAAGCCATAACGTTTTGTTAAGAAGTCGATGCCGCAACGATTTCTTCTTTGAGCGCAGTGATTTGGTAAGAAATCGTTCCCATAACGATTTGTTAAGAAATCGTTCCCATAACGATTTCATAAGTCATGCTCATAACGATTTCTTCATGGATTCTGTTCAAACTCAGATTGCCTTTATATTTCAAATATGCTTGGCGCTTAAATGAAAAGTCAAATATCTTCTGACAAAAAGCTGCATGCATATTTCAGAATCTTGTCAAAAAGATATGACCTACTATTTTCAGTATGTTAGCAGAAGCACAGTACCATGCATCGTTTATCATAAACACTCTTTATGCTAACACTCTCTTCTATGCTCACAGACATCGAAGACCATCAGAGTCTGAGTAAGACAAATGAAGAGAAAGATCAGCAACGACTAGAAGAGCTCCAACGGATCTCTTCAACGGATCTATTCTAAAGCTGCTCAATATAAAAGATGGAGCATTGCTGAAGAACATAAGAGCCTTTTCCTGAATATCTTTGAAGGAGTGTACATCTGTGAGAAGCACCTTCACGCCACATACACTCAAGGAAAGAGAGAAAGAGCCCGAGCCAAGAAGAAGCAATCAAGCGTCTCAAGCTTCCAAGCTTTCAAGCATTCGAGCCTTCTTTTCTCTCTTCTGTTTCTCTCCGAGCTTATTGTATATCTGGGGAGAGTTTGGGACTGTGAGCTTTACATGAGTGTTCATCTTGTAAGGTCTCTCAGTCTGATCTTTCTAAGAAAGATCTGTGTCCAGCTGTAGGACTGTATACAGTTGTTAACCCAGCTAGGGGTTGGTGTCTAGCAGAACCTAACTGGGGTTTGTACCAGTTGTTAACCCAGCTAGGGGTTTGTGTCTAGCAGAACCGCACTGGGGTTTGTTCCAGGAGGTTGGCTTCTTTACCTGTAAGAGAAGTGGGCTGCCTTCTTGCCCGGGAAAGAGAAGAAGACCTGGTGGGGGATCCAGGGTGTTGTAAGGTCCATAAGGGGGACTGTACCCTTGGTTAGTGAAATCCCAAGAGTTTGCTTGGGGACTGGACGTAGGACTTCCATGTGGGAAGGGCCGAACCAGGATAAATCTCCTGTGTCCTTGTGTGATTGTTTATTTGCTTCCGCACTGCACTCTCTATCACACTGAACTAACCAAGCTTTCAAGTGTTATTTTTCTGTGTTTAAAGAGTCTATTTCAGATTTCAGAAAAACCTATTCACCCCCCCTCTAGGTTTGCTTGCTGCCGTACCAAAAAGGGCCAACATGAAGCACTGGACTGATTTGGCATATTTATGGAAATGTTGATCTCTATTCGAGCAAAATTTCCTAAATGACCAAGTTCATTACAATTAAAGCAAATGAGATAATTTCTTACTTGGTACTTACCTTGGCATGTATGCATTTACTGGAATCTCCTTTTCATCTGAGGAGGCTTACCATGAGGAGAAGGATGTACTTTTTGGAGGCTCTTGGCATGATGTGAATTTGGAACTTGCCTTGGAGCTTTTTGGACTAATGGAGGAAGTAGATGAATCTTCTTGATAGTAGCATTTTTCTTTTTCTCTGTCTATTTCTGAACAAGAACTTTCACAAGTTTTTCATTAGAATTAGCAGAGTTCTTGTTCGCAGCAGCTTTAGCAAATGTTAGTTTTGTTTTATTTTCATTTTTCTTATCTCTCACAGAAGCAAGACTTGTGTTTTTAGTATTTTTCAATTCATGTTGTAGCTTCTGTTTTTTAGCTTTTAATGCAACAACCTTTTTTTCTGAAATTTGAAGCTTGTTTAGCATGACATCCAAACCATTTTTCATCTTGATCTTTTCATTTTCAAATTAGCAATTTGTTTTTCCATATCAGCAATTTATTACTGAAATTGCTACAATCATTATCTAATGGTTTGTCATGTAACAAGCATTCAATCTTTCTCTTTAAGTGACAATTTTCTTCAACATGTTGTTTGCATCTTTCATTTATTTGATGATCATAAGCCATGTTAGAAATATGTTTTTTTAATTGGTCATTATCAAATTTGAAGTTTCATTGAGATCAATCAATTTTCATTTTCATATTTCAAATCAAGATTTTCATATTCCATTGATCATGATTTTCTTTCAACTTGGACAACTTGTTTTCACAAATTTTGATTTTATCTTTCAAACTTTCTTTTTTAGAATTCAGTTTCTGAACTTCAATTTTCAAATTCTCATTTTCTTGTGAAGCATCTTTATCATTGTTCTGGAGTAATTCAAGTGTATTTTTTAATTTTTCACTCTCTTTGTGGCAATGTTTTAAAGTCTTTTTCAAATCTTTATTTTTAGTGTTCAGCTTTGCATTAAGATTTTGCATCTTTTCGCAGAATTTAATCAATTCAACATAAGACATGCCTTCATCTACATCAGAGTCAGAATTAGAATACACAAATGGATATGGAATTGATTAACCTTACCTTGTAGACCCATTTGAACTCTTGTGTTCCGAAGAGGATGAAGAATGCTCTGAACTCATGGAATGTGCTGTTAGAGCCAAAGTCTTTTGAATTGTTGATTTTCTGGATTCATTGAAGCTCTTCTTTGCCATTAAGTACTTGTGGATTTCTTTTGCTCATTTTCTTTATGAATCCTTTCCATCACTGCTGTTGGCCATAAAACATAACTCCTCATTTGCTGAACTTGAAGAGTTCTCTTCTTCATCCTCACTTGGTCTTCATCCGACCAAGTTGCTATCATGGCTTTGGCTTCTTCAATTTATTGTTCTTCTTGTATTTATCCTTTTTGATCTCAGGACACTCATCTTTCATGTGTCCTGTCTTGTTGCACCTATAGCAAAAATATCTTCATCAGTTTTTGATTTCTGCTAGCATTAAAATTTGAAGAAGAAGCATTCCTTTTACTAGAAGAATATTTTTTCTTTCCATCGAATTTCCTCTTCTTGATTTTAAAAATTTATGAATTGCCTAGTCATGAGGGCAAGTTCATCCTCATTAGACTCAGACTCTTAAGAACTTGATTTTTCTCTTTATTGCTTGATGAAGCTTTAAGTGCTACTGGTTTAGCTTGAAGTAAATGTTCTTCACTTCTTTTCAGATTTATTTCATAAGTCATTAAAGACCTTATGAGTTCATCCAAAGAAATTTTGGACAAATCCTTAGAATCTTCAATCACTGTAGCCTTTGTATGCCAAACAGATGATAGAGTGCGCATGATTTTTCTTACCAGATCAGCATCAGTGTATTCCTTACCTAGTGCCATCAGTCCATTGACAATTGTCAGAAACCTAGCAAACATTTCAGAAATTGATTCGTCAGATTTCATCATAAACAATTCATATTCAGAAACAAGTATGCTTGCTTTGATTTCCCTAACTTGAGATGTTCCCTCATACATTAATTCAAGTTTATCCCACATCTCTTTAGCAGATTTACACATGGATATTCTTGAATATTCTTTAGGATGGACTGCACACTGAAGCATGTTCATAGCACTATAGTAAGAGTGGCTCTCCTAATCTGTTCTCTAGTTCAAGTTTCCTCATCCCTTTGATTTTCATAAGGGCCCAGTTCAACTATCCTCCATATTTCATAATTCGGAGCCCTAAGAAAGACTTGCATGCGATTTTTCCAGTGAGAGTAATCAGACCCGTTGAAAAATGGTGGTCTATTAATGGAATGACCCTCAGCTACAAATCCTTGAGAATCCATCAATTAAAATGAGATAGTGAAAGAGCAAGCAAACAATTCAAGCAATTAACACAGAGATAAAACATAAGCAATCAAATCAGATCAGAAACAGATATTAACCCGCTCTGATACCAATTGTAGGATCGAATAGGTGGATGGATCAGATCTAGAAGGGGGGGTTGAATAGATCTAACACAAATTAATCCGGAAGCTTAAGCAATTCTAAATTACTTCGAATCAGAGATCAATTCAGACAAACAAATTACTGATCTTAAGTGTGGGTGTGTGTAGATTATGTGTGTGTGAGCAAATCAATTAGAAGTGTGAATGAAATCCTTATGCATGCATCTAGCGCAATACAAAGTCAAACCATAATTTAAACCACTGCATAGAGGATTTTTAGGTGGTTCGGAAATCACCTCCAGTGACTCCTACGTCCACCCCTTCACACAGTGAGGCCACACTACTAAAAACCTTGAGTACAACACACACTGGAGCACGATGACTCCAAACAACCTTGAGCACGACGGCTCAACACACAACCTTGAGTTCAACGACTCAAAAACTGAGCGCGATGGCTCAAACAACAACCGGAGCATGACGACTCCAAATTGAGCACGACGGCTCAAACCACACAGTTGTTGGGTTGAGTGTGTTTTGGATATTCCTAAAGTTGTATTTTAATGATGCCCAATGAACATCACTCATACTTTGATTTTGATGATGACATTGTGATTTTGATGATGATATGTTGAACATGTATACATTTTATACATATCACAATAATGCTTAAACAACATATTTTTGATGTTTAATATCTCATATTTTAATGATAATATCTTGTACTAATGATTTATGTGTTAAATTTGCAGGTGTATACAACTCTTGTCATTGATGGTGTCGACACATCCATTGATGGTGTTGACACTGGGTCACTATTCCTGGAGCATTTTCATAAAGACAGGGTTTAGTGTGTCGACACAGCCCCTGGTAGTGTCGACACTAGACCCAGTTTCTAGGAGACCCAATTGCCTGACTGGGACATGGTGTCAACACAGTCCTTGGTAGTGTCGACACTAGACCCAGCTTCTAGAAGACATTTTTGGACAATTGGGACAGCGTGTCGACACACTGAGTGGTAGTGTTGACACTCTCCGGCTGAAATTTCAACTTATGATTATTCTGGACACGTGGCCGCTTGGGGGTCAAGGGAATCTGTCTAGGTTTTTGTGCCGACGTACCCTAAGGCTCCTTATGGACATATGGGGCTATAAATATCCATGTTTTTGGTACTCCAAAGGATCCTACGCAAGAAAAAGCCAAGAGCATTCTGGAAGAAGGCAAGAAGAGAGGGAAAAAGGAATCTGCATCCAGAGGAACAGAGCAGCACCGCCAAGGGAAGAAGAAGGTGAAGAAGAGAAGGAGCTCGTGATTGCAGCAATGCTGGTCCAGAAGGAGATCCATCCGAGTCTGTATTTGGTCAGTGTTAAATTCTCTGGGGAATCTGTGTATGTGTTCTACACAGATCTCCCAATTCTATTTGTCTCTACCATTTCGATTGTACTGAGATAGATCGTGCTAGAGGATCTATTCTTTAAGTGTGCTTGTTCTAGTAGAACTTGGATCTATTGTGATCAAGAGGTTTGAGTACTTTGTACTCTGGTTTGGTGCCATTGTGCTCTGGTGCTTGAGACGTAGTGCTCAGGGCTTGTGAATTTTCTGAATTCACAAGTGGTATGTTGAGTAGGTTGTCATGCCTATCTTCTGGGTTTCTTTGAGTTCTAGATCTCAAAGAGGTCGGAGTTGTTCGTGCTCCAGTTGTACTGCACTTGTGCTAGTGGTTCCTCCATTGTGAGGAGGTGGTGGAGGAGACACAAGTTGTGTTCTCTGAACCACCTTAAAAGCTTCAGTGCACTGTGGTTTGATGTGTGGTTTGCTATTCTTATTCACTATACTCACACACCACACTTGTATCTGATCAAATTGTGTGTTTCACTTATTTAATTCCACTACTATACACACAATTTCTTAGTTCTTTGTCAAAGTCACCTATCCGATCCCCAACAACGGTTATCAGAGCGGCTCAGTGTCATTCTATACTCTGAGTGCTTTGGTGAATTTTCTATATTCAGATTTTGACTCACTCAATTACTGCTCAAATTGCTGTGTGTTTTGTTTGATTGTCATTATCATGGACTCTAGAGGTTTTGTTGCTGAAGGTCATTCAATTAATAGGCCTCCATTTTTTGATGGTACTGACTATCCTTACTGGAAGAATAGGATGAAGGTCTTTCTTCGAGGGCAGAATTATAAAGTCTGGAAAATTGTTGAGAGGACCAGTAGAAATCACTGGACATGAAGCAACATGGACAAGGGAGAAGATCAGAAAGGCTACCCGAACTACAGCGCCATGAACATGCTGCAATGTGCCATTCATCCAGGGAATATTCCAGAATCTCCATATGTAAGTCTGCCAAGGAGATGTGGGATAAATTGGAATTGCTTTATGAGGGCACATCTCAGGTCAGGGAGACTAAGGCTAACATGTTAGTTTCAGATTATGAGTTGTTTATCATGAAATGTAATGAGACTATATCTGAGTTGTTTGCTAGGTTCATGGTTATTATAAATGGACTTCGAGCCTTGGATAAGGAATATTCAAATGAAGAATTGGTAAGAAAAATCTTGCGCTCATTATCTCTTGTATGGCATACTAAAGCAATTGTCATTGAAGATTCAAAGGATTTATCCAAAATCACATTGGATGAACTCATTGGATCATTAATGACATATGAGTTAAACCTTAAGAGATCAGAAGAACACATGCTAAAAACAAAAACCATTGCTTTTAAAGCTTCATCAAGTAATAAAGGAAAATCTAAAGAAAATTTTGAATCTGAGAAATCTGAATCTGATAATGATAATCTTGCTTTCATCACTAGACAATTTAAGGCATTTCTGAAATCAAACAAGATGAATTTTGGTAATAAGCAAAATGCCATGTCTGGTA
The DNA here is from genome assembly GCA_014218235.1 of Colocasia esculenta. Lineage (NCBI taxonomy): Eukaryota > Viridiplantae > Streptophyta > Magnoliopsida > Alismatales > Araceae > Colocasia > Colocasia esculenta. The sequence goes on from CM024762.1 coordinate 54,387,465, forward strand.
AAAAGAAACACTTCTCCCATGTTGATCATAAGAAAACTGATGAAGTTCCTGTGTGTTACAGGTGCAATAAATTTGGACATATGAAGGCTGATTGTCTAGAGGCTAAAAAGGACAACTACAAAACCCACAAGAAGGAGTTTCACAAAAAGAAGAACAAGGCCATGGTTGCTACATGGTCAGATGATGAAAGCTCAGATTGCAATGAAGAATCCTCAACTTCAGATGAAATGAAGTTTGTTTCATGGCTAGAAGTAGCGAAGAATAGGTAGATATTTCCTTTAAACTATTTACCATGAAGATTGGCAAGAAGCATATGGTAACTTGGTTGAAAGTATGTCTAAAATTAGAAAGAAAATAAATACTTGAAAAGAAAATTGAAAGCATTCTTCATGATACTTCATCATATGTAAAGATTTCTGAATTGGAAGCTCAAATTTCAGAACAAAATCACAGAAAATGATGAACTGTTGATTTTTGTTGATGATCTGAAATTGAAAATTCAAAAATTGAACAAAGAATCCTCAATTCTATGAAGAAATTTGAAGAAAAAGAAAAGGAAATAATGAAAATTTGAATCAAATTGAAAAACTCAATCTTTGCATTAAAGAAAAAGAAGATATCATCAAGAACTTCACTCAAGGAAAGACAATCTGAATGCTCTACTTGGAGTATAATGAATTCAAACAAATTTGGTTTAGTTTTGAACCACAAAATTTAAAGAAAACTGAATCATCTTCAAAGCAACAAAATCATTAAAAATTTCTTAAGAAAATTTGTCAAAGCAGGTTCATCTGAAAATAAAGAAAAAATGCAAAAAACAAAAAGAGCTTGTGAGGTCGACACAGACTCTGCACAGGTCGACCTATCCCAGTCAGAGGTTGACACAAACCATGCATAAGTCGACTTACCCTTCTTATAAAAATCACAAAAACTTCAAACTAATCACTAATCATCTTTCTCATGGCAATTGGAATGTTTTCTCATCTTACATTCTAGATGGAATAAGTCTTGGAACTAAAGGTACAATGGTACCCAATGGTTCAATCCTTATTTATATCATCATCTTTTCCCCATATCAACAACAATACATGCCAAGTTTTTCACAGTGGAACAAATCAACTAAGAGGTATAATGTTCAGAAATTGAAAAACAAAAAGTTGAATCTTTGTTTCAAAAAAACAGTGTGAATAAAATACACAAATTTGGGTTAGAAAGGATTTGTTATCTCTTCTCACTCAGGATGTTGGTACCAATCTCATGTGTGTACCAAAAACTTTTCTTGTCTAATTTGTTATGTGCAGTGCAGGAAAGCCGTGCATCCAATTGCAAAAACATCTGGGTCTTGACAGTGGATGCTCACGGCACATGACAGGAGACATAAATAATTTTCATGCTTGATTGAAAAATAAGTGGATCAGTCACCATTGGAGGTAAAATAAAGGAAAAATAATTGGCAAAGGAAAAATTGGTAGTCTTGGCATTACCTTAAGTGATGATGTTGTTTAGTTGAGGGTTGAATTACAACTTGCTTAGCATTAGTCAATTGTGTGACAATGGTCACAAGATTATTTTTGAACATGATTCATGCAAAAGAATTGACTCCTCTTTTGAGAAAATTAAATTGATTGGAAAAAGAGAAAAATAATGTATACATTATTGATTTGTGTGATAATTCCTCTTTAAATGTTTGCTTGATTGCAAATAAAAATGACACTGCTGGTTGTAGCACAAAAGGTTGGGTCATGCAGTTTCACAAACCATTAGTAAACTCAGAAGAATGAATATTGTAAAAGGTCTCCCTGAATCTTTCCCAGTCATGACAATCCTGTTTATGGGATATGTGCTCAAGGAAAACAAACAAGAAAACTTTTAAACTGTTCAATGATGTACTGACATCTAAACCACTTGAGTTGCTTCATATGAATCTTTTGGTCCAACTAGAACTCAAAGTCTCAGTGGTAATAATATGGCTTTGTGATCATTGATGACTTTACAAGATATACTTGGGTCTTATTCTTATCCAATAAAAGTGATGCATGTTCAGAATTTAGGAGATTTTACAATTCTGCCTTCGTGGGTTTATCTTTCAAACTGAATTCCATTTTGACAGATGATGTGGGTGAATTTGAAAATAAATCATTTTATGATCTCTGTACTGAACTGAAAATTCTCCTTAAGTTTTCTTCCCCTACAACTCTAGAACAAAATGGAGTTGTAGAAAGAAAAAATAGAACTCTTGTGGAAATGGCTAGAACTATGCTCATTGAAAGTAAACTATCTAAATCTTTTTGGGCAGAAGCTGTAAATACAGCTAATTTCATTTTGAATAGAACATTGATAAGACCAAAGATCAGAAAAACCCTTTATGAGTTGTTCAAAAATAAAAAGCCAAGTGTGTCATATTTCAAAATTTTTGGTTGCAAATGTTTTGTTCATAATAACAACAAAGAAAATCTTGATAAATTTGATGCATAAAGTTTTGAATCAATCTTCTTAGGTTATTCTGAAACATCAAGACCTTACAGAATTTATATTTTAAAAAATAAGACTGTGGAAGAATCTCCACATGTCATTTTTGATGAAAACTTCCAAAAGATTGACATTCCTACTTGTGCAGAACTCCATTATGTGATGATGAGGATGATTTTTTGAACATCCATCTACAAATCTTGAAGATCAAGAAGTACCAAATGCACCTGAGGTTCTTGAATTGCCAACTCAAGCGATTCAAGGTAATCATGTTCCTGAAGATCATGCAAACCCTGAGGTAATTTTTGAACCTAGATTTTTAAGAGACCATCCACTTGAAAGCATTGTTGGTAATTTGCAAGATGGAATAAGAACTAGATCATCTTTTCATTCTGTCATAGTTGAAGATTCTTTGGCACTACTTTCCCAAATTGAACCCAAAATGTTGATGAAGCTTTATCTTGTGAAAACTGGATAAATGCTATGCATGAAGAGCGTCATCAATTTGAAAGAAATCAAGTTTGGGATTTAGTACCAAAACCGTCAGATTTAACTTCTGTCATTGGAACTAGATGGATTTTTTAGAAATAAATTATGAATCTAGTCAAATTGTTAGAAATAAAGCAAGACTTGTTACTGAAGGGTATAACCAAGAACTTGGTATTGATTTTGAAGAGTCTTATGCCCCTGTAGCAAGACTTGAAGCTGTTCGAATATTCCTTGCATTAGCTGCTTCTTTGAAATTCAAAGTCTTTCAAATGGATGTCAAGAGTGCATTTTTAAATGGATACATAAAAGAAAATGTTTTTGTCAAACAACCCCCTGGTTTTGAAAATGAAAAATTTTCAATCATGTTTTTAAACTTAAAAAGGCTCTTTATGGTCTTAAACATGCTCCAAGAGCTTGGTATGATCGGTTGACCTCCTTTCTTCTAAATAAAGGTTACATAAGAGGAAACATTGATCAAACCTTGTTTACAAAAACTGTGGTAAATCATTTCATTGTTGTTCAAGTTTATGTTGATGGTATCATTTTTGGATCAACAGATAATACTTTGTGCAATGAGTTTGCCCATCTTATGCAAACTGAATTTTAAATGAGTCTCATGGGTGAACTTACATTCTTTTTAGGTCTGCAAGTACATCAAACTGCTAAAGGAATTTTTCTGAGTCAAACAAAATATGTCAAGGAGTTGCTCAAGAGGTTTGACTTCCAAAACATCAAGCCATCCAACACACCAATGGCCACAAGTGTAAGACTTGAGAGTAATACTTCTGGTAAGACTGTTAATGCTACACTTTACAGAGGTATGATTGGATCTCTTCTTTATTTAACTACCTCTAGGCCAGATATTCAATTCAGTGTCTGCATGTGCGCAAGATTTCAAGCAAATCCTAAAGATAGTCACATGTCTGCCGTTAAAGAATTTTCAAATATCTTCTTTCTTCATGTGATTTGTGTCTTTGGTATCCTGCTGGATGTAAATAGGACTTGATTGCATTTAGTGATGCTGATTATGCAGGGTGCAAACTTGATAGAAAAACACTAGTGGGTTGTGTTTATATCTAGGAGGGTGTCTTATTTCTTGGGCTTCCAAAAAGCAACATTCTGTAGCTCTTTCAACTGCAGAAGCTGAGTATATTGCCGCTGGTAGCTATGCTACCCAAGTCCTTTGGGTCAAACATCAACTTCTAGATTATAATCACACATTAGGTTGCATTCCCATTCTTTGTGACAACACAAGTGCTATAAATCTGTCCAAAAATCCTATTCAGCATCCCCGCACAAAACACATTGACATTCGGCATCATTTCCTTCGAGATGAAGTCTCAAAGAATTCTTTTGAACTCCACTTCATTGACACAGAAAAACAAATTGCAGACATTTTGACTAAGCCTCTTGCAGAACCTAGATTCACTTCACTTAGAAGGGAACTTGTTTTATGCAAGTTTTCACATGTCTGAAATCTTCATCTCATTTCTTTGTGCAAATAAAAGCCATTCTTTCTTGCAAATAAATTCCTACTTCTCAGTTGTATTGAAATTTTTGGTATATCAAATAGTGATTTGAAGAAAGGCAAGTTAGGCTTGTCTGGACACTTTCACTATTTGTGAGTATGTCTCCGCCAAGTATCAAGAGCCTCGTATGCAATTGTTGAGGGGGAGTCCTTGTCTTTCAATAAAACATTCTTGTTCATTCAGCTTTCACTTCATTCCTATTTCTCCAATAATCTTCATGTTCACCTTGTGAGGGGGAGATACATGAAAGGGGGAATCATTGTCATATTTCTTGAACTTACTTGTCTATTTTGAACCCCAAATTCATCAGAATTTTTGTGTCCTTGTGCTATTTTCATATGAGAGAATTAAAACGTTGTAACTAAACTCATTGTGCATTTAGTTTAATTTCAAAGATTAATTATCATTTCAAGGTTAAGCAATCTTAATACTGAATGTTGGTAAAATGATTTGCAAAACACTATTATAGGTACATGAGTGGCTTTAATATTTCACAAGTGTATGTTTAAGCTTCATTTATACCACATGTTAAGAATAATTTTTATAAATTCGTAGTCATGACTTTTCTGGTCAAAGTAAACATATTCCTGCAAAACATCAAAAGAAAATGATCAACAATTTGGAAAGATACAAACGGAGCCATGCAAATTCTTGAACCACTGAGTAACCGGGCTGTGGCGGAACACCTCGACCACGCCCGTTAAACTGATAACGTACTTGATCCGAGTCTACCTCCCGTGAACGGGCCGAAGCCTCGCAAGGGATACCAAACCACAGTCATTGTAAACACGAAGGAACACACCATTTCATATATATATTTCACAAGTTTACATAGCTATATTTCCACAAAAACTAAAAGAAAGTACAAGAGCCTGGGGCATACCCCAAGGTACAACTAAATAAAGTAACCAACTAGCTACACTGCTGCTACTACAACTACACTACTGGGGCTACACTGTTGGAGCTGCTACTACACAGCTGGAGGTACTGACCCTGCACCGCTACGACGCGGCTCTGAACTGGATGATGGTCGAGAAACGTCCTCCTCGCTCTCACCTGAGGGGGTAGGGGTGAGCCTCGCTAGTCACTGGCTCAGTAGGGAACTCCCTCAAAAACGATCAAACCAAAAACACAGGTAAAAAAGTAGTAAGTAGTACCAACAATTTATAGTACAGCTAAGCAGGATATGAAAGCTGTAAAAGTACTCACCGTCTGCCGACTACGAAAAACAACTGTAATAATTAAACGACAAACTAGTACAAGTGTACAAGCTAAAGTAGAGACCGCCAAACATGAGCTAGTGAACTGGTTCGCGACATCAGTGACTGACTCGGACAAGCTAACACAGGTCTACCTCTTAGTCTCGCAGCCACGGACGAAAGGTCCAACTGCCGCTCCACGTGAAAAGGTCAAGCAAGGTGAGCCTTGCTAGTCACTGGCTCAGTAGGGAACTCCCTCAAAAACGATCAAACCAAAAGCACAGGTAAAAAAGTAGTAAGTAGTACCAACAATTTATAGTACAGCTAAGCAGGATATGAAAGCTGTAAAAGTACTCACCGTCTGCCGACTACGAAAAACAACTGTAATAATTAAACGACAAACTAGTACAAGTGTACAAGCTAAAGTAGAGACCGCCAAACATGAGCTAGTGAACTGGTTCGCGACACCAGTGACTGACTCGGACAAGCTAACACAAGTCTACCTCTTAGTCTCGCAGCCACGGACGAAAGGTCCAACTGCCGCTCCACGTGAAAAGGCCAAGCAACTGTGGAGACCAACTAAACACCACCACTTCCGGACCATACGGTCGCAGGCCCATGCCTGACACCTCTGGAGACCCTGGCCTGGGCCCTCTTGAGTGAGGCACTGGAAAAGGACTAGCTGGGGACCAGTGTCGACTACTGGTATCCGTAGCCCCAACTACAAGCGCGCTACAAGTGACTAAAAGACAAGTACGGCAGTCATTGTCCCACTGTCATCTTTCCCTCAGCCGGACGTACAACTCAAACACAGGAGTGAAGGTGTCCAGGTTAGACGACACAGACCTCGACGGTACAACACAAGTACCGGGACAAAGCCCCAAGCTAACAGCCTGGCTCACAGAGAACCTACGGCACCCAACTGAAGAGGTAACCACAGTAGGGATCGTACTACTTGCCACGTACACAAAACCATGTGCACGTCACACAATAACCACGTGAAGACTCACGTAAACCGCATGCACTAGTAGTCCACTACACGTGAACACCACATAACCACGTAAAGAATCAGCCAACTGCGTACCCAGTACGCTAGTCTCAGAAACCACGAGTACTAGGTGCACCACAATTATCGTTGCACTACTCGATAACATTAAATATCTGATATAACAACATTTTCATAAAAACATGCTGGCAGCAACATCGACTGCCATCGATGGGATGTAAATGGAAAGGTATCTGGCCGTTAATCTCCTAGCTAAAGAACCTGGCGTCAATCGATGTTGACGCCAAGATCTTTGGCCATCAACTTCACAGAAACCCGTGGCTGATACCTCAGGTATTCCCAGCCCTAAATTTAACAAAAGAACATGAGGAATCACTTCCTCAAACATGCATGAATCCCAATTAACTCGAAACAACAGGTTTCCTTTGTTAAATTGATCAAACCACCCATCAACCCTTCATGAAGTACCATTACCCAAAAACATAATTAACAAGCGAATTCATGCTTTCCAATTGCATTATCACAACCTATAGGGACTAAAGGGATCATTCCCTACCTCAATACGCACTTAAACCTCCTAAATTCTCCCGATCCACACCAAACCCTCCGCGAGCTCCTACGGCAATTACACCACGCTCCGGCGTTTCCTTGGCCGATTTGTCACCATCTCGCGTTCTACGATCCTCCAATTAACCTTATACAACTGTTGGAAGTAGTGGGGAAGCATGGGGCATGAAAACAGGGCAAGGGAGAGGGAGAATAGGGTGAGGAAACTGTCCTCGGGTAGACCTATATTCTGCAGGTCGCACAGGTTGGCGTCAACAAGGCTGTCGCCAATCAGACCGCCAAGGTTAGACGTCCATATCCCTTGTCGCCAAGTTCATATAGTAAACGTCAACACACATGGACGCCAACCAGTCAACGACCACACTTGGCCGTCAACCCCTAATCAACTACAACAGGTCCTATCATGTTTCAGGACCGAACCTGCACCACACCTGCGTGCACGACACATCCAAACCATACTAGCCTCACAATGGCCATCACAACCATTACACACATGATCCATAAGGATCCGAAAAGCACGTGACGTTACATTACTATCATCTAAAAAGAAAATTTCGACCTTGAAATTCATAACACAACTCAAACTTAAACAACTTAAACATGCACATTCTTACAAGCACTATCATCTAAAAAGAAATACAAAAGCTTATTCAAACAAATAGGGATACCCTTTAGCCATCTCCTCGGCTAACTCCCAGGTATCCTCACCACCCAACCTATTTTCCCATCGCCCTTTAACTAATTCAATTTCTTTATTTCTCAACTTCTTTATCCTTCGATCAGTGATCTGCACCGGATACTCTGGCATGGTCATATCCGGCCTCAAGTCACCACCTTGATAACTGATTATTTGAGCTGGATCTTCAATACACTTTCTTAACATAGAAACATGAAATATATCATGGACATCCGCAAAATCTGCTGGCAAATCCAGCCTATATGTTGTTTCCCCAATTCTTTCAATTCTCTGGAAAGGTCCCACATACATTGGGCTCAACTTTCCAGTCTTACCAAATCTCATAATACCTTTACTTGGGGAAACTCTCAAGAAAACAAAATCTCATACTTCAAACTGAAGTGGTCTCCTCCGGTTATCTACATAACTCTTTTTCCTACTTTGGGCTGCCTGTAATTTTTCCTTAATAAGCTTCACTACTTCTGTGGTTTGCTGAATCAATTCAGGACCCACTAATTGCCTTTCTCCCACTTCATGCCAGTTCAATGGGGTTCTACATGGCCTTCCATATAAAGCTTCATACGGTGCCATCCCAAGACTGGTATGATAACTATTATTATAGGCAAACTCAACCATTCCCAAATGATGCTCCCAGTTACCTCCCCAAACTAAACAACACGCCCGCAACATATCTTCAATCGTCTGAATAGTCCTCTTTGTCTGACCATCTGTCTGGGGATGATAAGCGGAGCTATATCTCAGCTCAGTGCCAATTACTTTCTGCAAACTTCTCTAAAAACCAGAAGTAAATCTTGGATCTCTATCAGACACAATAGTCTTCGGAATACCATGCAATGGAACAATTCTTTCAACATAAATTTTTGCTAATTTATCCATTGTCCAAGACATACTTACTGCCACTAATCTGCACACCTTAGTTAATTTGTCAACGAATACCCATATTACATTATGTCGGGAACCTGATCTTGGTAAACCTGCCACAAAGTCCATGGCAATATCATCCCATTTCCACAGTGGGATGGGCAACGGTTGCAATAAACCTCCATGCTTCTGATGTTCTGCTTTAATCTGCTGACAGATAACACATCTTGCAACAAATTCTGCTATTTCCTTTTTCATATGAGGCCACCAAAAATACTTCTCAAATCGTGGTACATTTTAGTACTACCTGAATGGATAGTGTACCTGGATTTATGAGCCTCTTCCAACACTTGCTGCTTCACCTCTCTTTCAGCTGGAACAAACAACCTGCCTCTGAGCCTAATCACACAATTATCATCAATGGTAACTCCTTCCATTTTTACAATCTCAGCTAAACTTACATCTGCTCTCTAAGCCTCAACAATCTGCCAATACAAGGACGGCTCTACAGCACTAGCAGCTAGTACTGCCCGTCGCTGACTACTGGGCACATGCAAGGAGTTCTCCACTATCTCTTCATACAGCTTCCATTCTTTAATCATCATCAGATTTATATATGCCTTTCTGCTCAAGGCATCTGCTACAACATTGGCCTTACCCGAATGGTAAGCCAAACTGAAACCATAATCTTTCAAATATCCAATCCATCTGCGTTGACGAAGATTTAAGTCCTTCTGTGAGAAGATATACTTCAAGCTTTTATGATCTGTAAAGATCTCAAATCTCTCGCCATACAGATAATGCCTCCACATTTTCAAAGCAAACACAACTGCTGCCAATTCCAAATCATGAGTGGGGTAATTCTCCTCTGCCGGGTTCAATTGTCTGGATGCATAAGCTATCACTCTACCTTGCTGCATAAGCACTGCGCCAAGTCCTCTCCTTGAAGCATCTGCATATACCACAAAACCACCACTTCCTGCCGGTAATGTCAATATGGGTGCTGTTGTAAGTCTTTTCTTCAATTCCATAAAACTTTTCTGACATTCATCGGACCACACAAATGGCACACCTTTTCTGGTCAACTTGGTCATAGGTGCCACAATCTTAGAAAAATCTTGTATAAAGCGCCTATAATAGCCTGCCAATCCCAGAAAACTTCTAATCTCGGTAATTGTCTTAGGCACTTCCCATTTCATCACTGCTTCCACTTTACTTGGGTCCATTGCTACTCCTTTAGCTGAGATGACATGACCCAAAAATTGAATTTCTTTCAACCAAAATTCACACTTATTGAATTTGGCAAACAACTGGTTATCCCTTAACAATTGCAGGGTAAACCACAAATGAACTGCATGCTCCTCTTCAGATGCAGAATAAATCAGAATATCATCAATAAAGAGCACAATGAATTGGTCTAAATACGGATGAAAAATTCTATTCATCAGATCCATAAAACCTGCAAGAGCATTGGTCAGCCCAAATGGCATAACTACAAACTGATAGTGACCATATCTAGTCCTGAAAGCTGTTTTATCTATATCCTCCTCTTTAATTCTCAACTGATGGTACCCATATCTCAAATCAATTTTATAAAATACCTTTGTTGATTGCAACTGATCAAACATATCATCTATCCTCGGCAACGGGTACTTATTCTTAATGGTCACATCATTCAACTTTCTATAATCAATACACATACGAAAACTTCCATCTTTCTTTTTCACAAATAATACCGGTGCTCCCCACGGGAAATGACTCGGTCTAATGAACCCTTTCTGCAACAACTCTTCTAATTGCTTTTTCAATTCTTTAAGTTCTGTTGGTGCCATCCGATATGGAGCTTTAGAGATCGGCATGTTACCTGGAGGCAACTCAATGGTAAAGTCCACCTCTTTATGTGGAGCTAAACCAGGCAAATCTTCAGGAAAAACATCAACAAATTCCCTAACCACGGGAACTGCTTCAACTGACTGACTAGCTTCTACCAGACTTACCGAGGCTAAATAAGCCACACAACCAGCATTTATCAACTTTCTAGCTCTAATTGCAGAAATTAGAAACTTAGAGGTATAAGAAGGCATACCTTGATACCAACTGTGGCGAAACACCTCGACCAAGCCCGTTAAACTGTTAACGTACTTGATCCGAGTCTGCCTCCTGCGAACGGGCCGAAGCCTCGCAAGGGATACCAAACCACAGTCCGTGTAAACACAAATGAACACACCATTTCATATATATATTTCACAAGTTTACATAGCCATATTTCCACAAAAACTGAAAGAAAGTACAAGAGCCTAGGGCATACCCCAAGGTACAACTGAAGAAAGTAACCAAGTAGCTACACTGCTGCTACTACAACTACACTACTGGGGCTATACTGCTGGAGCTGCTACTACACAGCTAGAGGTACTGACCCTGCACCGCTACGACGTGGCTCTAAACTGGATGATGGTCGAGAAACGTCCTCCTCGCTCTCACCTGAGGGGGTAGGTGTGAGCCTCGCTAGTCACTGGCTCAGTAGGGAACTCCCCCAAAATCGAGCAAACCAAAAACACAAGTACAAAAGCAGTAAACAGTACCAACAATTTATAGTACAGCTAAGCAGGATATGAAAGTTGTAAAAGTACTCACCGTCTGCCAACTACGAAAAACAACTGTAATAATTAAATGGCAAACCAGTACAAGTGTACAAGCTAAAGTAGAGACTGCCAAACATGAGCCACATGAACTGGTTCGCGACACCAGTTACTGACTCGGACAAGCTAACACAGGTCTACCTCTCAGTCCCGCAGCCACGGACGAAAGGTCCAGCTGCCGCTCCACGTGAAAAGGTCAAGCAACTGTGGAGACCAACTAAAAACCACCACCTGCAGACCACACGGTCGCAGGCCCATGCCTGACACCTTGGAGACCCTGGCCTGGGCCCTCTAGAGTGAGGCACTGGAAAAGGACTAGCTGGGGACCAGTGTCGACTACTGGTGTCCGTACCGCCAACTACAAGCGCGCTACAAGTGACTAAAAGACAAGTACGGCAGTCACTGTCCCACTATCATCTTTCCCTCATCCGGACGTACAACTCAAACACAGGAGTGAGGGTGTCCAGTTCAGACGACACAGACCTCGACGGTGCAACACAAATACTGAGAGAAAGCCCCGAGCTAACAGCCTGGCTCACAGAGAACCTGGGGCACCCAACTGGAGAGGTAACCACAGTAGGCGTCGTACTACTTGCCACGTACACAAAACCACGTGCACGTCACACAAAAACCACGTGAAGACTCACTTAAACCGCGTGCACTAGTAGTCCACTACATGTGAACACCACGTAACCACATAAAGAACCAGCCAACTGCGTACCCAGTACGCTAGTCTCAGAAACCACGAGTACTAGGTGCACCACAATTATCGTTGCACTACTCGATAACATTAAATATCTGATATAACAACATTTTCATAAAAACCTGCTGGCGGCAACATCGACTGCCGTCGATAGGATGTAAACAGCAAGGTATCTGGCTGTTAATCTCCTAGCCGAAGAACCTGGCGTCAATTGATGTTGACGCCAAGATCTTCAACCATCAACTTCACAGAAACCCTGGGCTGATACCTCAAGTATTCCCAGCCCTAAATGTAACATAAAAACATGAGGAATCACTTCCTCAAACATACATGAATCCCAATTAACCCGAAATAACAGGTTTCCTTTGTTAAATTGATCAAACCACCCATCAACCTTCATGAAGAACCATTACCCAAAAACATAATTAACAAGCGAATTCATGCTTTCCAGTTGCATTATCACAACCTATAGGGACTAAAGGGATCATTCCCTACCTCAATACGCACTTAAACCTCCTAAATTCTCCCGATCGACACCAAACCCTCCATGAGCTCGTACGACAATTACACCACGCTCTGGCATTTCCTTGGCCGATTCGTCATCGTCTCGTGTTCCACGATCCTCCAATTAACCTTATACAACTGTTGGAAGTAGTGGGGAAGCAAGGGGCATGAAAACAGGGCAATGGAGAGGGAGAATAGGGTGAGGAAACTGTCCTCGGGTGGACCTATATTCTGTAGGTCACACAGGTTGGCGTCAACAAGGCTATCGCCAATCAGACCGCCAAGGTTAGACGTCCATATCCCTTGTCGCCAAGTTCATATAGTAAACGTCAACACACATGGACGCCAGCCAGTCAACGACCACACCTGGCCGTCAAACCCTAATCAACTACAGCAGGTCGTATCTTGTTTCAGGACCAAACCTGCACCACACCTACGTGCACCACACATCCAAACCATACTGGCCTCATAATGGCCTTCACAACCATTACACACATGATCCATAAGGATCCGAAAAGCACACGACATTACACGGGCCATTTCACCTAAAAAAGTGATTTGTTTCGCGTCAAAAAGTGGAAATCAAAGTTTTCAACTCTGTATAAGATAATGAAAGTTCAACCACTGAGTAATCAGGAGATCTTGCATCTAATCAATGTGATCTCTTGCACTGAAAAGTGAGATTTAACTAATTTATTCTTGTATTCTTTCCCAGTTAAAAATTAAAGAAAATCAAATTGACAGGATGGAAAAACTTAAGACCTTCATAAAGTTCATGTATACTAAGTTTAGACCTATTATTTTACATTGTGTTAAACTTAAAGCTCCTAGCATCCTTGTTAAATATTTCTGCTCATTCATATAGGTCACTTTTCATCAAATTTGCATCATTATTTTAACTACATTCAGATCATTATATTTTGCTATACTTTGTGTTGAGTGTGTCTTTGCGATTAAACTTTCATGCACAATATAAAGAACACAATAATTTCTCTCATATGTAAATATCACTTTGCCTCATTTATTTTGATCATTTCTGACCATTCATTTCCTACATTTAATTCTTGATCTCTTACAATCTCAGTTTCTCTCTCTTATCTATCTTTTTGATGCTGTAAAAAAGGGGGAGAAAGTTCCTTAAAGGAGGAGAAAGTAAAAGTTTCTAGGGGGAGAAAGTTCCTCATGGGGAGAAAGTTCAAAGGGTGTATATGGTTAAGGGGAGTTATTGCAGTCAAGGGAGTCAAGCTATTGGGAGATTGTGCATATGTTTTGTCATCATCAAAAAGGGGGAGATTGTTGGGTTGAGTGTGTTTTGGAATTTTCTAAAGTTGTATTTTAATGATGACTAATGAACATCACTCATACTTTGATTTTGATGATGACATATTGTGATTTTGATGATGATATGTTGAATATGTTATACATTTTATACATATTACAATAATGCCTAAACAACATCTTTTTTGATGTTTAATATCTCATATTTTAATGATAATATCTTGTACTAATGATTTATGTGTTAAATTTGCAGGTGTATACAGCTCTTGTCATTGATGGTGTCGACACATCCATTGATGGTGTCGACACTGGGTCACTATTCCTGGAGTTTTTTCATGAAGACAGGGTTCAGTGTGTCGACACAGCCCCTGGTAGTGTCGACACTAGACCCAGTTCCCAGGAGACCCAGTTGCCAGACTAGGACAGGGTGTCGACACAGTCCCTGGTAGTGTCGACACTAGACCCAGCTTCCAGAAGACCTTTTTGGACAATTGGGACAGTGTGTCGACACACTCAGTGGTAGTGTCGACACACTCCGGCTAAAATTTAAACTTATGATTTTTCTGGACACGTGGCCGCTTGAGGATCAAGGGAATCTGCCTAGGTTTTTGTGCCCACATACCCTAAGGCTCCTTATGGACTAATGGGGCTATAAATACCCATGTTTTTGGTACTCCAAAGGATCCCACGCAAGAAAAATCCAAGAGCATTCTGGAAGAAGGCAAGAAGAGCGGGAAAAAGGAATCTGCATCCAGAGGAGCAGAGCAGTGCCGCCAAGGGAAGAAGAAGGAGAAGAAGAGAAGGTGCTCGTGATTGCAGCAGTGCCGGTCCAGAAGGAGATCCAGCCGAGTCTGTATTTGGTTAGAGTGTTAAATTCTCTGCGGAATCTGTGTATGTGTTCTACACAGATCTCCCATTCTATTTGTCTCTACCATTTCTATTGTACTGAGATAGATCGTGCTAGAGGATCTATTCTTTAAGTGTGCTTGTTCTAGTAGAACTTGGATCTATTGTGATCCAAAGGTTTGAGTACTTTGTACTCTGGTTTGGAGCCATTATGCTCTGGTGCTTGAGACGTAGTGCTCAAGGGCTTGTGAATTTGCTGAATTCACAAGTGGTCTGTGGAGTAGGTTGTCGTGCCTATCTCCTGGGTTTCTTTGAGTTGTAGATCTCAAAGAGGTCGGAGTCATCGTGCTGCAGTTTGTACTGCACTTGTGCTAGTGGTTCCTCCGTTGTGAGAAGGTGGATGTAGGAGACGCAAGTTGTGTTCTCTGAACCACCTTAAAAATCTTCAGTGCACTGTGGTTTGATGTGTGGTTTGCTGTTCTTATTCACTATACTCACACACCACACTTGTATCTAATCAAATTGTGTGTTTCACTTATTTTAATTCCGCTGCTATACAAACAATTTCTTAGTTCTTTTGTCAAAGTCACCTATCCGATCCCCAACACCAGTGAGTGCGACGACTCACAAACTAGAGCTCGACGGCTCACAATACAAAAGCTAGATCAAACACAAAAGAGATCAGATCCTCTAGCAATGATCTGATTCAAGTTAGATTCATACATAGAAATTTGTGCAGAACTTCATGCACAAATCTCATAGACGAAATAAGGAAGAACAAACTCAAAAGTGAGAGAAATGGATGTAGAATGAGTGTTCTTCGATGAAGAGGGCTTGCCGACACTTGAATTGAGGAGCCTTGATGGAAATCGAAGGAGATTCTCCTCAATTGGCGATGCTCTGCTTTGATGGCATATGAAACACCAGAAATCCTTCTTTTACTGCTCCTCTTCAGTTGGATCTGCTCCCTTTCCTAGCACAGCAAACTTCTCTCCAGAGAGTCCCTTTGATTCCCATGTCCTTCCTCTTCAAAGGATGGCCTGCAACTTCTGGAGATGGAGCAAGATGTGGAAAACCCCCTTCTTCCGCCAAAAAGCTTCTTCTGGAAGTGTATGTGCTCTCTTCCCTTTGGGGTACAAGGAGCATGGGTATTTATAGTCCCATATGTCCATAAAAGTGCCTTGGGGTGCATGGGCACGGAAACCTAGGTAGATTCCCTTGATCCACAGCCACGTGTCCAGAGAAATTCACGTTTTTGAGTTTCAGTCGTAGTGTGTTGACACTACCACTGAGTGTGTCGACACAATGTCCCAATTGCGTAAAAAGGGTCTTCTAGATGCTGGGTCTAGTGTCGACACGACCATAGACTGTGTCGACACACTGTCCTAGTCAGACAAATGGATCTCCTGGAAGCTTGGTCTAGTGTCGACACGACCATAGACTGTGTCAACACACTTGACCCTGTCTTCATGAAAATGCTTCAGGAACTATGATCCAGTGTCGACAACATCAATGGGTGTGTCGACACTACCATGATAAAACTTGTATATCCCTGAGAATTTAACACATAAGACATTAGTACAAGATATTATTATCAAAGTATGAAGTGTAAAGTATTTGAAACATGCTTTTTAAGCATTGTTATTACATAAATGATGTATGTAACATGTTCCACCCATTAAGCAAAAAACACAACATGTCATCATCAAAATCACAATATGTCATCATCAAAATCACAATATGTCATCATCAAAATCAAAGTAAGAGTGATGCATTGGTCATCATTAAAATACAACTTTAGGAAATTCCAAAACACTCAACCCAACACATGTATTAGCAGAAGCTCACAGGTCAAGATTCTCTATTCATCCAGGCAACACAAAGATGTACCTGGATTTGAAGAGATCTTTCTGGTGGTTTGGCATGAAGAAGGATGTGGCTGAGTTCGTATCTAGGTGATTGGTATGCCAGCAAGTGAAGGCCGAGCATCAGCGACCATCTAGTCTTATGCAGAAGATGGAGATCCCAGTATGGAATTGGGAGGTTGTCATTATGGATTTTGTGACGGGTTTGCCCAGATCAGTGAAGGGCAATGACTCGATTTGGGTGATTGTACACCGTTTCTCCAAGATGGTGCATTTCTTGCCTGTGATGAAGAAGCAGTCCGTGGAGAGTGTGGCTAGGTTGTATGTTAGTAGCTTTGTGATGTTGCATGGTGTGCCGAAGTCGATAATTTTGGATCGAGACCCAAGGTTTACTTTGAGGCTATGGAAGGGTCTTCAGGAGGCTTTAGGTTCCGAGTTGAAGCTTAGTCTGGCATTCCATCCCCAAACAGATGGCAAGTCCGAAAGGACTATCCAGATGCTCGAGGATATGTTGAGAGCTTGTGTATTGGACTGGAAGGGTGATTGTGAGCGTCATTTGCCTCTTGTGGAGTTCGCATATAACAACAGCTTTCATGCGAGCATTGTTATGGCTCCGTTCGAGGCTTTGTATGGGCGGCCCTGTAGATCTCCTTTGTGTTGGGAGGAGACAGGTGATAGGTAGTTGATTGATCTAGAGTTGGTGCAGGAGACTTTGGATAAGATTCAGCTTATCAGGTAGAGGCTTGTTGCGGCACAGAATAGGCAGAAGAGTTATGCCGATAATAGGAGGAAGGATTTGGAGTTTGACGTTGGTGAGCATATTTTCTGAACATTTCGCCTACCCGAGGCGTTGTCAGGTTTGGCATGCATAGTAAGTTGAGTCCTAGATTTATTGGCCCATTTGAGATTCTTAGGCGAATGGGCAGTGTGACATATGAGCTAGATTTACCCCCAACATTAGCGAGTGTGCATCATGTATTCCACGTATCTATGCTCAGGAGGTATGTTTGAGATCCATCGTGTAACGACCCTCCTCATATCGGTACGATTACACCAATCCTCATCGATATAAGAGCATCGTCATAGTGGGATAGTAACCCAATACTAAACGATAAGGTTGATATGTCCATTAATATTAAATGAGTACAGCAGAATTAAAGAAACAATTAAACTTTATTCCATCCTCATCAAATATTTCACAGTATATATAGTAAAACAATGTGCTATAGTCCACATTATTACAACTTGAAAAGAACTACATTGTCCATATGAATAACATTATCCAACTATGAAATAAAGCAACTACAAAAGAAAATCTCCACAAGTAACTACTCCTTGAATGCGGCGTCGACCTTCACTATTCTCTCCTCAGCTACGGAAACCTGTCACACCTGTACGCCGAAGCAAGTATGAGCCTTACAGGAATCAGCAAGTAATCTAAAACATCAACCTTACACATATCTCATATACACTAAGCTATCAAAAATAAGGAACACATGCTATTGTTCTAACCATTACAATTTACATGACACATGCTTCTTATGGTCAATTACACACATAATTCTCCCAAACATATTCCTAGTTAACACATGCTCATATTAATCATGGAAGATAATATACACCTACGCAAGTTCTCTACACATGATATATCGTATGATACATGGTTCAAATCTTTATCATATCATTGCATAGTATTTACCAATTTAAAACTCAAGATAATGAACACTCCTAGCATGGTATCTAACCAATTTCTCTTGCAATTATATCATTTTCTCACACATTTAACTTGTTGTTTTTAATGAAAAATTATCATACTCTCTTAACACTTGCACATGCATTTTAATAAACTACATAACATGATACTAAACATCCTATCATAATTAAGCATAATCATATTAATACTTACATGACATGAACATATGCACTCTTAAACACCTATCATGTAACATGATTTAATAATCTAAACATTATTCATATCATGGAACAATTCTACCAATTAGAACACGGAGTTAAGCATAAGGTAGATAGCAACCTAACATGGTATCTATTTATGTTTCACATGCACTTTCCTCATTTATTTACACATTTCATTTGTTGTTTTAGTATGAATAAATCACAATGACACCACCTTTATTAATCATGGTTTAAAGATTTAAAACATATCCAAATCGGTTGGCAATTATCTGCAATTTAATCATGAAACTATACACTAAATGAATAGTAATTTTATCATGGAACTTAAACATTATTTCAAGTATTTATCATAATCATAATCTCATTTTGCTTACTGTTTTGACATTAATCTAACATAATTACATGGATTTACACTTGTTCACATGCCATCTTATTCATTTGACAATTCTACATGCTCATTTTACACATTGCATTACTTTACATGTTTACATACATATATTCACTTACTCTACCATATGGATGATATTAATCTAAATGACATGATACCAACATGACATTATTTTCAACAAATCAACACATAAATAAAATGATTACATACGTTTTACCTTGGTTTTCACATGCATTTACACTCTCATTAACATTTACTCCTCCTTACATATTCTTTCACACTTTTTCACATATTTTCTCTTGCACTATCATTTATCACATGTCATATCATTGCACTTACCACGTGCATCATGGGCACTTACCACGTGCCATATTCACATGTCACGTTACTTTATTCACATTTTATTACTTAAGTTGTCATGACACATAGTCCTAACTACCGACTAGAGGAGAATTTAGCACATAGCATAATTCACACTCACATATCACTTATTCATCACCTAGGCAATGCGGTGACAAGTCTAGGTAACTGCACAGAACCGAAATAAGCCCTCTCCACCCTAACCAGTGGAACCTGTCCAGCTCCAGGATTTCATCCTAATGCCCTTAGGATTTATTTCACATATGTTGAGCTTTCCATAGGGACTTTTCTATGGTATGGCTCACGGACCCC
Organism: Colocasia esculenta; assembly: GCA_014218235.1. Taxonomy (NCBI): domain Eukaryota; kingdom Viridiplantae; phylum Streptophyta; class Magnoliopsida; order Alismatales; family Araceae; genus Colocasia; species Colocasia esculenta. The sequence continues at coordinate 54,407,091 of CM024762.1, forward strand.
TATGGTAGCAGTGTCACTCTCGGACAAATTTACCATACTTCGTCACATTTTACTCATGCTTAATATACACACTTTAATCCCTTTTTCATACACTTTGCATAACATTTATGTTTCAGTTTACAGAATTCACTCTTACTATTTAACAATGATTAACAACCTAAAACAAGATATTAACATGCTGTTAACCCTTGATTTACACATAATTAAACCTATCATGCTAAACATGGCCATTTTCTCATTTAAAACCATAATAGTACCTACTATCATCAAAACATCATGAAAATTTTATAATAGCTTAAAAATAGCAAACATAGCATATTCTCATTTTTACAGATTTTTCTGAACAGTAATTATAGTTATAACAATTAAAACTATTTACAAGTGCATTTCTCACTAATTTCTCTTAAGTAGGAATTACTACATAACGGTCAAATATAATACTGCCAATGTAGAGATACAGTCATCACAGGATTGCAGAAAATTCATGAAACCCTAACTCACAACTGACTTATTTACACAGATTAAACATGGTCATTTTATGCTCATAGTCCAATTGTCAGAATTGTATTAATTAACACAAATCATGAAAATTCACTAAAACCTCATGACATGACCTACTGATCACCTTTTACCCCACATAAAATTTACAACATACACTCATACCTGAAAATCAATTAAATATTTTAATAATGATCAAATAATAGTTTTCAAAACACTGAGGAACTTGGCGGCACAGTGTTGGCCGCCTACTGAGTCAACTGCACCATCCCCTACCCCCCAACACATGAGCAGACTACATAGACAGCACTCACATGCATGGGAAATTGGAGGTTCTAGGACACGAGGAAAAATTCGAAAAGATAATGAGACCAAAGGGAACATGTATAGGATTGATATACATAGGTTACTTACCTCTAAATTAATATTAGGAGATCAAATTTCTGCGATGAAGCCCTCGTCGGCCCTGCTAAGAAGGTGCTCAGAAACTCCTTAAATCCAGTTCTTCAGTCGCTGTGGGTTGATCCTCAAAGTTGGGGATGCTTCCTTGATAGTTGAACTATCTTCCAGTCATTGTAGATCTCCAGAAAATTCCTCCAGTCGCCGGATCGAAGCCTTGGAAGGCCAGCTTTTATCACAGGATATTCTAGGGTTTCACCAAGACCAAAAAGACTTGGCGCGGCTAGAAGATGTTGTTTTTATATAGTTGGATGGGTTAAGTATGCTTTAGGGTAGGTTCCCTACGATTTAGGATGGGTTTCCTAATCTGGAATCGGGCAAAACGCGAGTGTTCCCAAATCTGGAACCGTTACGCAGGAGGGATATTGACGTCCACATATGGTGTAGTCAACCTAGAGTTGGCGTCCACCTCTGCAGCCGTCCATAGCATGGTTGGCGTCCATCGATCTGGATGCCAACAGTTGGCCTTGCAGTCAGCGGCATAGGATGTGGCCGCCAACTGTACAAGTCAGCCAGAACATAGAGTTGCATCCAAATAAATGTATAATCACACCACAACAATGTAATGTGTGCAGAAATATATATATATATATATATATATATATATATATATATATATATATATATACATTCACCATATCAACTACATGCATTACATATTATTTATTTAAATATAACTTCTACTAATCTTAAATAAAGATAACATGCATGAAATAACATACATGTATATACATATACACCATAGTTGAATGAATTAAGCACGGACATATAATTGCAATACACACACTATTATTTAGGCACCATACATGCTGTAGAGAACTTAATGTGTATAGATTTAGATAGACATCTCATGCATAAAATAATATACATATATACATATGTACAACGTATATTTACGCACAATATCCATGGAGTAACTAGTATAATATGCACTTCAATGGTTAGATAGTATACGCACGGTATTATTAAGATGCAATATACAATAAGTTAAATAAGAATAGTCTATACGACAATAATCAATTTGCATATGCACAATTGAATTAACATAAACTATATATATATATATATAATATATATATATTATATATATATATGTACACATCTACACATCATAGTTACATATATTGTACATGAAATAAATAAATACAATATGTACCTATATACAATTACTCGCAATAAAAATTAACTCATATATACCTATAAGATGTATAGCAAAATTCACATATTTGCATGCACACATTACTTAAATATACTATGTATGGTTTCCAAATAAGTACAACACGTACAACATTTGTTACTTACTTACATTCACAGAAAATAATTTATATACATATACTTACATATGCACATGAGAAATTTAGAAATTGAAATATGCACATTTTAATACATACACTATATACATAAACAGGTAAATAACACATGAATAATATAAAATGAATGAAATTTCGGGGTATCACACATAACATATCATTAATCACGAGCCAGTGGAGATTCAGCTAGATCTGTCGTATGTTGAGCAACCTGTAGCTATCCTTGATCGGAAGGTTCAGCATCTCAGGAACAAGAGCATTGCATTCGTGAAGGTGCTTTGGAGGAACTTATTGCGAGAGGAGGTTGCGTGGGAGCTTGAGGATGCTATGATGAAGAAGTATCCCCATTTGTTTGGTTAGTCTCGTTCTAACTTCGAGGACGAAGTTTTCTTTTAGGGGGAGAGGGTGTAAGGCCCTCGAACTTTGTTCTTTTATTTGGACTTTGTTGATTAGTTGCTTTATGTATACAATTATGTGTATATGTATATATATATATATTTATTTATTTTTCTACATATTTTATTCAAATGATGTTGTACATATGTATATATAGGTTTATTTATGTACATATTGTTTTATTTACGTTGTACATGTTGTGTTTGAATAATGTGGTGTACTATGTATGTAAATTACAGGGTGAATGCATGTTTAAGTGATTTTTTGTGTTCTGGCCGAAAGGACAATTGACGTCAACATGCATTTACGTTTAAGGGAAGGTCGACGTCCAGATCGATGGACGATGACTCCCAGTAAACAGCAACCATATGGTCATTTATTTCCCAGAAATTGTGTAGTTTCAGATCAAGAAACGGCCACATTTTCTCCGGTTCTGGTTTTGGAAAGTACCTCCCAACGATAGGATTTCCACCTTAATGCGTACCCCGATCCCCTTAGCTTATAAAAACACCAGATTAGGGCGAAGTTAGGTCTTTGGCTTCTTGAGAAACCCTAGAGCTTTGTGCGATAAACCTAAACTTTGAAGGCTTTGATCTGGCGTTCGTGTGCGTCTTCTGGCGATCTGCATCGACTGGGAGATACTCTGAACATTGGTGAGGCTTCCCCGACTCCGGTGTCCGACCTACATCGACACAAAGACCGGATTGGGGAGTATTAGGAACACCTTCTTGGCTTGGCCGAGGAGGGCATCTTTGGCTAATTAATCCCATTCTACAATTTTTAAAAGGCAAGTAATCGAGGGATCTCATCCCTACTCATGTCTTCTAGGTCCTAGGATTTTATGGGATTTTTTCTCGTGTCCTGGAACCCCTAATTCGTCAAGTTTGGTGCAATCAGTCTGCACTTCTACAGACACGAACTAGATGGCAACCCTGCTGTCGTCAAGATCTTGAGTTGGCGGCAACATCGTGTGTCGTTAACCCTGTTGGCGGCAACCCCCTTGCTACCAAGTTCGTCTGTTTTTCACAAAACCCTAATTTTCATATATGTGTGATTATATTCGGACTTGTGGTTGTCTGTGCATGTTGTAAGATTTATGTTGGGTCAGGTATGATCAGTAGGTCATGTCATGAGGATGTATCGAATTTCGGTAATTAGTTTTAATTATTAAAATTTCTGTAATTGGGCTGTGAGGATGATCTGACCATGATTAATCTTCTATAAATAGATCCATAGTGGACTAGGGTTTTATAAATTTTCCCTGTTCGTATGATGACAATTTTCATGTTTTGAAACTGTTAGATATGACTATTTTACTATGAAACCTGATTATGTGAAATTCCTGACAAATATGCCTGAAATCTGTTTTAATTATTATAATTAGTTTACAAATCCAAAAAATCTGAAAAAATGAGCATGTGACATGTTATATATTTAGAACATTTGATAAAAATTTCGTTCTATTTTCATGATAGTAGCTACAGGTATCAGTTTAACAATGAAAAATTTACCATGTTGAGCATGTTAAGTTTAATCTTGTATGATTCAGTGATTAGCTGCATGATTAGGACTGTGATATGAGTTATTTGTCACTACGAACAGTAGCATCATGTAACGAAAACTGAAGGATGTGTAATTGTGTAAAAGTGAATGTAATTGTGTTAAATGGTGCATGAGAAATTTGTAAACAATGTGATAAAGTGAAATGTGAAAACTATGCCGATATTGACACTACTACCTTAGATGGCTGAGGAGCCATACTATAGTAAAGTCCCTATGGGAAGGCTCATGTTTTGTGATATCCTATGGGCATTAGGATGAAATCCTGGAGGTGGACAAGTACCACTGGTTAGGGTGGAGAGGGTTTCTCCCGGTTCTGCGCAATTAAACAAGATCCGTCACTGTGTTGCCTAGGTGATGGGTATGTGTATGTGTTATGTGTGTCCTTCTATATGATGGTTTGGACTGTGTGTCACGGCAATTAAAAGTAAAAGTGTAAACATGTGAATGTCAATATGTGAATTGTGCTAATGTGAAAGATGAGCATGTGAAAGTGTTAGCTTGCAAATAGATGTGAACTTGTGTGCATGTGATTTATTTATATGAAAACAACAAGCTAAACATGTAATTAAGTGTAGTGACTATATGTGAAAATGTGTAGATACCATGCTAGGTTTGTTAATTACCCTGTACACAACTCCATGTTCTAATTTGGTAGAATTGTATAGTAATATGAATAGAGTTTGAATTATAAAGCATGTTACATGTTATGTGCAGGAAGCATGTGTAGGATGATTATGTTATATTGCCAAATGTTATTAGTATGAACCATGTGTTTCACCTTATTGATAAAAGACTAGCATGTGTGTGTGATATGTGTATGGATGCCATCCGTGGATTGCTTGTTGGGTATTTTTAGACTCATACTTGCTTCGACGTACAGGTGTGATAGGTGTCCCCACACTTGAGGAGGACATAGAGAGGAGTGACTCCGAGCGCGAGGAGTAGCCTTACGTGTGGTCCTTATTACTACATTGTTACTCTCTTTTCATTAGTATGTAACCCTTGAAATTGTAAAATTCATATGGACAATGTACTTTATTTGGAATTGTAATAATGTGGACATTAGTATTTCTTTTATTGCTATATAGACTGTGGATATGTTGATGATTGTGGAATGAGAATAATCATTTGTTTAATTCCACTGTACTCTTTTGTTATTCATGTGCGTATCAACCTATCATTTAGTGTTGGGTCAATGTCTCACTATGACGATACTCATTATATCGACATGGATTGGTGTAATCGTACCGGTATAGTATCAGAGAAACCGAGGTTGAGATTGTACATGAATATACCATCATCTTCACAATATGCTAAGTCTTTATAGAATTTGTCCATATATGTAGAAAATGTCTAATAATGAATGCAAGATAGTTAAGAAAATGGTTAGGACTAAATAACTTATTTTCTAACTAGATTAAACTATTTTACAGCTATGGCTTCTCATGGTAGACGTGGTGACCAAGCTTGAGGTGACGAGCAGAGACGGGAGGACAGGGGTGAGCAGCAGGCCCGAACACCACAGGGTGCTACAGTTCTTCCTCCACCACCACCTGTGGATTATGGTGTGTTCATGAAAGGCCTAGTGCAGGCTATGCAGCATCAGGCTGTCACATCCTGAGAATTACGCAGCGGATATTAATAATGCGGAATCATTCGAGTCGATATCCTAAGACGTGAACATTCGGAAAATAAGCCTCTAGCTAGCATGCACTAAATGTATAACAACATACATCATCATAGGGCCCAAATATTGAACTCAACTAATCTTGTATCCAAATCTCAACTCATTGTATTCCAAATGGAAACTAATACAGGACTAAGACTCAATAAAAAGAAAAGTACATTTTATTCCTCACTTCCTACTACACGTTCTAACACTCAAAGCAAACTACTATAAATAGAATCATAGTTGGAATGCTCATCACTCGGACACATTCCCATCCTCGACTTGCTACTCCTCTTGAACATCATATTCACCTAGATTGGGTAAAAGTAGGGAATGAGCAAACTAGCCCAGTAGGATTTATATCTAAATGTGCGGGCAATGATATAAGTGATTAACAATTTAGAACTAGGGAAGCATGATGAATGTCATGATATGCATCTACGAATAAAACTTGTTAAAACATGATACACGAAACAAGCTAGATAAAGTGATCATGATAGAACAAGATCTAGAATAAGATGACCAGATGGAAATAGGAACAGATCACTTTGTACAAGCACGCAAGATTTCACTTGATGTCAATAGGTTTCAAGAACTCAAGATATCACTAATTGCAATAAATGCAGGATGGCCATATCACGCAAGCAAGCAAGCACGCATGAGAACGATAATGTAACACTAATCAGGCATGTAGACACTAATGTACACCAAGAAAAGATCCATCAAGAATGTACACTAGGACACGTGTATGTGGTTATTGTATCTATCATTCAACAAGCACGCACGACTCCCAGTGGTGATGCAATGCCAGTAATCATTATACCCCATGGTTAATAGTATATTTATGACTATCCGTCATTGGGGCTAGACTGGAGCCCTTGGACACTCGCCGTGCCCAGTCAGCATCTCACTTAAGTTTTAAATGTTGATACCCACAGTCATTAATAATGGCCAATGAGAGTTTCAATAAGTAAGCATGTGTAATGTCATGTTCATGATGATGATGAGAACAAGTAATAAGTAAATTGAACATGATTTTATGATAACAATGGTCAAGTGATAAATTTGGCAGTATAACAGTATGATTTATACTTTAATTTAATATTTGCATTAATGGCTTTAGTCTAGATTATAAATCACACTCACGAGAGCAAGATGAGAGAGGAAGTGCACGCTATCTTTAGAGAACTTCAATAGTACAACCAACTCATCAGCCATATGGGAATCCATGGTCAAAGGAGATTTACGGAGGGCTTGGAGGAAAGGTCGCTAGTCTACCGATTCGGAATGACCGGTAGAGAGCTTCCAAATTCCCAAGAAAGGGCTGCCTAGATGTGCAAGTCTTTAGTGATGTACCCGTGTCAATTCACAATCCATCGGTCTCAAACTCGCGGGAAGCACTTAACAATATAGCATGGAATAAAACTATGCACTTTAACTAATTATGGTTTGTAAGGTTTTAAGATAACAATTGTCATTTAAACATGGTAGAACAATAAGAAGATGAAATCATAAGTTGCATCAATGGATCATAACATTTAAGGAGCACTTAGAATAACATTCATGTAATTAAAGCTTTTAAATGGGCTAATCACTTTTAAGCCATTAAATAGTACTCATCAGATGATTAGAACCAAGACATACAAATTATACACTTGTAAACATGTTAAACTGACCTCGGGTAAGCCCTGAAGTATGCGTCCAACATAGTGGACGCACTTTAAAACGTAATGCACAGCGAATACTGGAGAAAATAGTGAATAGTCAAAATTGCATCCACATGCATGGCCGCGTTCATGATTGAATCGCGGTGGGGGATAAGGGCACATCTACGAAAAATTATTAAAAAAAAAGTTGGGTGGGAAAACGCTCTGAAACGCATCGGGGTCGGACGCCGCGATTCAGAGCGGCCCAGACTCCCAGGTGGCACGTAAACCCACACAAGGCATGGACTTGGTCAACCCCCAAATCACATCCAGGCATAAGGATGCCTTTCATGGGATCGCGTCACCCCTGGGTGGCGCGATACAAGGCCCTTGAATTGCGTCCACCTGCATGGACGCGGTTCAGGGTCAGACCGAAAACTGAGAAAAATTGCGCTAAGGGGGGGTTTGATCATGAAATGCGTATATCTCCTAAAATAGGCTCTTTGGACAAAAGTCTCATCATGAAAGTTGTTGGGAACATGGAATAGGTGCGAACCATGTTTTTTAAATAATTTTAAATCTCGAGATGTGTGATAAATCAAGATGAACAAGAAAAGACCCTAACATGCGCAACTTTGGCAAAACGCCTATAACTCATGATGTACTCATTGGAATTCGATGAAACCAGTGGGAAACGAAAGTTAACTTGATGCTCTACACATTGATATAGCATATGTTAAGGTTTGGCCTGAGAAAATCTACCTTCAAGGTTGAGGAAGTCATATTTTCCAGAAAACCTGTGTTCAGACCACTTGGAGGAAAACGCTTACTGCACCCGATCTACTGAATGAAAAATAGTCAAACTAGTGGGATTAGGAAGTAGACCCGACCCTCTTTCCAGGGGTATAAGCCTTGCAAGGTTTGGTTATGGTTTGACTCACCTTTGGTCAACCACAAGAAGGGTTGTCTGCACAGGTTGAAGCAGAACGCAGTAGGGAAGAAGCTCTGAGTTGGGGCAGTTTCCTCCTCCCTTGGGTGCTCAAGACCAGCCTCCCACAACCCCAACAATGTATATTTTTGTCCCCTAGTGTTTGGGTGAAGAGTATTTAAGCTACCATGGTGTTTAGGAGTCCTATTGTGACAAGGAAAGTCAAGTTGCGGTTTTGCCTTTTTAGTTTCCTAATTTGAGGATTTCATCCTCCATTTGAGCGTGTGAGGCTTTAGGAAACCTCCCACCATGGTTAAGCACGAATTTGGGTTGCCAAGAATGCATGCTCTCATCCCAATTCAACTCTCATTGCCACTTTCTAATTTCAGCTTATTTAAGCTACGAATTTCCATGCATTTTCTTGCTTCATTTAATTTTTGGGTCAAATGTTGTCCATTGGCCCAATTATGATATTGGATCATTAATATATAATGTTGGACGTCTCTCCAACATTTTTATTAAATTTTTGGTTGCGTCGTATTTCCGTGTTAACAGTTTTCCGACTTGTTTCCTAATTTGGATAATCGGTCACAATAACTCTTAAACCTAGCCCAAATGATTTTTATTGACCCAAATCTCTTTATGGGTCATTAGAGGATATTATTTGAAGTCCCTATATGATTTTTATTAAATTTCCTGACTCATTCAAGTACATGTGATAATGATTTTTTGACTTATTTATGAATTACAATAATAAGTCACAAAACACTTTAAACATGGCTAATCCAATTTTTCTTGGCAAAATTTCATGATGGAACATTTAGGAATCATGTGTGAGGTTGATTTATAATATTTATGGAATTTTTCGATATGTTTTAGCACATACGATAATAATACGTATGTTTTAAATACTCTGATATTATGGAAATTATTTATTTCCATTTATTTGAATTTTTATGTAATTAAAATTTCTGGGGTGCTACACAGGCACACATTCACGCTGCACATCTGGCTCAGCTGTAGGCTCATGTTAGAATTGTTAGATAGAAGTAGCCTGTTTTTATTAAATGTGTGATTGTTATATGTGTTGCTTTTATTGTTTGTTGTAGCAAGCTCAGGCTCCAGCTCTATTTCCCCAGGAGCAAGGCCATGGTGGTCTATCCATCATGGAGAGATTCAAGAGGATGGCTCTGCCCTCTTTTAAGGGGGAGAGTCAGCCACTTTTAGCGGAGAGATGGATGAGGGAGATAGAGAAGATCATTCGATCCATTAGGTGTGCCGAGGACAAAGTTAGCTTGGCCTCCTATATGCTGCAGGTATCTATTAATTATGTAAGCATGCATTTGTGTTAAGTTTAGGTTTTGTCTAGATTGGTGCTTATGGCTTATACCTTACAGGAGAGAGCCGATGTGTGGTGGGTCTCTTTGCTTCGCACCAAGTTTGAGGATGGTGCTATCGAGGTGTCTTGGGAAGAGTTTATGAGGCTGTTTGGGGCCAAGTTCAATCCCGAGCATATCCAGGACAAGATGGAACGGGAGTTCCTTTCTCTTACTCAAGGCTCCATGATGGTGTTAGAATATGAGGCCAGGTTTACTGAACTATCCAAGTATGCTCCTCACATAGTTGCTGATGAGCCTAGGAAGGCGAAGAAGTTCGTGATGGATCTTAAGCCATCACAGAGGCCGAGGTTTGTGGCGTTTGACCACCGAACCCTTGATGAGGCTCTCAGTGCTGCGTGCAGGCAGGAGAGAGAGATGGAGCAGTATCTAGAAGAGAAGAAGGCATTGCACAAGAGATCTACGCTACCTTTCCAGTGGCAAGACAGAAAGAAGGCTGTGTACCAGTCACCGCAGTGCCCAGTGGCAGCTAGTAGTCAGCAGGCAGTTGCACCGCGGTCCCCCAGCATCAGGCCCAATGGCAAGAAGGAGTGCCCTCACTGCGGAAGAGCACATGGTGGTACCAAGTGCTGCAAGTTAGCGAGGAAGTGTCTCAACTGCGACAGAAGCGAGCATCAGATTAGAGATTGTCCCAGGCTACAACAGGGTATTCAACGTGGAGCGCCAGCCCCAGCAGCGGTAGTAGCAGCAGCACCAGCGATGGGAAGACCAGGAAGGCCTCAAGCCCAAGCTCTAGTGTTTGCTTTAGCGCGATAGGACGCAGAGCAGGCAAAAAACATCATGGAAGGTACAATTCTATTCATGGGTGTGTACGCTTGGGTGTTATTTGATACAGGTGCCACTCACTCGTTCATTCCCGAGCGGTTTGCGAAGCAGTTAGCTTTAGAGTCAGGAGTAGAGGCTGAGGAGTTAGATGTTCCTTTGTCTGTGCACACACCAGCAGGAACGATATCGACTAGGAAGTGTATTCCGTCTTTACCAGTGTGCATTGAAGACCGAGGCTTAGATGGGTGCTTCTTTTTACTTAGTCTAGGTCTGGATTTGCTAGAGGAGCACTATGCTTTGGTAGATTGTCTTGGGAAGAAGATTACTTTCCGTATTCCTTGTAAGGATGAGTTTTCACATCCATTGCCAAGGAACTTTACGGGAAGGTTTGTGATCTCTACCATGAAGGCGATGAGGATGGTGAACAAGGGATGTGACTCTTTTCTTGCCAACGTGGTCTTAGTACCAAAGGCTGATCAGTCACCTACCCTTGAGGAGATTGATGTAGTGCAGGAGTTTCTAGACGTATTTCCTGATGATTTGTCTAGTTTGCCACTAGTTAGAGAGATAGAGTTTACCATAGAGTTGCTTCCAGGCACATCTCCTATCTCTAAGGTTCCATATCAGATGGCACCTGTGTAGTTAGCGGAGTTAAGGAAGCAGTTGCAGGATTTGCAAGACAAGGGATTTATTCACCCTAGTGTGTCAACATGGGGCGCACCTGTGTTATTCGTGAAGAAGAAGGATGTTTCCTTCTGGTTGTGCATTGATTATAGAAAGCTCAACCAGGTGACTATGAAGAACAAATATCCCTTATCGTGGATTGATGATTTGTTCGATTAGCTATAGAATGCATCAATGTTCTCTATGATTGATCTGCAGTCCGGCTATCATCAGTTGAGGATTCAGAGTGAAGATGTGTCCAAGACGGCCTTTAGGAATTGTTATGGGCATTATTAGTTTTTGGTGCTTTCATTTGGTCTGTTTAGGCCTTATTTGGATTGTTTTGTAGTGGTGTTTATTGACGATGTGCTAGTCTATTCCCCTGATGAGGCTACATATCGTGATCATTTAAGGGTGGTTCTGGAGGTTCTCCGAGAGCACAAGCTATATGCAAAGTTCAGCAAGTGCGATTTCTTGATGCGCGAGGTTCATTTCCTTTGGCATGTCATCTCAGGCGCGTGAGTAATAGTTGATCCGGCGAAGGTGTAGGTAGTATTGGATTGGGAGATTCTAAGGACCCCATCGAAGATTCGGAGTTTCTTTGGTTTAGCAGGCTATTACTGGAGATTCATTGAAGGTTTTGCATCCATCGCCGCACCTTTGACTAAGCTAACCTGGAAGGGTGTAAAGTTTGTCTGGTCTGAGGATTGTGAGAGTAGTTTTCAGTTGCTGAAGGCGAAGCTTACTTCTGCACCCGTGTTGATCTTGCCAAGTGGTGTAGAGGGTTTTGCTATTTACTTGGATGCATCTCAAATCGGTCTTGGTTGTGTGTTGATGCAGCATGGTAGGGTAGTGACATATGCTTCTCACCAATTGAAAGGGCATGAGCGTAACTACCCGACTCATGATTTGGAGCCTGCAGTAGTGGTTCATGCACTGAAGATCTAGAGACACTATCTTTATGGTGTCAAGTTTGAGGTGTTCACTGACCACAAAAGTTTAAGATATCTCTTCTCTCAGAAGGGGTTGAACCTACGACAGAAGAGATGGATTGAGTTCCTAAAGGACTATGACTTTGAGCTTCAGTATCATCCAAGGAAGGCAAATGTCATAGCGGATGCTCTTAGTAGGAAGAGGTCTTCGCTCCAGCAGGCTTGGAAGATGTTGGAGGATGCAGCCTGTGCGATGACTGAGTTAGAGCCATTGTTGTGTCATGCTTTCGTGGCTCAGTTGTCTATTCGGTCAACTGTTTTGGATGAGGTGATCGGGCAGCAAAAGGCCGACCCTAGACTCCAGGAGTTGGTGGGCAAGGCAGGCATTGCTCCAGATGAGGACAATGTTATTAGATTTCAGCACCGAGTTTGTGTTCCTGATATTGTGAATGTACGTGAGTGTGTATTAGTAGAAGCTCACAGGTCAAGATTCTCTATTCATCTAGGCAACACTAAGATGTACCAGGATTTGAAGAGATCTTTCTGGTGGTCTGGCATGAAGAAGGATGTGGCTGAGTTCGTATCCAGGTGTTTGGTATGCCAGTAAGTGAAGGCCGAGGGTCAACGACCATCTGGTCTTATGCAGAACATGGAGATCCCAGTATGGAAGTGGGAGGCTGTCACTATGGATTTTCTGACAGGTTTGCCCAGATCAGTGAAGGGCAATGACTCGATTTGGGTGATTGTAGACCGTTTCTCCAAGACGGTGCATTTCTTTCCTATGAAGAAGAAGTAGTCCGTGGAGAGTTTGGCTAGGTTGTATGTTTGTAGCATTGTGCATGGTGTGTCAAAGTCGATTATTTCGGATCGAGACCTAAGGTTTACTTCGAGGCTATGGAAGGGTCTTCAGGAGGCTTTAGGTTCCGATTTGAAGCTTATTTTGGCATTACATCCCCAGACATATGGCCAGTCCGAAAGGACTATCCAGACGCTCGAGGATATGTTCAGAGCATGTGTATTGGACTGCAAGGGTGATTGGGAGCGTCATTTGCCTCTTGTGGAGTTCGCATATAACAACAACTTTCATGCGAGCTTTGGAATGGCTCCGTTTAAGGCTTTGTATGGGCGGCCCTGTAGATCTCCTTTGTGTTGGGAGGAGACAAGTGATAGGAAGTTGATTGGTCCGGAGTTGGTGTAGGAGACTTCAGATAAGATTCAGCTTATCAAGCAGAGGCTTACTACGGCGCAGGATAGGCAGAAGAGTTACGCTGACAACAGGAGGAAGGATTTGGAGTTCGAGGTTAGTGAGCATGTTTTTCTGAAGGTTTTGCCAACCCGAGGCGTTGTCAGGTTTGGCAGGCATAGTAAGTTGAGTCCTAGATTCATTGGTTCGTTTGAGATTCTTAGGCGAATGGGCAGTGTGGCATATGAGCTAGCTTTACCCCCAGCATTAGCGAGTGTGCATCCTGTATTCCATGTATCAATGCTCAGGAGGTATGTCTGAGATCCGTCACGTATAATTAGTCACGAGCCAGTGGAGATTCAGCCGGATCTGTCATATGTTGAGCAACCTATAGCTATCCTTGATCGGAAGGTTCAGCATCTCAAGAACAAGAGCATTTCGTACGTGAAGGGGCTTTGGAGGAACTTCTCGCGGGAGGAGGCTACATGGGAGCTTGAGGATGCCATGACGAAGAAGTATCCCCATTTGTTTGGTTAGTCTCATTCTAACTTCGAGGACAAAGTTTTCTTTTAGGGGGAGAGGGTGTAAGGCCCTCGAACTTTGTTCTTTTATTTAGACTTAGTCATATGGTGATTAGTTGCTTTGTCTATATAATTATGTGTATATGCATATATATATATTTATTTATTTATTTATGTACATATTGTATTAAAATGATGTTGTACATATGTATATATATGTTTATTTATGGACATATTGTTTTATTTACGTTGTACATGTTGCATTTGAATAATGTGGTGTACTATGTATGTAAATTACAGGGTGAATGCATGTTTAAGTGATTTTATGTGTTCTGGCCGAAAGGCCAATTAACGTCAACATGCATTGACGTTTAAGGGAAGGTCGGCGTCTAGATCAATGGACGCTGACTCCCAGTAAATGGCAACAATATGGCCATTTATTTCCCAGAAATTGTGCCATTTCAGATCGGGAAACGACCACATTTTCTCCGGTTTTGGTTTTGGAAACTACCTCCCAACTGCAGGATTTCCACCTTAATGCGTATCCCGATCCCCTTAGCTTATAAAAACACCAGATTAGGGCGAAGTTAGGTCTTTTGGGTTCTTGAGAAACCCTAGAGCTCTATGCGAAAAACCTAAACTTTGAAGGCTTTGATCTGGCGTTTATGTGCGTCTTCCGGTGACCTGTATCGACTGAAAGATACTCTGAACATTAGTGAGGCTTCCCCGACCCTCGTGTGTGACCTACATCGACACAAAGACCAGATCTAGGAGGATTTGGAACACCTTCTCGGCTTGGCCGAGGTGGGCATCATTGGCTAATTAATCCCATTCTACAATTTTTAATAGGCAGCTAATCGAGGGATCTCATCCCTACTCAAGTCTTCTATGTCCTAGGATTTTAAGTGATTTTTCCTCGTGTCGTGGAACCCCTAATTCGTCAAGTTTTGTGCGATCAGTCTGCACTTCTGCAGACACGAACTAAACGGCAATCTTGCTGTCATCAAGATCTTGAGTTGGCAGCAACATCATGTGCCGTTAACCCTGTTGGCGGCAACCCCCTTGCCACCAAGTTCGTCATTTTTTCACAGAACCCTAATATTCATATATGTATGATTATATTCGGACTTGCGGTTGTCTCTGCATGCTGTGAGATTTATGTTGGGTCAGGTACGATCAGTAGGTCATGTCATGAGGATGTACCAAATTTCGGTAATTAGTTTTAATTTTTAAAATTTCTGTAATTGGGTTGTGAGCATGATCTGACCATGATTAATCTTGTATAAATAGATCCGTTGTGGACTAGGGTTATATAAATTTTCCCTATTCATATGATGACTGTTTTCATGTTTTGAAACTGTTAGATATGACTATTTTACTATGAAACCTGATTAAGTGTAATTCTTGACAAATATGCCTAAAATCTATTTTAATTATTATAATTAGTTTACATATCTGAAAATTTTGAAAAATTTAGCATGTGAAATGTTATCTATTTAGAACATGTGATAAAAATTTCATTCTCTTTTCATGACATTAGGTATAGTTATCAGTTTAACAATGAAAAATTTACCATGTTGAGTATGTTAAGTTTAATCTTGTATGATTCAGTGATTAGCTGCATGATTAGGACTGTGATATGAGTTATTTGTCACTGCGAATAGTAGCATCAAGTAAGGTAAACTGAAGCATGTGTAATTGTGTAAAAGTGAATGTAATTGTGTTAAATGGTGCATGAGAAATGTGTAAACAATGTGATACAGTGAAATCTGAAGATTGTGCCGATATTGACACTGCTACCTTAGAGGGCTGTGGAGCTGTACTATAGTAAAGTCCCTATGGGAACGCTCATGTGTTGTGATATCCTATGGGCATTAGGATGAAATCCTGGAGGTGGACAAGTACCACTGGTTAGGGTGGGGAGGGCTTCTCCCGGTTCTGTGTAGTTAACCAAGATCTGTCACTGTGTTGCCTAGGTGATGGATATGTGTATGTGTTATGTGTGTCCTTCTATATGGTGGTTTGGACTATGTGTCACGGCAATTAAATGTAAAAGTGTAAACATGTGAATTGTGCTAATGTGAAAGATGAGCATGTGAAAGTGTTAAATGAATGTGTTAGCTTGTAAATAGATGTGAACTTGTGTACATGTGATTTATTTATATGAAAACAGCAAGCTAAACATGTAATTAAGTGTAGTGACTATATGTTAAAATGCTTAGATACCATGCTAGGATTGTTAATTACCCTGTACATAACTCCATGATCTAATTTGGTAGAATTGTGCAATAATATGAATAGAGTTTGAATTATAAAGCATGTTACATGTTATGTGTAGGAAGCATGTGTAGGATTATTATGTTATATTGCCAAATGTTATAAGTATGAACCATGTGTTTCACCTTATTGATAAAAGACTAGCATGTGTGCGTGATATGTGTATGGATGCCATCCTTGGATTGCTTGTTGGGTCTTTTTAGACTCATACTTGCTTCGACGTACAGGTGTGACAGGTGTCCCCACACTTGAGGAGGACGTAGAGAAGAGCGACTCCGAGCGCGAGGAGTAGCTTCATGTGTGGACCTTGTTACTACATTGTTACTCTCTTTTCATTAGTATGTAACCCATGAAATTGTAAAATTCATGTGGACAATGTATGTTATTTAGAATTGTAATAATGTGGACATTAGTATTTCTTTTATTATTATATAGACTGTGGATATGATGATGATGATGGAATGAGAATAATCATTTTTTTAATTCCATTGTACTCTTTTATTATTCATGTGCATATCAACCTATCATTTAGTGTTGGGTCAATGTTCCACTATGATGACGCTCATTATATCGACGTGGATTGGTATAATCGTACCGGTATGAGGAGGGTCGTTACAGAATCTGTGGGTCCTATCATTTTTGAAAGATTTGCAAGACTCATGGCTAGGATATTTGTTCAAAGGGGAACTCCTGTTGCCTTCGATAGATTCATCTTCATAGAATATCAAAGAGGATTCATCAAGTCATCAGTCTTAGCACCTATACTTTCAGAGTCTGAAAGATTTGACAACTCTGAATGGTGCAAAGCTTATCTTGAGGCAGCCCTCTAGCTTGAGCAACTGAATTCATCCCTGCACAAGACAAATCAGTTGATTCTCTCTCCAAAAAAAATCATGGACCTCAACTCCATAAATCTGGTTTCAGATCTCTATTCTATCTGGATTGAGAGATATAAGAACTTTATTCCCTTGAAGAATGATTTTCTTGATCACAAGCTCCACTACCCTCATTCTATTGATAAATTTCTTCAGCATGCCAGCTTTGGAACTACTGGACCCTACAAGTCATCCCTTAGCAATCAGGAGTATACTTCTTTCATTGAAGAACAGTGATTACTTCACATCAAGAGACTTAGTCCAGAAATGGGGCCCTCTTACAATATTAGTTGGGGTATCTTTAGAAATCTTTTTGAAGAGTAGGAAGTTCAAGCTTGGCAGATCATAACTCGCCATGCTTCTAGATTGTCTCCTGCCTTCTACATGCCTACCCCCTCTAATGAATGAAATTTCATTTCTTGGCTCCATTTATCTTTGTCTATCTCTCAATTTTTTCTGTCTATCTACTTCTTTTACTTAATGACAAAAAGGGGGAGAAAAATATTCTGAAATACATACCTTAAGAAATTTTCGCAAATTTATTTCAGCCTTTTATATATATGCAACTCTCTATGTTTTGTCATCACCAAAAAGGCGGAGATTGATGATCAGTCCATCTCCATGTAATTTATTATTAATTATATGTATTTTTGGTGATTAACAAAATCTTGAAAAATATTTCCTAACAATATTTTCTGAAGTTTATCCATACGCAATAATTCAAGCAAAATTTGTATGTTGTCTACACACAATGCTATTTGAAGTTCAATGTATATATTTTGTCTAAGTACACAACGACTTCATAGAAACATCGATTTTGTTTCACTTAAAGATTGACTTCATCGCTACAATGATTTTATAGAAACATCGATTTTGTTTCACTTAAACATCGACTTCGTCACTACAATGACTTCATAGAAACATCGATTTTGTTTCACTTAAACAACGACTTCGTCGTTACAACGACTTCATAGAAACATCGATTTTGTTTCACTTAAATATCGACTTCATCGCTACAACGACTTCATAGAAACATCAATTTCATTTCACTTAAACAATGACTTGGTTGTTACAACAATTTGGTTGCTACAATGATTTTGCTTCACTTAAACAACGACTTGGTTGTTACAACGACTTCATAGTATCGATTTCATTGAAACAACAATTTTGCTTCACCTAAACAACGATTTGGCTACTACAATGATTTCGTTTCACTTAAACAACGACTTGGTTGTTACGACGACTTCATAGCAATGATTTCATTGCAACAATGATTTCATCTCACTTAAACAACGATTTGGTTGATTCATTGACTTCGCTTTACTTAAACATCAATTTCTCTATAACAATGACTTCATGTCTACAACAACTTCACTCAAACATCGACTTCATATGAAACAATGATTTCATCTATATAATGACTTCATGGTTATATTGACTTCATTTCAAACAACGATTTCCCAGCACTACGACTTCAATTAAACGACGACTTTGTAGAAAACATCGATTTCATTAATACTTGGATTATGCCCACATCGACTTAATTTCAATATGGATTACATTCTCACTTGACTTATGATTATATAATTGATTTAATATCAACATCGACTCTCTCTTGGTACAGCCTGTCTAAATACATCATTTAATGATTACATTTTAGATAGTTGTCAATCATTCTCATTTAAATTCTTTGTTAATCATTCTTTAGTTACATTCCACATGATATTCAAATGAATTTCAAATCTTTGTGGATTTCAAGTTTTCCCGCAAAAACATGTTGTATCCCATGTTCTCTAACATTTATTGTGACAGTGCAAACCTTTGCACAATATATCATTTACCTATCTTGCCTATAACACACAAAGTCACAATGACAGAATGGCATTTCCCTTCTAGTGTATCTTTATACAGCACAACTGTTAATGTTGATTGACAGTTAGACAAAGATAAGTTGTCTATATGTCAACATTTATTATGTGCAGGGTTTCCACTGGAAACGCATGTCTCAAAGATGGACCTGTCAACCTGACAAAAGGATAGAAGATTCAGTCAATATTTCCTTGAGTATGTGTGTCTATCCGAGCATTAATGGCTGCAGGCTCACTTGCTTTTATCTTCAAACCAGACACTCTAACGGGCATGAAGATGTGAGACAACGGATATTTCAACGGATACTTCAACGGTCAAATTATTTCAAAGAAGATAAAAGAAGACTGGTGACTCCAAGCTCATTCCAACTTTTTCACCCTTGAGAAGATTGAACGTCATGGTAACCTGTAGAACAACAAGAGCTAGCTCGTCCATTCCAACTTTCTATAGCTCCTTACTCTATGTAGAATATTGCATTGCTTTTGAGAGCTTGCGTTGATCTGAGAGAGTCCATTTGTGATAATCTTGTGTCTCTCAGACTTCGCCTCAGATCAAGCAGTGATTATAAGCTTGGTCTTGGGGCCTTTCTCTTTCAACTCATTTTTCTGTGAGCATTCCTCTTCGGGTGTAAAGAGAAGACCTGTTGCATCAGGTGGAGCGATCCCTCTTCTGGTAGAGATGAGAAGGCCAGCTATTGTTGGATGTGTAAGTGTCCTTAAGGGGGACTGTACCCTTGTTTAGTGGAATCCCAAGTTGTTGCTTGGGGACTGGACATAGGACTCCTTGGGATACGAGATCCGAACTAGGATAAAATTTCATGTTGTTTGTGTGATTGTTCTCTTTGTTTTGATTAACAATAACTCTAACTATCGATCTTAGTGTTTTCCATCAAGTGTGTTTATTTACAAGAATTATTGTAAGAAGAGTTTTTAGCAATCCATTCCCCCCCCCCCCCCTCTGGGCTTGCCATCTGGGCAACATGACGTCTTACCCTCGACCCAAGTCCAGACCTCCACGTCTCGTCAGAGTGGGGGTAGGAACACAAGGTAACCACAACAGTAACCGTCGTAGTCTTGCCGGACTATGGTCCCATGCCTGACCTCTCTACGTGGTTCCGAAACCATAAAGAGTGAGGTAGTGAGAAGATGGACTAGCTGGCCTGCACCGGGAAGAACTCTGAACGACCTCGACATCCCAGACCAACTACAAGAGCTCTGCGAATGACTCGATGCTGCTGTCCTAATTACCTTTTTCCCCTCCGCTCCAGAGTCTGTGACTCGAGCACACCCATCACGTGGAGTACTCCCTCTACGTGCGCACGGGGACGTGGGTCTCAGGTAAACGATAGCAACCTCTCATGGAACAAGCCCTCAAGTGACGAGCATCGGGCGAACGACTAGTGTAGGACCATACTATGAACTAGCACTGGTGCTACGGGTATAGAAAGAATGAAGAATGGCGAAGACTCAATGAGAAATGGACTTCGCATGAACTTACCTGAATCTGTTATTATCGTGACGCCCATGGCTGTCGCGACGCCAAGACCGGCCGCAACAGTGTCACGATGCCCTAAGGCGTCGCAATGATGTTGCGGCGCCCATGCCCGCCATGACATCCAAGGCTATCGCACTCAGCGCATGCGTCGCAACATCATCGTGACCCTTAGGCCGGTCACGATCTCACACAGTGGGGGTCCCAGTACAGTCCTCCCGAGGATCACCCCAAAAACCATAAAACTAACACCATTCATTGGAAGGGAGCATGGAGACACTAGGCAAGCATGTAGACAAGGCAAACCACCCTCAACCCCATGAATCATGCATTAAACAAGAAGATCCTATGCTCAAAGAACCTCTCCATCAACGAGGCATGGATCCCTCACTCCCAACCCCAATCATGGCAAACAACAAGAGACACAAGGGGGAGGGGAGCATGCTAGAATGAGAGGGAGAAGAGAAGTACCTACCTTAAAGAGTAGAGCCAACTCGTTGGGGCCTTCTCGTAGGAATGGCCACCACCTCCTCGCTCCAAGCACCACACAGACGTCGCCTACATGAAGAAGACGTCACCTCCTCCCCATGAGCACCACGAACAAGCCGGAAGAAGCAAGAGAGCTCGGGAAAAGAAGAAGGAAGAAGAAGAATGTAAAGGAGAAAGGGGAAGGGGGAATGGGCGTCTGCCTCGGTTTTGAAACGACGGCCCCAGAATGTGACGGGTCAGGGTGGCGCGATAAGAACCTTGTTGCGACGGCTCCAGAGGTCACCATACCATGTCACGACCGACCCCCAGGTCGCGATCCCAGAAGTGGTCAAACCAAGGACCGGTTAAACTAGAATGTGACGGCCTACCAGGTCGCGTCAACGCTCTATGCGCCTGACACCCAACAAGGCCATTCTGACATGGAAGGAGAGTGGTCAGAATGGTAAGAATGAAGTCGCGTCGCCTCCAGACGGCGCGATAAGAACACGATGCCTCCAAACGACACATCAAGGATGTTGTAGACGCGAGATTTGGCCCATCCCCGCGTGATTCCATGGCCCAATAAGGCTCGTTTGACCGTTTGCTGACTTCCCTCGGATCCCATGTAGACGGCAGCATCGATTGCCGCTGATCACATGTTGGCGGCAATCCCCCTGGTCGTTAACTCAAATTGGCGTCCATATCGGTTGACGTCTGAATGGGGTTCGCGGCATCATCGTTTAACGTCAACCTGGTTTACTTGGTCTGTGCAACTGCCCATGATTCCAGCCCACTAGTGCCATTCTCTCGGCCATGCAACGCATAGAGCCATTCCCAACGGGCAAATGGGCCACCTTGGCACCCCCTTGACCCTGTAAAAATTCTATGTGGCCCCCTCTCATTGGTTCAAGCCTTAATACTTGGATTGCCACTTGTACAAGTGTATTTCTTCACACTTGAGCATCCAAGGCTCCTCACCTCCGACCCCACTACCTATATAGGTCATACCTCGGCCTTCTAACCAAGGGGGGAGATGCTGGACGTCGATGCCATGCTACTTGGAGAGAAGAGAGAGAAAACCCACTAAAAGCTTCCAACCCTTGTCTCCTCTCTCCCTCTCAACTATTTGAACGTCCGGAAGGCTTCATCAAGTGTTGGAGAAGTCCACTAAGGCGCCATCAACCACAGCGATGATGATCATCTCCCTCCTCTTTCTCTTTCCCTTTTCTCTTTCTTAGTTCTTGCATGTCACTCACACACTCACACACACCCTAGGCCCGTAGGGCACCTTCCTACACACCTAGAAAGGGGTTTCCCAACCAAAAATGGAGGGAAGAAGGGTGGTCATAGCACTTGGCCACCCCTCTTCTCAAGCCTATAACCGGTACGGGACTCTCTTTTTGGGCCTTTTCTCTTCGTTTTGGACGTTCACTACACTTCTTAGAGTCTTTCTCTTGTGGCAGGAACACTTGGACAAGACCGTGGAGCTTCCTCTCCTTGGCCGGCTGAAGAGAGGAAAGTTGGAGCCCCATCATCATCCTATTGCCCAGTTGACGAGCCCAGAGGGGGGGTGAATGGGTCTTTTAAAATTAATCTATTAATATCTTTAAATCAATAACATTCACACAACAACGTTCTTCGATAGAGATTAGTAGCAGTTAGTTAGTAAGAGAATCACACAAGGAAAACAATCACACAACACAAGAATTATCCTAGTTCGGACCTCCTTTCCTTAGGAGTCCTACGTCCAGTCCCTGAGCAACAACTCAGGATTCCACTACTAGGGTACAGTCCCCCTAAGGACGCTACAACACCCAGCTCAGCTGGTCTTCCTTCACACCCGAAGGGAAATAACACCACCCTGGATACCCCACCAGGTCTTCCCTCACAACCGAAGGGAACAACACCCTGGATACCACCAGGTCTTCCTTCACAACCGAAGGGAACAACACCAAGAGAATGAATGAAATTCAAGCCCCTAGATCAAGCTTTTGACAACTGAGAGGAAGAAATTTAAGCTAAGCACACTCTCAGAACTACACAGGCTCTCTCAAGATTTTCACAAACTAGTGGAGAGCAAAGAGCAAAAAGCTAAGAGGAATGAGGTTCGTGGCTCTGGACTTCTTGCAGAAAAGTTTTGAATGCTTGAATACTTGAATAATTGAATCATTGAATCTTTTCTTCACTTCTCTTGTATTTATTTTTCTTTTGAAATATGTCCGTTGAAGTAATTGTTGTGACTCTCTCTTGAGTAGTCGTTAGACTATTTGACATTTGGAAACTTCAACTATCTTTTATCCATTTGAGTACGCAAAGAGATAGGGTCTTCTGACATCTAGGTCCAACGTTGTATGACAGAAAGTCTTCAGGACCTTGCACACATTAAATGCTAGACAGTAGACAACTCAAACTATCTCTTGTTGTCAGTATACATTGATGTGAGTATTCACTAGAGTAGCAATCTCAATAGCTTGTTTTAAAAGATGTATACAGAGTAAGCACAATATTGGACGATATTGTCTGCATGCATGCAGAGATACGTTCAGAACTCATAAATGCAGGAGTGACAGATAGATATATTCGTGACTTTGACTAGTCAATGCTTCAAGAGATAAGATAAAAATCAAGTTGATATTAACTGTAAAGTTGATGTCTATATGACTTATGAAATCGTTATGAATACCAACAAGTCATTATACAGAGCAAATCGTTGTGAGCACTTATCAAGTCGTTATGAATGCTAACAAGTCATTATAGAGAGCAAATCGTTATAAACACTTATCAAGTCGTTATGAATGCTAAAAAGTCATTATAGAGAGAAAATCGATATAAACACTTATCAAGTCGTTATGAATGCTAACAAGTCATTATACAGAGCAAATCATTGTGAGCGCTGAAAGAAATCTTTGTGCAAAGCAAATCGTTATGAACGAGCAAGTCATTGTGAGTTCTAAAGAAACTGTTACGGCAACTTATGAAATCGTTACAACAAGCAAGTCGTTGCGAGTTCTAAAGAAGTCGTTACGGTATCTTATGAAATCGTTACAACAAGCAAGTCGTTGCGAGTTCTAAAGAAGTCGTTACGGTAACTTATGAAATCGTTACAACAAGCAAGTCGTTGCGAGTTCTAAAGAAGTCGTTATAGTAACTTATGAAATCGTTACAACAAGCAAGTCGTTGCGAGTTCTAAAGAAATCGTTGCGATAACTTATAGAGTCGTTATGACAGGCAAGTCGTTGCGCTTTCTAAAGAAATCGTTGCGATAACTTATAGAGTCGTTATGACACGCAAGTCATTGCGCTTTCTAAAGAAATCGTTGTGATAACTTATAGAGTCGTTATGACAGGCAAGATGTTGCGCTTTCTAAAGAAATCGTTGCGATAACTTATAGAGTCGTTATGACATCGACTTGATTGAAACAACATGACTTTTCGGTCTTATAAGGAAATCGTTATGAATTTCAACAGAAATCGATATGAACTTAGAGAAATATCATGTTGAAAAGATTAAAGCTTCAGAGAAGTAATGCATACCTTTATTGGCTTGATTGACCTTGATATTTTTCCTGTACTTTAAGACTTATGAAATATTCATTAGATATTATTTATAAAAACTAGTTTAGTTTTGTTAATCACCAAAATACATTAAAATTACATGGGGACAGACTGATCATCACGTCCGCTACGCGAGGCAGCAACACCGACTTGATCACAACTCTCCTTGGGCACAGGTAAGGCCCTGGCGATCGCAACTCTCCCTTTACTTCACTGGTTTTCTTCTTCTCCTCCTCATTTAACTCAGTCAAACGGGAGTCAAAGGAGTCAACCAATACCCGTTCATCGCCAATGAGGGAGCGGCGACGTTCGTGCACCTACCGGAGGATCCACAGTCGCCGGAGTGCGGTGAACACAGCATCCACAACCTCTTCTTTGGCGATCGCGATGGGACCACTGCTGCTACCACGATTTCAGTCTTCACCCAGGTAAACGGCAAATGATCCTGCCATTTACCTAGGTAAATGTCCGGATTTCCTGTCGTTTATTTCTCATTAGCATCCATTTCTGTAGCGTCCATCGATCAGGTCATTTTCTGTTGTCTGAGGAATTAACGCCGACAGTATTGCCGTTTATTTCCCAGAAGCTGTTTTGGTCTATTTTACTCTATTTTTTTCTTTCTCTTTGCTTCCTGCCTGATCACTAACGGTCCTGAGTCACGAGGTGGGTCCCCTTTCTCATCTATTCTAGCCTCACCACACATTTTAGGATAGCCCCTCCTGGTTTACAACCTTTTATTTGGGGATTCCCTCTCGGGTAAATCGGGTTGGTTCCAAGGGGAACTCTATAAGTCCCTAAATTCTGTGGATTCCCTCACGGTACGGGGCAGGAGGACCTCTACCTTCCTACTTAGTCCGCCTATTCAACAGGTTTTGAGTGAGGAGTGAGAGAACTGGCCTTATCAAGTCTAACTAACACACAATTCCAACATCTAAAATTTTGGGGACGTTGTTTGACAACATTGTTTGGTACAAATTTAAATTTATCCTCATAACAATGAAGTTAAATCAACTTAATCCTCTTAAAATCAGTAGGTTGTGTGTTGCTAGATGGACTCTTGGTTGAACTCCGCCAATATGACTAACAATCCGGCATTTGAATATGATGATAACATTAACGATGAATTTGTCGGAATGGTGAATTCTAACATGCAGCCTGAAGAGTCTGTCCAGTCTTCCTCTCAGGCCGACAATAAGGGGAGTGTGAGTCTAAGTGTCAACCCTACATATGCCCAAGATGTTCAAGAAGACCCTGAATTCTCCAAACTCCTCTCCCGCTGTTTGCCCGAGGACATCGTCTCCATGCTTTATAAGCATACCGTCCAGGCAGTAGTCTCTTCTTCCTCTCCATCCCCTACTCCTTTCCATGCTTCCTCATCTAGGCCCGCTCCTAGACCCGACACTCCTTCGCGGGTTCCTATCTCCCCCATTCCCATTTCCACTCTGATTCCTCCCACTCCTTTGCCTACTTCTATCCCAACTCCTCCTCCCATCTATCCATCTCATGTTCAGCCGACTCCATTCGCTCAATCTGAATCCATCTCTCAGTCCGAGATGGAGGTCCTCATTAGGAAACTCTTAGAGGAGTCTTTGTCCCTCTCCAAGCCTCACTCTGTCCAGAACTATTGCAAGCTCCCTAATGCTTATTTTCCTTCAGGTTTCAAGGCTTCGAAATAGCGCAAGTATGATGGGACCACCGACCCCCAATTCCATCTTGCCGGCTTCACCATGGATTCCCATCGGTGGCTATACAATCGGGTCCTCTTAGTCTACCTCTTTCAACAATCGTTAGAAGGGGAGGGTTTGAGATGGTTCACCGCCTTACCCACATCGGATCTTGTTAATTTTGACATAGTCTCCGAATGCTTCATCTCTCATTTCTCTTACATGGCCACCCAAGTCCCCACACTCCCCGACTTGGTGGCGGAAAAGATGAAGCCGGATGAAGACTTTGTCACATTCGCCAACCGATGGAGATCCATGGCCTCAAGGACCGACATCCCCATCCTGGAGTCCCAAGCCATAATAATGATAGTCACCAACACCACCCCTTTGCTCCGATCCATTCTGATGCTTAGTGAGTTCCCCTCCATTGCACATCTTTATAACCGAGCTAGGGTGGTCCAAAATCAAATCAAGGACTCCTCCCTTCCGCCATTCTTTGAAGGGAAGCCCAAGGGACGCAAGGCTCCCACGGTACCTACCACCGAGGGGGTGATCGTCAATGATTCCATTAATGCTTGTTGTCAGCCGTTGAGGCCTCCTAACCAAACCTCCAATCCTCCTTCCAATCCTCACCAATTCCCATCACATCCCTCTATGCCCTATTCAACTCCTCCTCCATCTTCCGGCTATACTCGCCCCGGTCCCAAGCGATCTTACTATCCTGTTCTCCCAGAATCCCTCGGGGACATTTTCTTCGCCCTTATGTCATGCGATGCCATCCAACTTCCACCAGAAAAGGAAGATGTGCATTAGAGGGTTGATACCTCAAATTACTGTCCCTATCATAGGTCCCCCGGTCACGAAATCCACAATTGCTTCACTTTCCGTGACTGGGTGTATGATTTGAATGAGCAGGGTACGATCAATTGGGACGATGTCAAGGTCGCCATCTCCAAATCAAGGTACACAGGACGAGATCTAGGTATTGTGCAAAACTCCCTCCCCAACCACCACAACAACAACAACTCATCTTCCTCCAAGTCCCAGGAAAGGGTCAACACTATGACATGCCCAGAACCTCGGGTTGCGAGAAGAAAACAATGTTGGGGGGTAGAAGGTTTTGAGGAATGGTACCTGTGCCCTTCTGAAGAGTCCTAGGAACCTTCCGCCATTGAAGAAGTACCTAGTAAAGAGAAGGACATAAAGCAAGATAACCAATCAAGCTAGGGGCATCCATTCATAGCTCAACTCAATCCCTCTCCCTCTCCCGAATTTCCAAGCCATCCAATCCAATTCCCAAGCCATTGCCAATCCAGCTCATTTTGTCACCAATCTTAAGAGCAACTTTGCAAACCGCCAATCCTCTCCTGCTAGAACCTGAATATCCGAGACCTATAGGATATGGGGCCATTGTTCCTTGGCAATCCATTTTCTTAAAGATGGTTCTTCCCGCTCCACAAGAGACTAAGCCAATCGCTCTTAGGTTGATGTGCCATGTTAGCTTATTTGCAAAGCTGGCACCTAGCTCATTCCCTGCATTGCTTGGTCCCCTTCCTCCCTTCTTCCCCTCGAGTCCTCGAGTCCCTCGATTCCATCTATGTTTGACCCTTTCAATAAGGACTCAAAGTGATTTGTTCTCCACTCAGTCCCTTGCAATATGCTTATCATCCAAAATCAGGGGCAACCTTTTCATTCCAGTCGGATCCATCTACCTCCTTTTCAAACAAGGTAATTTCAAGGGGCACGTTGGATACTTCATTATATGCTTTGGCTTTGACTTCAAGGGGCATACCGTTCTTTATATGGTCTGCTCTCTATTCTTATACCAACTTCATATCGGACCATCTTCAAATGATGGAATCTCTGTGAGGTGCAATTCCACTCGAGCTTGGGATCCACCATTTCAGCCCCTCACACTCCTTTCTCGAGGCCAATCCATACTGCTCAAGAGAACTTTATTCTTGCCTCTATCAAATTCAACCCCTTTCTCTGTGCTTGAGGGGGACCCTACTTCACCTACTCCTCCTAAGCCTCCCGACTTGTTGGAGCTCCTTTCCTTCCAACATTCTCCCTGTTATAAGGGGCATGCCTTTCTCCCATGGACCATGATGTTCATGGTCTGCTCTTTCATCCTTCCATTGTTTTACATTCTCCATCCGTACCTCACAAACATCGCCATCGCCGTCACATCCTTCCTTCTCGCCTTCTATCTCACCTTCTATTTCACCCCTCACCATTACCATTCAAGGTGGTTGTGCGAAAAAGGTAAATATTGGTTTGCAGGTGCCTCTTTGAGAACAAATCATCAATGAGGCCATCCTACTTCATAAGATTCATCTTCGACAATAGGTAGGAGGCCCAGGTAAGATCTCTACTCAGGGCATTCCGCTCGAGATGTTCTCGCTCATTGTACATACCATTTTCATAATTGTCCAATTTATGTTCTATCATTCCTCTTATTCAAAAACAAAAACAAAAAAAAAAAAAAAATCAATAGATTGGCAACTATTGTGGGTTTCATGTTAAAGAGTAAGAAGCACTTGAATGAACCAAGGACATTGATCTAGCAAAATCACGGAGATTTCTGACTGGCGTCACAACCAAGCTTTTGGAGAATAAATCAACATTCACACAACTCACTTCTTAAAAATTTGAGTCATCTCTCCAAGATAGTTATTTGTCTCAGGACATAACAAAGGTCACAATCCTCATTCTTCTTCCACTCGACGGATCGAGACATTCAACACCTTTAAACTGTTGAGGTTAGCAGTCAAGGCAACTTCCCCTAAGGTGAGACTAAGACACTAGAGCATGTGAAGTGGGCAGTGTCCCCGCAGGTAAACAAAAGAAAGAACAAAGAAAAAAATCAATCAATAGAAAAGAAAAATAGCCTAGTCATGACCGTGCCTGGAGATAAAATCCCCCATCTAGTTCAAAGTCAAATGCTTCATTGCTTGAGTTTTTCCCTAGCCGATTGCGGTAGGACAATACGGGTGCTCGGTAAAGTAGGGGTTGCCAGGTCCTGACACTGGGGTCCACAAAACACCTCACCTTGAGCCCGCTAAGCCACACATGGCCAGGTTCTCCCATCCAATTAGCAGCTTGCAAAAGTGTAGGGGCAAACAAGTAAAAAATTAGACAGTCTAAAATCACCTGAAGGGGCATGTTGTCAAGACTATCTCAGCTCATCAACTTAATGGTTTTGCTGATCCTCTCGAGAAGTTTATCCCCTTATTTCTTCCCTTCTTCCTTGAGGATTCCAAACCTCTGAGGTGTCTGAAGGACAAATTTCTGTTGAGGATGTCAGCTCATTTTTAAAATCACACTTTGTGTTAATCTGTTCACCAAGAGGCAAGGTGGTTGCCAAGAAGAATCTCTATGTTTCTGCTGGAGCAATTTCTCATTACTTCATCAGCCTCATACTCTTTCATTGCTTAAAGATAGTTGCCAAGTGTTGAAAAAAAAAAGGGGCAAATCATTCAAGCACACATTGCACAAGTGCCCCTAGATGGCTTCTCAATTGCTTTGCTTCCTGCTTAATGCGCTGGTATGTAAACGTCAATATTGGTTGTCGTCAGTCAGCTATTGACGGCTGCATATGTTGACGTCGACTCATGTAGATGGTGCATCATGTTGATGCCAACATGGTTGTTGGCGGCATGCGATCTGGACGTTAAAATGCCAGAATTTACAAAGCTTTATTGTTCATATGGTCATTATTTCTATATCTTGTGCTTCAAGTTGTCTTGCAGATATTTAAGGATAAGTCGCGCTCCAAATTCAGGAACACTCATGCGACCGTGAGTGTTACAAAGGTATGTCTAACATAGGACCCCACCAGAGGCGAATAACTTGGCGACTGTGAACCCCGAGTTCCCCTTTACCAAAAACCATGACGGGTTTGCGATCTCTTAGTTATTTATTGGCCTTAGAATTTTCCTCTGGTTCTAATTTGCATTTTAGATAGGAAACCCACACTAACATGCATTTAGGATTTCACTACTAACCGCTTTCTTTCTACCTCAAAAAAAAAAGGGGGGGGGGGGGGGGGGGAGATGTTCCTCAATCACTTTGTGGTTCCCCAGCTCAGGTAGCCTATTAGATCAACACCATTTTCTTGAATATTTGACCGATTTCGGGTCTTTGTTGTCCCCCTTCTCCACTTGTCCCACCGTGCATATCACAATTAATCAAGCAGCCTTGTTGAGTTCATGTGAACCTTCGCTAGTCATAAGCTTATTTTAGGACTTCAGGCATTCCAGACATTGATTCAAGTTAGAATCTTTTGATAGTCCTATGAGAGATCAACCAATCCTTGTCTCCACAACCCCCTAAATCTAGACAGACATCCTAATCAGGTCAGCGAGCTTAGACGAGGTCCGGTTATGAGACCCCCTCGATTCAACCATCATATTACAACTCCGTTGACTCAGACACACTAGAAACTAGTCAAAGTCCAACACGGCAATGCCACGGACCTTAACGTTGGGTTGCAGCTGTAGTTACACGGGTAGATAACCCTCCCTCTTATCCTCATTTGTCTCTCAGACGATTCGTCGCTTGTTTCTAGCCTAAATATTTTGTATGGCTTGCTAGAATTCCTATCCTCGGAGATGGCCCTTCCATTAAATCTCCGCGTCCTTTGTTTACCGAGACACCAACCTTTCAGTCCGCTCTGCTCCGTACAAGACCAGATGTCTCGGGGGGGCATTTGTAGACGCGAGATTTGGCCCATCCCCGCATGATTCCGTGGACCAATAAGGCCCGTTTGAACGTTTACTGACTTGCCTCGGATCCCATGTAGACGGTAGCATCGATTGCCGCTGATCACATGTTGGCGGCAATCCCCCTAGCCATTAACTCAAATTGGCGTCCATATCGGTTGACGTCTGCATGGGGTTGGCAGCATCATCGTTTGATGTCAACCTGGTTTACATGGTCTGCGCAATTGCCCGAGATTCCAGCCCACTAGTGCCATTCTCTCGGCCATGCAACGCATGGAGCCGTTCCTAACAGGTAAATGGGCCACCTTGGCACCCCCTTGACCAAGTAAAATCCTATCTGGTCCCCTCTCATTGGTTCAAGCCTTAATACTTGGATTGCCACTTGTACAAGTGTGTTTCTTCACACTTGAGCATCCAAGGCTCTTCACCTCTGACTCCACTGCCTACATAGGTCATACCTCGGCCTTCTAAGCAAGGGGGGAGATGCTGGACGTCCATGCCATGCTACTTTGAGAGAAGAGAGAGAAAACCAACTAAAAGTTTCCAACCCTTGTCTCCTCTCTCCCTCTCAACTCTTTGAACGTCCGGAAGGCTTCATCAAGTGCTGGAGGAGTCCACTAAGGCGCCATCAACCACAGCAATGAGGATTATCTCCCTCCTCTTTCTCTTTCCCTACTCTCTTTCGTAGTTCTTGCATGTCACTCACACACACCCTAGGCCCGTAGGGCACCTTCCTACACACCTAGAAAGGAGTTTCTCAACCAACAACAGAGGGAAGAAGGGTGGTCATAGCACTTGGCCACCCTTCTTCTCAAGCCCGTAACTGGTACGGGACTCTCCTTTTGGGCCTTTTCTCTTCATTTTGGACATTCACTACACTTCTTAGAGTCTTTCTCTTGTGGCAGGAACACTTGGACAAGACCGTGGAGCTTCCTCTCCTTGGCCGGCTGAAGAGAGGAAAGTTGGAGCCCCATCATCGTCCGCTATGCGAGGCAGCAACACCGACATGATCACAACTCTCCTTGGGCACAGGTAAGGCCCTGGAGATCGCAACTCTCCCTTTACTTCACTGGTTTTCTTCTTCTTCTCCTGAGTCAACTCAGTCAAACGGGAGTCAAAGGAGTCAACTAGTACCCCTTCATCGCTAATGAGGGAGCGGCGACGTTCGTGCACCTACCGGAGGATCCACAGTCGCCGGAGTGCGGTGAACGGAGCGTCCACAAATGCAACATCCAACGGGGGCACGACAAGAAGCATGCCACGACCGACCCAGCTGTCATGACACTATCACAATCAGCAGGTCCGTCACGACCCTAAGGACGGGGCCAAGTCCCAAGGAGTGCCGGATCTTACAGATAGATGCGACAACCACATAACACTTTTCATGATATAAATTCCATGGTGGCATAAATCCTTAGTGCATGTTATGACTCGTGCTGATTATTGTTAAAGTGCTTGGTACATGTGTCATTACTTGCTTGAGTGATATGGCCAATCTTGTGTGCTTGTATATTATTGTTTCATTGATAGTTCTTGTTTCTAGCTATTCTCATGCTCTCTTGATCAGTCTTGCTCTTGATATCTTTCTTTCCTTCTTGTCATAATTCTCATGTTTTAATGAAACTATTTATATTCATGGCTTGATTTACTCGTGTCTGCATACTCCATAATAGTAAATCACTGATATCTTCCTCGTACATTGAGGAGTAAATCCTATTGGGCATGTTTTGCTCATTACCTTCTTCTTAACATTTTAGGTAGTTCAGATCAAGAGGACGAACCACAAGCTGGTAAAGGGTATACATCTGAGTGAAGAACGTACAATGGCTTAGCATTATTGTGCCAATTATTAAGAGTAGTAGGTTTTAGTAGGCAGCGAGATAGAGGATCTTCTATGTACCTTTCTTTTATTTTAGTTGTAGTTGAGTTGGAGATTTACTTACTAGGTATTGTATTATATTTGATCATGTTTATGGAATAAAGACTTTGATGATTTTAACCTTCATCTTATTAAGGTGGTGAATGAATGCTAGCTAGAGGCTTTTTTTGTCAACTGCTCGCACCCAGCAAGTTTATGTTAATCATATTTTTATGTGATTATCCCTTCCACTGCGAGTTGTTTGGACGTGACAATTTTAGTGGTAAATAGGATTGTAAGTCTTAGGATTTAGTGTTACTTGTGAACTTAGGTCATGGAATTCACCTAAGCACCTTGTGAGACTCGGCAAAGACTGGGAATAACTAGTAAGAAACTAGTATCCATAATAACAAACTATATAAATTTTAAGAGCAAGTTGGGGCTCAAGTTGAAGCTAGAGCTGGGGCTGGCGATTTGTGTCGCAACTTTCGAAGCCTGCACCCTTTTCATTTCTCTACATCACTAGACATAAACAAGGCTGAGAACTGGCTAGAGGAGATGGAGAGAATCTTCCAAGTAATCAAGTACACTGAATGGGAGAAGTTTTTAATAGTGACTTTCTAGCTGAACAAGCACACCAGAACATGGTGGAAGGCCACATTGACCCATCTACCTAATGTGAATGAACTCAAGTGGGAAGCATTCTTGGAGATATTCAAGGAGAAATACTTCTCTGAATAGGTTTAAGAGAAGAAGGCTGTAGTGTTCGCCTCGTTGTGACAAAGGAGCATGATGGTAGTGTAGACACCCGATTCTGGCTTATAAGCTAAACTACATTTCTTGCGAACTTAGTGAGCCCCTAGTTGGTCACTCACCTTGAGCCCATCATTAGCCTTGCTTTGAGCCCATTAACAGCCGAATTCCCATGAATATCCCGTCCATTGTCTCTTAAAAGAAAGAGTATGTGTGCCTTAAATGCCTATTATTCTCCCATGTGATTGATCAATATTTTGAAAATAATCGATTTCCATTAACGCGACGTATCATGGCGCCGCGTTCATCCTTTTCGCGCCTCCCTTGGCCGTCGTGACAGCCCATGCATACCCATGCACGTGGCTTCATAGTCACGACAACTAAGGCCGTCGCGTTCATTGTGGTCGCATCCCTACAATGCATCGCGATTTCAGCCGCGGCAACAGCCTCCGCAACCACCTCAACTTTATCCTCCCATGGCCTTATCTCTATCCCATGCAGCCTCCCAACTCCCATGGCCGCGGTTTGGGGTTGTGGGAGACTCTAGAAACCCCTTTGGACTCTCCCAATATGGATTTAATGACATTTATACTTTATTTGGGGTATTTATTACTTAAAATGGGATATTTTCTCTCTCTGTGTCTATATAAGTAGGCCCTTTTCTTCAGAGCAAAGGGAGCCCCATTTTCACCCCGAAGGGCTATCGAATTTTCCTTAGATCTGGACTTAGCCTCGCAGCCCTCCCTTCTCCTCTCTTTTCCTCACATTCTCCACCTCAAAACTTGTCCTTTTTCACATCTATGGAGCTTGGATCATGAGGAGGAGGACTCCCGCCATTCCTTGGAGCATCTGAAGCATCTAAGCACGCCATTGCATGCCAGGGAGTCGCCCATATGGGGCTCTTTCTCTTCTCCTCCCTCTTTCTTCTTCCTCCTTGCATGTTGTGTTATTTCTAGATGAATTGCATTCACCCTTTTTCCTACGATTTTATACACCGCAGGGGTTTAAAATCCACCCCAGGTTCGTTCCCCCCCATGTTACTTCTTCCTCTTTTACTGTTGGATGGATACTCCACTTAACAAGTTCTAATAGGGTCTCTTCATATTTTTTGTTGTTTTGGCAGTCACTCAAACAAGATCTCATGAAGAGCTCTTGTCCTCTGGCCGGCTGGAGGACAGGAAGAAGGTCTACACAAACTTCTCCCGCATTGCGGAGAATGCAACGGGATAAAGCGACGCGACCAGAGACTCGGCCCGTAGGGGCGTCGCGATATCAGCACCATCGCGACATTTTTGACGTCACGATATCAGGTCCGTCCTCTGTTCTCTCTTCCTTTTCCTAGTATAGTTAGCCCCCCCCCCCTTTTCTTTTTCTACATTTTTTGTTCTCTGTTGGAGTCGCAGCATATTGTGCAGACGCGGCAAGACCGCATCTCAAGAGAGGACGCGACATTAGGTCAATGTTTCTCCTCTTCTGTTTGCCTTAGTTTCACTTCTATGGATTCATACATGTCTCTTCCATGTCTTTTGGCCATGTGTGCTCGTGTTTCTAGGTGTTAGAATCCTGCTAGGGTTCGAGTTTCTCCTTTTCCTTCTATCGTATGTTTTCGGGCTCTATCAGGGTAGACCGTGGGGCCGCCACTAGTTCGTGCCATGGGGGAACATCGCGTCTATAAGTACGCATTGTTTGTTAATGTTTTGATCCATGTGCCGGCTTCTGGGTGATTCATGACTTCTACTAGGTTAATCTGGTTTCTCCATGTTTGTATCATGTGTTAGGTTAGTCTGTGTACCTTGTATTTGTGCATGACTACTGTTCTCGAGACTCTGTTGGTATCGCGGCAGGCCGTCGTGTCACGATAAGGTCGCGATGTACCTTCCCGCCACGACTTTACCCAAGACTGTTAGTTACCCTGTTTGGTCATTGGTTAGCTTGCATACATCTTGGGCGCTTAGGCCTGTGCATACATTACTCATCCCATTGTGTAGGTTGCCTCCTTGGTTGAGTGAGCCCTCTCACCTGCGAGCCCTCATGGGTTGACTCGGGCCACCTTCCGAGGACCTCCGTAAGTCCCCGTGACCATACGCACATTACGGCTCACCAGGCAGGTTGTACCCATTGCACCCCTCGTTTGAGCCACCCCCACTGTCAGTTGTGTGCCATCCCTAGCTACACAGGAGGACTTGAGTTCACACCCATTAGGGCCCGCCCCACTTGTCCAAGTGACTTTCTATTAACTTATTCATTTAAAAAGTCAAGTGCGAATCTTAAAATTTGGGCGATAATCATGATAACTTGAATGCTTTTGGTATCTCCCTTCTCATCTCACAGTCCCTTCATGTTGTGATAGAGTCTAGGTTTGGTTGGTTTGTGTCATCTCCGCTAAATTGTTTAGGGGCGGTGCATGCGTCATTGTCTAGGTAGATCGAGTCGGTCTCCCCCATCCTTTGTACTATACTACAACCTTTGTTCGACATGGACCAATTCTGGGTCCTTGCCGACGATGTCCTACCCAATGCGCTTCTCTAGGACATTGCCCAACCTTCTGCGGTCGTTCTCCCCGGGCACATCCAACCCCCTCTCGTCATTGGGAGTCAATCCCGTCCCTTCTCCTCCAAGGGGAGATGACCCCCACTCCTAATTCAGTCAGCTTCTTCCGCTTCTAACTCCATACCAAGTCTGTGAATTTCTGGTCGCTGCCAAAGGCAAGCGACCCCTATCTCCACCAACTCACAATTCAGTCCAACATGCGACTTCCTCTGCCCCTGTTACTTCAGCACCACACATACCCTCCGCCGTGGCAGACCCTACACCTCTCCGTCCTAGAGCTATCCATTTCTCTGACCCTAGCTACCTTCCTGCATGAGAGGTCTGGCCCAGATCCCCTCCATCCTCCTCATTCTATACGGCCGAACCTGCCCCCCTGCCCCACGAGAGGTCCTATTCTTTTGAGCAACCCCGCTCCCTTATTCCTGCTTCTCATGTCACGCCTGCCTCCGATTTCCTTATGGAGTGGGCGACCATGATAAGGGAGCTCCATGACCTCAGGAGACAAAAAGATCCGCGGAAGGTCGCTAACATCCCCCTCCCATCCTTCCAACATCTCCGGGTTCCACCTTAGTCGGAACTACCTGTCTATCGATGATATTCTGGGGTAGGTGACCCTTACATGCATTTAAAAGATTTTGTGTATGAATCAGCACTACACAAGTACGACCGCCACCTTATGGCATACTTGTTCAGAAAATCATTTAACGGTCTGGCCCTTGAATGGTTTTATTCCCTGCCTCCCGAGGAAGCCGGAGATTTTCAGATCATTCAAGAAAGATTCTTGCAGCAGTTCCAAGATCGGGTGGGACCCGAATATTCTTTTGTTGATTTGGTGGCCGACAAAATGAAATCTGACGATGAATTTGTAGTATATGCCTACAGATGGCATTCCCTCGCTGCAAAAGTCCGCTGCCCAATGCCTGAGGAAGAAAAGATTAAGTTGCTGATCTCAAATGCCACCCCTACATACCGAGCTATCCTAGCTATGAATGACATCACCATCATGCACCAGTTGTATGGTCGAGCCCGCTTCATCCAAACACAACTTAAGGACTCACCTATCCATTCTATGTTTGAGACCCCCAAATCTCATTACCCTAAGAAGGCTCAGGGCCCAGCCACAGAGGGATTCCAAACTAATGAACAAGTAGGTGCAGTGAATAACCCCCAAGGCCCTGCGGGTAGGTCTCCCTATATTCAGCATCCCCAACAACCATGGAACAACAATAGACAGCCTCCTCCTTAGGGTGAGAACCCCCAGTAAGACCAGCGTCAATACAACTAAGTCCCTCCACCCCAAAATGGCTTTGCCCCCAGAAAGCCCAATGGGCCCAAGAGAGCTCAGTACCCTCCTCTTCCAGAGACCTTGGCCGACATCTTCGCAGCCCTTATGTCTCTCAATGCCCTTAGACTCCCTCCTAAGAAATCAAATTGAAACATGGCAGTGGACCAGACGAAGTACTATGTGTACCATCGCCACCCGGGCCACAATGTATCGGACTGCTTCCAATTTCGGGACATCATATATGATCTTCATGAACAAAATCAGATTGATTGGGCGGAGATGAAGAGGTTGTGTAGTACCCCAGAAAATTCATTAATTAAAAATTATGGATAAATTGAAAATTTATCGATTAATAAATTCAGTTAAAATGGTACGCATTATTATCACATACGTATAAACCTCTATAAAAATTTCGTAAAAAAAATGATTATACTTTAAATAATGTTCTCTAATGACCCATCATGAAATTTGGGAATAGAAAAATCATTTAGACCAAGTTTAAAAATTATGCGACTTATTAGCTTAATTAAGGAATAAGTCGGAGAACCCATTATTTTATGAGCCAAAGTGGTTTATAAATAAAAATAAGCTGTGGGTAGACTTTAAATAATGTTGAATGATAGTCCATTATGATATTTGGACCAATGGACAAATCTTGGCCCATGAATAAATTCTCTAACAAAAGGATAATTAAAAACCCATTAAGTAAAGTAAGAACATGAGTTGTACAACTAGGCTCATTTGAGTTATAGGGCCAAGGGTAAGATCCCAAATGACGAAAGCTAGAAATATTGGCATGAATAATATTTAACCGAATTTAAAATATGAAATTACTTGAATAAGTGTGATAAATAGATTTACATAAGAATAAAGGGTGAATAATTAGAATTAAATCAATACTCATTAAGTTAAATTAGTAATGAGTTTTGTTAATGGACCTAACATGGATTGTTGGGCCCAAATAGGAAGAGCCCATCATGAGATGGGAGTTAATTAAGTGAAATTCGGATTAAATATAGTAATAATTAGAAAAAGGGATTAGATAAATACTAAATGACATATATAAATCCCTAAAAAGAGTCCTAGACTTATCCTAACTTATTACCCATGAAATTAGATCTCTCCCCAAGCCAATTAGTGGATAAATAATAGAATAGGGGGAGATAAATGTGGAAATTCGGAGTTAATTAATAAATAAATTAAATAAGGGTAAGATAAATACTAAAAAGGGTTATAAATGTCCTAAAAAGAGTTCTAACCTTACCCAACCCATTACCCACTAAATTAGATCCCTTCCCAACTCTATTAGGTGGATAAATAAGAGAAAGTGGGAGATAAAGAAGGAAATTCGGAGTTTAATGGAAGGGAGGACTCTTATAATGGCTAGGACTCCTATAGTTAGCCATATACACCAAAAACTCATCCCTAGCAACCCATTTTCATGGCTGGAACTCTGGAGAATGAGGAGAAGGGTTGGAGACAAAGGAGCAAGGAAGAGGAGGCTAGAATAAGGAGGAGTTTTTTCATTTTCGTCATCAAACTAGGGCTTTCTTACTCTACGAAAAATGTAGGCAATCTCTCAAGCAAAAATTGTGTAAAAATTATCCTAGGTAGCCTTCATGTACCTCTTCAGAAGCCCTTTAGTCTGGGTTTATTTTGCTCATCCATTTGGGCGAATTTAATTTGTGAAGTCTTGCTATTACCATGAACCGAACTCTTATGTTTTCTCTAATTCCCCACATATACTCGCTCTCATGCCATGATAAAATTCTCATATATACTGCATCTTATTATCTTTCAAACGCCCCTGGTCTTGGTCGATTTCAATCTCCCATGAGGGAGAATTAAATCTTTGAATCCCTATCTATTGCTTGTACCTGACTCT
The DNA here is from genome assembly GCA_014218235.1 of Colocasia esculenta. Taxonomy (NCBI): domain Eukaryota; kingdom Viridiplantae; phylum Streptophyta; class Magnoliopsida; order Alismatales; family Araceae; genus Colocasia; species Colocasia esculenta. The sequence goes on from CM024762.1 coordinate 54,446,274, forward strand.
TTACGTTTACCTTTAAACTTCGTGCATACTTGATCCCACACCATGAGAAAATTATCTAAAATACTAATTCGTGTTAGCCTTCGAACGCCCCTCGTTTCAAAATTTTTCATCATGTATTTATCTCTAATTAATTTATTGAACCCTGACTATGCCTGTTTAGGTCATCGGAATGTAACCTGTTCAAAGCATGCCTAAAGCTTGTTTAATTTCAAATTGATCATGCATGCTCATAGATCTATGTGTTTACTTTCATTTGAAACTAGATTCGTGATTTTTGGTTCATTATACGATTTTATATTGATTTTAGAAGAGCTCTGTGTCATCCAGTATCAACCCTGAAAAAAAGGGAAAAACCCGGACCGTCCCTGATATCGCGGGGGCGCGATACGCCGCGATAACAGGAGGGTCGCGGTCGGCCGCCAAGTCGCGTCTTGAACGTGGCGGGCCTCGCCACCGCGTTCCCTTCCCGGTCCGAGCCAGACCGGCTGGTCTGCGGATCGCGCCTGAGCCGCCCGTCGTGACTTGAATCGCGACGGGTAGGTCCGCCGCGATTTGAAGATTTCGGCCAGAACATGAAATTGCTCTCATGCCCTTGTCAGTTAAGCTATATGACTCAAGTTTAACTCTAATCATGCACTGTTTTGAACAGTAACAATTGATTATTTATATTTGTTAATAATCGCATAAAATATATTATTTGAAAGTCAATTGCACTATCTATCATATTCTCAAGATTTCTCTGCACTTGCACACACATAATATTATTAATTGCCATTTGACCTTATTGAATTATGCAATAGTGTATTCGGTAATTTAGTGAACTAAATTACTAAATTCCCTATTTTATTAAATACAATTATTTCCGTTTTCACTCACGCATTTTAAATACCGTTATCGTTTTCTCTCGGTCTTCGAGCACTCTAGGCACGACGGACCCGTTTTACACACATTTCCTTGACTTGAACCACCTCTTCACTGGGAATACTCTCGACTGGACTAGGGAATCCTTGTCAAGACCTCCGTAAGTCTTCTTGGCTTTGGCGTACGTCCATTGCCGACGAGCTGGTTGTACCCTTTAAATCCCATTACACTCTTAGGGATCAGTACGATCCAAACGCCTTAGTAAGATCTCTCTTATCTTGTGATCACGTCGGACCACCTGGCCAGTGTTCTTAGCACGGCTAGTGGGCAGTGGTGACTTCTTCTACCAGACTGTCGGTACCCGACCTGGTGCTGTGCAACCGTTACTATCGTGGTTTATCGTTGTTTTACGATTATACCCCTATCTCATCTACTATCCTTGTACTCTCATCTATTCACATTCGCTATCCTATCTTGTATATTCATCTAGTACTCTCTTGAGACTCTTGAGCTGTTGTGGCTCCCATTGCGTGTACTATACATGACTGTCTAGCGCCATAATATGGGTCCAGTGACCCTACTGACTCGAATGCATAATTGTGCACGACACAGAGAGTGTCCGAGGAGCTCCAATCTAGTCCTGGGGGTAGAGAGCCACCCGAAAATACCTGCAGGGGTTATTGACGGTGTTCTGCATTGCACCGGTTCTGACTATCTCGACATTGGCTAGACACCTAACTGTTATACTATTAGTCTGAGGAGTTCAGACGTATTGGGCCATTTCGGTGCTATTATTGTGCTAGCACTGACTGTTATAACATTAGTCTGAGGAGTTCAGACGAAATGTACTATCGTTAAATGGCTACTATCCTAAAGTGACTATTGTCGTACTCGACTAGTGCACCGTGGTGCAAACATACACGTTATCTCATTACATGTTATCTTTTTACACGCTATCTCTTACATGCAATCTCGTTACACACTATCTTGATATACAAGCTATCTCATTACACGCCACCTTGATACAAGCTATCCTATTACATGTCATTTTAATATACGCAATCTTGTTATATGGCCTTTTCTCTATCATTCTAGTTTTGCAATATTCTTGTGAAGTGTGTTCTCGTTCACATGTTATCGCATGCTATCATTCTAGTATGCCATCAATCTCTTATCATGTACTATTTCTCTCTTGACTATACTTGATCGTTCTCTCTAGTTAACCTGCATTACAAGACATTAATCACTTAGAGCATGCTTGTTTACACGAGATATTAAGTCCTATTGAGCGTTATCGCTCACCCTTCGTTATTTGTCATTGTGTTTTTAGGTAATTGAAATGACGACCTTACATACAACGGGATTAGACTAGAGTGATGAGCGTCCTGAAGTCATAGCGATGGAATGTCCTTAGTACCTTAGAGTCTAGTTAGATATTTGCTTTAGATTTCTTTTCCAATGTAATAATGTCATTGAGCCCTATGTTTTGGCTCTGAATTAGTGGTTCTAATAGTTTAGATGAATTATCAATAAAATGATCAGTTTTATTGCAATTATTGTTCATTAGTTGCTCTGATATTTGCGAATGTATGCGCAATTTACATTACCATACTCGTTGTTCATGCCTCCCCGATTTATTCCGCTACTAAATTGGCGGGGCATGACAGTTGGTATCAGAGCCTAGGGTGTCCTTATCAGGATATTTAAGTCTAGGATGTTCTAGGTGAACTGCCCTGACACGTGTCTAAGTCAACCACCATACCTATGTGAGAATTGGGTAGAACCATGGTTAAGATCTGAATACATTATAAATATACATGCATCAACTTAGTAATACCTTAGTACCTAAAGTCAAAAAGGAAATAAATTAAATGCTATTGCTCGGAGGAGATTAGTGGAGATGATGGAATGAAATATTCCGGGTAAATTGGTAGTCGTATCATATCATATGAATTTGGGGACCAAATTCTATTTAAGTGGGGGAGGATGTAGTACCCCGAAAAATCCATTAATTAAAAATTATGGATAAATTGAAAATTTATCAATTAATAAATTCAACCAGTTAAAAAGGCACGTATTATTATCACATGCGTATTAACCCCTATAAAAATTTCGTAAAATAATGGTTATACTTTAAATAATGTTCTCTAATGACCCATCATGAAATTTGGGCATAGAAAAATCATTTAGATCGAGTTTAAGAAATTATGCGATTTATTAGCTTAATTAAGGAATAACTCGACGAACCCATTATTATATGAGCCAAAGTGGTTTATAAAGAAAAATAAACATGTGGGTAGACATTAAATAATATGGAATGATAGCCCATTATGATATTTGGACCAATGGACAAATCTTGGCCCATGAATAAATTCTATAATAAAAGGATAATTAAAAACCCATTAAGTAAAGTAAGAACATGGGTTGTACAACTAGGCTCATTTAAGTTATAAGGCCAAGGGAGAGAGCCCAATTGACGAAAGCTACAAATATTGGCGTGAATAATATTTAATCGAATTAAAAATATGAAATTACTTGAATAAGTGTGATAAATAGATTTACATAAGAATAAATGGTGAATAATTAGAATTAAATCAATACCCATTAAGTTAAATTAGTAATGGGTTTTGTTAATGGACCTAACATGGATTGTTGGGCCCAAATAGGAAGAGCCCATCATGAGATGGGAGTTAATTAAGTGAAATTCAGATTAAATATAGTAATAATTAGAAAAATGGATTAGATAAATACTAAATGACATATATAAATCCCTAAAAAGAGTCCTAGACTTATCCTAACTTATTACCCATGAAATTAGATCTCTCCCCAAGCCAATTAGTGGATAAATGATAGAATAGGGGGAGATAAATGTGGAAATTCGGAGTTAATTAATAAATAAATTAAATAAGGGTAAGGTAAATACTAAAAAGGGTTATAAATGTCCTAAAAAGAGTCCTAACCTTACCCAAACCCATTACCCACGAAATTGGATGCCTTCCCAACTCTATTAGGTGGATAAATAAGAGAAAGTGGGATATAAAGAAGGAAATTCAGAGTTTAATGGAAGGGAGGACTCTTATAATGGCTAGGACTCCTATAGTTAGCCATATACACCAAAAACTCATCCCTAGCAACCCATTTTCATGGCTGGAACTCTGGAGAACGAGGAGAAGGGCTGGAGACAAAGGAGCAAGGAAGAGGAGGCTAGAACAAGGAGGAGTTTTTACTTTTTCATCATCAAAGTAGGGCTTTCCTACTCTACGAAAAAGGTAGGCAATCTCGCAAGCAAAAATCGTGTAAAAATTAGCCTAGGTAGAATTCATGTCCCTCTTCAAAAACCCTTTAGTCTGGTTGTATTTCACTTATCCATTTGGGCGAATTTAATTCGTGAAATCCTACTATTACCACAAACTGAACTCTTATGTTTTCTCTAATTCCCCACATGTACTTGCTCTCATGCCATGATAAAATTCTCATATATACTGCATCTTATTATCTTTCAAACGCCCCTAGTCTTGCTCAATTTCGATCTCCCATGAGGGAGAATTAAATCTTTGAATCCCTGTCTATTGCTTGTACCCGACTCTTTAAGTTTACCTTTAAACTCCGTGCATACTTGATCCCACACCATGAGAAAATTCTCTAAAATACTACTTCAAGTTACCCTTCGATCGCCCCTCGTTTCAAATTTTTTCATCATGTATTTATCTCTAATTAATTCATTGAACTTTGACTATGCCTGTTTAGGTCATCGGAATGTAACCTGTTCAAAGCATGCTTAAATCTTGTCTAATTTCAAATTAATCGTGCATGCTGATAGATATATGTGTCTACTTTCATTTGAAACTAGATTCGTGATTTTTTGATAATTATACAATTTTATATTGAATTTAGAAGTGCTCTATGTCATCTAGTATCAACCCTAAAAAAAAGGGAAAAACTCGGACCGTCCCTAATATCACGGCGGCACGATACGCCGCGATAACAGGAGGGTCGCGGTCGACCGCCGGGTCGCATCTTGAATGCGGTGGGCCTTGCCACCGCGTTCCCTTCCCGGTCTGAGCCAGGCCGGCCGGTCTGCAGATCACGCTCGAGCCGCCCGTCGCGACTTGGATCGCGACGGGTAGGTCCGCCGCGATTTGAAGATTTCGGCCAGAACATGAAATTGCTCTCATGCCCTTGTCAATTAAGCTATATGACTGAAGTTTAACCCTAATCATGCACTGTTTTGAACAGTAACAATTGATTATTTATATTTGTTAATAATCGCATGAAATATATTATTTGAAAGTCAATTGCACGATCTATCATATTCTCATGATTTCTCTACACTTGCACACACATAATATTATTAATTGCCATTTGACCTTATTGAATTATGCAATAATGTATTTGGTAATTTAGTGAAATAAATTACTAAATTCCCTATTTTATTAAATACAATTGTTTCCGTTTTTACTCACGCATTTTAAATACTGTTATCATTTTCCCTCGGCCTTCGAGCAATAGAGGCACGACGGACCTGTTTTACACACTTTCCCTTGACTTGGACCACCTCTTCACCGGGAATACTCTCGACTGGACTAGGGAATCCTTGTCAAGACCTCCGTAAGTCTTCTTGGCTTTGGCGCACGTCCATTGCCGACGAGCTGGTTGTACCCTTTAAATCCCGTTACACTCTCAGGGATCAGTACGATCCAAACGGCCTTAGTAAGATCTCTCTTATCTTGTGATCACGCCGGACTACCTGGCCAGTGTTCTTAGCATGGCTAGTCGGTGGTGGTGACTTCTTCTACGAGATTGCCGGTACCCGACCTGGTGCTGTGCAACCGTTACTATCATGGTTTATCGTTGTTTGACGATTATACCCCTATCTCGTCTACTATCCTTGTACTCTCATCTATTCACGTTCACTCTCCTATCTTGTATATTCACCTAGTACTCTCTTGAGACTCTTGAGCTGTGGCTCCTATTGCGTGTACTATACATGACTGTCTAGCGCCATAATATGGGTCCAGTGACCCTACTGACTCGAATGCATAATTGTGCAGGGCACAGAGAGTGTCCGAGGGGCTCCAATCTAGTCCTGGGGGCAGAGAGACACCCGAAAATACCTGCAGGGGCTATTGACGGTGTTCTGCATTGCACCGGTTCTGACTATCTCGACATTGGCTAGACACTTAACTGTTATACTATTAGTCTGAGGAGTTCAGACGTACTGTACCATTTCGGTGCTATTATTGTGCTAGCACTAACTGTTATAACATTAGTATGAGGAGTTCAGACGAAATGTACTATCGTTAAACGGCTACTATCCCAAAGTGACTATTGTCGTACTCGACTAGTGCACCGTGGTGTAATCATACACGTTATTTTATTACATGTTATCTTTTTACACGCTATCTCTTTACATGCAATCTCGTTACACGCTATCTTGATATACAAGGTATCTCATTACACGCCACCTTGATACAAGCTATCCTATTACATGTCATTTTAATATACACAATCTTGTTATATGGCCTTTTCTCATTCATTCTAGTTTTACAATATTCTTGTGAAGTGTATTATCGTTTACATGTTATCGCATGCTATCATTCTAGTATGCCATCAATCTCTTATCATGTACTATTTCTCTCTTGACTATACTTGATCGTTCTCTCTAGTTAACCTGCGTTACGAGACATTAATCACTTAAAGCATGCTTGTTTACACGAGATATTAAGTCCTACTGAGCGTTATCGCTCACCCTTCGTTATTTGTTATTGTGTTTTCAGGTAAGTGAAATGATGACCTTACATACAACAACGGGATTAGACTAGAGTGATGAGCGTCCGGAAGTCATAGCGATGGAATGTCCTTAGTACCTTAAAGTCTAGTTAGATATTTGCTTTAGATTTCTTTTCCAATGTAATAATGTCATTGAGCCCTATGTTTTGGCTCTGAATTAGTGGTTGTAATAGTTTAGATGAATTATCAATAAAATGATTAGTTTTATTGCAATTATTGTTCATTAGTTGCTCTGATATTTGCGAATGTATGTGCAATTTACATTACCATACTCGTTGTTCATGCCTCTCCGATTTATTCTGCTGCTAAATTGGCAGGGCATGACAGGTTGATCCAAACACTGAGGGACCAGCAGGGTCAAAGGCACCAACAACAGCAGCAGAGGCGACAGCAGCCGCAACAACAACAACAATTCCAACAACAACAACAGCAACAATTCCAGTAGCCTTTCCAGAAACAATTCCAGCAACAACAACAGCAACCCCAGCAACCATAAAATGACCTTGGCATAATCCGTAATCCCATGCCTCAACATCAGCCCGCTCCAAACCCACAACCTGCTCCACCACCTCCTCCACCTGCTCAAGTTAACCCAGTCATCCATCACCCACCACTAGAAGCCGCATGGGCCTTCGATGATGAGCACGAAGTGGGCCAGCTTTTGGCCATTTCCCATACCACACATGCTCCCATCATACCTGCATCCACCACACCCACCATTGCCACCCTCACCTCGCCGCTCTACAGCTCCCCCGTCATACCACCCGTTGTCCCTTCACCTATCAGCATCCCATTCTCCCCTACACCAGCGCCACTATTACCCAACCCTTCTGTTCTTGACACCACTCCCCCTCCACTCCAACATAACCTCGCCATGCGGAATGGGCGTATGTTTCACCGGATGTACCCAAATGCATCCGTACCAATGCCAGGTCAACAAACCCAACCCTCCCATTGTCAGCAGCAGCAACAGGATACCGAGGAGATAGATCCAGTTTCGGGAACTCAATATGACATTCTGAAGCACTTGGATCAGACTCCGGCAAAAATCTACATCCTTGAGCTGATCAAGAGGTCACAGACCCACCAAGATGCCTTGAGGACCTTTCTACAAGGGGTCATGGTCAGTGAAGACATGAACCCTGACAATCTGCCTTCTGTAGTCTCTATTGTGAACAGAGGACCAACAATTACCTTTTTTGATGGTCAGTTAGCTCCTCCAGAGGCCAGAAGAATGCCCCTGTGTGTGACTCATACTATAAATAAAGTGGCCATTGATGTCGCATTGCTCGATACAGGGGCTTCCATTAATGTGTGTCCCTTGAGCACTTTGAGAGCTTCCAATGTCCCCAAACACCGACTATAGCCTACTCCTACAACCATAGCCGCATATGACAATTCCCGACGGGCTTGCCACGGCGTCATTTCTTTACAACCCGAATTGGGCCCACTCGTCATGACAATGGACTTCTACGTGCTAGATATTGATCCCACTTTTAAGGCCATCCTAGGCCGACCATGGATTGAAGCATTAGGGGCAGTCCCCTCTACAGCCCATCAATGTTTGAAGTTCCCGTTTCAAGGGCGTATAGTCAAAATCAAGAGTGCAGCAACTACCCACACTGTGGAGGCTATAGAAAGGATCTTGCCATCGGTCTGGCCATCCAATAAGCCTGTCATTTCGGTGCTTGACATAAATTATCCCTGGGCTTACACTTTCTCCTCTAATCGCCCGATTGTGTCTCCATCACTGGCAGCTATTGGGATGGATACATTAGCAAATGCCAAAGGCTGGGATATCATGTTCAGGATTGGCTATTAGAGAGGAAAAGGTTTGGGATCCCATCTCCAAGGGAGAACCAAGGTCGTCGCTAGCACGAAGAAATTTACAAAGCATGGCCTAGGATACACATAATGGGCCGCACTTTCATCTGCTTCACAGTCAAACCATGGGCCTCTTGCTCGGACATTATATGACCACTCCGTTAGAGGAACTATACAGCCCGGATATAACGTCACAGTGCAAGAGGAACCAAGGTCAGCATATCAAATCCTAGAGGCCCAGCGGCCCTGCAAGAAGAAGAAGGCGGAGACAAAGGCAGAAGAATGAGATCCTGAAGACTTAATCTCTGCAGTAAGTTCCCTATTCAAAGAAGACAGCAACACCCCCTTAGAGGCAGAAGAGCAGGGCCTTGAAGACCTTGTTTCATCAGTTAGTCGTTTGTTCGTCGAGGACAGTGTGGCACAGTCGCCAGTAGTGATAGAATCAGCATCAGCAATCACCACCAAGCGACAGCTGCTTGGACTTGGTGAAAAGTTTGAAACCATGAACCTCATCAACCCAACAACGGAGCTCTGGCCAGGGTATTCCCAGCCTCTCAATCATTTTGTGTCTTCCATCTTGGTTTATAAACTCACCTCCATCCCTTTCTCCCCTCCCATCATTCTCCAGTTCTCTGCTGACGCTCTCGAAGCGTTAACCTCCTATACATCCTCTTTCACCGTTTCTTTTAATGGCTCGGTTCTATCCTTCTCCCGACACCTTCTCTCTTAGGATGGTCAATTTCCTTTCTTAGTTTAATATGTTGCGTTAAAAAAAAAATATGCCTCCTCCCTTCCCCGTTTCCCATCTTTCCCCTGCCCTTCTCATCAGGCGGCGATCCCCGCCTTTCGCCTTTACCTTTCATCGAACGACAATACCCATTCATCTCCTTTCAAACATCAATCTCCTGCTGCAATCCCCGTCCTCAGCCGGCAATCCCCATCCCCTCGCCTTCCTGCTCTCGACGGCGATCCCCGTCACCTCTTGATTTTCGGACGACGATCCCCGTCCCCTGGCCTTCCTACTCTCGACGGCAATCCCCGTCACCTCTTCATTTTCAGACGGCAATCCCCGTCCCCTCGCCTTCCTGCTCTCGACAGTGATCCCCGTCACCTCTTGATTTTTGGACGGCGATCCCCGTCCCCTCGCCTTCCTGCTCTCGATGGCAATCCTTGTCACCTCCTCATTTTCGGACGGCGATCCTCGTCCCCTCGCCTTCCTGCTTTCGACGATGATCCTCGTCACCCCGGTTTTCTTTCTCCCTCGGCAGTGATCCCCGCCTTTCTCCTTCTACCCAAGCTGCGGTCTTCGCCCACTGACCGCCATGGTCACTTTGGTCGATTTGGGTGAGAGGCCTTCTGTCCCCTTGCACCCCGACTCTGCTGCAGGCACCCTGAGTTTGGGTGGCGCGTCCCTTCCTCCAGACCCATCGGAGGGCTTCCAGGGCCCCGCCACACCTGTTCCTTTCCATTTCAATAAACCTCTAGACACTTCGCTAGAGCCTTCTATAAATATCAATCCTAGTTTAGATTCAGGGGTAGGATCTATCAATTTCCCGTCCCCATCTAGGAAGAAGCAGGGTAGTGGCATACCTCATAGGTATCTGCTAGATCTGGTGCAGAGGTGTGGAGCTCTGCTAACTGTCGGAGAATTTGTCCAGGAAGCGGTATTTCTGAACTTAGAAGATCTGTGTGAAGAAGAAGGGCTAGATGATGGATTTGGAGTTTACGAGATCTTAGCTGAGGATGAGCCAGTGAGTGAAGAGGACTGTGAAATAGAGGACACTACTGAGATGTATGAGAGTGGTATGAAAATATTTGATGAACCCACCTTGGCAGTGGATGAGCCCACCAAGGAGGTAAATGTTGGAAAGGAAGAAGACCCCAGACTCTTAACCATAGCCTTCGGTCTCCCTCCAGAAGAAGAAGAGGCGCTCATAGAAATGTTAAGGGAGTTCAAGGATTCTTTCGCCTGGTCTTATGATGACATGCCCGACATTGACCCTGAGTTAGTAGAACATAGGCTAATCTTGAAGCTAGGGGCAGTTGCTGTTAAGCAAAAATTAAGACGATACCTCCCCCACATTGCTATGAAGATGAAAGAGGAGATTGATAAGCTACACAAGGCTAAATTCATCTATGTAGTCGTCTATCCGCTATGGGTGGCCAATATAGTCCCGGTGATGAAGAAAGAGAAGAGTGCGAATTTTCATAGACTTCCGGGACCTAAATAGGGCATGTCCAAAGGACGATTTCCCGTTACCTCACTTGGATGTGTTAATTGATAACAACGCGGGGTATGAAACTTTATCATTCATGGATGGGTACTCAAGCTATAATTAGATCCGTCTAGCCTCAGAGGACGAAGAGAAAACCTCCTTCACCACACCCTGGGGAACTTATTGCTATGTGGTCATGCCATTTAGATTGAAAAATTCCAGCGCCACTTATCAAAGGGCAATGTTAGCTATCTTCCATGATATGATACATATTGATGTCGAGGTTTACGTGGACGATGTTGTGGTGAAGTCTCGGGCCCGAAGAGAAAACTCCTCCGTACTTGCCAAGGTGTTTCGTCGCGCACAAGAATATCAATTGAAGATGAATCCGAAGAAGTGCGTGTTTGGGGTTTCTTCAGGCAAACTGTTAGGTTTTATAGTCAGCAAACGGGGGATTCAGATAGACCCGCATAAGGCCAAAGCTATAAATGAGATGCCCCCTCCGAAGAACATATTTGAGCTTCGAGGTTTAATCGGTCAGCTACAGTTCATAAGGAGATTTATATCTCAGCACTCTCAAAGATGCCGCCCCTTTTATGAACTGTTGAGAGGAGGAGCCAAGTTCGAATGGAATACCAAGTGCCAAGAGGCCTTTGATGAACTCAAGAGTTATCTCATGAATCCACCCGTGCTACAGGCGCCTGTCCCTGGGAAACCCTTGATCCTATATCTGTCGACCATTGAGGACTCCCTAGGAGCTGTCCTTGCACAATATGAGGAGTCTGGCAAACAAAGGGCAGTCTATTATCTATCTAGGCTTTTCAATCCTTCCGAACTCAAACTTACCACAATGGAGAAAACATGTGCAGCGCTAGTATGGGTAGTGCAGAAATTAAAGCACTACATCTTAGCCCATAAGGTGAGTTTGATTTCTAGAATGGACCCTATTAGGTACCTCTTGGAGAAGCCAGTCCTCGCCGACAGATTGGCACGCTGGCTGAGCTTCCTATCTCAATTCGATATCACATTTATAGTCCAAAAGGCTATAAAAGGGTATGTCATTGCTGAGCACCTTGCTCACCTTCCTCTTCCTCACAGTGACGCGGTTCAAAAAGATTTCCCCGATGAAAGCCTGTCACTTATTTCTCGCGATTTCTTCTGGTCGCTCCATTTTGATGGAGCTCTCAGTTCTAGGGGACGGGGCATAGGTGTTGTTCTGCTCACCCCATAAGGGATCACCATTCCACTTGCTTATCAACTCCAGTTCCCTGCCACCAACAATGTCTCTGAGTATGAGGCTCTCCTAGCTGGTCTTAAGCTTGCCTATTTATTAGGCGCACGTCATCTCAGGATAATAGGGGACTCTCAGCTTGTCCTTCGGTAGGTCCTTTCTACCTACCACACTCGTGACCCCAAGCTCAAGCCTTATCAAGATCTGGTCATGCTCCTAGCCAAGCAGTTCCGCAAGCTCATCTACATTCATACCCCTCGCTCTCAAAATATCCTAGCCGATGTTCTGGCATCCCTGGCCTCGTCTCTCTCCTTCCCTCTCAACCGTGGTGCTGAGACAATCACCGTCCAGAGGTTAGAAGCACCCTCCACTCAGGACCCTTGGTTCGTTAACCTCAGGAGTTCTTTGGTTTTGAAGGCAGAGAGAAAATAAGCAAAGGACATAATGCTTGTGGAACTAGGAGAAATGATGGAGGAAGAAAGCCCATGGTACCACAAAATTAAGCAATATTGCAAAGGCAGTACCTTCCCAGAAGAGGCTGAAACTGAGGATAGATGAGCCATCCATAGAGCGGCGCTAAAATATACCATTGTTGGAGAAGTGTTATACAGATACGCTCTAAATGGAATGCTCCTTAGTTGTTTGTCGGACGAAGAAGCCTGGAAGGTGGTGCAAGGATCTCATTCCAGTGAATGCGGTGGGCATGTGAATAGTCAAATGTTGGCTAAGAAGATTCTTAGGCAGGGGTACTACTGGCCAACCCTAGAAGAAGATTGTGCCATCTACGTTCGTACATACGTCAAGTGCCAAGTCCATGCCGATAAGATTCATGCTTCGTCCTCTTCTTTACATCGACTATCTTCCCCTTGGCCTTTCTCCATGTGGGCTTTTGATATCATCGGGACCCTTGGTGATCCTAATGCTCAAGTGAATCAAAAATCTTTCATTCTTACCGCCACCGAGTACTTCACCAAGTGGGCCGAAGCTGAGGCATTTGTAGAAATCAAAGGCTCGACCGTGTGTAGGTTCGTCATGAAGAACATTATCTCGCAGTTCGGAGTACCAAGCGTCTTCATCACCAACAATGGGCCCCAGTTCATATCACAGGACCTTCAGGATCTATATAAGAAATTCAACATTTCCTTGCATCATTCGTCTCCATATTATCCGCAAGGCAATGGCCAAGCCGAAGCCACAAACAAAACACTGTTGAAAATCTTAAAGAAAACTTGTGAGTCTCACAAATTCGCTGATTGGCCCGAGAAATTGATTGAGGCATTGTGGGCCTACCGAACCTCCGTCCGTACGCCCACCGGGCAAACTCCTTTCTCACTTACCTATGGGATGGAGGCGGTATGTCCACACTAGATCCTCATTCCTTCATTAAGAGTTCAGCTAGACAAAGAACTTAATCCCGACGAACGTCGGGAGGCGTTACTTTCACAACTAGAACTCTTAGATGAACGACATTTGGCCGCGGCCGGTCATGTACTTTCATATCAAAATAGACTCTCAAGATCTTTTCAAAAGAAAGTAATTGAGCACACATTTTAAGAAGGAGACATGGTTTTGAAGCATATTTTCATAAAACTTAGAGGTCCAAGGTCCAAATTGCAAGCAAACTAGGAAGGGTCATACGTTGTTAAAGAAGTGTACCCTGGGAACGTGTATAGGTTAGTCAATGTCGATGGTGAGGAGCTCTCTCACCCGTGGAATGGACTGTACCTTAAGAGATTCTACCCTTAATAAAAGATTTTCAAATAACGACATTACTTTGCAAAATGGGGTTAGTAGCCAGTGTGTCTCACCTCCTTTCATTTATTGTCAAATGACTCCTTTGTCCAGTCCCACACACCACACGGCAACCTAAGCTCGATTCCCCTTCGCTTATGGTGTTTCTGCTTAGCTCTAGTATAGGGAATCGAAGGTCAATTCTCCTCTTGCTCGGACAAGGTCTAGGGGCAAAGGGATGCTAGCTTGTAGACAGGAGAAGGTATAGACCATGTGTATGAAGTCTCAAAGAGGGACGGTCAATTCAAAAGAAAGGGAAAAATAATGGAATGATGATATAAGAAAAGAATAATGACAAGAGTAGGGGCATGTCAAAGAGTGGCAGCATAGTTCCACGCGGGACACCCTTGAGCCCAGATGTACACATGCCCCAAGTAAAAGCAATGGCCATAAAGTCCCTGGACAACAGGCGGATTCCACATGTAACATACTTGGGCAAGTCATGCAAGCCAGTAACCCCAGCCCCAACGCCAAGTCTTTCCTCATTCCAAGTCTTCCTATCCCTGCTAACAGCCGGAGGACCCCTACACCTAGTCTATGCTGCAACATTAATACCTAGGGGCAAGCGACCTTAGAAAAACCAAGAACGAATGCACACTACACTTAGACGCTATTTGATAAACATAAGAACAGAAGTGAGACTCATTACTAGTAACTCAAGTACTAGGATGTCATTATTTGGAATCCCAAAATCTATAAAAAAAATAGAAAATCCCAAAATCCAAAAAAAAATCAAAAAATCCCAAAATCTAAAAAAAAAAAAAAAAAAATCTCAAAATTCAAAAAAAAAATAGAAAATCCCAAAATCCAATTTTTTTTTTGAAAAATCTCCAAAATCCAAAAAAAATGTGTGTACATATCGCTTTCTTTTAGCATGCATTATTTTATTTCCTTCAGTCTTCGCCTATTTAATAAGTCTCCGCCCTTGACAACTACAAAGTTAAACTCATTCCTACTTAGCGCAAGGGGTCCGGTCTCGGCTTGGGAACTCCACTGCACTCTGTCAAAGCCCAAGCGATCATTGGCACAAGTGCAGATGCAGAGGTAGTACGAGGTTGAGTGCATGCACCCACACCGACCTACCAAAGTAGGGGCGGGCTTGCACCAACCACGGCTGTCCCTCATCTCCCTCCTCCAGGTACGACTGCCACACCACCTGCACACCAAAGTACTTGATTAGTTGCCATGAAATTAATTCAAAACATTGGAATTTAGAGAGAGAGGTTTGGTCACTTACATCTAGCCGAGGGTAGCAGTCAATGGCCTCCTGGAGAGATGCCAACTAGTCGCTTAAGGTGCGCGTGTCGCGGCGTGGGTCCCAGCGGTGAGCTATGGGCATGAGGCACGGTCGCGCCAGGATCCCCCTCCACAAGGCCGGGAGGTGAAGGTAAGTCTAGACCTGCAAAGGTAAGTCTAGGCCTCATCCTATCCATCTTGAGAATTTCCCGAAGCCCATGCCCTATAGTCTCTCTCTCTGAAAGGTGGGGAAGGCCAAATAGACCGCTAAGACTAGAAGCCATGAGACCCGGGCCCTCATTTCTCCCTGCAATCAAGTTAGTCAAAAAAGTTAGTTAAGATTCTGGATTCTCAGTTGATGTCGCAACGACAAAGTGGGCCGCGACCATGTCGCGACGCCTCGATGCTCCATGACTTGGTCGCGTCGCCCCCCTTAGACCGCGACCATATCGCGTCGGCCTTTGTCGACGCGATAAGGTCGCGCCCCGCTGACCCGTCGCGACAACTGGTGTCGCGACGGATTGGCATGTCGCGTTCTCGGGCGCAAACCGGCCAGAGTTTCTCCTGTCCAATAGCCTTTTCCTTGGGCATCACGCCCTACAACTGCCCTCTGGGGGGGCCTCCTCTTCCTTCCCACACAATCATTCAAATATTTAGGGTTGTTTTACTTACTGTCTTCATCGCGCCTTCCTCGCCATCTCCACATCCACGGCCGGGACTTCCTCCTCCTCCTCCATCTCAATCTCGGGCGCCGTCTCTTCGGCCGGAGGTGCCTCCGCACGCCACCGGGAGCTTCTCCTTCCCGCTAGCCTCTTCCTTCGGGAGGAACACGCACCGTCATCGCCGCCTCCTTCCATCGCTAAGCAAATATTTGAGTGAGTGACAAAGCTTGAAGGGGGGTTGAGAGAAGGAGAGTGCAAGAGAGAGGAGAGTGCAAGGGGAAGTAAGGTTTTTTCGGAGGAAGGGAGAAAGAGAGATGTGAGCGTAAGGGGAAAGGGAGAAAGGGCGGTCTATGTTTTTTTGAATCGCTGGGTGGAGACGCGATGCTCATGAACACCGTGATAGTTTTGCGTCAAGGCGGTGGGTCGCGACCTGGTCGCGACGCACCGCCACGTCGCTTTCTTAAGGCGTCATCTCTGTAAGTCACGTTTAAAACAGAACACAGTGCGCAGACGAAAAAACTCTATTTTATTCATTCAAATCATCAAATTACATTGCTTCATTATTCCTACAATCAATCAAAATGCAATTTTCTGCCCAAATTACCATCTGATACATCATATCTATATCAATGTCATCATTTTCAAGCCCCTATGCTATTGGACGGATCTCCTTCAGTGATTCGAGGTACTCCTGCATCACGTCTTCATCCTCCTGCACCTCCGCCTAGATAAGACTTGTAGCACACCCCTCCCAATGGACGATGGCGCTTCACACATCCCGTTCGTCCTGAGCGTCGTCCATCTTCCGCACCTGAATAGGTGGGTAGTGTGAGAGTCGGGGGACCACCGTGCGCGTTGTACCACACTGCAAGTAACAACGGTCCTGGTTGTATTGGACCAAAGCTTCATTGCCGAGGAGTCGAAGCGCCAGTCCGGGACGCTGTGGTAGGTAGATCATCTTATTGTGGTGGAAGTGGGGGCGCATATCAAAGCCCGCCGTAGTCATGTTCTTGAAGTAATTGCGCCAGCTCTTCAGTCCCTTCACCTGAGCCGTCTTGCACCACGCTCATGGTGTCATGTAGAGAGGCGCACCCACAAAATCCAGTGGATGGTGTAGCATTGTCTTTCACTCAGTGGAGAGGGTGCCCATCGCCCAGAATTGAATATGCATGCCCATCCAGAGCTCGAGGGCGACAATAGAGCCATAGAATGGTCCACCGGTGGCTGTAGAAGAGAGGCCAGCATACAAATAACCAAGAACTGCATGTCCAATATACATACCTTCGGAAATGGAGTCAATTATGCTCAGGTTGGAGAAGGAGATGGCTCCATCCTCGGCAGGGAAAAGAATGATGCCGCAAATACAAATGGCGGCAGCTTTGGCAATGGCTAGGTAATTCCCAGTCTTGCGCTTGCACTGAGAGATGATCCATTAGGCAATGGGGAAAAGGTGCACATGGTTCCGGCTGGTCATACTATGCAGATCGGTCTTCTTAGTGGTAATCTCCCCAAGGATTCCCCATGTGTTGATTGGTGCAACGATGTAAGAAAGAGCAACCTCCTCCCCCTTTTGGTATTTTGAAAGTCCCAGCATTACCTCCAACTCCTCCAACAGGATGGTTGCTTTGAATCCAGAGAAGATGAAGGTGTGTGTCTAAGGGTGCCACAACTCCGCCAATGTCGTGATGTTGTCCCACATGTGCATGATCTTATGGTATTGTTTGGCTAGCACAATCACACTAGAGAGCCCCCATTCACGTAGATGACGGGTAGAAGTAAGGGGAAGGATCTCTATCATTGGGGTCAGCCAAGGCACCTTGGAGAATCTCCTGTGGCCTGGGAGGATTTGATGTGGAAAAGAATGAAGAGAGGAGGCTAAGAACAGAGGAGAAGAAGAAGTGGAAGAGAGTAAGAAAAAAAAACTAGAGAGAACACTGCTTACATGAAGATCTGGGCGGTAGCATATGTGCCCAGGTACCGAAGAGAGGCGTTGGAGCTCCGCATGAGATTCCCGGGCCGACTTGGGACCGGCATAAGGTGGAATGTCCTCCTAGAAGGCAGAATAAGTTCTCTTCATGGCTGCAGGAGAGAGAAAATTAAAGAGAATTTGAGAGAGAGAAAGAGCTGCGAGATTAGCACCCTAAGGAGCCCTATTTATAGAGTTCTAGGGGGGAGTAACCCATCCCAATTTCGTAACTGAGTCTTAGGATAAGATTAGAAGAGGTTTAGGGGTCCAATTAGGAATCTAGATGTCTTAGGATAGAGATAAACACAGACTTTCTGCATTTTTTAGACTCTGTTTATGTCGCAACGCCGCGATATGCCGCGTCCAGTTCGCGACATGGAGGGATGCCGCGACTATGTCGCGACCCCCAGTTGTGTCGCCTCTTTATTTTTGATATCATTTTTGTGTATGCACTTAGTTTATGTCCTTAGTTGATTGTTTGTATACATGTGTTGTTATCGTGGCGTTATTTCTTTCCGTCGTTAAAAAAAAAAATTAGAAAATCACAAAAGAAGGAACGTCACAGGTGAGTCAGGTAATGTATTCCTATCCCTACTCTTCACATTACTATATGGTATCTTACTTCTTATATCGCTTCAAAGACCGGCTGGTTCTCAATGTGCTCTGGGATTTGAGTTCCCCTTTACTAAAAACAATGATAATCTAGGTGCACATTGTTAATGGTTGGATAGGCCGTTAGGTTGGGTATGTTCGGGGATGATGGATTCAGGCCAACACTGTGGTTGTAGGTAGTTTCTTGACCCGCTCTTACTGCAGCTTAACATTATTATCCCTGATGTATTTTCTATTTTATCTTTTCTATGCATTCGTTTTGATGATTTCTTTCCTTTTAGCCCAGCATGCATCACGTAGGTCTTTGAGCTTTCATAACTCATCCCTGGCTAATGGTGAGCCCTTGTTGAGTGCCCAATCATTCTTCATATTTCAAACAAGAAATCCTATTCAATTTCAAATCGGAAGGTTTGCCTCCGAGCAAGTTACTCTTTCATGTTTGTTAAGAACTTCCCTGTCTGGATTTCCCAATTCAATTTCATCTTACTCCTTTGATCCTTTTTTGGTTGCGAACTGCTCCCAGGACAGAGTCATGAGTTACCTACTTGGCACGCACAAGTCCCTCCAAAACGAAACCTGTAGGCCAATCGGCTAGGGTACCTCTCAATCGGGAGGTTGATCATCCTTTTCTTTCTCCTTCTCGTCCAGACTCGTGCTTTTCTTTGCATTCTGTTCGAGCAACTAACTCGGGGCTTTCATGAAGATTCCAGTTGCTTGTTGGTTAGGTCGGGTGTCTCTTTACCTTGACTCCTATTTTTCATTCCACTCCGCATCATTTCTACTTCGCCGTCACTTCATGACACCTTCGCTACACCTCCGCTTGCTCCCTTGCAAAGTAGGAGTCAAGGAGGGGCAATCTATAGACACCCGATTCTGGCTTATAAGCCAAACTACATTTCTTGTTAACTTAGTGAGCCCCTAGTTGGTCACTCACCTTGAGCCCATCACTAGGCTTGCTTTGAGCCCATTAACAGCCCAATTCCCATGAATATCCCGTCCATTGTCTTTTAAAAGAAAGAGTCTGTGTGCCTTAAATGCCTATTATTCTCCCTTGTGATTGATCAATATTTTGAAAATAATCGATTTCCATTAACGCGATGTATCGTGGTGCCGCGTTCATCCTTTTCGCACCTCCCTTGGCCATCGTGACAGCCCATGTATACCCATGCACGTGGCTTCATAGTCGCGAAAACTAAGGCCATCGCGTTCATTGCGGTCGCATCCCTACGATATGTCGCGATTTCAGCCGCGGCAACAGCCTTTGCAACCACCTCCACTTTATCCTCCCATGGCCTTATTATATCCCATGCAGCCTCCCAACTCCCATCGCCACGGTTTGGGGTTGTGGGAGACTCTAGGAACCCCTTTGGACTCTCCCAATCTAGATTTAATGACATTTATCCTTTATTTGGGGTATTTATTACTTAAAATCGGATATTTTCTCTCTCTAAGTCTATATAAGCAGGCCCTTTTCTTCAGAGCAAAGGGAGCACCATTTTCACGTCGAAGGGCTGCCAAATTTTCCTTAGATCTGGACTTAGCTCGCAGCCCTCCCTTCTCCTCTCTTTTTTCCTCACATTCTCCACCTCAAAACTTGTCCTTTTGCACATCTATGGATCTTGGATCATGTGGAGGACGACTCCCACCATTCCTTGGAGCATCTGAAGCATGTAAACACGCCATTGCACGCCAGGGAGTCGCCCATATGGGGCTCTTTCTCTTCTCCTCCATCATTATTCTTCCTCCTTCTTGCATGTTGTGTTATTTCTAGATAAATTTCATTCACCCTTTTTCCCACTATTTTATACGCCCCAGGGGTTTAAAATCCACCCCAGGTTCATTCCCTCCATGTTATTTCTTCTTCTTTTACTATTGGATGAATACTCCACTTAACATGTTCTAATAGGGTACTCTTCTTATTTTTTGTTGTTTTGGCAGTCACTCAAACAAGATCTCATGAGGAGCTCCTGTCCTATGGCCAGCTAGAGGACAGGAAGAAGGTCTACACAAACTTCTCTCGCATTGTAGAGAACGCGACGGGATAAAGCGACGCTACCAGAGACGCAGCCCATAGGGGCGTCGCGATATCAGCACCATTGCGACAGGTTTTGACGTCACGATATCAGGTCCGTCCTCTGTTCTCTCTTCCTTTTCCTAGTATAGTTAGCCCCCCCTTTTCATTCTATATTAGGCAACTCTATTAGGTGGCAATCACACCCCTTTCCATGCTATTATAGTCGACACATGTCTGTGTGTATTGGGGGCGCACAATCCCCGTGATTACAGGTAAATGAGTATGAGGCTCAATTCGCTCGCCTTTCTCAGTACACTCCACACTTGGTTGCCACTAAGAAGCTGAAGGTATATAGGTTTCTGGATGGGCTCAGGCCCATATTCTTTAAGAAGTTGGGAACACGCTACATCCACATTTACATAGAGATGGTCCAAGCAACACAAAGAACGGATGACACCCTGGCGAAGCTGGAGAGCTTCAAAAGGAAGGAGGTGGAAAAGCTCGTTTTCGTGGAGAAGGGAACAACTACTACGACCAATACCTTTAGTGCTAGTGAAAATCACAAGTGACCCATTAGAGGACCAAGTAAAGCCCAAGAAAAAAAGATCAAAGTGGAAGAAGGGATAGCAACTGGAAACGGTCGCTTATGTGAAAAGCTAAGACATCAGGCAAAAGAATACTGGAAGAAGTTAGGGGCGTGCTTACACTGTGGGGGTCGAGATCAACGTATTCCCAACTGCCCAATGTTGAAGAATCAACCTAGAGGAGCTCAAGGTGTACCCAGGCATCATGGGCGACTGAGTGTAGTGATGGAGACAGAACTTCCGGAAGAAGAAGGTATGGTGGAAGGTACCATCCATATACATTTACAACTTGCATTTGTATTAATTGACACTGGAGGTACTTTTTATTTTATTGCTTCTTATTTTTCTATGACCCTACCTATAATACCAACGCCCTTAAAGTCCACACTCACTGTGGCATCATCTCTAGGTTCTAAATCAGAACTAACTCACTACTTTCCGGATAGTGAAACCCTAATTGGTGGACATAACGCCTCTATTGCCCTCATCTAGTTAGACATGTAATAGTACGATTCTATTCTTGGCATCAATTGGTTGATTAAATATGATGTCAATGTAAATTGTCATCATAGGAGGGTCACCTTTTCAAAACCTAACCTCCCAAGGTTTTCCTTCATGGTATCTAGTATCATAAGTACCCTATTCTCATTTCCTCTTTAAATGCTTCCAAGCTGATCAGTTATGGTTGTGATGCTTTACTTGTCTCCTTCTTGATAACAAAATAGAAGAAACCCATCCTGGAAGACATACCTGTTGTTAAGGATTATCCAGATGTCTTTCCATAAAACTTACCTAGTTTACCGCCTGAAAGGGAGGTGAAGTACACTATTGAATTGCTCCCTAGAGCATCTCCCATGTCCAAAGCTCCATATCACATGTCCCCCACTGAGCTATAGGAGTTGAAGAAACAGATTTAGGAGTTGCTTGAGGTTTCATCCGACCTAGCACATCCCCTCAGGCTGCACCAATGCTATTTGTCAAGAAGAAGGATGGTTCGATGAGACTTTGCATCAACTACCGTCAATTGAACCAGCATACTATCAAGAATAGGTATCCACAACCGCGCATTGATGTGTTGTTTAATAAGATCTTGGGTGCACTGTACTTCTCCAATATTAATCTAAGATCTAGTTATTACCAACTAAGAATCAAGGAGGAGGACATACACAAGTCGGCATTTTGGAGTAGATATGGTCACTATGAATTTGTTGTCATGCCCTTTGGTTTGACAAATACTCCAGTGGCCTTCATGTAGCTTATAAATGACGTCCATTAGCCATACCTAAATAAGTTTGTAGTAGCGTTCATTGATGACATCCTCATATACTCTATGACTAAAGAGAAGCATGAAGAACACTTGAGGACTACTCTACAAGTACTCAAGGATGGATTTTATTGTAGGGTTGCTGAAAACAAGAAGTGGTTTTGATGGAATATGGGTGATAGTGGACCATCTTACTAAGTCTCCTTACTTTCTCCCCATGAAAAGAAAATGGTATGTGGACATTTTAGCTGCATTATATGTCAAGGAGATAGTAAGACTTTATGGAATTCCTGTATCTATTGTGTCTGATCGTGACCCTAGGTTCGCATCTCAATTTTGGAGAGGTTTACACCATGTCTTAGGGAGCAGGTTAATCTTTAGTACTACTTGTAACGACCCTCTTTATACTGGTACGATTATACTAATCCACATCGATACAAAGGGCGCCATCACAGTGGGACATTTACCCAACACAACACAATAGGTCGAGATGTACATAAATAACACAATAGAGTACAACGGAAATAAAAGATAAATCTTATTCCATCATCATTCACATATTCCCCAATCTATATAGCAATAATGAAAATAACAATTGTCCACAATTATACAAGTCCATATGAATAACATTGCCATTGTTCACATACTAATGAAGGAAATGTAGTCTAAACAATTATCTCCACAAGTACAGCTACACCTCTTGCTCGGAGTTGCTCCTCACTATGTCCTCCTCTAGCACGGGGACACCTGTCTCACCTGTATGTTAAAGCAAGTATGAGTCTTCCAAAAAGACCCAGCAAGCAACCTAAAGACACATCCTTACACATATCATACACATGCCATTATATTAAACAATAAGAGAATTACATGGCAGATGCTTCATGTGAATTTAACAATTATCCATGAGTAACCTATAGCATGCTTTCTACACATAATATGTAACATGGTTCATGGTTTCAATTTTTATTCATATCATTTCACAATTCTACACAATTAGATCATGGATTTATACACATAGTAACTAACAATCCTAGCATGATATCTAACATTTTTCACATGCTTTTATGACAGATATCCACATCTTTTGCTTGCTGTTTTAACATAAATAAATCTCATTCAAATGGTATCACATTCACATAACACTATCACATGTTCACATTTGCACACTTTTTACCCTTTTACGCATTTAATTGTCGTGACACAGTTCGAACCACCATAAAGAAGGACACACATTCACATAAGACATACCCATCACCTAGGCAATATATTGACGAATCTTGGTAACTATGCAGAACCGAGAGAAGCCCTCTCCACCCTAACCAGTGGTACTTGTCCACCTCTAGGATTTCATCGTGATGCCCACAGGATATCACATACACAATGAGCCTTCCCATACGGACTTTTCTACAATACGGCTCAACAGCCTTCTTTGGTAGCAGTGTCAATTTTGGCATATGATCACTTTTAACACAATCTTTCATTGAATCACATGGTTTCATTCATTTACATGTACTAGTTAACCCATTTACATGCACTTTAAACAAAGATACATATCTCAAGTTACAAAACTTAGCACTATTATTTCACAGTGACAAATGTTGGATCGAAATGGCACAATAGATGTCCTAGAAGGGGGTGAATAGGACTTCTTGGCTTTAAAAATTTTCTTCTAAATTGCACAACACTAAATAAATTCGTTAGTACTTAGTGTGGTGTGTGTGATTCAAGTGTGAACTAGGCGGAAACATTCACACAAATATGCACAAGGATTTATCCTGGTTTGGCCCTTCCTACACATGGAAGTCCTACATCCGGTCCTCAAGCCAACCACTTGAGATTTCCACTAACTGCCAATAACTTGGCCTTCTCTCACCCTTGAGAGGTAATACAAACCCACTTGCTCCAAAGCAAGTCTTCCCTAAACAGGGGTACTAGACTTCCTTACACAAGGCCTTACCTACACAGGAGAGGAAATGCAGAAACAATCTTCTGCAGAAATTACACAGGAAAACAATAATAAGACACTTGTGTGTTAGCCTCAAAGCTGAGCACTAACACACACTGAATTCAAAAGGACTTTAACAGATCAGAAATGAGACTCAAATCCTATCTAAATGAGCAGGGTGGACTTCATAGAAAAAGCAATTACAATTGCCACCCAGACACAAGACCTCAGGGAAATTAAGAGAGCTTGAGAATCTCTGTTAAAAAGAAGGCTCTCTCTCTTTCTTGGAGCTTTGAAAGAAAGCTTGTGTAATCTCTTGAAAGAGGCTAACTGTTGAGCTCACAGGAGATGCGATTCTTCCAGTTGTTGTCTGTAGGTGTATCTGTTATGTTTTCAAACTTTGATCCTTTTATAGACTTCAGAAAATAGCCATTTTAAAAGATGGCCGTTGGAAATTTGCCCTTTTGAAGAGAGCTCTTGGATCCTTTGGATTTTGCACGGCTTGTTGTCCATGGGTCCTTCTGTCTTGCTTCTTTCCAATGTCTTTAGACGAGGGTTGTAGCTACACAACTAGAAGATCAACTTCTCATTAAATGGACTGTGAGGGTAGCATGCTGAAAACGTGCTTCAATAAATGTCTGTAGCAAGGACAAGACAAAAAGAAAGTGTATCTCCATACCTTTGAGGTAGGCGAGTCAGAGAGCAAAAAGCAAAGGCATGGAAACCTTGTATAGGCATGCTTTCAGATAGAAAAGAGAGGATAGACGGTTGCATAAAAAAAAGTAAAGCATGGGTCTGTCAGTGGTAGGTGTACTCTGTCAGATGCCATGTGCCTGAAATACAATAAATGCACTATCTCTTCTGTATCCACAAAATCTGGATCATTTTCATGAAGCAAACAGCTTAGTTTGAATAAAGAGTTGCAGAAATAATCTAAACATTTTTGGATGAATAGTTTAAGTATAATATGTCGTATCTTGTCAAAAAAATACTAATAAAATAATGATATTTTAATGGATCAGCAAAATATTTGATCATTGAAATGTTTATTAGACATAATGTCAAAAGATAATTAGGAAACAAGATTACATTAATTGTTGAACTGGAAGATTCAGTGAAACAGAGTAGAACTGATAGTGAAGTTGGATACAAAGGAATATGCAATTCGACTATGGAAGTTGAAGCATGATTTGACTTCAATAGATATTATACTAGAATACAAGTCGGGAATGAAAAGAATGATTCAACCTTAGTAAAGACTATAATTCGACTCTAGAAGTCGGAGTTGAAACTAGAACAATTCGACTATTAGGATTTGACTTCTGAAGAAATGAAGGCAATTCGACTTTAGCAGTCGGATAATTAGAGTTCTAAAGCATTCGACTGTAGGAGTCGAAGATGATAGTCGGATTATGTAGTCAACTTTATGAAGGATTCGACTATATAAGTTGAAGTTGAAAGTCGAATTATGTATAGAGAATGGGACTTAGAATATTTTTGGGTGGTTTTGACTTCGATTCTAAAGGAGTCGGAGTTAGCAGTCGAATTCTCAAGTCGGATTCAGTATGACATAGGGAGAGTTTTTGGACTTTGAAAAATCTTGAGATTGAGTTTGTCACACTATTGTATATATATATTTTTTGTGATATGTAATTGATATATTTACTCTGTAGAAAGTCTATTTAAAAGTTTTGTCATAGCAAAAAGATGATATATGCTAAGTCTACAAAATCTTAGATTTTCTTAGAGGTAGTTGCTCAACAATTCTCCCCCTTTTTGTTAATGACGAAAATCTTTAAATAGACAGTAAAAATCTTTAAAATAGACAGTTAAAAAACAAAATTGATATGAATATATATACTTTCCTGGAGAGTCGATTCAGCAATTTGTTCTTACTGCTTTCTCCCATTTTGTGGCATTAACATAAAAGGTAACAAAAACACGAGAGAGATATGAATAAGCAAGTAAGAAGGATCATAAACTGCATTCAAAAATTGAGATTAAGTATATGACAGAGTGTTTAGGACTTTGAGAGAGAACTTGGCAGATACAAGGAGCGGGGAATCTGATCAAAATAGGGCTTGAGAAGATCCCAAAGCTTCTGCTCATTTTCATAGAAGAAGTTTTCAAATAAACTTCCATCAATATTGTAGGTAGGACTGATGGAGGGCAGCTTCCTATGAGATTTGATATGGTGCTTATGGTACCAGGAAAGCTTGTTGAGGTAAGCTCGCCGGCTCAAAAGAAATTTAAGGTGAACAAACTTTCTAGAGGCTGCTACATGAAGAAAAGCATCCACTCTAATATTCCAGTGCAAGCCTCGGGACACAGCTGCTTCCTTAGCCAGATAATATACTAGGTACCTTTGCTGCCACTTAGGACCAATGTTCTTCTTCAAATCCTTATAGCTTTTGGACAGATACTCATAAGGGGAAAGCTTCATTTTTTCACAAGCTGCATGGTCTGCAGGGTAAGCTGCTACCCATTGATCTAAAGAGAACCTCTCAGATTCAGCAAAACAAAGCTGGAAATCTATCATGTGATGAGAATTCTTGGAGAGCTGTAGGAATACAAATCACTGAAAAGACAATTTCAGTTTGTACTTAATGTTGAATCTGGTAGCAATCCAGATGTGCCTGTTAAAAATTGGTTTAGCAAAATCTTTTCTGGATGCAATGGCACCTACAAAGGATGGATACAACCCAGATGGCAATGCTACAGTCATGGAGGGATTGATTTCTCTTTGACCTTTAAGCAAGTTCTCCCATTGGCCTTTGGACACATCAGATAGTCCCAACTTGAATCTGGCAAAATTAAAGTCTTTCATTTTGGTGAACTTGGCCTGAGAGTCTCGGATAAGGAGTCTAAACAGGTCATAGAACATCAGATTCATGTGGAGATGAATATCCAAAAATTTATTCCTGGATTGGGTTTCCTGATATTTGGCTGCTTCTCCTGGATAGAGATCAAGGAATTCTTTGGGATTTAGGCTATGGCATTATTGAGAGATAAGTTGGAGTTCAGCCAATGCGACTTGGGTAGAGCGAATAAGAGTAGGAAGCTAGTGTTCAAATGTGAAACTTGGCATCTCATGAACTTCAAGAAAAGCTCTAATGGCTAGATATTCTCTAAACAGGTTCATGTAGTGTTTAGAGTGGTAGATGAAGGCATACCAAAAGGGAGGAAGAAGCTTTGCTGGGTCGTCCTTCAACTGAGGCCCAATTGAAGATGAGAGTGGAATGCTAGGAAGAATTTCAGATAGCTCAAGAAAGGATTTTCCGGTTGATGATTTGGAAGCAGTGGGAAGACAAGAAAAGAAATGTGCAGGTTGTGTGTGGAAATGGGAATATGTATCTTGGAAGGTTTGAATTGGTATTCATAGGATAAATTTTGAATTTAACCTTCTCAGGGGCAAGAGGTTGATCCTTTGGAATAGATGTGGGAGGAAGAGGAGCAGATGGGTGTTCAGTGGTAGAGGGGATAGGAATTGGTGATGCAGTAGGTTGAGATATGGTTGGTGATGGTTCAGACTGAGCAGGAGGATCTGTAGTGGAAGGAGTTGGCAAAGGAGGATGAGAGGAAGCAGCTGTGTCCCGAGGCTTGCAGGTCTTGACCTTGTCCTATCATCCTCTTGAAGGTCTTGACCTTGGACCTATCATCCTCTATAGACTCAAGGGGTCTCTTAGGCTTAGATTCTTGCTAGGGTTCCTGCTCCTGCTGAATCTTCTCAGCTGCTACTGCTGCTACTAGAGGCTCTTCTAAAACTGACTCTTGCTGCTGCTTAACCTTCTGTTGAAATACCATAATAGCTAGTTGAGAGGGAACTACTTGTGGTTCTGGCTCCTGGTCCTACTGCAGCTCAGATAGGTGAGATTGATCTTTCTTAGACTGCTGCTACTCTGCCTGTAGCTCAGGCTCCTTTTGTTGCTCATGAACTAACTCTTCAAGCTCTAACTCTTGAGGTCCTTGTTGTTGTTCTTGTTCTTGAGCTTGTTCTTTTTGCTGTTGAGAGGAAGAGGGCCCTAAAGGCTGAGAAGTGCCCTGTTGGCACTCCAACTGAAGTAATAGATCCTTAATCTGTTGGACTTCATCAGTCAAACCATCAAATTTGGCATCAATGAATTCCACTTGTAATTGAAGAACTGAAATGCTTTCCTGCTGCTTGTTCAATGAATCTAAAATGGAATGCAAATGGTTACTACTCTCCCCCTGAGACCTTGGCCTGGTTTCAAACTGAGAAGGGGAGTAATGATACTGCCTATCCTCAAAATCTTGTTCCAATAGAGTACATGCAGGGATATCATCATGTGCTACTCTTTTTCCTCTTATATCTCTTAAAACATCATTTATTGTTTCCTCAGGTGCATCTGATTCAGGAAGAGAAGAGGAAACATGAAATTGTTCTTGTTGCTCTTCAATCTGAACTGGGACTTCTGTTCTCACTTCTTCTTGATGAACAACTCGAGAGGATGATGGGAAGTGTGGCTCATCAAGATAGACTTCATGGGTACACTGAGGTACAGAATCCTTCGACCATAAATTTTGTCTTTTGTTGACTAAGGTGTAGTGGCTTCTTATCAAGGTAGAAATGCCAATTTTCTCCTTGATTCCAACAGTGATTTCATTATTTAAATCCACTGAGAACCTTTTAAAATTCAAGGTAAGCAGAGGTCTATAAGGAATGGAATCCTGTAGATCTTTTGAAGCTATCATCTTTTCCAAAATAACTGCAGCCAAATTTACTCTATGCCTCTAAATGGCCCAAAATAACAAATTTCCATCCATGGAGGTTATGGAGGAATGGGTTCCTGCCCTTGGAGTCACAATATTTGAGATAACTGCATGAAGGAGTCTCTTTTCCGCTGACAGTTCATTTACTAGGAGACCTTTCTTGCTGACTGTTCCCAGACTGCCAATAATCCCCAATTTCTACTTTTCTAAAGGCACGACCTCACTAAGCTTGTGCCCGAAATTTGGACATTCCAAAATCTCCACCAACGGCTCTTCAGATACAGTGATCTTGGTCCCTTTGAAAAATCTTGACACTGAGTTTTCAGAGGATACTTGAAGGGAAACATAGAAAGCTTTAATGGCGTTTTCTACAGGGGGTTCAGAAATCTGACAAAGCTTGGTCCAGCCCATAAGATCTAGGGTTTCTTCTACCCAAGACAAACTACCATTCAAATGGGAGAAGTCTACCACTTTCCCTGGACAGATAGGAATCTTAGCAAGACGTTGGAGTTGCTCAGAGTCAACTAGGCGTTTTCCAGAGCCCTAGATGAAGCCATCTAGATAGAAGGAAGTGGAGAGGGCTCAGGGAACTATCAAAGGAAAGAGAGAAACGTAGTAGGGAGTTCAAGGAACCTACCTTTCTTCAGAAAAAATGGAGATTTTGAAGTTGCCCGGAAGACCATCGCCGGAGAATAGTAAAGGTGCGAAGAGGAGGAAGAAGATAGGGGAGTTGGAAACGAAGTTTGAAAAGGGTGTCTTTGTATAGAGAAAGGGTTTTTTGAAATAAGGAGAGAAAAAGTAACTGACCAGAGAATTCAGGGTGAACAGACGAGATTGATTGATTGGACCATTTCGTCATAAATGCATCTGTTTAAAAAATTAGTTTCAGTTATACAATTTTTAATTGAAAGCGCCTTTTCAAACTTTAACATAGTAATCGAATTGTGACTCCGACTTTACAAGTCGAATGCATGAAGTATACATGAGTTGGATTGTGTCTCTG
This sequence comes from Colocasia esculenta, assembly GCA_014218235.1. Classification (NCBI taxonomy): domain Eukaryota; kingdom Viridiplantae; phylum Streptophyta; class Magnoliopsida; order Alismatales; family Araceae; genus Colocasia; species Colocasia esculenta. The sequence continues at coordinate 54,476,004 of CM024762.1, forward strand.
ACTTCACAAGTCACAGTGCTGAGACTTAGAAATTTTCACAAGAAAGTTTTCACAGATAATCCAAAAATGAGATATTTCACAGCAGTTTCTTATCATACAGTTCAAGTATCATTTTACCTTGGCAATTTAATCAGGATTGCACATACCTATTTCTCTTCTAATAGATGTGAATCTATCCTCAGGAAGAGATTTTGTAAAAATATCAACAAGTTGATTTTCAGTAGATACGAATTCAAGTAGAATATTGCCATTACTTACATGGTCCCTGATGAAGTGATGTCTAACCTCAATGTGCTTTGTTCTTGAGTGCTAGATAGGATTCTTGGTTAAGTTTATTGCACTTGTGTTGTCACACAGCATTGGAATTTCTTGAAGTTGATGACCATAGTCATCCAATTGATGTTTCATCCACAAAAGTTGATTACAGCAACTTCCAGCTGCAATGTATTCAGCTTTTGTAGTGGATAATGACACTGAATTATGCTTCCTAGAAGACCAAGAGATCAAGCACCCTGCAAGAATTTGACAAGTACCACTAGTGCTTTTCCTATCTATTTTACATCCAGCATAGTCAGCATCACTATATCCAATTAACATGAAATCTGAACATCTGGGATACCATAATCCTAATTTACTGGTATTTATAACATACCTAAAAATTCTTTTAATAGCAAGAACATGAGATTCTTCTGGATCAGCTTGGAATGTTACACACAAACAAACATTAAACATTATGTCTGGTCTACTAGCAGTAAGATAGAGTGGTGATCCTATCATACCTCTATAGACCTTTTGATCTACCTTTTTACCAAGAGGATCACTATCTAACTTTATTCCTGAGCTCATGGGTGTTCCTAATGGCTTACACTTGTCAAAACCATACTTAGAAAGTAAATCTGAAATGTATTTGATTTGACAAATGTGAGTTCCTTCCTTAGTCTACTTGATTTGCAACCCAAGAAAATAATTAAGCTCACCCATCATGCTCATTTGAAATTCACTTTGCATCAGATTTTCAAAGAACTTACAAAGTGATTCATTAGTAGAACAAAAAATAATGTCATCAACATATATTTGTACAATCAAGATTCCATTTGAAAATTTCTTTATAAATAGTGTGCTATCAACTTTACCTCTTACAAAATCATGTGATATAAGATAAGCACTCAATCATTCATACCAAGCCCTTGGGGCTTATTTTAGACCATATAGTGCTTTCTTTAAACATAAAACATGATTAGGATATTTAGTATCTTCAAATCCTGGTGGTTGCTCAACAAATACTTCTTCTTTTATAAAACCATTTAGAAAAGCACTTTTGACATCCATCTGAAATAAGTTAATATTAAGAGAGCATGCATATGCTAATAGGATTCTAATTGCCTCTAATCTAGCTACTGGGGCATAAGTCTCATCAAAGTCTATGTCGTCCTCTTGGGAATATCCTTGAGCTACAAGTCTGGCCTTATTCCTAGTGAATGCTCCTGATTCATCCACTTTATTTTGAAAACCCATCTGGTTCCAATGACTAGATGGTCAGAAGGTCTAGGGACAAGAGTCCATACATGGCTGCGTTGGAACTAATTAAGTTCCTCTTGCATAGCAAGGATCCAATATTCATCACCCAGTGCATCATCGATTGTCCTAGGCTCAATTTGAGAAACTAAAGCAGAAAAGTCACAAGGAATTTGCATAGCTCTTGTTCTTACCCTATCTTGAGGATTCCCTTTGATATTTTCCCTTGGATGATCTCGATGATACCTTAGTTCTCTAGGTAGTCCTTCTTGTCGTTCTTATTGCTGTTGAAGATCTTCTAATGGAGTATCTTCCTTTCCTTCTTTTTCTTCTTCTTCAAGAGAGGTTCTTTCTAGATTCCTGCACAAATCTTCAACACACTCTTCTTCTTCTTCTATTCTTTTAATAGAAGGGTTAGTCTCATAAAATAAGATATGCACAGATTGTTCTATAGTTAATGTTCTTCTATTGAAGACTATGTAACCCCTAGGCTTTAAAATATATCCTAACAGAAATCTTTCATCACTTTTAGCATCTAGTTTTCCTAAGTTAACCTTACCATTATTTAAGATAAAACACTTACAGCCAAAAGGTCGAAGATGACTGATATTGGGCTTTTTTTCCTTGTAAAGCTCATATGGGGTCTTCTTAGAATAGGTCTGATCATGCACCGGTTGATGATGTAGCAGGCTGTATTGACTGCCTCTGCCCAGAAATATCTTGGTAAATTGTATTCGTTCAGCATAGTTCTGGCCATATCTACCAATGTCCTATTTTTTCTTTCTACTACTCCATTTTGTTGAGGTGTCCTTGGTGCTGAAAAGTTGTGTTCAATTCATTGTCTTCACAGAATTTCATAAACTCTTAATTCTTGAATTCTCCAGCATGATCAGATCTGATACTTATAATCTAGAATTTTTGGTTTTTCTGAATTACCTTGCTGAATTTCAGAAATGCTTGAAAGGCTTCTGATTTGGCTTCCAGGAAGGACACCCAAGTGTATCTTGAGTAGTCATCCACTATCACATAGCCATACACTCTTCCTCCAAGATTGACTATCCTTATAGGTCCAAACAGATCCATGTGAATTAGCTCCAAAAGTTTGAAAGTTGTAACAATTGTCTTGGACTGAAATGAAGTCTTTGTTTGCTTTCCTTTTGCACATGCTGAACATATTCCATACTTTTTTATCTTCATCTTTGGAAGACCTTCAACCAGATCATGCTTTATCAATTTCTTGATGACTGAAGTGCTTGCATGACCAAGTCTTCTATGCCACAAATCAGACTCTTCACTTTTTGTGGTTGCAAGACATAAATTCACATATTTTAACTCTTCTAATTGTAAAGTGTACAAATTCTTCACTCTTTGAGCTTTGAACACAATCTTATTGTTCTTTTGAATAACACATTTATCATTATGAAATTTTACTGAATGCCCTTTGTCACATAACTGATTGATGCTTATCAGATTATGCTTTAAGCCTTCTACATACATGACATCTTCAATCAAATTCTTTTCCTTAGTACCGACTGACCCACATCCTAGCACTTTTCCTTTTCCATTATCACCATAGGTGACTTGACCAATTTCATCTCTAAAACTTGTGAACAACTTCCTATCTTCTGTCATATGCCTTGAGCATCCACTATCCAAATACCATTTGGATGCCCTCAGCCGACCCTGCTCTAGTCCTGCCATGAGGGCTAGATTTGCCTTTTCTTCCTCTTCAGATTTCGAGCTTGAGGATTCTGAACTGGTAGCTTCTTCGTTGTCCCATGTTGCTGCCATTGCCTTCTTTTTGTATTTTCTGAATCTCTTTTCTTTGTCTTTCTTCTTGTCGGATCTTTCTACTTGATCCTTTTTCTTTAGCTTGGGACATTCGGATTTGTAATGTCCAAGTTGGTTGCACTCATAGCAAGTTGGCTCCTTCTTCTTGTCTTTCTTGAAAAATCTTTTGGAGCCGAACTTCTTTTTCTTTGCAAGGATTCTTTGAAACTTTCTTGAAAGCATAGCCTCGTCATCACTATCATCTTACTTTTCTTTAGAATTTTCAGATGAAGAGGAATCTGCAATCTTCAAAGCATTTGACATTTTCTTTTTCGAAGAATTTTCAGCAAATCTCTCCATATTAATTTCATGAGCCATGAGGGAACCAATTACCTTATCAATGCATAATTAAGTTAAATCATGTGCTTCCTCAATGGCCATAACATTAGGAGTCCAAACATTAGTAAGAGATCTTAAAATTTTCCTAACTATTTCTTCATTAGTTAAGATTTTTTCCAGAGAGCTTAATCCTAGTATTATGTTTGAAAATATGTTATACATCTGAGTTATATTTTCTGATGGGAGCATTTTGAATTGTTCATATTGTGACACAAGAATATCTATTCTAGTTTGTTCAACCCTATCAGTACCTTCATATGTTACTTGGAGTTTGTCCCACATTTCTTTTGCTGTTCTACAAGCCGAAAACCTATTGAACTCTCTTTTAGAAAGTGCACAGCAAAGATAGTTTTTAGCTTTGTAGTTTAATGACATATTTCTTTTATCAGCTAGTGAAAGACCAGAAGAGGAGGTCTCACTAATGATTTGGAAATCACCTTGTTCTATTACCTGGCATAGGTCGAAGTCAGCTCCTCTGATGAAGCACTCCATCCGCATCTTCCAATATTGATAGTCCTCACCATCAAAGAATGGTGGTCTTGTAACAAATTGGCCTTCATAGTTGTGAGCTTCAGCTACCATTTCTTCTCAAATCTTTTAGATTCTTCTGAGAAGACCTAGCTCTAATACCACTTGTTGGATCGAAATGGCACAATAGATGTCCTAGAGGGGGGTGAATAGGACTTCTTGGCTTTATAAATTTTCTTCTGAAATTGCACAACACTAAATAAATTTGTTAGTACTTAGTGTGGTGTGTGTGATTCAAGTGTGAACTAGGCGAAAACAATCACACAAATATGTACAAGATTTATCTTGGTTCGGCCCTTCCTACATGGAAGTCCTACATCTAGTCCTCAAGCCAACCACTTGAGATTTCCACTAACTGCCAATAACTTGGCCTTCTCTCACCCTTGAGAGTTAATACAAAACCACTTGCTCCAAAGCAAGTCTTCCCTAAACAGGGGTACTAGATTGCCTTACACAAGGCCTTCCCTACACAGGAGGGGAAATGCAGAAACAACCTTCTGTAGAAATTACACAGGAAAACAATAATAAGACACATGTGTTAGCCTCAAAGCTGAGCACTAACACACACTGAATTCAGAAGGACATTAACAAATCAGAAATGAGACTCAAATCCTATCTGAATGAACAGGGTGGACTGCAGAGAAAAAGCAATTACAATTGCCACCCAGACATAAGACTTCAGGGAAACTAAGAGAGGTTGAGAATTTCTATTGAAAAGAAGGCTCTCTCTCTTTCATGGAGCTTTGAAAGAAAGCTTGTGTAATCTCTTGAAAGAGGCTAAGTGTGGAGCTCACAGGAGATGCGATTCTTCTAGTTGTTGTCTGTAGGTGTATCTATTATGTTTTCAAACTTTGATCCTTTTATAGACTTTAGAAAATAGCCGTTTTAAAAGATGGCCGTTGGAAATTTGCCCGTTTGAAGAGAGCTCTAGGATCCTTTGGATTTTGCAAGGCTTGTTGACCATGGGTCTTTCTGTCTTGCTTCATTCCAATGTCTTTAGACGAGGGTTGCAGCTTCACAGCTAGAAGATCAACTTCTCATTAAATGGACTGTGAGGGTAGCATGCTGAAAACGTGCTTCAATAAATGTCTGTAGCAAGGACAAGACAACAAGAAAGAGTATCTCCATACCTTTGAGGTAGGTGAGTCAGAGAGCAAAAAAAAAAGGCATGGAAACCTCCTATAGGCATGCTTTCAAACAGAAAAGAGAGGACAGACAGTTGCATAAAGAAAAGGTAAAGCATGGGTCTGTCAGTGGTAGGTGTACTCTGTTAGATGCCATGTGCCTGAAATACAATAAATGCACCATCTCTTCTGTATCCACAAATTTCGGATCATTTTCATGAAGCAAACAACTCAGTTTGAATAAAGAGTTGCAGAAATGATCTAAACATTTTTGGATGAATAGTTTAAGTATAATATGTCTTATCTTGTCAGAAAAATACTAATAAAATAATGATATTTTAATGGATCAGCAAAATATTTGATCATTGAAAAGTTAATTAGAAATAATGTCAAAAGATAATTAGGAAACAAGATTACACTAATTGTGGAACTGGAAGATTCAGAGAAACAAAGTAGAACTATAGTGAAGTCGGATACAAAGGAATATGCAATTCGACTATGGAAGTTGAAGAATGATTCAACTTCAATATATATTATACTAGAATGCAAGTCGGGAATGAAAAGAATGATTCGACTTTAGTAAAGACTATAATTCGACTCTGGAAGTTGGAGTTGAAATTAGAATCATTCGACTATTAGGATTTGACTTCTAAAGAAATGAAGGCAATTCGACTTTAGCAGTCAGATACTGAGGAATTAGAGTTCTGAAGCATTTGACTGTAGGAGTCAAAGATGATAGTCAGATTATGCACTCAACTTTATGAAGGATTCGACTGTATAAGTCAAAGTTGAAAGTCGAATTATTTATAGAGAAGGGGACTTAGAATATTTTTGGGTCATTTTGACTTCGATTCTAAAGGAGTCGGAGTTAGCAGTCGAATTCTCAAGTCGAATTCAGTGTGACATAGGAAGAGTTTCTGGACATAGAAAAATCTTGAGATGGAGTTTGTCACACTCTTGTATATATATATATATATTTTGTGATATGTAATTGATATATTTACCCTGTAGAAAGTCTATTTAAAAGTTTTGTCATAGCAAAAACATGATATATGCTCAGTCTACAAAATCTTAGATTTTCTTAGGGGTAGTTGCTCAACAACAAATAAGTCATACCAATACCTAAACATGTTGCTAATCACTGAAATTTACATAATTTAAGTGAAACATACTTAACACATTTAAATACCCTTTTAAAATACAAACAGTACCGTCGGATATCAAATTATTATAAAATTTTAACCACAAACTCCATACATGCAATATGTCTAATTTTTCAAAATTTTTGAAACTGTAAAACTATTTTTAACATTTTAAACAAATTTCATGCAATTTATCAAAATATTTGCTTTAACATGGTATACAGTAAAACAGTTGGTTCTAACAGGTTTAAAACTTGTGAACAGTAACCCTAAGATCATGAAAATTTCCTGTAACCATGACATGCAGCAAAACCATTTATTCAGAATTAACCCATGTCAAAACATGCTTATTTAACCAATACATAATTTATATTAAATAAAGACATGCTCAGAAATTCGACATAACCTCATTATCTGACCTAAATACCATACCTGACTAACCATAATTTTTACAATATGCACAACATTCATAAATCCAGAAATTATAATACAAACATGGCAAACACAATTCTGTGAAAAGTACAAGAACTTGGCGGCAAGGGCCTTGCCGTCAAGGTGGGTTAATGGCACAGGATGCTGCCATCAACTCATGAACTTGGTGGCAACAAGGTTGTCGTCAACCTCCTATCTGAAGAAAGTGCAGACCGAACTCAATTAAAGATAGAATTGGGGGTCCCAGGACATGAAATAAAATCCATAAAATTCCTAGAACCTAAGGGACATGTCTAGGGATGATACCCCTCGATTACTTGCCTGGAATAAAATCTCTAAAGATTTAGTTTGTCGAAGAATCCCTCCTCATCCAAGCGAAGAAGGTGCAGATTCCCCCCCCCCCCCCCCCCCGAATCCGGTCTTCCTGCTTTTGCAGAAGGTCTCTTGGAGTCGGAGAAGCTTCAACAACCCTAAGAGCTCCTTCCTGTCGCAGAAGATCACCAGAAGACCCACTCAAATGCCGGATCAAGACACAGAAAACTCTGGTTTTTCTCTCAACAAACCCTAGCTTTTCCCTTCGAACCAAAGGACTTAATCTGGCCAAAATCACTAGGTTTTATAGGGTTAAGAGTCAGGGTGCGCCTAGGATTAGGTTTTCCTACAGTTGGGATTGGGTTTCCTAAACGGGTTCCGGGGAAAACGCATTCGTTACAGATCTGGAATCCCAAACATAACCGGAGAAGTAAACGGTCACTTTGCTGCTGTTAACAGGAAGTAAACGTTCATCGATCTGGATATCTATATCTCCTGGCCATGCAGTCAACGGCAAACAAGTTGCCGTCAACTGCCCTTAATGTCAATGGGTGTTGACGTTAACTGGGATTTCTGACAAAAACCAGAAATATCAAATAAACCTACATACACAGAATAAATGCATACAATATGCATAGCAATAATTAAATACTATATGTGCATCTAATAAATATATAATATGCACAGAAATAAACATATATATATATATACATATGCATATAAGTAAATAAATACTTAGAATTTGCACAAGATTAAATATACATAATGTGAACAAAATTTGAGGGCCTTACACCCTCTCCCCATAAAAGAAAACTTCATCCTCGAAGTTAGAATGAAAATGCTAACCAAACAAATGGGGATACTTCTTCTTCATGGTGTCTTCAAGCTCCCATATAGCCTCCTCCCGCGAGAAATTCCTCAATAACACTTTCACGGATGCAATGCTCTTGTTCTTGAGGTGCTGAACCTTTCGATCTATGATAGCTAGTAGTTGTTGTACATACGACATGTCTGGCTGAATCTCCACTGGCTCATGACTAATGACATGTGACGATCTCTCACATATCTCCTGAACATAGACACGTGGAAAACTGGGTGTACACTAGCTAGCGCTGGGGGTAAAGCTAGCTCATATGCCACACTACCAATCTGCTTGAGAATCTCAAATGGGCCAGTGAATCTTGGACTCAACTTGCTATGCCTGCCAAACTTGACCACGCCTCGGGTAGGCAAAACCTTGAGAAATACATGCTCGCCAACCTCGAACTCTAAATCCATCCTCCTGTTGTCGGCGTAGCTCTTCTGCTATCCTGCGCCACAACCAACCTCTGCCAGATAAGCTGAAGCTTATCTGAAGTCTTCTGCACCAACTTCGGACCAACAAACTACCTATCACCTGTCTCCTCCCAGCACAAAGGAGATCTATAGGGTCGCCCATATAGAGCCTCAAATGGAGCCATACCAATGCTCGCATGAAAATTGTTGTTGTAGACGAAGTCCACATGAGGTAGATGACGCTCCCAATCACCCTTCCAATCAAGCACGCACGCTCTCAACATATCGTAGAGCATCTGGATCGTCCTCTCAGACTGGCCATCTGTCTGAGCGTGAAACGCCGAACTAAGCTTCAGCAGAGAACCCAAAGCATCCTGAAGATCCTGCCACAACCTCGTTGTAAACTATAGGTCTCTGTCCGAGATAATGGACAGTGGCACACCATGCAACCTCACAATGCTGCCAACATACAACCTAGCTAAACTCTCCTCAGACTGTTTCTTCTTCATGGGCAAGAAATGAGCAGTCTTAGATAAACGATCTACAATCACCCAAATTGAGTCATTGCCCTTGACTGATCTGGGCAAACCCGTTACACAATCCATGGTGATTGCTTCCCACTTCCATACGGGTATCTCCATCTTCTGCATAAGGCTCGATGATCTCTGGCGCTCATCCTTCAACTGCTGGCACACTAAACACGCGGACACGAACTCGGCCACATCCTTCTTCATGCCAGAGCACTAGAGAGATCACTTCAAATCTTGTACATCTTGGTGTTGTCTGGATGAATGGAGAACCTCGACCTGTGAGCTTCTTCTAGTACTCGCTCATGAACATCCACAACATTGGGAACACAAACTCGATGCTGGAATCTATGACACTGTCTTCATCATGAGCAATGCCTGCCTTGTTCACCATCTCCTGAAGCCTAGGATCAGCTCTCTGCTGCTCGATCACATCATCCAGAACCGTGGATTGGATAGATAACTGAGCCACGAAAGCCTGACACAACTGTGGCACTAAATCGGTCATAGCACGCGCTGCATCTTCTAGCATCTTCCAATCCTGCCAGAGCAATGACCTCTTTCTGCTGAGCACATCTGCCATGACATTCGCCTTCCCTGGATGGTATTGAAGCTTAAATTTGTGGTCCTTGAGAAATTCTATCCATCTTCTCTGTCGCAAGTTCAACTCCTTCAGAGAGAAAAGATACCTCAGACTCTTGTGGTGAGTGAACACCTCGAACATGAGACCATAAAGATAGTGTCTCTAGATCTTCAGTGCATGAACCATATCTGCTAACTCCAAATCATGAGTCATATAGTTACGCTCATGCTTCTTTAACTGGAGAGAAGCATATGCAACTACCTTACCATGCTGCATCAACACACAACCAAGGCCTTCCTATGAAGCATCAGAGTAGATAGCAAAACCCTCTGCACCACTCGGCAAGATCAACACGGGTGCTGATGTAAAGCGTTGCCTTTAGGAATTAGAAACTACTCTCACAATCATCAGACCACACAAACATCACACCCTTCCTTGTTAGCTTAGTAAAAGGTGCGGTGATAGATGCGAAGCCTTCAATAGATCGTCTGTAATAGCCCGCTAAGCCAAGAAAACTCCTGATCTCCGATGGTGTCCTTGGAGTCTCCCACTCTAATACCACCTGAACCTTCGCCAGATCAACAGAAACTTCAGCGCCGGAGATAACATGCCCAAGGAAATGAACCTCGCGCATCTAGAAGTCGCACTTGCTGAACTTTGCATATAGCTTGTGCTCTCGGAGAACCTCTATAACAACCCTCAAATGCTCACGGTGTGTAGCCTCATCAGGAGAATAGACTAACACATTGTCAATGAACACCGCTACAAAGCTATTCAAATATGGCCTAAACACCCTGTTCATTAGATCCATGAATGTTGTAGGGGTGTTAGTCAAACCAAATGGAAGCACAAGAAACTTAGTGTCCATAACGAGTCCTGAAAGCAGTCTTGGACACATCTTCACCCTTAATCCTCAACTGATGGTAGTCAGACCGCAGATCTATCTTAGAAAACACCGATGCATTCTACAGCTGATCGAACAAATCATCAATCCGCGGCAAGGGATACCTGTTCTTCACTGTCACCTGGTTGAGCTTCCTGTAGTCGATACACAGCCTGAGGGAACCATCTTTCTTCTTCACGAACAATACAGGTGCGCCCCATGGTGACACACTAGGGTGAATGAATCCCTTATCTAGCAAATCCTACAACTACTTCCTCAGCTCGGCTAACTCCACAAGTGCCATCTGATATGGAGCCTTAGAGATCGGAGAGGTGCCTGGAAGTAACTCTATAGTGAACTCTATCTCCCTAGCTAGTGGCAATCCAGAAAAATCATCAGGGAACACATCTGGAAAATTTTGCACTACCTCAATCTCCTTAAGGGTAGGTGACTGATCGGTCATAGGGACTAAGACCACGCTAACAAGAAATGCATCACAGCCCTTGTTTACCATCCTCATCGCCTTCATGGCGGAGATCACAAACCTTCCCACTAAGTTCCTTGGCAACGGATGTGAGAACTCATCCTCACCAGGAATACGGAAAGTAATCTTCTTCCCTCTACAATCCACCAAGGCAAAGTGCTCCTCAAGCCAATCCAGACCAAGTATGGCATCATAGTCCTTCATCTTGAGCAAATAGAAGCACCCAAACAAGCCTTAGTCATCAATGCACACAAGTAAAGATGGAATACACTTCCTGGTTGCTACCGTACCCGCCGGTGTGTGCACAGACAAGGAGACTTCTAACTCCTCTGCCTCCACTCCAGACTTTGTCGGTAACTGCTTGGAAAATTGCTCGGAAATAAATGTGTGTGGCACCCGTATCAAACAACACCTGAGCATGTACTTCCATGACGTTCTCGGCCTGCTCTGCATCCTCTCGTGCTAGTGCAAACACTCGAGCTTAGGCCCGAGGCCTTCCTAGTCTCCCGGTCACTAGCGCTGCTACCGCTGCAGCTGCTGGGGTTGGCGCTCCTCTCTGAACACCCTACTGGAGTTTGGGGCAATCTCAGATCTGATGCTCAGTGTTGACACACATTAGACACTTCCCTACTAACTTCCAACACTCGGTGCCACCGTGTGCCCTTCCGCAGTGAGGACACATCTTCTTGTCGGTGGGCCTGAAGCTAGGGGACTGTGGTGTAACCACCTGCTAACTAGAAGCTTCTACTGGACGGTGCGGTGAGTAGTACAATGCCTTCTTCCTATCCTGCCTCTAGAAAGGTGGCGTGGACCTCTTCTGAGCTGCCCTCTTCTCCTCCAAGTACTAGTCCATCTCGCTCTCCTGCCTGCATGCTGTGCTGAGAGCCTCGTCCAAGGTGCGGTGGTCAAAAGCAACTAACCTCGACCTAAGTGATGGCTTGAGCCCCATCACAAACTTCGTGGCCTTCCTACACTCATCAGCAATAATATGGGGAGCATATTTAGAAAGCTCGGAAAACCTGGCCTCATACTCCAAGATAGTCTTGGATGTGCTCGGTGATGAACTTGGCCCGAAATAGCCTCGTGAACTCAGCCCAAGTTACCTCAATGGCACAATCCTCGTTCCTGGTACGTAGTACGAAGGCCCACCAAACATCGGCTCTCTCCTTCAAAACACAACCCATAAGCACCATCTAAATAAAAACATAATCTTACACCAGTACATATACTTTAAGTACCTATAGAATGTAAGTAGCCAGGCTGACTTTGTCTTCCTCAGCACACCTTATAGCATGAGAAATCTTCTCCACCTCCCTCATCCAACTCTCTGCCAAGAGTGGCTGACTCTCCCCCTTAAAAGAAGGCGGAGCCATCCTCTTAAACCTCTCCATGATGGACGAACCACCATGGCCATGCTCCTGAGGAATGGGAGATGGAGTCTGAGCCTGAGACATTAAGAAACATATAAGGAATTCATAAACAATTATGCATTCATCAAAATTGACTACTTCTATTTAACAACTCTAACCTGTGCCAGCAACTAAGCCTACAGTGCCACCTGAGTCTGCGCCTGGGTCTGCATTGCTTGAACCAGGCCTTGCATGAACATGCCATAATCCACAGGTGGTGGTGGAGGGAGTACTTTGGGACCCTGAGGTGCTAGGGCCTGCTGCTCACCCCTCTCCTCACGCCTATGCTCGTCATCCCGAGCCTGAGCACCACGCCTACCACGACTCATCATAGCCTGTAAAATAATTGACTTTAGTTAGAATCTAAGTTACTTATTCCTAACCATTTTCTTAACTATCTTTAATTCATTATTAGATATTTTCCACATATATGGACAAATTCTATAAAGACTTTGAAATATTATGTAGATGATGGCATATTCATGTACAGTCTTTGAAAAATTTTGGAGAGGTTTACACCATGTCTTAGGGAGCAGGTTAATCTTTAGTACTACTTGTAACGACCCTCTTTATACTGGTACGATTATACTAATCCACATCGATACAAAGGGCGCCATCACAGTGGGACATTTACCCAACACAACACCATAGGTCGAGATGTACATAAATAACACAAGAGAGTATAGTGGAAATATAAGATAAATCTTATGCCATCATCATTCACATATTCCCCAATCTATATAGAAATAATGAAAATAACAGTTGTCCACAATTATACAATTCCATATGAATAACATTGTCATTGTTCACATACTAATGAAAGAAATGTAGTCTAAACAATTATCTCCCCAAGTGCAGCTACTCCTCTCGCTCGGAGTCGCTCCTCACTATGTCCTCCTCTAGCACGGGGACACCTGTCTCACCTGTATGTTAAAGCAAGTATGAGTCTTCCAAAAAGACCCAGCAAGCAACCTAAAGGCACATCCTTACACATATCACACACATGCTATTCTATTAAACAATAAGAGAAATACATGGCACATGCTTCATGTCAATTTAACAATTATCTATGAGTAACCTATAGCATGCTTTCTACACATAATATGTAACATGGTTCATGGTTTCAATTTCTATTCATATCATTTCACAGTTCTACACAATTAGATCATGGATTTATACACATAGTAACTAACAATCCTAGCATGATATCTAACATTTTTCACATGCTTTTATGACACATATCCACATCTTTTGCTTGCTGTTTTAACATAAATAAATCTCATTCACATGGTTTCACATCTTATCACATGGTATCACATTCACATAACACTATCACATGTTCACATTTCACATTTGCACACTTTTTACCCTTTTACACATTTAATTGACATGACACATAGTCCGAACCACCATAAAGAAGGACACACATTCACATAACACATACCCATTACCTAGGCAATATAGTGACGAATGTTGGTAACTGTGCAGAACTGGGAGAAGCCCTCTCCACCCTAACCAATGATACTTGTCCATCTCCAGGTTTTCATCTTGATGCCCACAGGATATCACATACACAATGAGTCTTCCCATAGGGAATTTTCTATAGTACAGCTCCATAGCCTTCTATGGTAGCAGTGTCAATTTCGGCACATGATCACTTTAAACATAATCTTTCACTTAATCACATGGTTTCATTCATTTACATGTACTACATAACCCATTTACATGCACTTTAAACAAACATACATATCTTAGGTTACAGAACATAGCACTACTATTTCACAATGACAAATAAATCATACCAGTACCTAAACATGCTCCTAATCACTAAAATTTACATAATTTAAGTGAAACATGCTTAACATCACTTAAATACCCTTTTAAAATACAAATAATACCTTTGTATATCAAATTAGTATAAAATTTTAACCACAAACTCCATACATGTAGTATGTCATATGTCTATTTTTTCAGAATTTTTGAAACTATAAAACAAGTTTTAACATTTTAAAAAGATTTCATGCAATTTAATAAGATATTCGCTTTAACATGGTGTACAATAAAACAGTCGGTTCTAATAGGATTAAAACATGTGAACAATAACCCTATGATCATGAAAATTTCCTATAACCATAACATGCAGCAAAACCATTTATTCAGAATTAACCCATGTCAAAACATGTTTATTTCACTAATATAGAATTTATATTAAATAAAGTCATGCTCAGAAATTAGACATAACCTCATGATCTGACCTAAATACCATACATGACTAACCATAATTTTTACAGTACGCATAGACATCCAGAAATTATAATACAAACATGGCAAACACAGTTCTGTGAAAAACAGAAGAACTTGGCTGCAAGGGCCTTGCCGTCAAGGTGGGTTAACGGCATAGGATGCTGCCGTCAGCTCAAGAACTTGGCGGCAACAAGGTTGTTGTCAACCTCCTATCTGTAGAAAGTGCAGACTGAACTAAATTAAAGAGAGTATTAGGGGTTCCAGGAAACAAAATAAAATCCATAAAATTTCTAGAACCTAAGGGACATGGCTAGGGATGATATCCCTTAATTACTTGCCTGGAATAAAATCTCTAAAGTTTAATTTGTCAATGAAGCCCTCCTCGGCCAAGCCAGGAAGGTGCAAATTCCTTACCCAAATCTAGTCTTCCTGCTTGTGCAGAAGGTCTCTTGGAGTCGGAGAAGCTTCAACAACCCTAGGAGCTCCTTCCCGTCGTAGAAGATCGCTAGAAGACCCACTCAAACGCCGGATCAAGAAACAGAAAACTCTAGTTTTTCTCTCAACAAACCCTAGCTTTTCCCTTCGAACCAACGGACTTAATCTGGCCGAAATCACTAGGTTTTATAGGGTTAAGAGTCGGGGTGCACCTAGGATTAGGTTTTCCTACGTTGGGATTGGGTTTCTTAAACGGGTTATGGGGAGAACGCATCTGTTTCAGATCTGGAATCCCAAACATAATCGGAGAAGTAAATAGCCACTTTTCTGCCATTAACAGGAAGTAAATGTCCATCGATCTGGACGTCTATATCTCCTGGCCATGCAGTGAACGACACACAGGTTGCTGTCAACCTGCCCTTAATGTCAATGGGTGTTGACGTTAACTGGGATTTCGGGCAGAACACAAAAATACCAAATAAACCTACATACACAGAATAAATACATACAATATGCACAATAATAATTAAATACTATATGCACATTTAATAAATATATAATATGCACAGAAATAAACATATATATATATACATATGCACATAAGTAAATAAATACTTATAATATGCACAAGATTAAATATGCATAATGTGAACAAAATTCGAGGGCCTTACACTACTTGTCATCCCCAGACAGATGGTCAAACTAAAAGAACAAACCAAATAATTGACGATATGCCAAGGACTTGTATCATAGATTTTGGGGGAAGTTGGCACAAACATCTACCATTAATAGAGTTTGCCTACAATAATAGCTATCAAACCTGTATTCAAATGGCACCTTTCAAGGCACTCTATGATAAGAGTTGCACATCAGCTATATGCTGGAATAAAATTGATGAAAAGCAATTATTAAGTCCAAATTTGGTTTGTGAAACCAAAGAAAAGATAAAGATCATCAGAGAAAGGATGGCTATAGCACAAGATAAACAAAAGACATGCAGAAACCAGAAGAAGAGATCTAGAGTTTCAAGTTGGAGATCATGTATTCCTAAAGGTTTCTCCAAATCACGGAATTCGAAGAGTTTGCATCAAGGAAAAGCTCACTCCCAGATTTATTGGCCCCTTTGAAATACTGGAGAGGGTTGGAGAGGCGGCATACTGCTTTGCCTTACCACCATAGCTAGGGGGAGTACACAATGTATTCCATGTGTTTATGCTAAAGAGGTATGTCTATAATCCTTTCCATATCATCCACCATGATGATTTGGTGGTGGAGAAGGACTTGACGTATGATCAAAGACCAAAAAAGATACTTGACAAAGAGGTGTGTTAGCATAGGAATAGAGATATTCCTATGGTCAAGGTCCATTGAAGAGAATGTCTTGAACATGAAGTTACTTTGGAACTCGAAGAATGGAAGAAATTACCAGAGCTATTTAGAAGTAAGTGGTTCTCCTCTCCTTACATTATGTTTATGAATTTGGGGACCAAATTCTCTTAAGTGAGGGAGGATGTAACACCTGAAAATTTTATAAATAAAGAATTTCAAATAAATAAAAATAAGGTAAATAAAAATCCAAAAGAAATTAGTTGGAACTTATGTTTCTGAATCGTAATAGGACTGCTTTGAGATCCCAAATTCACTGGAATCTTGAGACGAAAATAGGAAAATATTAAATTAGAATTACAATAGGACTCTATTAATCCAAAACGTAATTGGAGGGCAAAAACTTGCTCCCGAATACCTTTCCATTCAAGATGGGATAAACCTACGGAAATTCCAAACATAGTAAAACCCAACCCAAGGAAACTAGTAGTCCTAAACCCATTAGGAGAACACGCCCACTGTAGTAGATAAACTTAGGAAACACCTAGCATGGTAGGGCTTCTACCATGATAAGAGGAAATCATGTACTTGATGTCTAACAACCTGACCCATATATATAAACCCTCTATGATATTTTTGGCCGACTATACATCTTTCATCATTGCTGGCTTGAAAAAAACCTCCAGGAGCAAGAAGGAAGAACCTGAAGTTTGGATTGTGAGGAGTTTATAATCTTCGCATCCTTGCATTGACTTCTGGAACTAGGAACTAGTAAACGATTAAAGGAAGGTGTTCTTGGGCACAAAAGTAATTAGTCTTATACCATCTAAAAGCTCATACAGTCCTAATTGTCAGGTTTTATTCCCATGACTGGTCAAACCTTGCGATTGTAGCTTTACACTTCTGTGTCATTACCATAATCAGTCGATCTAATTCTAGACTTTGTTCAATCGATCATTCTTCTCTCTTGATTCTCGTAGTCTCTTTAGAGAGCACAAGGTGTTTTTAATTATCGTGCAATATTCCAGCTTTTCTTCATCTCTCTCTCTTGTTTTCATGCATCCCTAGAGTGTTTTAAATCATGACTAGGTCTTAGAACCACATTGCCTTGGATTTCTAACAACTTGATGATCTATCTTGTTCTGCCAGTCGACTATCACCTCTACAAGTCAGCTATCACCCCTAAAATTCGACTTTCACCCCACGAGTCGACTTCCTATTTTGCACAACAATTTGATTTAATTGGTCTGTCTAGTCAACGATTGTACAGACTTGCATGCGAACCCTAAAAAAACTCATTAACCATGTTTAAAGTTGTAAATAGTTGAAAATTATTATAAACACTCTTAATATCTTTTAATTTATTTCTTATTATTTGAAATTTCTTATGTTCATCTTGTTTACCTCGTTAATTGTAATCTCATGCATCAAAACATCGATTAACACTTGTAAACTCCCTCTTGTTTTACTATCACTATCTTTTTTTCTTTAAAGATTTATCTAGAGTTTCTCACTGGTTTTCATGGGACATCCCTCTCTTGTCTACTACTTATAGTAGATCCTTGCATCACAACAATCCATTAAAGTGATAGAAAATCTGAAGGAAATTACACTATTTGTTTATAGAAAATCTCTCTTGACTAATGTTATCCTAAAATATTGTTCTTAGGACTTGCTATATCTTGCCTTGTTACTGTACTATCTTCTTCTTTAAATTCTTGTTACTGGTTATGATTGACTGTGGCACCCCGAAATTTTTAATTACATAAAAATTCAAATAAATGGAAATAAATAATTTCCATAACATAGAAGTATTAAAACACACGTACCATTATCGTATGTGTAAGAACACATTGAAAACTTTCGTAAAAATTATAAATCAACCCCACACATTATTCCTAAGTGTTTCAGAAAGAAATTCTTGGATCGAAAAATCCGATTGACCAAGTGCACATCACACAGTGATCGATTATCCAAATTAGGAAACAAGTCGAAAAACCATTAACACAGAAATGCGACGCGACTATAAATTAAATAAAAATATTGGAGAGACTTCCAACATTATATATTCATGACCCATTATCGATATTGGGCTAATGGATCACTTTTGGTCCAAAAATCAAACAAAATAAGAAAATACATGGAAATTCGTAACCCTAAATAAGCTGAAATTAAAAAGAGGCAATTAGGGTAGAATTGGGAGGCAATCATGCACTCTTGGCAACCCCAATTCGTGCTTAGCCACCCATGGAGGTTGTTTGATGGCCAAGACTCTCCAATGGAGGGAGAGATCCTCAAAATATGAAAAGACGCAAGCTAAAACTGCAACTCTCCTTTCCTTGTTGCATTATGACTTCCAAAAGCCATAGATGCTTAAATACTCTCTCCAAAACCCTTAGGGACGAGTTTCACAACTTGTTGGGGTCATGTGGAGAGCTCTTGGCGGGTGGGGAGCAGGAGAACGAGCACACCAAGCCCATCTTCTTCCCCATCGCGTCTGCTTCAGGCCTGCACAAACGGTCCACTTGGAGTAGACCAAAAGTAGGTCAAACCTAAATCCCATCATGCAAGGCTTATACCTTTGGAAAGAGGGTCAAGTCTACTTCCTAACCGAACTGGAATGCACAATTTTCATGTAGTATACTCGGAGTATTAGGCGTTCTTAAACTAGTGGTCTGAACAAGGGTTTTTCTGAAGAATGGAACTTCATCAACCCAGAAGGTAGGTTTTCTCCGGCCAAACTTTAACAAATCTTATGCCAGTGTGTAGAGCATCAAGTCTAGTTTCATTTCTTATTGTTTTCGTCGAATTCCAATGAGTACATCTTGAGTTATAGTCGTTTTGCCATAGTCGCGCATGATAGGGACTTTTTACGTTAATGTTGATTTATTGCACATACCGGGGTCATTTTAAATTATTTACAAATCATTGTTCTCTTCTACTCCATGTTCCCAACAACTTTCACGTTGACACTTTTGTCCGACAAGCCCTAGTTTAGTAGATATAAGCATTGCATGGATCTAACCTATGTGTTCCTACATTTTTCTGAGTTTTCGGTCTGATCTCTGAACCGCGTACAGTTCAGACGACGCGTTTCAAGTGCCTATAATCACGTCGCTCATAGCCGACGTGATTAAGTGAATCGCGACCGTCTGGTACGACGCGATTCTTGCGCTGACTAGTCAACGGCGTGCGTGGGTCTTCGCACCGGCTGCGAGTCGGAGACTGTCTGAACCGCGGCGGTATGCCCTGATGCATTTTAGGTGGTTTTTCCGCCCAAGGTTTTATTAAATGAATTTTCTTAAACGCATCCGGATCCGCCAATGGGATTCAAGCATTAACGCGGCCACCAAGGTGGACGCGATTTTGAGTCTTCACTATTTCGCCTATTTTGACTGTGCGCTACTTGATGAAGTGCGTCCACTATGTTTGACGCGTATTTCAAGGCTTAACTGAGGTCTATTTAACATGGTATCCAGTGTGTAATTGGCTTATCTTGGGTCTGATCATTACATGATGTCTGTTTAATGGCTTAAAATTTATTAGCACATTTAAAAGCTATAATTACACGAACATTATTCTAATTGCTTTCTTTATGGTGTGACCATTCATGTAACTTGTGATTCACTCTTCTTACTGATCTATCATGTTAAAATGATAATTGTTATCTTAAAATCTTTCAAACCATGATTATTTAAGGTGCATAGTTTTATCCCATGTTTTCATGTTAAGTGCTTTCCACGAGTTTGAAACCGGTGGATTGTGGATTGAGATGCGTACATCACTACACACTTGCACATCTAGGCAGCCCTTTCTTAGGGATTTGCAATCTCTCTATCGGTCATTATGTATCGATAGACAAGCGACATTTTCTCTAAGACCTCCGTAAATCTCCATACTTCATGGATTCCCTCATGAAGACCGAGTTGGTTGTACCGTTGAAGTTCCCTGGAGATAGCGTGCACTTCCTTTCTTATCTTGTTCTCGTGAGTGTGATTTACAATATAGACTTAAGCCATTAATGTAAAGAGCGAACTAAAGTATAAATTGCACTGTTATGCTGCCAAACTTATCCCTTGACTATTGTTATCATGAAATCATGTTCACATTACTTATTACTTGTTCTCATCATCATCTTGAACATACATTACAAATGCTTACATTGTGAAACTCTCATTGGCCATTAATGACTGTGAGTATCTATATTTAAAATTGAAATGAGATGCTGACCGGACACGGCGAGTGTCCAAGGGCTCCAGTCTAGCCCCATTGACGGAGAGTCATAAATATACTATTAACCATGGGGTATAATGATTACTTGTGTTGCATATGCGTTGGGAGTACTTGCGTGTTGAATGCTAGATACAATAAGCACATACACGTGTCCTAGTGTGCATTTCAAGGTGGATCTTTCCTTGGTGTACATTAGTGTCTCGTGCCTGATTAGTGTTACATGATCATGCTCGTGCGTGCTTGCTTGCTTGCGTGATATGGCCATCCTACATTTATTGCAATTAGTGATATCTTGCATTCTTGAGAGCTATTGACATCAAGTGAAATCTTGCGTGCTTGTACAAAATGATCTATTGCTAGTTCTATCTTGTTATATCATTCTAGATCTTGCTCTATCATGATCACTCTATCTAGCCTATTCATGTATCATGCTTTAATGAGTTTTATTCGTACATGCATATCATGACATTCATCGTGCTTACCTAGTTATAATTTGCTAATCACTTATATCATTATCCACACATTGAGATATAAATCCTACAGAGCTAGTTTGCCCATCCCCTAGTTTTAACCATTCTAGGTGATTATGAAATTCACGAAGAGGAGCAAGTCGAAGATGGCAATGCATCCGAGTGATGAGCGTTCCAACTATGAGTCTAGTTATATAAGTTTGCTTTGAGTGTTAGTTTCATGTAGTAGGAAGTGAGGTATTATGTAATTTGTTTTTATTGAGTCTTAGTCCAATATTAGTTTCCATTTGGAATACAATGAGTTGAGATTTGAATACAAGATTAGTTGAGTTCAATATTTGGGCCCTATTCTGATGTTGTGTTGATACGCAGTTAGTGCTTGCTAGCTAGAGGCTTATTTGCCGACTGTCCACGTCTCGGGATATTAACTCAAATTATCTGACTTAATTATCCACTGCGTAATTCTCGGGACGTGACAGTTTAGTGGTATCAGAGCCTTGGAAAACCAAATAGGATATGTCTCAAGATTAAGAGATACCTATGGAACCTAGGTCATGGAAATTAAATATAGTACTTGGCGAGAATGGGTAGAGACTGGGAAAAATGTTATAACGAACAAAACACTCCTACCCATTAACTCTTATAAAGTATCTAGAGACATTAATTGGTTTCTATCTTTTTCTCAAGAACCCTCATAACACTTACACTCAACTACAATGGCTCGCAACCAGTGGCAAGCTATGCAAGAAACTGTAGCTTGTTTGACCCAAGCATTGCATAATGTTGTTTAGGATGGAAATCAGGCTGCAGCTGCAAGGAACGGAGCTGGTGATCTGCACTGTAACTTTAGTAGTTTGAACTCTCCTCGTTTTTTTGGATCACCTGACCCAGACGATGTTTTTTTCTGGATCACCAGACCCAGACGATGTTGAGTTACAATGTGTATGATGACATGTGCCATGTGCTTAAATGTCTTTGATGATGTTTAACATAATTGGTGCTACATTGATGTTGGAAACATGATAAATATGACAATGACATGAATGAAATGATTAAGTGATAAAATGCTTTTATGATCACCTATGTATTCATTGTATCTTACTTAGAATGTCCTCTAATGTAGGTGTGAATGTACACAAGACAAGCAACTAAAGTCAAGTGCAAAAGACCTTGAAAAGCACTTCAAGTGGTCATGTGTCGACAGGCCCCAAGGCATGTGTCGACAGATAGACCAGTCTAGAACAAATAGGCTACTGGAAACAGAAAAAAAGCAGTATGTATCAACAGCTAAAATGTACCTATCGACAGATACAGGTTGCCTATCGACAGAAGCAAATCGCCCATCGATAGATCCAGTCTTCCAGGAACCTATAACGGTTCTGGAATCCAGTAGTCAGCAGTAGGTGTCGACAGCTATAAAGTGCTTGTCGACAGACATAGAGAAAAGTCAGATATCAGATTAAGATATGATTTGTATTGTGGTGTTCCCTTTAAGCACGACTCTCCATACTTGGACACCCTTATATATACATCATATTGATGTATTTTTGTAGCAAGAAGCCACCATACCAAAACCCTAACCAAAGGTCGGAAGAAAAGCTTCTCTCTGCTGCTCTGCTTCAACTCTCTGTCTTGTTCAAGGAAGATCCATCTCATGAGTGGAGTTGAAGTCGATCCATCCATGGTTCAAGCTTCTCCATCATATGATCATCATCCATACGAAGCTTGGAGTTCTTCTGAACGACCACCACGAAGAGTTCTCATCTGGATTTGTTTCTATAACTCAGAACTCTTCATTCCTTCCACTTTTCACTACTCTGTGTGTGTGGCTATGGTTCGAGCGTCCCTTGTGCTTGATCCACGTGTGTGGTGTTGTTCTGATTGCGTGTTTTCATCAGACAACATGCGTGTGTGTGTTGGTAGAGTTGAACTCGCTGATAAGCAGTCTTTCTGCGTGTGTGTGTGAATGGTGGACGTAGGATACACGCGTTGTGTACTCCGAACCACCTTAAATCTTCGTGTCCTATGGTTTGCACGTTTTCATGGTAGATGTTTGGTAGGAACGTTGATTGTTCACATGCTAGATAGATTTCTAATCTTCTGATCACAATCAGCACACACACTAAAGCCAGTATTCGATCTATATCTGTTTAAGCTTTCTCAAGTTAGTGTTAGCATCGAAAAGAAGGGTAATGTATTTCAAAATTGGTAGTAATCTATTAAACCCCCCTTTTAGATTACTGTCATAGGTGATTCCGCACACCTTTCAATTGGTATCAGAGCGAGGTTTCTCCAGTTTACTGCTTTAATAGCATGATCTAATGATCAGGAGAAATTCGGTCTCATGGGAACTAATAAGGGATTTAGGGCTGAAGGACACTCAGTGTCTAGGCCTCCCTTGTTTGATGGCACTGACTACACCTATTGAAAAAATCATATGCAGGTGTTTCTGAGAGCTCAAGACTATGAGCTGTGGATGATCGTTAGCAAGGGGCCTTATGAGATGCCCGCTGATGATGATACCTGGACAAGAGAGTAAATCCGCATAGGAACCCTCAACTGGAGTGTCTTGAATACGATGTAGTGCGCCATGCATCCGAAGGAGTTCTCAAGAGTCTCCACATGTAAGTCAGCTAAAGAAATGTGGGACAAATTGGAGCTAATATATGAAGGTACGTCTGAGGTAAGGGAAACAAAAGCAAGCATGCTAGTATCTGAATATGAAATGTTTAATATGCAAAATGAAGAAACAATTTCATATATGTTTGGTAGATTCATGCTAATAATCAATGGTTTGAAAGGTCTTAAGAAAGAGTACACTGAAGGTGACTTAGTGAGGAAGATACTTCAGTCTCTTCCATCCTCCTGGCATACTAAGGCCACTGTCATTGAGGACTCTAAAGACCTTTCAATAATGAAATTGGATGAGCTAATTGGATCCTTTATTACTTATGAAATTAATCTGAAAAGAAAAGAAACTGAGGTTAATCCTAGAAAATCGATTGCATTGAAAGCATCTAATAAAGTCTCATCAAGTTCCAAGAAAGATATCCAACAAGAAAGTGATGAAACTAGAACGTCTAGTGATAGTGAAAATGATGAAATGGCCATGATCACTAGATAGTTCAAAAAAAGCCTCAAGTTCAAAAAGAAAGGCTCAGGTAACTTCAAAACATTTCCAAAGACAGATTTCTCAAATAAGTTTGAGTCTAATAAAAAATCTGATATGATTGTGTGCTATGAGTGCAAGAAACCAGGGCACATGAGAGGTGAATGTCCAAAGCTCAAGAAAAAGCTAAAAAAGGACAAGTTCACTTTCAAGAAAGCCAAGGCAATGATGGCGACTTGGAGTGACGAAGACGAGGAGGACAACGCTCAAGGAAGCTCTAGAGATGAAGAGATCCAGTGCTTAATGGCAAGGAGTGAGGACTGCAATAAGGTAAACTCTTCCTTTGAAAATTATACAATTGATGATTGGGAAGAGGCTTACACTTTGCTGTTTGAAAAATTACGTGAATATAAATCTGACAATAAAGCACTGAAAAAGAAGATCACCTCACCTGTTGATAGCACATCCAATGATGAAGAGATTGCAATCCTATTTAAAGAAATTGAGTTACTGAGAATTGAAAAGGAAAGCTATCTTGCTGAAATGGATTGCATTAAAGAAAAACTCCAGAAAAATGTAAAAGAAAAACAAGTCCTAAATACACTTGTAGAAACTCTACAACATGAGAATAAAGAGATCCAAAAAGAGATGAAAAAAGGAAAAGAGGAACTGAAAGGAAAAATAGAAGATCTCTCATGATTTGTAAAAGGAAAACAGAATCTTGATGCAGTGTTGGGAGTTAAAACAAATGTAACAAGGCATGGGCTTAGATTTCAGCTAGAAAAACAAAAGCAACTTGGAGAAAAATTGATCACATCTTTTGTTGATTGCAGTCCAAGTACAAGTAAGCAAGCTCCAACTAAGAGCAAAAATGCTCAAGCTAAAGGTAAACAATTTCAAAACAAACAAAAAATTTCATTTGTTCAACAAACTAAGAAAACTGTCGATAGACCAAAAGAGACTTGTCAACTGGCCTGGAAATTTACAGCAAAAGGAATGCCAAACAAGCATTAAAAAGGCCAACAGTAATCACAAGTCAAATACAACAGTAAGAGAATTGTAAAAACTCAAAAACCATCATGCAACTATTGTAAGAAACTTGGCCATACTGAAAAACAATGTTGGAATAATATGTGCAAGTTGAAATGCAAACAAGTTTTGATTCCAAAGCATTTACCTTTTGGCATGAATGAAAGATTGGGACCGAAAGTAATTTGGGTACCAAAACCTCCTGTCTGATCCATCTATGCAGGAATGCCTACTAGCCCAAAATCAAAACAAATGGTAATTGGATAGTGGCTGCTCGAGGCACATGACAGGCGATAAAGAAAAATTTTGTCTGCTGGTGGAGAAAGATGGAGGTCAAGTTGTCTTTGGAGGTAACAATAAGGGCCAAATAATTGGCACAGGTAAGGTAGATAAGTATGCCTCTAACTCAATAGACAATGTGTTGTTAGTTGATGGTCTCAATCACAACTTCTTAGCATTAGCCAATTGTGTGATAAAGGACATAAAGTCATCTT
Organism: Colocasia esculenta; assembly: GCA_014218235.1. Classification (NCBI taxonomy): domain Eukaryota; kingdom Viridiplantae; phylum Streptophyta; class Magnoliopsida; order Alismatales; family Araceae; genus Colocasia; species Colocasia esculenta. The sequence goes on from CM024762.1 coordinate 54,501,727, forward strand.
TGAATCAAATGCATGTCAAATTGTTGATAATGAAACAAGAAGTCTCAAGTTTTCTAGAAAAATGGTAAATAACATCTATCTAGTTGATTTAGATGAACCAGAAAACAAAAATTTGTGTCTTGTTGCAAATAAGTAGGATGAATTGACTTTGTGGCATCGTAGGCTAGGACATGCAAGTTACAATGTTTTGCACAAGATCATGAGGATGAAACTGGTAAGTGGACTTCCTGAAATTCAGTTCAATAAAAATGAAAGCTTATGTGATGCATGTGCACAGGGAAAACAAACCAGAAAGTCTTTCAAATCAAATGCTCACATAATTACTTCAAAACCTTATGAACTGTTGCATATGGACCTTTTTGGACCTACAAGAACACTAAGTCTTAATGGCAAACTTTTGGGTTTGTCATTGTAGATGATTTTCTAGGTTCACTAGGGTTAAATTTCTGGCTCACAAACATGAAGTTCTAAAAAAGTTTCAAGAGTTCTTCAACAAGATTGAGCATGGCAACATAAACAAAATATGCTCAATCCACACTGATCATGGGGGAGAGTTTGATAACAATTTATTCTTTGACTTCTGCAGGAACCAAGGTATTGATCACAAGTTTTCCTCTCCAAGGACTCCGGAACAAAATGGAGTGTTGGTAAGAAAGAACAGAACCTTGGTGGAAATGCCTCGCACTCTTCTGGTCAAAAGCCAACTTCCAAGGAGCTTTTGGACAGAAGCAGTGAACACTTCATACTACATCCTCAATAGAGCCATGGTAAGATCTATTATGAAGAAAACCCGTATGAGCTCTTGAAAGGTAAGAAACCTAGTATTGGGTACTTCAGGATCTTTGGCTCCAAAGTTTTTATCCATAATAATGACAAAGTTGATTTAGATAAATTTGAAGCCAAAAGTGATCCAGGTACTTTTCTCGGATACTCAGAACACTCTAGAGCTTATAGAGTGTATAACAATAAAAACAGAACTGTGGAAGAGACTGCACATGTTGTTTTTGATGAGTATCATGCAAAAACTAACAATTCAAATGTTTCTAGGTATGATGATGATGAAGGAAAAATACTTGAATATCAAATTGAAAAGCCACTATCTACAGACCATGAAGAGGCTATCGACAGGCTTGAAGAAAATGTACAAGATAAAATTCTTTAAGAACAACATCCCCAAGAACAAATTCCTCAAGAGCAATATCCGCAAGATCAAGACCAACCAGGTCCTTCAACAATCAGAAATGTAAGGTACTTAAAAGATCACCCACTTGAGAATGTAATTGGAAATGTAAACGATAGAGTTCAAACTAGGTCTCATTTAAGACACATTGTAGAACAAGATTATTTAGCATTTGTCTCTCAAGTGGAACCTAAAAATGTTGAAGAGGCTCTAAAAGAAAATTCATGGATAGATGCCATGCATGAGGAATTTGAGCAATTTAAAAGAAACAATGTTTGGAGCTTAGTTCCTAGGACCCCTGAAATTTCAGTAATTGGAACAAGTTGGGTATTTAGGAATAAGCTAAATGAAGAGGGTAAAGTGGTGAGAAATGTTGCCCGGTTGGCTAACCCAGAGGGGGGGTGAATGGGTCTTTAAATAAAATTTATCTGATAAAAACCTGAACTCAAACAAACATAAAGAGTTCTTGAAAGAGATTAGTAATGGTTAGTAAAAACAACAATCACACAATGAAGACAATCACACAACACAGATTTATCCTGGTTCGGATCTCTCTCCTTAGGAGTCCTACGTCCAGTCCCTGAGCAACCCTCAGGATTTCACTAACTAGGGTACAGTCCCCCTATGGACAAAAACAACCACCCAGCTCAGCTGGTCTTCCTTCACTCCTGAAGGGAACACAACACCCTGGTACCACCAGGTCTTCCTTCACTCCTGAAGGGAAAAACACCACCCTGGAACCACCAGGTCTTCCTTCACACACGAAGGGAAAAACACAAGAAAATCTTGAAAGAAATGACTAGCCCCTAGATCAAGCTTTTACAACACTCAATCTGAAGCTACAAGCACTGAGAGACAAAGATCTACACAATGTGCACTCTCTCAGAACTAATCTAGCTCTTCCTTAATTTTTCTTGTCACAGCACAAGGAGCTAAGAGCCAAGATCGAAAGGAATGAATTTCTGGCTCTAGAGATCTTGAAGACTTGAAAGCTGCAGAGTTCTGGTCTCTCTTGAATATGAATAATGCTTTCTTCTTCTGTGTATTTTTCTTCAAAACTTCGTCTTGTATTTGTATCTCCAATTTGAATGAGGACGAAGAGATGACCGTTGTCTCACAGCTTTGGTGTACGTTAGACTGAAAGATTTGTGGAAGCTTCTTGTCGACAGTCTTTTGTTCTTTGGAGCACGCAAAGTGATGAGATCTTCTGAGTTGGCTTGTAGTTCTTTCTGTGTCCACTGTTGTAGGATAGTACATCCTCAAGGTTCTGCAAGGTTGAGCTTTAATGGTAGACAGCTATACTATCTCCAGATGTCAATCAACGTCAGAGCAGATAGATACAAATATAGTAGTAACAGTTATCGTTCTAAAAGATGCATGCAGAGAATACACGAGAATGGAAGATATGTTCCGTATCCATGCAGAGATACGTTCAGTCTTTATTAAATGCATGGCAGTCAAACAGACGTGATGCACCTTTGACTATTCAACATATCTTAAATCAAGATAAACAATTATTAATAGAAACATGACTTATGCAATCGTTATGATAGTCTGATAGAATCGTTGTGAACAAATTGCTATAGTCTCAGAAGAAGTCGTTATGATAACTTATGAAATCGTTATCACAACCAAGTCGTTATAACTCCTAAAAGAATCGTTACGCTTACTTATAGAAACGTTATGATAAACAAGTCGTTACAACTTTCTAAAGGAATCGTTACGCTGACTTACAGAATCGTTATGACGAGCAAGTCGTTATAACTTTCTAAAGAAATCGTTACGATGACTTACAGAATCGTTATGACGAGCAAGTCGTTATAACTTTCTAAAGAAATCGTTACGATGACTTACAGAATCGTTATGACGAGCAAGTCGTTATAACTTTCTGAAGAAATCGTTACGATGACTTACAGAATCGTTATGACGAGCAAGTCGTTATAACTTCTGAAGGAGTAGTTACGATAACTTACAGAGTCGTTATAATGAGCAAGTCGTTATAACTTCTGAAGGAGTCGTTACGATAACTTACAGAGTCGTTATAATGAGCAAGTCGTTATAACTTCTGAAGGAGTCGTTACGATAACTTACAGAGTCGTTATAATGAGCAAGTCGTTATAACTTCTGAAGAAGTCGTTACGATAACTTACAGAGTCGTTATAATGAGCAAGTCGTTATAACTTCTGAAGGAGTCGTTACGATAACTTACAGAGTCGTTATAATGAGAAAGTCGTTATAACTTCTGAAGAAGTCGTTACGATAACTTACAGAGTCGTTATAATGAGCAAGCGTTATAACTTCTGAAGGAGTCGTTACGATAACTTACAGAGTCGTTATAACATCGACTTGTTTGACACAGCAAGGTTATTCAATCTTACAAGTAAATCGTTGTACTTGTGAGGAAATCGTTACAGTTAATGAAGGAATCGTTATAGCTCTTCTGAAAACAATGTATGTAAGTACTTACCACAAATGCTTGACTTTCTTTGGGTATTTCCTGTGCTTAAGGCTAAATAAAACATAGTTAGAAAAACTTTTGACAGTGTTTTGTTTATCACCAAAATAAGCATGTAATTAATTTAAAAGTACATGGGGATGGACTGTTCATCAAGAAACAAAGCTAGACTGGTAGCCAAAAGGTATAATCAAGAATTTAGGATAGATTTTGAAGGATCCTTTGCACCTGTAGATAGGCTTGAGGCAGTAAGAATATTGTTATCATATGCATGCTCAAACAGGTTTAAACTCTTTCAAATGGATGTTAAAACTACCTTCTTGAATGGTTACATGAAAGAAGAAGTCTACGTTTCTCAACCACCTCGATTTGAGGATAAAGATAAGCCTAACCATGTTTATAAATTGCACAAAGCTCTTTATCGTTTGAAACATGCACCCCGAGCTTGGTACGACAGATTGAGCAATTTCTTGGTGAGTAAAAACTACTCCAGAGGTAAAGTGGACCAAACGCTTTTTACTAAAAGTGTTCGCAATCATATAATTGTTGTTTAAGTCTATGTGGACGACATTATCTGTGGCTCCACTAACCCCTCACTATATGAAGAATTTTCTAAACAAATGCCCAGTGAATTTGAGATGAGTTTAACAGGGGAGCTTCAATTTTTTCTTGGCTTGCAGGTAAAACAATATGAAGATGGCTTCTTCATCAATCAAGAAAAATATGTCAAGGAGTTACTGAAACGATTTCAATTCGAACAAGCCAAGCAGGCCTCTACACCGATGAGCACAAGTGTGAAATTAGAAAATGATGAGAAAGGTAAAATGGTAGATGCAAAGCAATTCCGAGGTATGATTGGCTCTCTCCTTTACCTTAATGCAAGTAGGCCGGATATACAATTTAGTGTTTGCCTTTGTGCTAGATAACAATCTAGTCCAAAGGAAAGCTAGTTGGTTGCAGTTAAAAGGATATTCAGATATCTCTTAGGTACATATGATTTGGGTTTGTGGTATCCAGCAGGTAGTAGTTTTAATCTCGTCTCATATTTTGATGCTGACTATACTGGATGTAAAATTGATAGAAAAAGCACTAGTGGATATTGTCAATTCCTCAGTGCTCGCATGGTTTTGTGGGCATCCAAGAAGCAACACTCAGTTGCACTCTCCACTGCAGAGGCAAAATATGTTGCTGCAGGGAGTTGTGCAGCTCAAGTGTTGTGGATCAAAAGTCAATAGTGTGATTACAACATGATATTGATGCACACATATCCTATGTGACACTAGTGCATAACCTTTTTTGAGAGATGAGGTAGCCAACAAGAACCTAGAACTTGACTTCATTCAAACTAAAAAATAATTGGCTGGTATCTTCACCAAACCATTGTCAAAAGATAGGTTCACCTCCCTAAGAAGAGAATTGGGATTGTGCAAAATTCAATGAATCCAATACCAAATTAAGAAGTAAATGATTCTTGTGTGTAGTGACTATGTGGTATATCAAATGGTGACATGTGGAAAAACAAGTTAGGCTTGTTTGGAAACTATCACTATGCGTGAGTAAATATACTCCGCCAAGTATCCATTGTCTTCTTATACATAAAGGTCATTCACTTCATAATGGGGTAATTGGTTTCTTCTAGTTTTGACAAATGCATCTCCTTAAAAAATTGAATTTTTTGTTGCTCACATGCTTTTGGTATGAATCTATATATCATTGATTGATTTGCTTGAATGATGAGTCATCACCTGCACACACTATGGGGGAGTAAGTTATGGCTAGGTGAGTGGAATTTTTTAGGGATACCCTTCATATTCAATGTGTCATTATCCCTTAATCATATGGTTCAAATTCTCTCAATTCAAAGCCTTAAACCTGATTTATCAAGTACCTATCGGCAGCCAGATTCCCAGTTGTCGACAGCCAAGCCTTCCCAGAACCCAATTTTTGAAGAAATTCAGTATCTATTGACAGCCCCATCCTACCTGTCGACAGATAGCCTCTCCTAGAAACTTCATCCTACTGGCTCTCAGTACCTGTCGACAGGCACATACTTGTTGTCGACAGATACATATTTTCTGTGAATTCTTCATCTTTCCTCATCCTTTCTTTATGAGTGTGTTCATATTATTTATGCAAGGGGAGAATTGGGTATTTATATGAAGTTACAATCTTTCATACTCACATAGTACCAAAGACATTGATTAAATCACAATGATTTTGAAATAATATTCTTATATGAGTGTAGGTTGTCATTTAGAACACATTGAACAAATCTAATGACCTTAACCTAACTCACTTGAATAACTCCCTTTGGATACTCATTTTCTGAAATGGATTTGACAAGTAAGACGGTTCTTGAAATTAATCTCTTTCATTGGTTTTTAACCTTAGATAACACTTTGAACTTGACTTTTATCAAAATAAAAGCAAGAAAAGCTACCTATTTCAAATTCATGAAAATTCACATAAAAATAAATATGAAATGGGACAAAGGCAGAGCAATGATAAGAATCACTGAGTAACCGGGGACATGGGCATCACAAATGTCTATCTTCGTGTCAAAAAGTCCTTTTATTATCTCTACACAATGGTATGATGGTCACCTATAATGAGTAACTGGGGGTACGGGCATCAGAAATGTCTACCTTCATGCCAAAAGGTGAAAGTGACCTTATTACCACTTATCCCACAATAACTTGAAATGCTAGTTCAAATGCAAGAAATAGAGTGAAGCCTCCTTGTTTTATAAATCAAGAACAACTTGTTGTGTATTGTTAATTGCCAAATGAAAACATTATACTCACTAACCAAATGAACATCACCCACTAAGAAATATGTTTTTCTACAATATTTTTTATTCAAAGGGGTTAGCTTATTTTCATATGCTTTTGAACGATGTTTTCTAAATGCTACAACTTAAGGATCCCGGGGTATTATCTCCTAACCATTGTAGACCTTTGATATGTCTTAATACTAGTGGGCAGAACATTTTGTAATGGGTATATACCAGTTCAAAACCTTACAATCCCATTTGGACACTCATTCCACATCAATTCTATGAAAATCCCCTTTTGGAGCAAATCTGGCAGTAGCTGTCGACAGCCGGAATTCTGGGTTGTCCACAAGTCCATTCGATTCAGATTCTTGCCGGATTTTGTGGGTCCCTTCCATTTCAAACTCTTTCTAAAACTCTTTAAAGGGTAACCCACGAATCTTCACCCCCTCACCTTCCTCCAAAAGGTGCACCCTCTTCTATATCAACCCCTAAACCCCTCTTCTTCTCCAGAACCGAAATCTCCAAGCCTCCCTCTGTTCTTCTCCACTTCCTCCTCTTGTCTTCCTCCTCTCCCGTGTTCATTCCCACTCTGACCTTTCCACTCCCATGGCTCCCAGGAAAAATCTATGTGCCACCGTGAACGCCATGCTTCACCCGAAGCCGACGAGGGCTTCAGGGCACCAGCTGAGCACAGGAGCAAGCACCGGGATGACCGTCTTCCGGAGCTCCTTGTTCCCCAGGGTTTACACCTCACAGGGTTTGGGGAACCTTCCAGTGCATCGTGCAGCCACGCTATGTGAATTTTTCTCCTTAGAAGACACGTTCTAAGGTCTTCAGCCTCTCTTCGACACCTAGGGCTAGACCGTCTTCCTGTACTCCCACAAGCGATAGTCCCTGATCGCTGTGACGAAGTTTTTCAATAACATGGGGCAGTCGGTTGTGGGTGACGAACTCTACACCACGGTTAAAGGTACCTCCTTCCTGATCACACCCAACCTCCTTAGTCGTGCTCTACAAATTACAAACTCCGGTGCTGACGTTCTTGTCAACCACCCTTCTGCGTCGGAGTACTATAACCTGATTACCTTCCAGCCATATGATTCTACCAAGAATCAAGTCAAGTTTAATGCAAACACCTTCCCTCCACTTCACCGTATCATCCATCACATCTTCACCACCCTCATTGCCCCCAAGGATGGAAGTCGAGGGCTTGTGACCAAGGTTCACAAGTCCCTTTTCTACTTCTTCCTAAAGGGTGAGCAGATTAATCTGCCTGTTCTAATGCTTGACCTTCTTAAGCAATGCTTTCGTAGTCCCAAGAGGTCAATGCCCTACGCTTGCCCTATTACCTCTCTCCTTACCTTCATTGGCATCAACATTCCTGAAGGAGAGTTGGTTACTCTCAAATCCCACAACTCCTATGATCTCACTGCTGTCCATAGGATGGGCTACAAGTTGATTGACAGGAAAGTTACCAGGGCTCTTAAGGGTCAAGAGCCAGATGTGGAAGAAGAATCTGCTGAAGATGATGCAGATGATGAAGACTCCCCAGCTGAGCTAATGGATGATCAAGGTGGAGATGAAGAACTTTCGGAAGCGTCCGCACCACAGGTTGCTGCTCCGAATATGCAGACATTTATGGCATATCAGTTGGCCTAGATGACCCAGTTGTTCACTGCTCACTTTGATCAGTTCAACACGAGGATGAACAACCTTGCTGATTCACAAGCGAACCTTGAGCAGAAGCTTGATCACCTCACGAAGGAATTCCATGACTTCCATCATCCCACTTCTCCTGGGACTGACGATGCTCAGCATATCTAGGATTAATGTGGAGTCATGTTGTTTTTTTTTTCCTTTTTAGTTTGGGTCATGGGTTGATCACTTATGTCATTTACCTTCTTTTGATTTTCATATTTCATGTTATGGATATCCTTTTTGTAACTATGTGTACTTTAAAATCAATCAATGAAATCACAGTTCTTTGCTTCCTTTTATCTATGTGTGCAATAATTATCTTTTTGAATGTTGTCAAAAGAGGGAGAAACATCAATTGTAATTTTGACATCAACAAAAAGGGGGAGAATGTTGAGTTACAATGTGTATGATGACATGTGCCATGTGCTTAAATATTTTTGATGATGTTTAACATAATTGGTGTTACATTGATGTTGGAAACATGATAAATATGACAATGACATGAATGAAATGATCAAGTGAAAAAAATGCTTTTATGATCACCTATGTATTCACTGTATCTTACTTAGAATGTCCTTTAATATAGGTGTGAATGTACACAGGACAAGCAACTAAAGTCAAGTGCAAAAGACCTTGAAAAGCACTTCAAGTGGTCATGTTTGACAGGCCACAAGGCATGTGTCGACAGATAGACCAGTCTAGAACAAACAGGCTACTGGAAACACAATTAAAGAAGTATGTGTCGACAACTGAAATGTACCTGTCGACAGATACAGGTTGCTTGTCGACAGCAGCAAATCGCCTGTCGACAGATCTAGTCTTCTAGGAACTAACATGTTTTGGAAACCAAAAGTCAGCAGTAGGTGTCAACAGCTATAAAGTGTTTGTCGACAGATGTAGAGAAAAGTCAGATACGAGATTAAGATATGATTTGTATTGGGGTGTTCCCTTTAAGCACGACTCTCCATACTTAGACACCCTTATATATACATCATATTGAAGTATTTTTTGCAGCAAGAAGCCACCATACCAAAACCCTAACCAAAGGTCAGAAGAAAAGCTTCTCTCTACTGCTCTGCTTCAACTCTCCATCATGTTCAAGGAAGATCTGTAACATCTCAAGCTTTCCAGCTTTCCGTTGTGTGAGGGATGACTGGCCTTGTCGCGACGGGGGTGCCCGTCGCGACAGTCATCCCTATTGCGAACGCCTTCTACGTCACGTTCTTGTCGCGCCCTGTCAACGGGTCGCGACTGCTTTCTGCTTTTTGGTCGTCTGATGCCTGTCAGAGTGGCAGACGTGGCAGACTGACTTGTCGGGTTGTTGCGGCGCCCAGTTATGTAGCGTTCTAGTTGCGGTCTGGGCGGCCATCGCGATAAGGTTCGTATCGCGATGCCCCGCCCCGTCGTGTTTTAGGGGCCGAAGGCTAAAAGCCTTGGCCAGTGCCCCATATTCCTTCTTTTCCCTTTTGCTCCTTTCCTCTCCTCTCCGAGGTGGAGAGGCCTCTCCCCTCTCTTCTTCGACGGTTGGAGCTCGTGGCGGAGCGGCGGCGGCTCGTGCGGAGCGGGAGCGGCGCTGTGGGAGCGAGGAGGAGGTGGTGAGCTCGTCATGAAGGCCCCTTGGGGGTTTGGTTTTTTCTAATCGGTAGGGATTGTTTTGCCCTTTCTTATTAGTGTGGATTGGAGGTCCTTTTGGTGTGATTGCATGTTTTACTGCTTTCCCCATGCTCTCCTCCCCATGGTTGTAGTTTCTGTAGCGTGTGGGGGACCCCAGGATGTAGCATCCTGGCGGTCAACCTTCCAACTGATGTCACGACCGCCGAGCGTGTCACGACATCAAAGAAGGCATCGCCCTAATCCGACGTGACCTTATCGCGGTGCGGTTGGCCATCACGATAAGGGACGTGTCGCGACCCGGTTGGGCGTCTCGACCTTGTTACTGTCGCGGACTCGTCGGCTGTCACAACAAGGGTGTCGTGACTTGGATTCCTATTGCAACAGCACTGTTGTCGCATCCCGCTCCCCCGTCGCAACAGGGTCTTGTCGCAGTGGCCCTGACCGTCACAATGGTATCACGACGACTTAGGAGGGCACGACAAGACCTAGTCAGCCTCGGGTGTTTCCGTGGCTGCAGTTGGCATGTCGGCGTGTGCCCCAGGGCAGGGTGTGCCCTTAGGACCTTCTGGTGGGAACACGGCAGGTTGCCTCCCTGTTCAGTGACCAAAGGTGACACCTTTCTGGCCATGTCCTAGCGGCGGTGTTAGGAGGCGTGCGTCTGTCTAATAATCGATTGTCCGACTGCCAATCGATTATTAGCAGAGCGTTGGTTTCTATTTTGTTTGGTGGTGTTCCAGTTTCTCGTGTCGTGTCGTGTGTGCTAGCGTTGGCCAACGGGCCTTCTGAGGGTTTCTAGAAGGGGTGTCGGGCGTGACTGTGCCTACTGGGCTTGTCTTGGTTACAAGCCAGCGGTGCCGTTTCCGTGGTGGTTGCCACGTCAGTTCTCTTTCACTCGGTGCTCGGCACTTGAGGGCTTGTCCATGAGACAGGTTGTTACCGTTACCTGTGACCCCAAGCCCCGCGCGTCTATTAGAGGGAGTTCTCTGGGCGACCGGCATGCTCAAGTCTTGGACTTGGAGCAGAAGGAGAGAACGGTGGGGACAACAGCGTAGAGTCGTTTAAAGAGCTCTCTTAGCTGTTCTAGGTCTCCGAGGTGGTTCGGCGCTCGTCCGGTGCAGACCAGCTAGTCCTTCTCACTACCTCACTCTGTGTTGGTTCCAGAGCCACGAAGGGAGGTCAGGCGTGGGGCCGCAGTTCGGCCGGACTGCGGTGGTTGTGGTTGTGGTTTCTTAGTCCACGCGTCTCAGTCCGACGGGAGGGGAGACCTGGACTAAGGCCCTTGTGGCGGTGGCTTGGTTGCTCTTGCTGTGACGGTGTTTCACGTTGTTTCCAAGCTTGTGTTCTCGTTGCCCTGGTTTTCACGGTGGTTGTAGCCTAGTCGTGTCTTGCTTCCTTGGACTTTGTCGGTTGGCCTTGTGGGATGTGTTTACTGGGTTCCGTTTTGTAGGTTCTCTCGGGGTGTCCTATGTAGACACCCAACTGTTGTTTCGGTAACCCGTTACTTGGTGTCGTTCGTGGTGGCACCGGTAGGTGTAGTTCCCTGACCTCGTGGAGTGTCTGAGATGCAGGTTGGCTCTGCTTGTGGACCCTCGACCTTGTGGAGGTCTGAGGTGGCCGTGCCTGTGGTGAGACGTTGCTTCTCACATGGTTGTTCGGTGTCTCTCGTGGTGACACCTGGTTGTTCCTTCTCGACCTCGTGGAGGTCTGGGATGTTGGGTGCTTGTGTCATGAGACTCTGGTCTCACGTGGTCGCTCGGTGTTTTGTAAGCTTCTTTGTCTCGATGGGTGTGTGTCGAGGGGTTGCTTCTGCATTGTGTTGCTCTGGCCCAACCTTGGTTATGGGTCGTGGTGTTGCTCTAGTTGCTGCTATATGTGTTTGACTCCGCTGGTTCTGCGAGAGTTGTCTTTGGCCTGACCCGGGTTGTGGTCGAGTCATTTACTCTATTTTTCCGCTGTCTTGTAGTACTCTGGGGTAGGCGTTTCCCGCTTTACTGCTTTGTAGAGTAGTTCTGCTTCCACTTTGTTGGAGTTCCTGCTGCTCTAGCTGGTAAGGGACTGGTAATCCCTACTGAGCCTTGTTCGCGAGGCTCACCCCCCTACTCTCTTTAGGTAGGGACTCGCTGTTGTAGGAGTTCGTTGTCGGATGGTCGTGGTGGCATCTTGCTCGCCGAGCGTTGTCAGTAGTGTGAGTTGTGAGCATGAGTGCTCTTTGTACCATGAGTTGAGAGTGGCTTTTTTTGCAAGTCCTCGGGGTATGCTCCTTAAGGACTGCATCTTTCTTTCTCTACCTGTACTTTTATTTGGGACTTGTTGTACATAATTTCTTTATTAATGTATGAATTTTCTTGTTATAGTTATTTGAATCCATTGCTTATCTCACTGGACTAAATTCTAACACATCTGGGTCTTTGGATTTGTGGGTGGCGGCACGACCTTCGGGGGTCCCTGGCCGGGGTCCGGGAGGTTAGGTCGTTACAAGATCCATCTCATGAGTGGAGTTGAAGTCGATCTGTCCATGGTTCAAGCTTCTCCATCTTCTCATCATCATCCATACGAAGCTTGGAGTTCTTCTGCATGACCACCATGAAGAGTTCTCATTTGGATTTGTTTCTAAAACTCAGGACCCTTCTTTCCTTCCACTTTTCACTACTCTGTGTGTGTGGCTGTGGTTCGAGCATCCCTTGTGCTTGATCCATGTATGTGATGTTGTTCTGATTGCGTGTTTGTATCAGACAACGTGCGTGTGTGTGTTTGTAGAGTTGAATTCACTGATAAGCAGTCTTTCTCTGTGTGTGTGAACGGTAGACATAGGATACACGAGTTGTGTACTCCAAACCACCTTAAATCTTCGTGTCTTGTGGTTTGAACGTTTTCACAGTAGATGTTTGGTAGGCACGCTGATTGTTCACATGCTAGATAGATTTATAATCTTCTGATCACAATCATCACACACACTAAAGCCAGTATTTGATCTATACATGTTTAAGCTTTCTCAAGTCAGTGTTAGCATCGAAAAGAAGGGTAAAGTATTTCAAAATTGGTAGTAATCTATTCAACCCCCTTCTAGATTACTGTCATAAGTGATTCCGCACACCTTTCAAACGAGGCAGAGAATTGGCAAGAGGAAATAGAAAGCGTTTTCCAGGTAATGCAATGCACTAACAAGGAGAAGGTGGTACTGGCCACTTTTCAATTCACGAATGATGCCCGAGCATGGTGGAAGGCCACATCGGCCCATCTGCCTAATGTTGATGAACTAAAGTGGGCTAGATTCCTAGAGATATTCCAAGGAAAATATTTTTCAGAGAAAGTTAAGGAAAAGAAGGCGGTGGAATTTACGGCACTGAAGCTGAAAGGAATGTCTGTGGCTGAGTATTAGGCTCAGTTCACGCGTCTGGCTATGTATGCCCCACATCTGGTGGGCACAGAAAGACTAAAGGCTGATCGCTTCATGGATGGGCTCAAGCCCATGTTCATTGAGAAGCTCGTACGTCACAACATTCAAACTTACACTGAGATGGTCCAAAGAGCCCAGCTGGTAGAGGACACGATGGCCAAAGTAGAAGGAATGAGGGGCAAGGACAACTCAAAGCCAGTCTTCGTCAAGAAGGGAGCACCTAATCTTGCTCCAACTTTCCGTAACAACAACAACAACAACAACAAAAGAGGCCAAATGCTGGAAGAGACAATGTTATAGACAAGAAGGTCAAGGTAGAAGGAAGGCAGTTTGCTGATTACTGCAAGTTCTGTGATAAACCAGGGCACCGAGCTAAGGAATGCGGGAAGAAGCTCGGGGCGTGCTTAAGATGTGGTGGTCGTGACCACCGTATTCCTAACTGTCCAATGCTGAAGGACCAGCCAGGCAAGGCCCAGAATGTACCATGGCATCAGGGACACCTTAATGCCGTCATAGAAGCGGAACTACCCGAGGAAGCGGGTATGGTGGAAGGTACCATTTTCATACATTCTCAACCTGCTTTTGTGCTTATTAATACTTGAGTTGCATATTCATTTATTTCCACCACATTTGTTGCAACTGTACCTATCAAACTTGTACCTCTAAAATCCAAGATCACTGTAGCCTCTCCCCTTGGCTCAGAATCTAAACTCACTTACTAACTGCCAAAATGTGAAATTATAATTGGAGAACACAATCTCCTTGTTGACCTCATTGTTTAGACATGAAGGGTTATGATGCCATTTGGGGGTCGATTGGCTAATTGAATATGATGCTGATGTAAACTGTCGCCATAGAAGGGTCACCTTTAAAAGTCCAAATCTTCCAACCTATTCGCTACCTGGCACCTGTTATCATAAATACCCTATCTTGATATCCACTTTAAAGGCTTCCAAGCTGATCAACCAGGGTTGTGACGCTTTCCTACTTTCAGTCATGACAACTGAAAAGAAGAAACCAACCCTAGAAGACATTCCCATAGCCAGAGACTATCCTGATGTATTCCCAGAGGAATTACCTGGTATACCACCTGAACGGGAGGTAAATTTCACCATCGAGTTACTCTCTGGGACAGCCCCTGTTTCCAAAGCTCCATATCGCATGTCCCCTGTTGAATTGCAGGAAGTTAAAGAGGCAGATCCAAGAATTACTAGATCAAGGCTTTATCAGGCCTAGCACATCTCCTTGGGGAGTGCCAGTAGTATTTGTCAGAAAGAAGGATGGGACAATGAGGCTATGCATTGATTACCGTCAGTTAAACCAGTTGACGATAAAGAACAAGTATCCACTGCCCCGCATCAATGAACTGTTCGATCAGATCTCTGGTGCACAATATTTCTTCAAGATTGATCTAAGATCAGGCTACCATCAAATGAGGATAAAGGAAGAGGATATACACAAGTCTGCATTCCAGAGTAGATATGGTCACTATGAGTTTGTGGTCATGTAGTTTGGGTTGACAAATGCTCCAGCGGCTTTCATGCAACTTATGAATAATATTTATAGGACATACTTAGACCAATTCATGGTGGTGTTCATTGATGACATCCTTATTTTCTCCTTGTCCAAAGAATAATATGAGGAACACTTGAAGGTTGCTCTGCAAGTGCTTAGAGATAATCAACTCTATGCAAAACTTAGTAAGTGTGAGTAATGGATGGAGGAAGTGTCTTTCCTTGGCCACATCATATCCAAGGAGGGAATCTCTGTAGATCCATCCAAGGTAGAAGCAGTAAAGTACTGGACAAGGATGACAACTGTGTCGGAGATCAGGAGCTTTCTGGGTTTAGCCAGATATTATCGTCACTTTATTAAAGATTTTTGAAAGATAGATGTACCATTGACTAGGCTTACCAGGAAGGAGAATCCATTTGCATGGACTGATGAATGTGAAGAAAGTTTCAGGGCATTGAAGGAGCATCTCACCTCAGTACCTATACTGACACTGCCAGTTGTTGGGGGTAGTTTTGAAGTATACAATGATGCATCTGGGATCGGCCTAGGCTATGTACTGACGCATAATGGGAAAGTCATATGCTATGCGTCCAGACAATTGAAGAAGCACGAGGACAATTATCCTGTACATGATCTGGAGCTAGCTATTGTAGTCTATGCCTTGAAGATATGGCGTCATTATCTATATGGTGAGAAGTTCATTGTGTTTTCTGACCATAAAAGTTTGAAGTATCTGTGTTCTCAGTAGGACTTGAACATGAGACAATGGAGGTGGTTGGAGTATCTCAAAGACTTCGACTTCACTATCCAATATCATCCAGGTAAAGCAAATGATGTGGCAAATGCTCTAAGTAGGAAGCCAATGATCACATTGTCAAGTCTAATGGTGGGCGAATGGAGATTATTAGATGATTTTGCTAAGTTAAATATTGTTGCTGACATCAAGAAGAAGGGATGTCTTATTGCTAGTGTTAGGGTACAACCTACACTAATGGAGGACATTATAGCACTCCAAGACAATGACCCTGTGCTCGTGGAGATTAAGGCTAATCTAGATCAGAGGCCGGATTTCTCTTTAACTGAAGATGGAAGACTATTGTTCCGGGATCGAGTATGTGTACCTGACCATGCAAAGACAAAGAAGATGATTATGGATGAGGCTCACAAGACCAGGTATACCATTCATCCTAGAACTACCAAAATGCATCAGGATCTGAAAAGAAGCTTTTGGTGGCCAAATATGAAGAGGGAGGTGGCGAAATATGTCGCCCGATGCTTAACATGTCAAAAGATCAAGGCGGAACACTTGTGAGCTGTAGGTGAAATTAAACCCCTAGAAATATTGGCATGGAAATAGGAATGTATAGGGATGGACATTATTTTCAGACTACCTAAATCTAAGGTGGATTCGATGGCATATGGGTTATAGTCAACTGCTTAACTAAGTCTGCTAACTTTTTGTCAGTGAAGAATAAGTGGTCAGTAGATGTTCTGGCTGCATTGTATGTGAAGGAAATAGTCAGATTACATGGAGTACCGGTGTCTATCATGTCTGATAGAGACCCTAGGTTTACATCCCACTTTTGGAAAGGACTGCACTATTCCTTGGGATCTAAACAAAACTTTAGCACGGCTTTCCATCCGCAAACCGATGGTCAGGCAGAGAGAACCAACCAGGTGATTGAAAATATGCTTAAAGCCTGTGTTCTAGACATTGGAGGTAGTTGGCATGAACACTTACCTATTGTGGAGTTCGCCTACAATAATAGCTACCAAGCTAGTATTCAAATGGCCCCATTTGAAGCACTCTATGGCAGGAGTTGCTGATCTCCAATATGCTAGTATGAAGTTGGTGAAAAATAGATACTAGGACCAAAGATGATAAGAGAAACCACTGAGAAGGTGAAGCTTATCAGGGAAAGAATGGCAGTGGCGCAGCAAAGACAAAAGGCATATGTACATAATAGAAGGAGAGACTTGGAGTTTCAGGTTGGTGATCATGTATTCATGAAAGTGTCTCCAGGCTGTGGGATCAGGCGGCTTGGCATTAAAGGCAAGTTGTCATTAAGGTTCGTCGTGCCTTTCAAAATCCTCGAGAGAGTCGGCGAAGTTGCATCCGTCTGGCATTACCACCACAAATGGATGGAATACACAATGTGTTCCATATATCCATGTTGAATAAGTA
Organism: Colocasia esculenta; assembly: GCA_014218235.1. Taxonomy (NCBI): domain Eukaryota; kingdom Viridiplantae; phylum Streptophyta; class Magnoliopsida; order Alismatales; family Araceae; genus Colocasia; species Colocasia esculenta. Next base: position 54,518,547 of record CM024762.1, read on the forward strand.
TGTACGAGATCCGTATCATGTTATAGAATATGAACTTATGGAGTTCAACGAAACACGGAACTTATCAAGAAAGGCCAATTAAGATCGTGGACCAGGAACTGCATCAACTAAGGAACAAGGTCATCCCACTAGTAAGAGTGAGATGGAATCACCATAGAGAAGAGGATGAGACGTGGGAAACTAAGGAAGCAATGCGCAAAAGATATCCGGAGCTATTCGCAAGTAAGTAGACCTCGTTTGTACCATAAATTTTTATCCATGAATTTGGGGACCAAATTCTCTTACGTGGGGGAGGGTTTAGCACCCCGGAAAATTTAATTACATAAAAATTCAAATAAATAGAAATAAATAATTTCTAGAATATCGAAGTATTAAAACATAGGTACCATTATCGTATGTGCAAGAACACATCAGAAAATTTCATATAAATTATAAATCAACCCCACACATTACTCCTAAGTGTTCCACGAAGAAATTCGTGGAACGAAAAAATCGATTGACCTAGTGCACATCACACGGTGATCGATTATCCAAATTAGGAAGCAAGTTGGAAAACCGTTAACACATTATATATTGATGACTTATTATCGATATTGGGCCAATGAACCACTTTGGGTCCAAAACTCAAATGAAACAAGAAAATGCATGGAAATTTGTAACCCTAAATAAGCTGAAATTAAAAAGAGGCAATTAAGGTAGAATTGGGAGGCAATCATGCACTCTTGGCAACCCAAATTCGTGCCTAGCCACCCATGGAGTTTGCTTGATGGCCAAGACTCTCCAATGGAGGGAGAGATCTTCAAAATATGGAAAGACACAAGCTAAAACCGCAACTCTCCTTTCCTTGTTGCATTATGACTTCCAAAAGCCATAGATGCTTAAATACTCTCTCGAAAACCCTTGGAGACGTGTTTCACAACTTGCTGGGGTCGTGTGGAGGAGCTCTTGGTGGCTGCGGAGCAGGAGAACGAGCACACCAAGCCCATCTTCTTCCGCATTGTGTCTGCTTCAGGCCTGCACAAACCGTCCACATGGAGTCGAGCAAAGGTAGGTCAAACCTAAAACCCATCATGCAAGGCTTATACCCCTGGAAAGAGGGTCAAGTCTACTTCCTAACCCAACTGGAATGCACAATTTTCATCCAGTATACTCGGAGTATTAGGAGTTCTTCAACTAGTGGTCTGAACAAGGGTTATTCTGAAGAATGAAACTTCATCAACCTAGAAGGTAGGCTTTCTTGGGCCAAAATTTAGCAAATCTTATACCAGTGTGTAGATCAGCAAGTCTAGTTTCATTTCCAATTGGTTTCGTCGAATTCCAATGAGTACATCTTGAGTTATAGTCGTTTTGCCATAGTCGCGCATGATAGGGACTTTTTACATTCATGTTGATTTATCACACATCCTGAGGTCGTTTTAAATTATTTAAAAATTATAGTTCTCTTCTATTCCATGTTCCCAACAAATTTCATGTTGACACTTTTGTCCAAAAAGCCCTAGTTTAGTAGATATACGCATTGCATAGATCGAACCCCTGTTCCTGCATTTTTCTGAGTTTTCGGTCTGATCTCTGAACCGCGTCCAGTTCAGACGACGCGTTTCAAGCGTCTGGAATCGCATCAATCATGGCCGACATGATTTAGTGAATTGCGACCATCTAGTACGACGTGATTCTTGCACTTACCAGTGAACGGCGCACATGGGTCTTCGCGCTGCCTGGGAGTCGGAGCCTGTCTGAACCGCGGCGGTATGCCCCAACGAGTTTCAAGTGGTTTTCCCACCCAAGGTTTTATTAAATGTCCCGCCCAAGGTTTTGTTAAATGAATTTTCTTAAATTTGTCTGGATCCCCCGACGCGATTCAAGAATTAATGCGGCCACCAAGGTGGATGCAATTTTGAGTCCTCACTATTTCGCCTGTTTTGATTGTGAACTACATTATGAAGTGCATCCACTGTGTAGGACGCATATTTCAAGGCTTAACCGAGGTCTGTTTAACATGGTATCCACTGTGTAATTGGCTTATCATGGGTCTGATCATTAAATGGTGTCTATTTAATGACTTAAAATTTATTAACCCATTTAAAAGATATAATTACACGAACATTATTCTAATTGCTTTCTTAATGTTGTGACCATTCATGTAACTTGTGATTCACTCTTCTTACTGATCTATCATGTTAAAATGATAATTGTTATCATAAAATCTTGCAAACCATGATTAGTTAAAGTGCATAGTTTTATCCCATGTTATCATGTTAAGTGCTTTCCGCGAGTTTAAAATCGGTGGATTGTGGATTGAGATGCGTACATCACTACACACTTGCACATCTAGGCAGCCCTTTCTCGGGGATTTGGAAGCTCTCTATCAGTCATTCCGTATCGGTAGACAAAAGACCTTTTCTCTAAGACCTCCGTAAATCTCCGTACTTCATGGATTCCCTCACGAAGACCGAGTTGGTTGTACCGTTGAAGTTCCCTAGAGATAGCGTGCACTTCCTTTCTTATCTTGTTCTTGTGAGTGTGATTTACAATCTAGATTTAAGCCATTAATGTAAAGAGTGAACTAAAGTATAAATTGCACCGTTATGCTGGCAAATATCCCTTGACTATTGTTATCCTGAAATCATGTTCACATTACTTATTACTTGTTCTCATCGTCATCTTGAACATGACATTACACATGCTTACATTTTAAAACTCTCATTGGCCATTAATGACTGTGGGTATCTACATTTAAAATTGAAATGAGATGCTGACCGAGCACGGTGAGTGTCCAAAGGCTCCAGTCTAGCCCCAATGATGAAGAGTCATAAATATACTATTAACCATGGGGTATAGTGATTACTGGCGTTGCATCTACGCTGGGAGTACTTGCGTGTTGAATGCTAGATATGATAACCACATACACGTGTCCTAGTGAGCATTTCAAGGTGGATCTTTCGTTGGTGTACATTAGTGTCTCGTGCATGATTAGTGTTACATGATCGTACTCGTGCGTGCTTGCTTACTTGTGTGATATGGCCATCCTGCATTTATTGTAATTAGTGATATCTTGCGTTCTTGAAAGCTATTGACATCAAGTGAAATCTTGTGTGCTTGTACAAAATGATCTACTACTAGTTCTATCTTGTTATATCATTCTAGATCTTGCTCTATCATGATCACTCTATCTAGCATGTTCATGTATCCTGCTTTAATGAGTTTTATTAGTACATGTATATCATGACATTCATCGTGCTTACCTAGTTCTAAATTGCTAATCACTTATATCATTGCCGCACATTGAGATATAAATCCTATTGGGCTAGTTTGCTCATCCCCTACTTTTAACCATTCTAGGTGATTATGAAATTCAAGAAGAGGAGCAAGTCGAGGATGAGAATGCGTCCGAGTGATGAGCGTTCCAACTATGAGTCTAGTTATAGTAGTTTACTTTGAGTGTTAGTTTCATGTAGTAGGAAGTGAGGTATTATGTAATTTATTTTTATTGAGTCTTAGTCATGTATTAGTTTCCATTTGGAATACAATGATTTGAGATTTGAATACAAGATTAGTTGAGTTCAATATTTGGGCCCTTTTCTGATGTTGTGTTGATACACAGTTAGTGCTTGCTAGATAGAGGCTTATTTGCTGACTGTCCACGTCTCAGGATATTGACTCGAATTATCCGAATTAATTATCCGCTGCATAATTCTCGAGACATGACATTGACTATCGGTATCTACTTTCTATTTACTAAGATGTTGGATCAGGCACAAAGAGTATCCAAGGGTTATAATCTAGTCCTCACAGTAGAGAGCTAAGAATATACTGTAAACCATGGGGTATAGTAATACTGACATTGCATCCTCACTGGGAGTACTTGTGTGTGAATGATAGACACAACCACCATATAACACTTGTTCATGATATGCATTCCAAAGTGGCATATATCCTTAGTGCATGTTATGACTGGTGCTAATTATTATTAAAGTGCTTGGTACATGTGTGATGCTTGCTTGAGTGATATGGCCAATCCTGCGTGCTTGTATATTATTGTTTCATTGATAGTTCTTGTTTCTAGCTATTCTCATGCTCTCTTGATCAGTCTTGCTCTTGATATATTTCTTTCCCTTCTGTCATAATTCTCATGTTTCAATGAAACTGTTAACATGCATAGCTTGATTTACTCATGTTTGCCTACTCCTTAAATAGTAAATCATTTATATCTTGCCCGTACATTGCGTAGTAAATCCTACTGGACATGTTTTGCTTATTATCAGTTTCTTAACATTATAGGTAGTTCAAATCAAAAGCACGAACCACAAGCTGGTAAAGGGTTTGTGTCTGAGTGAAGAGCGTATAGTGCCTTAGCATTATTATACCGATTGTTGAGAGTAGTAGGTTGCAGTAGGTAGTCAGATAGAGGATCTTCTATGTACTTTTCTTTCATTTGAGTTGAAGTTGAACGGGAGATTTATTTACTAGGTATTGTATTAGATTTGATCATGTTTATGGAAAAAATACTTTGAGCACTTTAACATTCATCTTATTAAGGTGGTGAATGAATGCTAGCTAGAGGCTTTTCTGCTGACTGCTCGCATCTCATCAAGTTAATGTTAATCATATTTTTATGTGATTATCCCTTCTGATGCAAGTTGTTGGGTCGTGACGCCTGGTCATTACATTGCATAACCCTAAATACATGCACGATCTTTTTGATCCAATGCCCAACTGTGTTGGGATCAGTGCTACCCTCAAACCTTGGCAGGTTCATACTACAAATTTCTGTGGAGTTCACCAACTCTACAATTTTCAACACCTAGGCAGCTTGTAGAAGTGCCTGGGTCAAGTTTTATAGTGTTTGTTGTATGTCTCTTATTTGTGAACACTCGGCAACCATTTGTAATGTGGAGTACCTTCAAAATGACAATGGTTGTAAGGGATCTAATTATGATGCATTCTACTCTTAACCCATGGTTCTACTTAAGTTCACATTAGGTATGACTGTTTGCTACATGATGTCGTAGTTGACCTAAATATGATCTTTCCTAATTTTCTCTAGGACCATAAAGAAATCAAAGCTCTGCATGCCCCAACGAGAGAGTAATCGAATCATGCAGCCTAAAATCATAAGCGAACAAATAAAGCAAAACAAAATAAGAAAAATAGTGGTAGCTACCTCATGTCTATTATCAATAGAGGCAATTATCAATTCCATATACAACCATCAATCATCAGGGCCAAACTTAAAGCCCACAGATTAATTACACAAAATAGACTCAAAAGATGATTTTCTGCACAGCCATAAGACTCCAACTCCTCAGAAAGGCTGGGACGCTCCACCCTCTTGCTTGACCCCTTCCAAATTCACATCATCATTTTTACTACCTGAAAATTGTTAAGTAACTTAATGAGCTTCAGCCCAGTAGGATTTATATCTCAAGGTGTGGGTAAAAGTATAAGTGATTATCATATTGACAAGTAGAATCTCAAACTATGATAGAAGGACAACAAGTATAACAGTAAACATGGTCATGTGACAGAACAAGAGCAGCAGATCAAAGAGTTCATAAAGGTTCATGTTGCGGACTAATGATACTAGTGAGCAAGGATTTCGTAATAGATACATATTAATGAACAATATCAGAGCTGGCCATATTTCAAGCGTAACAATCATGTCATATCATATCACAAAATCAAACATATCATATCAACGAGGGTACTTTCAAATCTTGCACACATATCGGTGTCATGCCACACACCACAAGTCCATACTCCCACGGTTATTAAGTACATTGGGGTACTCCTCCCCAAGACCAAACAAGGCCCTTAATTGCATAGGAATTGATCATGGACCGAAGTCCCACATAGTGTATCATGCCCCTCCAATTTAGCAGCGGAATAAATCGGGGAGGCATGAACAACGTGTATGGTAACATGGATTGCGCATACATTCGCAAATATCAGAGCAACTAATGAACAGTAATTGCAGTAAACTCATTATTTTATTGGTAATTTATCTAAACTATTACATCCACTAATTCTGAGCCAAAACATAGGGTTCATTAACATCATAACAACTGAAAAGGATAATTAAGCAAATATCTAATTATACTCTAAGATACTAATGTCACTCTGTCGCTATGACTCTTGGTCGCTCATCACTCCAGTCCATTCCCATTGGCGTGCGTAGGGTCATCACCTGACTTACCTGAAACACATACAACAAAAGCGCAGAGTGAGCGATAACGCTCAGTAGGACTTAATATCTCATGTAAACAAGCTTGCTTTAAATAATTAATATCTTGTAAGGCAGGATAACTAAGAGAACGATCAAAATATAGCCAAAAGAGTAATAGAACATGATGGCAAGAGAATGATAAAACTTCCAATAGAGATATTGCAAAACTAGTATGATAAATGATTGGCCATGTAATGAAATAGTGTATATGGTTGCTCCACGGTGCACTAGTAGAGATAGCACCTCTGGTCGAGCATCTTGTTAACCCAGAGAATGATAGCATAGAGATTGATATATTGATTGTCATAAATTAAATTGTGATTGTTATTAAATGGCGCTGGATGCATGTCATACACATCCTGATCATTTTAACTCCCATGGGCACTGGCACTTTTCGGGCACTCCTCCCAGGACTTGATCGTGCCCTATTGTGCTGGCGTATAGTACTTGTTTATTCATTTAGACAATCAATTTTATGGCCAAATAGAGTACCAAGAAATAGATGAGAGTACTAGACGAGATAGATGAGAGTGTAGAGAGAACGTGAACAGATGAGAGGATATAGATAGTAGACGAGATAGGGACAATATCGTAAAATCATGAGAAACAACGATAGTCACAATTGCACGGCACACCCTAGTGGGCCGGCAGTCTGGTAGAAGTCACCACCGCCCACTAGCTACGCTGTGTACACAGACTAGATGGTCCAGCATGATAATTAGATAAGGAGAAATCATACTAAGGCTATGGATCGTACTGATCCCTAAGGGTGTAAAGGGTTTTAGGGTACCACCAGCTCGTCGGAAATGGACGTGCGCCAAAGCCAAGAAGACTTATGGAGGCCTTGACAAGGAGTCCCTAGCCCAGTCGAGAGTATTCCCTATGGAGAGGTGGTCCAAGTCAAGAGAAAGTGTGTAGAAAACTGGTCCGTCGTGCCTCGAGTGCTCGAAGACCGAGGGAAAATGGTAACAGTACTCAAAACGCACGCATAAAATAAAGAAAAAATGTGATTAATTAAATAGAGAAATTTAGTCATTTATTTCGCTAACTTACCAGATATATTATTGAATAATTATTAGGGTTGAATGACAATTAATAATATTATGTGTGTGCAAGTGTAAAGAAATCTTGAGAATATGATAAGTTGTGCTCAAGGCTTTTAATTACTGAGAATTATTTAATTAATGTCAATTAATAATATTTAGGTAAAGAATAGGATTAATAGTGTATAATTTAGCTTAAACAAGGGTTATATCATAAATAGAACAGGGTTATAACTATAAATATCAAGTTCTGGCTGAAAACCAAAATCGAGGCGGGGGAGCCCGTCGCGATTCGCATCGCGATGGGGCGGCCTGGCGCGTCATGTGGACTGGCCGGTCCGGCCCGGTCCAGCCTGGTCCAGGGGTGGACATCGCGGCGCCTTAGCCAGCCACATTCTTGACGCGACGTGACAGCCCGGCGCGACCCCGCTGATATCGCAGCGGGTCGTGCCGACGCGATATCAGGTAGGGTCCAGCCCTTTTCCCTTTTTTCCAGGGCGAATCCCTTTTAACGCATGGTCATTCTAAATTCTATATAAAATCGCACGGTGAAGCAAAAATCATGAAACTAGTTTTAAACGAAAGTAGACACATAGATCTATTAACATGCATGATTAATACAAAAGGTTTAGACATACTTTGATCAAGTTACATTTTGGTGACCTGAACATGTATAGACAGGGTTCAACGAATTAATTAGAGATGAATACATGATGAAAATTAGGCAAACCAGGGGCATTTCAAAGCTAAATGATGTAGTATTTATGAGAATTTACTCATTGCATGGGGTCATGTATGCTCAAGGTTTAAGAGTAAACATGAAGGGTTGGGAACATGGAATTGATAGGGATTTAAAGAATTAATTCTCCCTCATGGGAGATCAAAATGGAGCAAAACCAAAGGGCTTTTGCTCAGGAACATGAAGACTTCCTAGGGTAATTTTTACATGGATTTGGCTTGATAGATTGCCTACCTTTCATGCGTTTAAGAAATCCTAGGGCTTGAAGACGAGGTAAAAGATGAAATCCTCTTGCTTCAAGCTCCTTCCTTCTTGCTTCTCTCGTCCTCAGCTCCTCTCTTCGTCCCATAGAGCTCCAGCAACGATCTATGGGGTGATAGGGCCGAATTGGGGTGTGTATGGCTTGGTTTAAGAGTCCTACTCTTCTAAAACTCTTCATTTTCCTTAAATTTCAAATTTCCCTTATTTATCATCTAATTTATTTCCTTTATCTCCTAATTAGGGCTAGGAAGAGATTAAGTTTCGTGGGTAATGGGTCAGGATAGGATTAGGACTCTTTTTAGGATATTTATAACCCTATTTAGTATTTATCTTACCCTTATTTAATTTTTATTTATTAATTAACACCAAATTTCCACATTTATCTCCCCCTATTCTAGCATTTATCCACTAATTGGCTTGGGGAGAGATCCAATTTCGTGGTAATAAGTTAGGGTAAGTTTAGGACTCTTTTTAGGGATATATAAAGGTCATTTATTATTTATCTTAACCCTTTTTCTAATTTTATAATATATTTAATACGAATTTCACTTAATTAACTCCGATCTCATGATGGGCTCTTCTATTCGGGCCTAACAATCCATGTTAGGTCTATTGACAAAACCCATTATTAATTTGACTTAACGGTATTGATTTAATTCCAATTATTCACCCTTTATCATTATGTAAATCTATTTATCACGCTTATTTAATTAATTTCATACTTTTAATTTGATTTAATATTATTTATGCCAATATTTCTAATCTTCATCATTTGGGCTTTTACTCTTGACCCAATAACTCATGTGAGTCTAATTGTACAACCCATGTTCTTACTTTGCTTAATGGGTTTTTAATTATCCTTTTATTAGAGAATTTATTCAAGGGCCAAGATTGTCCATTGGTCCAAATATCATAATGGGCTATCATCCCATATTATTTGAAGTCTACTCACATGTTTATTTTTATTTATAATCTACTTTGGCTCATAAAATAATGGGTTCTTCGACTTACTCCTTAATTATGCTAATAAGTCGCATAATTTCTTAAACTTGACCTAAATGATTTTTCTATGCCCAAATTTAATGATGGGTCATTAGATAATATTATTTAAAGTATACTTATTATTTTTATAGAATTTTTTTATAGGTTTATACGCATGTGATAATAATGCGTGCCTTTTTAACTTAATGAAATTATTAATTGATAAATTTTCAATTTATCTATGATTTTTAATTAATAGATTTTCCGGGGTACTACATAGTGCAGATCACATAAAACTAATTGTGGCCAACGGATTCCAAGGGTAAATACCAGTATATATATAGTTGGATTTCTCATGGACTTCAAGGATAATTCTAGACTACAAGGTACAATTTCGAGCATGCGATTGACAACACAAGGGTGTGTTTCAGTTCAGTTCTATGAGACATGAGTTTTCAGTTCATGACAAGTATAAGTTTTAAGATGAAATTTCAAAATCACATGGTGAGGAAATCAATCCAGATAATTAAGAACAATTAGAATAAGTTCTTTATGAATTTAAAGCTTTCAACATGTATTAAAGGTTTTAAGGTATTGGCAGACCATACAATGTATTAACTAGACAGAACGGAGCAACTAAACAGTTTCTGGAGGACTTCATAATAGCTTCAGGAATAGATGATGATTATTTCAAGGATTAAACAATGAAAGAAATTAGACCTCAGAGAAAGAATAGATCAGTCTTCCAACAAGAAGGTTGTTGGAAACTCTAAGTAGGAGAACTATAAGGCGGTGGTTGGGATCAAACATTCTAGGGATGTCTGAATAAAAAGGCAAACGAAAGTCCTACAACGGGGTAATGATCAGGAAAATAGCTTAATACTCTCTATTGGCCTAACAGAAATTGGGTAAACTAGGGCAAACGAAAAATGAAACTGATGAGCCTTCAGATGGTATAAAACATGTTTTTTTTTTCCCGAGATCACCTATCTTTGATGAATTTTAGTGCTCTGGTTCCTACAAGTCAAAGCAAAGACAAGGGGAGAAAAGCTCTCAAATTTTCAAGCTTTAGGATCGTTCCTGTTGCTCCTGGGTGCTCCTCACCACCCACTGCTCCCAGCTCTAGTTCCCACATCCGGAAATGACCAGATAGGTTTCTTGTGGTCAAGGAGGGATATATAAGTTATTTTGTAGGGCTTTTGTCTCAATAGAACCCCTTTTTAATTAACCAAAGTTAGTATATGAGGATAGATATTCAAAGATCTGTCCTACTTGAGCCATACTTCCATCCATACGTAATGTTGACTGTGTCTGGGAAGGATAGACCCACAATACCTTGGCCATACCTAGGTATCAGTACTTCTACCAACCCCAAAAGGCGACTTCTACTAGTGCATAAAGTCAACTTTGATCAGTACTGAAAGTCGACTTCCGATTGGTGTTTGTAATTGTACTGATTGCTGAACAACCAATACATGAGTCGACTTCCACCATCACACAAGTCAACTTCTCACTTCCTATCACTACATAAGTCGACTTCCACTGTAACATCCCTCCCTTGTGGGCATCTTGTGGGTCAGCCACCTTCTGTTGAAGGTCGCGACGCATCGAGCCGTCGCCTTCTGAAGGCGACAAAGTGGCTATTACGTTCTGGTTGTGAACACGACAGGCATGTTGTCACATTCGTCCCTCTGATCGCAACTTGTAGTTTGTCGTTTTTCTGTCGAGACAGTTGGGACAAGTGTCAACCCCTCACAACCAGATGGCGACATGTTAGGTGTCGCGTTCTGGCTATCAGGTTTGCGAGGCTGACACGTGGCGTTCTCGTTGGTCAGGTTGACCAGGACTTTGGGATAGCGACAGGTTGGTCATCGCATTCAGTAAGTGAACGCGACAGGCAGGCTATTGTGTTCTCAACTCCGACCCTTAAAAGGTGGCAGGCCGCAAAACACTCCTCCTTCTTCCTCATTTCGCCTGTGTTCTCCTTCCTCCGACCCTGTGAGCTCACCTATCTGTGGAGGGGAGTTGAGGGCTTGTGTGAGGTGTTTCCCCTTGTGTGAGGTGTGTGTGTGTTGCCCTTATGTTTGGGTTTGTTGGATCTCTTATTTTGATGATGTCCAAATATGATTCATTATTATATTGAAGTCATGCTTATATTTATATCTCACAATGTTTCTTCTATGTATAGCTCAAAGAAAAGATCATATATGCTCAGTGGTGTCGACACAATGCCCAGTGGTGTCGACACTAGTTCACTGTCCCAAAAGAAGGTTTCTGAAGACATGGCATTGGTGTCGACACAGTGCCCTGTAGTGTCGACACTAGTTGACTGTCCCAGAAGGTCATTTCCCAGCCAGGAACCTATGTGTCGACACATAGCTTTGTAGTGTCGACACACTTCAGATTTTTTCTCCAGATCTGAAATACCAAGCCATGTGTATGACTTTGGTAAAGGCTTTTTTGGGCGGGAATTTCTATGCTCTCAATTCCCAAGATATTTTGTGGACCCATGGGGCTATAAATACCCCTTATCCACTTGGCTTTTGGAGGATCATCTATCGGGACACACATTTGCTCTTCCATAACTCCAGACGATTCCAACCGACTTCTGAAGAAGGCTTCATCTCGGCAAATTGCTCCCAGATCTGAAGCAATTAAAGTCTTGAGCACCTTGGATGATCAATTTGAAGAAGAATTTCAAGCCATCAGAGTCTTCTTCGTGGTGCTAAAGCAGAAGAACTGATTTCTACTTTTGAAGTAAAAACAAGGACCTTCTAACCAGTCTTCTTCAACTTTGGGTTTCAATTGATCTGACTGGTTCTTCATCTCAAACTTACTCTATTGAAGTGTGTGTTGTGAAATTGGTGCAATCCTTGTGCCCAATTTCATGTGTGTGGTTGAATCTGAGATTTCTGAATCTCAGAGTGTGTGTTGTTGTTGTGTGACTTTTTTGAACTGGCAAGATAAGCCACATTTGTGTGTGTGTGTGGATGGTGGATGTAGGATACACTGTTGTGTAATCCGAACCACCCTAAATCTCTCTGTCTTTGTGGTTTGTTTATCTCTTGCATTAGATGCTTGATAGGCTCGTTAGCATCTCACCATCTAACTGGTCTAATTTGTTTAGAAGTGTCATTGATCTTTAGATTTCATTCTGAATTCAATTTCTCTAAAATTCTAATCAAAGCGAATTTTTAAAATTCTAAGAAATCTATTCAACCCCCCTTCTAGATTTCTTCATAGCAATTTTTCCGCAACATTTCATTTAGTATCAGAGCTAGTTCTCATTGCACTTTGAGTGTTTAATCTAACGGTCAAGAGTCTTTTGATATGGAAAACACTAATGGGTTTATTGCTGAGGGTCATTCAGTTACTAGGCCTCCTTTTTTCGATGGATCTGATTATGCTTATTGGAAAAACAAGATGCAAGTATTCCTGAGAGCACAAGACTATGAACTCTGGAAGATTGTTGACAGGGGATCAGATGAACTTCCTGAAGATGAAAGTCTATGGACCAAGGACTAGATCAAGAAATCCACATTAAGCTAGAGTGCCATGAACATGATGCAATGTGCCATCCATCCCAAGGAGTACTCCAGAGTTTCCTCATATAAGTCTGCTAAGGAGATGTTAGATAAGCTCCAGCTCATCTATGAGGGAACCTCTGAGGCAAGTGAGACCAAGGCAAGCATCTTAGTATCAGAATATGAAATGTTCAGAATGAAGAGTGATAAGACTATTTCTGAAATGTTTGCTAGATTTATGCTTTTGGTAAATGGTTTTAAAGGCCGAGGAAAGGACTATTCAAATAGTAACCTTGTTAGGAAAGTCCTTATATCACTTCCATCAGCTTGGCACACAAAGGCCACAGTAATTGAGGATTCAAAGAATCTGTCAACCATGCAGCTAGATGAATTAATAGGTTCACTCATGACATATGAAATCAATTTGAAAAGAAATGCATCTATGACTACATCTAAGAAACCTTTTGCTTTAAAGGCTTCCTCTCGCTCAAAAACTATTTTTGACCAATCTGATGAAAATGATGAGTTTTCTGATGAAGAGAATGATGAGGAATTAGCCTTACTGACAAGGCAATTCAAAAAGTTTCTGAGAAAGAAAGGGAAAGGTAAGTTCAAACCTTTTATCAAGAAGGATGCTTCAAAGAAAAATGATTTCAATAAAAAATTAGAAATTAATAAAAAGACTGACATCATTTGCTATGAATGCAGGAAACCAGGACACATGATAGGAGAGTGTCCTGATCTGAAAAAGAAATTGAAAAATCAAATGTTCAAGAAGACAAGGACAATGCTGGCCACATGGTCTGATGAATATGAAGAAGAATAGGAAGAAAATGAATCATATGAGGAATAAGTGACATGTCTCATGGCTAGACATGAAGAAAATACTGAGGTAAGTTCTTCCTTTGAAAACTTTACAATTGATGATTGGGAAGAAGCATATGTTGTTCTGTTTGAGAAGTTGTGTGAATTAAAATATGAAAATAAGACATTGAAAAGAAAAATTAACAGCATAGTGCCAAGTCCTCAGAGTTTGAGAAAATAAAATTGCCGAATGATGAAATTAACAACATGAAAATGGAACAAGAATATTTGAATAAACAAATTGATGTCATCAAGGAAAGATGTCAGTCCATTGAAAAGGAAAAACAAATCATGTTAGATGAAAATGAAAAACTCAAAAGGGAAAAGGAAGTAATTCAAGACGAACTGAAACATGTCCAAAAAGAATTGAATGACAAAAAGGAAACCCAGCCAAAATTTGTTAAAGGCAAACAAAACCTAGATGCTATTTTAGGAGTTCAGATGAACCCTACCAAGCATGGCCTAGGTTATTAGTCTGAAAATAATAAGAAATTTGGACACACCTTAATAACCTCATTTGTTCAAGGAAGCACTTCCTATGGTAATTATGAAAAGAACTTCAAGGAAAAATCAGAAGCAAACTCAAAAACAAAAATTCAAAATCAGGTCAAAAATTTCAAAACACAATTTAAACATGAAAAGGCTCAAGGTAAAGATCAATAAAATTTAAAATCCAGTTTGAGACCAACTTCAAATCCAAAGAACAACAAAAACTCTTTAGTTGATTCCAAATCATACATCAATAAGAATAAGGGTTTCACACCACAAAAAATCATGATGTGCACTATATGCAAGAAATCTGGTCACACTAATGAAAAATGCAGATCAATAATTAATTCAAGGAAATAAGGCAAATCTGGATTCCATAACATCTTGTTGTTGAGCTGAAACAACTGATGGGACCCAAAGCAATTTGGGTACCAAAATTCTCTTTCTAAATTTGTTTTGCAGGAATGTCTTACAGCTCACAAGAAAGATAAATGGTATCTTGATAGTGGCTGTTCAAGACATATGACTGGAGATAAAGAAAAAATTTCAACATTGACTGAAAAAGATGGTGGACAAGTAATTTTTTGAGGTACGAACAAAGGGCAAATCATTAGAACAGGAAGAATTGGTAAGAATCATTCAAGCTCAATTGAAAATGTCTTGCTTGTTGAAGGTCTTGATCATAATCTATTGAGCATAAGTCAACTTTGTGACAAGGGTCTTAAGGTTATTTTCAATTCTGAATCATGTGAGATTGTTGAAAAATATTTTGGTAAAAGAAAATTTCTTGGTCAAAGAATTAATAATGTTTACCTGGTTGATTTGAATGATTATCATCATGAAAATCTCTATCTTGTTGCCAACCAGCATGATCTATTTCAATTGTGGCATCGAAGGTTAAGTCATGCTAGTGAAAATGTTCTGAATAAATTGTTAAGATTTGATCTTGTGAATGATCTACCAAAAATGAAGAAAAAGAAAAATGCAATTGTATGTACTTCATGTGCCCAAGGTAAGCAAACTAGGAAATCATTCAAATCTGTTGCACCCTTAATCACTTCTAAAACCCTTTGAATTGTTGCATATGGATTTATTTGGTCCTACTAGGACACTCCGTCTTAGTGGACATAGATTTGGGTTTGTGATAGTGGATGATTTCTCTAGATTTACCTGGGTGTATTTTCTATCTCACAAAAGTGATACTTTAGAAAACTTCAAAGAATTTGTTGATAAAATTGAAAATGCAAAAATAAATAAAATTCATTCCATTCTTACTGATCATTGAGGAGAATTTGACAATAACTTGTTTTTTGATTTCTATAGGAATAAGGGAATTGATCACAAGTTTGCCTCTCCAAGGACTCCTAAGCAGAATGGAATAGTTCAAAGGAAGAATAGGACATTAGTGGAAATGGCCAGAACATTGTTGATTGAAAGTCAGCATCCCAGGAAATTATGGGCAAAAGCTATAAATACTTCTTGCTATGTTCTTAACAGGGTGATGGTAAGACCTGTCCTTAAGAAAACTTCCTATGAACTAATGAAAGGTAAGAAGCCTCACATTGCATATTTCAGAGTCTTTGGTAGTAGAGTCTTCATTCACAACAATGATAAGCATGATCTTGATAAATTTGAAAAGAAAAGTGATGTAGGCATCTTTCTAGGATATTCTGAAAATTCAAGATCATATAGAGTGTTTAATAATGAATCAAAAAGTGTGGAGGAAACTCATGTCATATTTGATGAAAATATTGAAAATCTACTAACCATGACTTGTGTAGGAATCAATAAGTAGATGTTGACATTCTTATAAAAGAATTAGATCAATCTGTGGAGAATGAAGAAGTTGTTGAACCTAAAGCTGAGTCGACACCACAGGACATTGAGTCGACACCAAAATATGTAAGTGCAGCAATAAGAGGTAATTTAAAATACTTTAAAGACCATCCACTTGAGAATGTTGTTGGGAATGTTCATGACAGAGCCCATACAAGATCCATTTCAGAAATGTCATTGAACAAGATCATATGGCCTTTATATCTCAAGTAGAACCCAAAAACATTGAAGAAGCATTAAAGATAATTCTTGATAGAAGCATGCTGATGAATTGAATCAACCGCAAAGAATAATGTTGGGGAGCTAGCAACTAAAACCGTAAGAATTCCATAATTGGAACTAGATGGGTGCTTAGGAATAAACGAATGAGAAGGAAAGATTGAAGAAATAAGCTAGACTGGTTGCTAAAGGTATAATCAAGAATTTGAATTGATTTTGAAAATTTCCTTCCCCAGTAGCTAGATTAGAAGCTGTGACGACCCTCATTATACCGGTACGTTATACCAACCCACGTCGGCATAGTGAACGATGTCACAGCGAGACATTTACCCACACTTACATACGATTGAGATATACACAAATATAATACAAGTAGCTAAGTAAAGAACCATGTCTTTCATTCTCGCATTCCACGCGAAGTAAAAGAACCATGTCTTTCATTCATCTCATCATCCACATTTAACATACATGATTCATGTAACAATTTAAAGATCTAAAGTCCACATAATCCACATAAAAGAAGTGCTAAAATAAAATACATAGTTTGTCCATGATTACATGATAATTCTAATACACTGCCTTACAATACATACTATGAAATCAAAAATGTCACAAGTGAACTCCAAAGAGCTAGTCTCCACGCTCGGAGTCGCTCTCCACTGCCTCCTCTAACGGTGTAGCGTCACCAAACTAAACCTGTACGCCGAAGCAAGTAATGAGTCTAAAAGACTCAGCAAATAACACCACACATATCATACATGCATATATCATAGCAGGTTTTCATCCCAAGTCACAAGACAAAACATGTAGCATGCTTGACATCAATAAGAGACAACCTATCATGGTAATTCTACCAATTAACACATGGTTCATGATTTCAGATTTTCCAAAATAAAACGTCCTATCACATGCTTTCTACTTATTCCATCACATAAAGGTTTTACCTCCGATTAAGCAAAACATGAGAGCAACCAAACATGGTGTGCTTACATACATGAAAGGAGACCTTCCTATCATGATTTCTACACATTCTTGCACATGCACATTGTCGTTTTATACACTTTTAGCTTGCTGTTTTGACATGAATTAGAAACTCACAACCAATCACATGAGAGCTACAATCTCAATTAACTATGTCATGGTGGCGCTTAAACATGGAAACGTTTACACATAAGCAAGAAATGCTACTAGCATGGGTTCTACGCATTTGTACACATGTAAAACATTTTCATGACTACAATTAGGTTGCTGTTATGACAAAGTTTAACATTAACATATCATGGATCACCATTTCATCATCTAACACATTAGTTTCACATGTTTGCACAATTTCCTCATTCACATAGTTCACTTTTTTTTTACATTGCACATTTACACATGTTCACATTACACGACTTACACATGTACACATTCACATTTTTTTCACACTTTAGTGCCGTGATACATAGTCCAAACCACCATTAGAAGGACACATACACATCACATACACATAGACGCCACCTAGGCAATACAGTGACGACTCTTGGACTGCGCAGACCGGGAGAACAAGTCTCCACCCTAACCAGTGGTACTTGTCCACCTCCAGGATTTCATCCTAATGCCCTTAGGATCTAACACATTGAACCTTCCCATGGGACTTTTCCATGGTACGGTTCCACGGCCCTCTATGGAAGCAGTATCACACTTGGCACAGTCTTACACATTACACATACCGATTTTAGTACACATTTACACAAGACATCCTCATACCTTTTCATTCTCTCTCTCACACACATGGCTCTGTTTTTTCCTAGCATGATGCTACTGATAACAGGGATTAACATTCACTAACTTGCATTAATCAGGTTGAAAAACACATCATTAAGTCATATTCATGATAACATGCATTTATCACATTTTTCACATGAAATTTTCATAACACACTTTGCAGTCATCAGAATAGCATGAAATTTAACCACATACTCATTTCAGGTTTATACTCTTACATGAAATTTTCCAGATTTTTCAGAGTTAACATATATTTTCAGAAATTGAAACATTCAGCCTCATATTATCCATAATTCAATTCCACACCGAACACAACATGAATAGCAGATTCAACAGACCTCAACCCTGAACCCAACATATACCTTATCACAGGAATTTCCCCCAGATTTATTACACAACACACAATTTACTGGAAATTTCACAAACCCTACATATGTTTTCTATTTTCAGAACAGAATTTACAGTAAATCATACGAGCATGGAGAAATTTCAGAAATTGCAGGGCACAGACTGACCCCTACACACATGTTCATAAAATTTAGGGCACCCAAATTCCTCACGAGTTGCACAAACAGAAACTAACATGATCTAGGATTTTTATCATACATGCATTTTCATAAATGACACCCTTCATACCAATTTCAGAAATTGTAAGGACCTCACCACACATACCACCATTCATAATACATATCATAGTACGGTTACCATATATCCTCATGCGAGAACCTCGAAAAATTATCATATAGAAGAGAGAACAGCTCACTGTTCTGTCCTGACGATCTTAACGGCATAGTCTGGCCGTTAATGGAGCTTAACGGCAACATCGTTGGCCGTTAATGAAGATCTTGACGGCAATGGATCTTGCCGTCAAGTTCAGGTCTGTGCAGAAATACAGACCCGAGCTCCAAATACAAGAAGAATGGGGGATCCAGGACTCGATTTAAAATCTGTAAAAATAACAAAACCCTACTAGACATCTACATGGACGAAATGTGAGGGTTACTTGCCTTTAAACAAGTCTCCAAAGGGATCAAGATGGTGGTGAAGCTCTCCTTGGGCAGTCCCAAGAAGCCTCCACAAATGCTCTCCTCCGGGTTCTAGGTTGGTGTAGAAGCTAAACCGCGGTTGGGGAAGTCTTCCCCGATGTTCCAGCTACCCTCCTGATGCAATAGGTCGCCGGATGAAGCCTTGAATCGCCGGATTGAAGCCTCCAAAGTTCAGTCTTTAGGCAGTTCCGAGCTAGGATTTTCTCTATCTCTTGAAAGAGGTCAAGAGGGTTTGTCTGGTGTAGAAGGGGGTGTGGTTTATAGCAGAGGGGTTTGGGGAACCCTGAAGAGGTGATGTGAAAGCCTGCTAGCCGTTGGGGACATCTCCCCAAAGGCTGGGCTTGCTTGCCCCCGGAGTTTCGAGGTCTGCAACGCATGCAGGTCATAGATCATAACGTTCACATCCATGGACGTTGGCTTAAGTATTGGCGTCCATCGAGGTGGACGCTGACTCAGCATGGACGTCCATCCATGTGGACGCCAATTGGGTCCTTCGGCCAGAACTCAAAACTGACTCAGCATGGACGTCCATCCATGTGGACGCCAATTGGGGTCCTTCGGCCAGAACTCAAAACAGCAGAGACCATATAACCATACCTTATGTACATGCCATACATATGATTATTATGTAACCACTACCACCATGCAATTCATACATTATTTACAACTAATTATACACATGCACACATAAGTATAACTAGTTAATACATACGTAGATAGTACATTTATTCATGCACAAACATGAATTATTTACACGAAATAAAATAATGCAGCAAAATTCGAGGGCCTTACACCCTCTACCCCTTAAAGAAACTTTGTCCTCGAAGTTTAAACAAAACTACTCAAACAAACGGGATACTTCTTCTTCATCGCATCCTCAAGCTCCCAAGTAGCGTCCTCTCGCGAGAAGTTCGGCCATAGAACTTTCACCAACGCAATACCCTTGTTCGGACGGAGATGCTGAACCTTCCGGTCAAGAATAGCTACTGGTTGCTCCACATACGACAAATCTGGCTGAATCTCCACTGGCTCATGACTGATCACATGAGATGGATTCGGACATACTTCCTGAGCATAGAAACGTGGAAAACAGGATGAACACTAGCTAAAGCTGGGGGTAAAGCTAGCTCATATGCCACACTGCCCAATCGTCTGAGAATCTCATACGGGCCAATGAATCTAGGGCTCAACTTACTATGCCTGCCAAATCTGACGACACCACGAGTAGGTGATATCTTCAAGAAGACATGTTCACCCACCTCGAACTCCAATCCTTCCTTCTGTGTTGGCGTAGCTCTTCTGCCTATCCTGCCCCGCAACAAGCGTCTTCCTGATAAGCTGGACCATATCCGAAGTCTCCTGAACTAACCCCGGACCGATCAGCTGCCTATCACCGGTCTCCTCCCAACATAAAGGAGATCTACAAGGCCTACCATACAACGCCTTAAATGGAGCCATACCAATACTCACATGAAAGCTGTTGTTGTATGCGAACTCCACTAGAGGTAAATGATGCTCCCAATCTTCCTTCCAATCTAGTACACACGCTCTCAACATATCCTCGAGCGTCTGGATAGTCCTCTCGGACAGTCCATCAGTCTGGGGATGAAACGCCGAACTGAGCTTCAGCTCCGAACCCAACGCATGCTAAAGACCCTTCCACAACCTCGAAGTAAATCTCGGATCTCGATCTGAAATGATCGACTTCGGCACACCATGCAATCTAACCACACTACTAACATACAATCTAGCTAAGCTCTCAACCGACTGCTTCTTCTTCATAGATAAGAAATGCGCAGTCTTCGAGATTCTATCTACAACTACCCAAATCGGATCATTGCCCCTTCTAGATCGAGGCAAAGCCGAAACAATGTCCATAGTGACAGCTTCCCACTTCCACACTGGGATCTCCATCCTTTGCATAAGGCCAGATGGTCGCTGTCGCTCGGACTTCACTTGCTGGCATACTAAACACGGGACACATAATCCGCTACATCCCTCTTCATGCCAGACCACCAAAAGGACCTCTTCAAATCCTGGTACATTTTCGTGTTACCCGGATGAATAGAGAATCTCGACCTGTGAGCCTCCGCTAACACATGCTCACGGACATCTACCAATCAGGGACACAAACACGGTGATGGAATCTAATCACACCGTCCTCATCACGAGCAATGCCTGCCTTGCCCACTAACTCTAAGAGTCTAGGGTCGACTTTCTGTTGCTCGATCACTCATCCAAAATGAGACCTAAGAGATAACTGAGCTACAAAAGCCTGGCATAGCGATGGCTTTAACTCAGTCAAAGCGCAAGCCGCATCCTCCAACTCTTCCAGTCCTGCTAGAGAGATGGCCTCTTTCTACTCAGAGCATCCGCTACGACATTCGCCTTCCCAGGGTGATACTGAAGGTCGAAGTCATAGTCCTTCAAGAACTCAATCCATCTTCTCTGCCTCAGGTTTAATTCCTTTTGGGAGAAAAGATACTTCAAGCTCTTGTGGTCGGTAAACACCTCAAATCTGACACCATAAAGATAGTGCCTCCAGATCTTTAGTGCATGAACCACTGCTGCGAGCTCCAAATCATGAGTCAGATAGTTCTTCTCATGCTCCTTCAACTGACGAGAAGCATAAGCCACTACCCTTCCTTGCTGCATTAGCACACAGCCTAAGCCAATCCGAGACGCATCCGTGTAGATAGCAAAACCCTCTACACCGCTCGGCAAGACTAACACCGGAGCAGACGTGAGCTTATTCTTCAACAATTGAAAACTACTCTCACACTTCTGGGACCAGACAAACTTCACTCCCTTTCTGGTGAGCTGAGTCAATGGGGCGGCAATGGATGAAAATCCCTCAATGAATCGTAGATAGTAACCAGCCAAACCCAGAAGACTACGAATCTCCCAATCCATAACTGCCTGGACCTTTGTTGGATCAACTGCAACACCAGCACCGGAGATAACATGCCCGAGGAAATGAACCTCGCGCAACCAGAAATCGCACTTGCTGAACTTAGCATACAACTTGTGCTCACGGAGGACCTCTAATACTACCCTCAAATGCAGACGTGTGTGGGCTCGTCCGAAGAGTAGACCAGCACATCATCAATAAACCACAACAAAGCTATCTAGATACGGCCTAAACACCCTGTTCATGAGATCCATGAACGCTGCAGGGGCGTTGGTCAATCCGAAAGGAAGAACCAAAAACTCATAATGTCCATAACGGATCTGAATGCCGTCTTGGACACATCCTCACTCCGAATCCTCAACTGATGATAACCAGATCGCAAATCAATCTTAGAAAAGACTGATGCATCTTGCAACTGGTCAAAAAAATCATCAATACGAGGTAAGGGATACCTGTTCTTCACAGTCACTTGGTTCAGCTTTCTGTAGTCAATGCTAAGTGACCCGTCTTTCTTCTTGACGAATAATACAGGTACTAGGGCGTAGCAACTTGCAACGCCTCCTCAACTCGGCTTCCGCAGGTCTGGAGCCTCGAGATAGGAGAGGTGCAACTCTCTACTCTGGTGGCAATCCAGACAAATCATCAGGAAAGACGTCTGGAAATCCTGCACTACCTCAATCTCTGCAAGAGTAGGTGACTCATCAGCCTCTAGTACTAATACCACGCTGGCAAGAAAAGCGTCACAACCCTTGTTTACCATGCGCATCGCCTTCATGGCAGAGATGACTAACTTTCCCGCCAAGTTCCTTGGCAAGGGATGAGAGAACTCGTCCTCACCAAGAATGCGGAAACAATCCTCTTCCCACGACAATCTACTAACACATAGTGCTCCTCTAGCCAATCCAGACCAAGAATAGCATCAAAGTCCTTCATCTTTAGCAAGAAGAAACACCCTTCTAGGATTCTATCCTCAATGCACACAGGTAACGACGGAATGCACTTCCTAGTCGATACCGTACTCGCAGGGGTGTGCATAGACAAAGGGACCTCTAAATCCTCAGATTCTATGCCTGACTCTAGGGCTAACTGCCTAGAGAACTACTCGGAAATGAACGAGTGAGTACCACCCGTATCAAACAAAACCCGGGCGTGCACACGTAGAAGTAAAACTGTACCTTCGGTGACATGCTCCGCCTGCTCGGCGTCCTCACGCGCTAAAGCAAACACTCGAGCTGGGGATCGGGGCCTTCCTGGTCTTCCTGTAGCTGGCGCTGCTGCCGCTACCACTGTTGGGGCTGGCGCTCCGCGCTGGACTCCCTACTGAAGTCTCGGACAATCCTTGATCTTGTGGTCGCTACTTCTGCACTTCAAGCACTTTCCCGTAATCATCCAACACTCGGAACCACCATGTGTCTTCCCACAGTGGGGACACTCTTTCTTCCCACCAGGGGAACGTACAGACGGTACCTGAGCATTGCCGACTGCTACTGATTGCTGTTGTGTCTGGTACACCACTTTCTTCTTGTCCTGCCACTGGAACGTAGCTGCAGGCCTCTTCTGCGAAGCCTTCATCTCTTCAAGGTATTGCTCCATCTCACCCTCCTGTCTGCAAGCAGCACTAAGTGCCTGGTCCAAGGTGCGATGATCGAACGCCACTAGCCTCGTCCTCAGTGATGGCTTGAGTCCTATCACGAACTTCTTTGCTTTCCTGTGCTCATTTATCACGATATGAGGTGCATACTTAGATAGTTCTGCAAACCTTGCCTCATACTCTAGCACGGTCTTGGAGCCCTGAGTCAAAGAGAGGAACTCCTGCTCCATCCGATCTTGAATATGCTCAGGACGAACTTGGCCCAAAAGAGCCTCACGAACTCGTCCCAAGCAACATCAACTGCGTCGTCTTCAAACCGTGTACGTAGTAATGAAGCCCACCATACATCAGCTCTTTCCTGCAGTACACCTTTCATAAGCACCATCTGAACAAATCTAACTTTAAAGAACATACAAACATACAAAACTAACACATACCTGAAGCATATAGGTGGCTAAAGTAACCTTATCCTCATCCACGCACCTAATAGCTTGGAAGATCTTTTCAATCTCCCTCATCCATCTCTCAGCTAGTAATGGATCGCTCTCCCCCTTAAAAGAGGGTGGCAGCATCCTCTTGAATCTTTCCATCATGGAAGGTCCACCTTGGTCCTGAGCTGGAACTTGAGCCTGCTACATCCAACAACAATATTACACATTCAACATAACATCATACAATTAAATAAAACAGACTACACTTGAATTAATTATGCTAACTTGAGCCTGCAACTGGGCTTGGAGTGCAGCCTGAGTGTGAGCCTGCATCTGCATGGTTTGCACAAGACCTTGCATGAACACTCCATAATCCACAGGCGGCGGTGGGGGAAGTACAGGACCCTGCGGTGCCGGGGCCATCTGCTCCGCCCGCTCCTCACGTCTCGGCTCGTCCTCACTGGCCGACGCTCTGCCACGCCTACCTCTCGAAGCCATGGCTGCGATAAATTTCAGCCACCATTAGAGCTACGTTAATTTATGTCCTAACTATTTTCTTATCTATTTTTCCATTCATTATTAATCAATTCTACACATGTGGACAGTCTATAAAGATCTAGCATGTAATGAAGATGATGATGCATGTATATTTATGTATAATCTCAATCGGTCGCTCTGATACCAAATCTCTGTGACGACCCTCATTATACCGGTACGGTTATACCAACCCACGTCGGCATAGTGAACGATGTCACAGCGGGACATTTACCCAACACTTACATACGATTGAGATATACACAAAATAAATACAGAGTAGCAGAAGTAAAAGAACCATGTCTTCATTATCGCATCATCCAGGAAGTAAAGGAACCTTGTCTTTCATTCATCTCATCATCCACATTTAACATACATGATTCATGTAACAATTAAAGATCTAAAGTCCACATAATCCACATAAAAGAAGTGCTAAAATAAAATACATAGTTTGTCCATGATTACATGATAATTCTAATACACTGCCTTACAATACATACTATGAAATCACAAAATGTCACAAGTGAACTCCAAAGAGCTAGTCTCCACGCTCGGAGTCGCTCTCCACTGCCTCCTCTAACGGTGTAGCGTCACCAACTAAACCTGTACGCCGAAGCAAGTAATGAGTCTAAAAGACTCAGCAAATAACACCACACATATCATACATGCATATATCATAGCAGGTTTTCATCCCAAGTCACAAGACAAAACATGTAGCATGCTTGACATCAATAAGAGACAACCTATCATGGTAATTCTACCAAATTAAACACATGGTTCATGATTTCAGATTTTCCAAAATAAAACGTCCTATCACATGCTTTCTACTTATTCCATCACATAAAGGTTTTACCTCCGATTAAGCAAAACATGAGAGCAACCAAACATGGTGTGCTTACATACATGAAAGGAGACCTTCCTATCATGATTTCTACACATTCTTGCACATGCACATTGTCGTTTTATACACTTTTAGCTTGCTGTTTTGACATGAATTAGAAACTCACAACCAATCACATGAGAGCTACAATCTCAATTAACTATGTCATGGTGGCGCTTAAACATGGAAACGTTTACACATAAGCAAGAAATGCTACTAGCATGGGTTCTACGCATTTGTACACATGTAAAACATTTTCATGACTACAATTAGGTTGCTGTTATGACACGAGTTTAACATTAACATATCATGGATCACCATTTCATCATCTAACACATTAGTTTCACATGTTTGCACAATTTCCTCATTCACATAGTTCACTTTTTCTTTACACATTGCACATTTACACATGTTCACATTACACGACTTACACATGTACACATACAAAAAAAAAATTCACACTTTAGTGCCGTGATACATAGTCCAAACCACCATTAGAAGGACACATACACATCACGTACACATAGACGCCACCTAGGCAATACAGTGACGACTCTTGGACTGCGCAGACCGGGAGAACAAGTCTCCACCCTAACCAGTGGTACTTGTCCACCTCCAGGATTTCATCCTAATGCCCTTAGGATCTTAACACATTGAACCTTCCCATGGGGACTTTTCCATGGTATGGTTCCACGGCCCTCTATGGAAGCAGTATCACACTTGGCACAGTCTTACACATTACGCATACCGATTTTAGTACACATTTACACAAGACATCCTCATACCTTTTCATTCTCTCTCTCACACATATGGCTCTATTTTTTCCTAGCATGATGCTACTGATAATAGGGATTAATATTCACTAACTTGCACTAATCAGGTTGGAAAAACACATCATTAAGTCATATTCATGATAACATACATTTATCACATTTTTCACATGAAATTTTCATAACACACTTTGCAGTCATCAGAATAGCATGAAAATTTAACCACATACTCATTTCAGGTTTATACTCTTATATGAAATTTCTCAAATTTTTCAGAGTTAACATATATTTTCAGAAATTGAAACATTCAGCCTCATATTATCCATAATTCAATTCCACACCGAACACAACATGAATAGCAGATTCAACAGACCTCAACCCTGAACCCAACATATACCTTATCACAGGAATTTCCCCCGGATTTATTACACACACACAATTTACTGGAAATTTCACAAACCCTACATATGTTTTCTATTTTCAGAACAGAAATTTACAGTAAATCATACGAGCATGGAGAAATTTCAAAATTGCAGGGCACAGACTGACCCCTACACACATAGTTCATAAAATTTAGGGCACCCAAATTCCTCACGAGTTGCACAAACAGAAACTAACATGATCTAGGATTTTTATCATACATGCATTTTTCATAAATGACACCCTTCATACCAATTTCAGAAATTGTAAGGACCTCACCACACATACCACCATTCATAATACATATCATAGTACGGTTACCATATATCCTCATGCGAGAACCTCGAAAAATTATCATATAGAAGGAGAGAACAGCTCACTGTTCTGTCCTGACGATCTTAACGGCATAGTCTGGCCGTTAATGGAGCTTAACGGCAACATCGTTGGCCGTTAATGAAGATCTTGACGGCAATGGATCTTGCCGTCAAGTTCAGGTCTGTGCAGAAATATAGACCCGAGCTCCAAATACAAGAAGAATGGGGATCCAGGACTCGATCTAAAATCTGTAAAAATAACAAAACTCTACTAGACATCTACATGGACGAAATGTGAGGGTTACTTGCCTTTAAACAAGTCTCCAAAGGGATCAAGATGGTGGTGAAGCTCTCCTTGGGCAGTCCCAAGAAGCCTTCACAAATGCACTCCTCCGAGTTCTAGGTTGGTGTAGAAGCTAAACCGCGGTTGGGGAAGTCTTCCCCGACGTTCCAGCTACCCTCCTGATGTAGTAGGTCGCCGGATGAAGCCTTGAATCGCCAGATTGAAGCCTCCAAAGTTCAGTCTTTATGCAGTTCCAAGCTATGGTTTTCTCTATCTCTTGAAAGAGGTCAAGAGGGGTTGTCTGCTGTAGAAGGGGGTGTGGTTTATAGCAGAGGGGTTTGGGGAACCCAGAAGAGGTGATGTGAAAGCCTGCAAGCCGTTGGGGACATCTCCACAATGGCTGGGCTTGCTTGCCCCCGCAGTTTCGAGGTCTGCAACGCATGCTGGTAAGAGATCTTAACGTCCACATCCATGGACATTGGCTTAAGTATTGGCGTCCATCGAGGTGGATGCTGACTCAGCATGGACGTCCATCCATGTGGACGCCAATTGGGTCCTTCGGCCAGAACTCAAAACATGCAGAAATCATGCTTAACTTATACCTATGTACATGCCATACATATGTATTATTATGTACACACTACCACCAAGCAATTCATACATTGTTTACAACCAATGATACACATGCACACATAAGTATAACTAGTTAATACATACGTAGATATGTACATCTATGCATGCACAAACATGAATTATTTACACGAAATAAAATAATGCAGCAAAATTCGAGGGCCTTACACCCTCTCCCCCTTAAAGAAACTTTGTCCTCGAAGTTTAAACAAAACTACTCAAACAAACGGGGATACTTCTTGTTCATCGCATCCTCAAGCTCCCAAGTAGCCTCCTCTCGCGAGAAGTTCCGCCATAGAACTTTCACCTACGCAATACCCTTGTTCCGGAGATGCTGAATCTTCCGGTCAAGAATAGCTACTGGTTGCTCCACACACGACAAATCTGGCTGAATCTCCACTGGCTCATGACTGATCACATGAGATGGATCTCAGATATACTTCCTGAGCATAGAAACGTGGAAAACAGGATGAACACTAGCTAAAGCTGGGGGTAAAGCTAGCTCATATGCCACGCTGCCCAATCGTCTGAGAATCTCATACGGGCCAATGAATCTAGGGCTCAACTTACTATGCCTGCCAAATCTGACGACACCATGAGTAGGACATATCTTCAAGAAGACATGTTCACCCACCTCGAACTCCAAATCCTTCCTTCTGTTGTTGGCGTAGCTCTTCTGCCTATCCTGCACCGCAACAAGCCTCTTCCTGATAAGCTGGACCATATCCGAAGTCACCTAAACTAACTCCGGACCGATCAACTGCCTATCACCAGTCTCCTCCCAACATAAATGAGATCTGCAAGGCCTACCATACAACGCCTCAAATGGAGCCATACCAATACTCGCATGAAAGCTGTTGTTGTATGCGAACTCCACTAGAGGTAAATGACGCTCCCAATCATCCTTCCAATCTAGTACACACGCTCTCAATATATCCTCGAGCGTCTGGATAGTCCTCTCGGACTGTCCATCAGTCTAGGGATGAAACGCCGAACTGAGCATCAACTCCGAACCTAACACATGCTAAAGACCCTTCCACAACCTCGAAGTAGATCTCGGATCTCGATCCGAAATGATCGACTTCGGCACACCATGCAATCTAACCACACTACTAACATACAATCTAGCTAAGTTCTCAACCGACTGCTTCTTCTTCATAGCTAAGAAATGTGCAGTCTTCGAGAATCTATCTACAACTACCCAAATCGGGTCATTGCCCCTTCTAGATCGAGGTAAACCCGAAACAAAGACCATAGTGACAGCTTCCCACTTCCACACTGGGATCTCCATCCTTTGCATAAGGCCGGATGGTCGATGTCGCTCGGCCTTCACTTGCTGGCATACTAAACACCGGGACACATAATCCGCTACATCCCTCTTCATGCCAGACCACCAAAAGGACCTCTTCAAATCCTGGTACATTTTCGTGTTACCCGGATGAATAGAGAATCTCGACCTGTGAGCCTCCGCTAACACATGCTCATGGACATCTACCAAATCAGGGACACAAACACGGTGATGGAATCTAATCACACCGTCCTCATCACGAGCAATGCCTGCCTTGCCCACTAACTCTAAGAGTCTAGGGTCGGCTTTCTGTTGCTCGATCACCTCATCAAAAACCGAGGACCTAAGAGATAACTGAGATACAAAAGCCTGGCATAGCGATGGCTTTAACTCAGTCAAAGCGCAAGCCGCATCCTCCAACATCT
Organism: Colocasia esculenta; assembly: GCA_014218235.1. Taxonomy (NCBI): domain Eukaryota; kingdom Viridiplantae; phylum Streptophyta; class Magnoliopsida; order Alismatales; family Araceae; genus Colocasia; species Colocasia esculenta. The sequence goes on from CM024762.1 coordinate 54,548,016, forward strand.
TCCAGTCCTGCTGGAGAGATGGCCTCTTTCTACTCAGAGCATCCGCTATGACATTCGCCTTCCCAGGGTGATACTGAAAGTCGAAGTCATAGTCCTTCATGAACTCAATCCATCTTCTCTGCCTCAGGTTTAATTCCTTTTGGGAGAAAAGATACTTCAAGCTCTTGTGGTCGGTAAACACCTCAAATCTGACACCATAAAGGTAGTGCCTCCAGATCATTAGTGCATGAACCACTGCTGCGAGCTCCAAATCATGAGTCGGATAGTTCTTCTCATGCTCCTTCAACTGACGAGAAGCATAAGCCACTACCCTTCCTTGCTGCATTAGCACACAGCCTAAGCCAATCCGAGACGCATCCTTGTAGATAGCAAAACCCTCTACACCGCTCGGCAAGACTAACACCGGAGCTGACGTGAGCTTAGTCTTCATTAATTGAAAACTACTCTCACACTTCTCGGACAACACAAACTTCACTCCCTTTCTGGTGAGCTGAGTCAATGGGGTGGCAATGGATGAAAATCAATGAATCGCAGATAGTAACCAGTCAAACCCAGAAAACTACGAATCTCCGAAGGGGTCTTGGGAGTCTCCCAATCCATAACTGCCTGGACCTTTGCTGGATCAACTGCAACACCAGCACCGGAGATAACATGCCCGAGGAAATGAGCCTCGCGCAACCAGAAATCGCACTTGCTGAACATAGCATACAGCTTGTGCTCACGGAGGACCTCTAATACTACCCTCAAATGCTGACCGTGTGTGGCCTCATCCGAAGAGTAGACCAGCACATCATCAATAAACACCACAACAAAGCTATCTAGATACGGCCTAAATACCCTGTTCATGAGATCCATGAACGCTGCAGGGGCGTTGGTCAATCCGAAAGGAAGAAACAAAACTCATAATGTCCATAACGGGATCTGAATGCCGTCTTGGACACATCCTCACTCTGAATCCTCAACTGATGATAACCAGATCGCAAATCAATCTTAGAAAAGACTGATGCATCTTGCAACTGGTCAAACAAATCATCAATACGAGGTAAGGGATACCTGTTCTTCACAGTCACTTGGTTCAGCTTTCTGTAGTCAATGCATAACCTAAGTAACCTGTCTTTCTTCTTGACGAATAATATAGGTGCGCCCCAAGGGGAAACACTAGGGCGAATAAATCCCTTATCTAGCAACTCTTGCAACTGCCTCCTCAGCTCGGCTAACTCCGCAGGTGCCAGCCAATATGGAGCCTTCGAGATAGGAGAGGTGCCCGGAAGCAACTCTATGGTGAACTCTATCTCTCTATCTGGTGGCAATCCAGACAAATCATCAGGAAAGACGTCTGAGAAATCCTACACTACCTCAATCTCTGCAAGTGTAGGTGACTCATCAGCCTCTGGTACTAATACCACGCTGGCAAGAAAAGCGTCACAACCCTTGTTTACCATACGCATCGCCTTCATGGCAGAGATGACTAACTTTCCCGCCAAGTTCCTTGGCAAGGGATGAGAGAACTCGTCCTCACCAAGAATGCGGAAAACAATCCTCTTCCCACGACAATCTACTAACGCATAGTGCTCCTCTAACCAATCCAGACCAAGAATAGCATCAAAGTCCTTCATCTTTAGCAAGAAGAAACACCCTTCTAGGATTCTATCCTCAATGCACACAGGTAACGACAAAATGCACTTCCTAGTCGATACCGTACCCGCAGGGGTGTGCACAGACAAAGGGACCTCTAAATCCTCAGACTCTATGCCTGACTCTAGGGCTAACTACCTAGAGAACTGCTCAGAAATGAACGAGTGAGTATCACCCGTATCAAACAAAACCCGAGCGTGCACACCTAGAAGTAAAACCGTAACTTCGGTGACATGCTCCGCCTGCTCAGCGTCCTCGCGCGCTAAAGCAAACACTCGAGCTGGGGCTCGAGGCCTTCCTGGTCTTCCTGTAGCTGGCGCTGCTGCCGCTACCACTGCTGGGGCTGGCGCTCCGCGCTGGACTCCCTGCTGAAGTATCGGACAATCCTTGATCTTGTGGTCGCTACTTCCGCACTTCAAGCACTTTCCCGAAATCATCCAACACTCGGAACCACCATGTGTCTTCCAACAGTGGGGACACTCTTTCTTCACACCAGGGGAACGTACAGAGGGTACCTGAGCATTGTCTACTGCTACTGATCGCTGTTGTGTCTGGTACACCACTTTCTTCTTGTCCTGCCGCTGGAACGTAGCTGCAGGCCTCTTCTGCGAAGCCTTCATCTCTTCAAGGTATTGCTCCATCTCACCCTCCTGTCTGCAAGCAGCACTAAGTGCCTCGTCCAAGGTGCGATGATCAACATGCCACTAGCCTCGTCCTCAGTGATGGGTTGAGTCCCATCACGAACTTCTTTGCTTTTCTGCACTCATCTGTCACGATATGAGGTGCATACTTAGATAGTTCTGCAAACCTTGCCTCATACTCTAGCACGGTCATGGAGCCCTGAGTCAAAGAGAGGAACTCCTACTCCATCTGATCTTGAATATGCTCGGGGACGAACTTGGCCCAAAAGAGCCTCATGAACTCGTCCCAAGCAACATCAACTGCGCCATCTTCAAACCGTGTACGTAGTAATGAAGCCCACCATACATCAGCTCTTTCCTGCAGTACACCATTCATAAGCACCATCTAAACAAATCTAACTTAATAGAACATACAAACATACAAAACTAACACATACTTGAAGCATATATGTGGCTAAAGTAACCTTATCCTCATCCGCGCACCTAATAGCTCGGAAGATCTTTTCAATCTCCCTCATCCAACTCTCAGCTAGTAATGGATCGCTCTCCCCCTTAAAAGAGGGTGGCAGCATCCTCTTGAATCTTTCCATGATGGAAGGTCCACCATGGTCCTGAGCTGGAACTTGAGCCTGCTACATCCAACAACAATAATACACATTCAACATAACATCATACAATTAAATAAATCAGACTACACTTGAATTAATTATGCTAACCTGAGCCTCCAACTGGGCTTGGAGTGCAGCCTGAGTGTGAGACTGCGTCTGCATGGCTTGCACAAGACCTTGCATGAACACTCCATAATCCACAGGCGGCGGTGGGGGAAGTACAGGACCCTGCGGTGCTGGGGCCATCTGCTCCGCCCGCTCCTCACGTCTCGGCTCGTCCTCACAGGCCGGCGCTATGCCACGCCTACCTCTCGAAGCCATGGCTGCGATAAATTTCAGCCACCATTAGAGCTACGTTAATTTATGTCCTAACTATTTTCTTATCTATTTTTCCATTCATTATTAATAAATTCTACACATGTGGACAGTCTATAAAGATCTAGCATGTAATGAAGATGATGATGCATGTATATTTATGTATAATCTCAATCGGTCGCTCTGATACCAAATCTCTGTGACGACCCTCATTATAGCGGTATGGTTATACCAACCCACGTTGGCATAGTGAACGATGTCACAGCGGGACATTTACCGAACACTTACATACGATTGAGATATATACAAATATAAATACAGAGTAGCGGAAGTAAAAGAACCATGTCTTTCATTCATCGCATCATCCACACAGAAGTAAAAGAACCATGTCTTTCATTCATCTCATCATCCACATTTAACATACATGATTCATGTAACAATTTAAAGATCTAAAGTCCACATAATCCACATAAAAGAAGTGCTAAAATAAAATACATAGTTTGTCCATGATTACATGATAATTCTAATACACTGCCTTACAATACATACTATGAAATCACAAAATGTCACAAGTGAACTCCAAAGAGCTAGTCTCCACGCTCGGAGTTGCTCTCCACTGCCTCCTCTAACGGTGTAGCGTCACCAACTAAACTTGTACGCCGAAGCAAGTAATGAGTCTAAAAGACTCAGCAAATAACACCACACATATCATACATGCATATATCATAGCAGGTTTTCATCCCAAGTCACAAGACAAAACATGTAGCATGCTTGACATCAATAAGAGACAACCTATCATGGTAATTCTACCAAATTAAACACATGGTTCATGATTTCAGATTTTCCAAAATAAAACGTCCTATCACAAGCTTTCTACTTATTCCATCACATAAAGGTTTTACCTCCGATTAAGCAAAACATGAGAGCAACCAAACATGGTGTGCTTACATACATGAAAGGAGACCTTCCTATCATGATTTCTACACATTCTTGCACATGCACATTGTCGTTTTATACACTTTTAGCTTACTGTTTTGACATGAATTAGAAACTCACAACCAATCACATGAGAGCTACAATCTCAATTAACTATGTCATGGTGGCGCTTAAACATGGAAACGTTTACACATAAGCAAGAAATGCTACTACCATGGGTTCTACACATTTGTACACATGTAAAACATTTTCATGACTACAATTAGGTTGTTGTTATGAAACGAGTTTAACATTAACATATCATGGATCACCATTTCATCATCTAACACATTAGTTTCACATGTTTGCACAATTTCTCATTCACATAGTTCACTTTTTTTTTACACATTGCACATTTACACATGTTCACATTACACGACTTACACATGTACACATTCAAAAAAAATTTTACACTTTAGCGCCGTGATACATAGTCCAAACCACCATTAGAAGGACACATACACATCACGTACACATAGACGCCACCTAGGCAATATAGTGACGACTCTTGGACTACGCAGACCGAGAGAACAAGTCTCCACCCTAACCAGTGGTACTTGTCCACCTCCATGATTTCATCCTAATGCCCTTAGGATCTTAACACATTGAACCTTCCCATGGGGACTTTTCCATGCTAAGGTTCCACAGCCCTCTATGGAAGCAGTATCACACTTGGCACAGTCTTACACATTACGCATAGCGATTTTAGTACACATTTACACAAGACATCCTCATACCTTTTCATTCTCTCTCTCACACATATGGCTCTGTTTTTTCCAAGCATGATGCTACTGATAACAGGGATTAATATTCACTAGCTTGCATTAATCAGGTTGGAAAAACACATCATTAAGTCATATTCATGATAACATGCATTTATCACATTTTTCACATGAAATTTTCATAACACACTTTGCGGTCATCAGAATAGCATGAAAATTTAACCACATACTCATTTCAGGTGTATACTCTTACATGAAATTTTCCAGATTTTTCAGAGTTAACACATGTTTTCAGAAATTGAAACATTCAGCCTCATATTTTCCATAATTCAATTCCACACCGAACACAACATGAATAGTAGATTCAACAGACCTCAACCCGAACCCAACATATACTTTATCACAGGAATTTCCCCCGGATTTGTTACACAGCACACAATTTACTGGAAATTTCACAAACGCTACATATGTTTTCTATTTTCAGAATAGAAATTTACAGTAATTCATACGAGCATGGAGAAATTTCAGAAATTGCAGGGCACAGACTGACCCCTACACACATAGTTCATAAAATTTAGGGCACCCAAATTCCTCACGAGTTGCACAAACAGAAACTAACATGATCTAGGATTTTTATCATACACGCATTTTTCATAAATGACACCCTTCATACCAAATTCAGAAATTGTAAGGACCTCACCACACATACCACCATTCATAATACATATCATAGTACGGTTACCATATATCCTTATGCGAGAACCTCGAAAAAATTATCATATAGAAGGAGAGAACAGCTCACTGTTCTGTCCTGACGATCTTAACGGCATAGTCTGGCCGTTAATGGAGCTTAACGGCAACATCGTTGGCCGTTAATGAAGATCTTGACGGCAATGGATCTTGCCGTCAAGTTCAGGTCTGTGCAGAAATACAGACCCGAGCTCCAAATACAAGAAGAATGGGGGATCCAGGACTCGATCTAAAATCTGTAAAACTAACAAAACCCTACTAGACATCTACATGGACGAAATGTGAGGGTTACTTGCCTTTAAACAAGTCTCCAAAGGGATCAAGATGGTGGCGAAGCTCTCCTTGGGCAGTCCCAAGAAGCCTCCACAAATGCTCTGCTCCGGGTTCTAGGTTGGTGTAGAAGCTAAACCGTGGTTAGGGAAGTCTTCCCCGATGTTCCAGCTACCCTCCTAATGCAGTAGGTCGCCGGATGAAGCCTTGAATCACCGGATTGAAGCCTCCAAAGTTCAGTCTTTATGCAGTTCCGAGCTAGGATTTTCTCTATCTCTTGAAAGAGGTCAAGAGAGGTTGTCTGGTGTAGAAGGGGGTGTGGTTTATAGCAGAGAGTTTGGGGAACCCCAGAGAGGTGATGTGAAAGCCTGCTAGCCGTTGGGGACATCTCCCCAATGGCTGGGCTTTCTTGCCCCCGGAGTTTCGGGGTCTGCAACGCATGCAGGTCAGAGATCTTAACGTCCACATCCATGGACGTTGGTTTAAGTATTGGCGTCCATCGAGGTGGATGCTGACTCAGCATGGACGTCCATCCATGTGGACGCCAATTGGGTCCTTCGGCCAAAACTCAAAACATGCAGAAACCATGCTTAACTTATACCTATGTACATGCCATACATATGTATTATTATGTACACACTACCACCATGCAATTTTACATTATTTACAACTAATTATACACATGCACACATAAGTATAACTAGTTAATACATACGTAGATATGTACATCTATGCATGCACAAACATGAATTATTTACACAAAATAAAATAATGCAGCAAAATTCGTGGGCCTTACAGAAGCAGTGAGAATTCTATTGGCATATGCATGCTCCAAAAATTTCAAATTATTTCAAATGGATGTGAAAACTACCTTTTTGAATGGATACATTAAAGAAGAAGTGTTTGTTGCTCAACCTCCTGGATTTGAAGATCTTGATAAACCTAACTATGTGTATAAACTGCATAAAGCTCTTTATGGTTTAAAACAGGCTCCTAGAGCATGGTATGACAGAGTGAGCAGTTTTCTGGTTGGTAAGAATTATTCCAGAGGTAAGGTTGATCAAACTCTTTTCACAAAATTAGTCAACAATCAAATTATTGTAGTTCAGGTTTATGTGGATGATATCATTTTTGGATCCACTAATCCTTCATTGTGTAAAGAATTTTCTAATCTAATGCACAATGAATTTGAAATGAGCTTGATGGGAGAATTACAATTCTTTCTTGGTTTGCAGGTTAAACAACTTGAGGATGGATTCTTTATTAATCAAGCCAAATACGTAAAAGAGTTGCTCAAAATATTGCACTTTGAGCAAGCCAAACCAGCAACTACTCCCATGAGTACAAGCATCAAACTTGATAAAGATGAGAAAGGTAAATCGGTTGATGCAAAACAATACAGAGGTATGATTGGATCTCTCCTATATCTTACTGCAAGTAGGCCAGATATTCAATTTAGTGTATGTCTTTGTGCTAGATTTCAGTATTGTCTAAGGGAGAGTCACTTGCTTGTAGTTAAGAGGATTTTTAGATATCTCTGTGGAACTTGTGATTTAGGTTTATGGTATCCAGTTGGATGTCATGCAAATTTGATTTCATATTTTGATGCTGATTATGCTAGATGTAAGCTTGATAGAAAGAGTACTAGTGGTTATTGTCACATCTTAAGAAATTGCATGATAACATGGGCATCCAAAAAGCAACACTCGGTTGCACTATCTACTGCAGAAGCAGAATATGTTGCTGCAGGAAGTTGTGCAGCTCAAGTATTGTGGATTAAAAGTCAATTGATTCACTATAATATTGATATTGGATGTTCATCTATTATGTGATAATACTAGTGCAATCAATCTTTCCAAAACCCAATTCAACACTCTAGAATAAAACACATACAGATTAGGCATCACTTTCTTAGGGATGAAGTTGCAAATAAAAACATTGAATTAGAATTCATCCCCACTAAAAAACAAATTGCAGACATATTTACAAAACTATTGGCTGAAGATAGGTTCACATCTTTACGAAGAGAACTTCGAATTTGCAATATGGAATAAAAACTGAAAATAAACTGATATCTTATACAAAGATTATGAGGTATATAAAATGGTGATTAGTGGAAGAACAAGTTATGCTTGTTTGAAAACTATCACTATGTCTTGAGGGAAATCCTCCACCTAGTACCCATGATCTATCATGTGTAAGAATCAAAATTTTAAATTTTTTTTTTAAGGGGGAAGATAACTTGAAATTTTGAAAAATGAAATTTTCTTCTATGTTGTGAATGCTATTCTTGAAACATGCTTGTCCTTCAATGATTGTTTGCTGAAATTTGATTGCTAAGTTTGAATATGCATTGCTTGAATGTTGAATGTTTCTTTGATGCACAAATTGAGGGGGAGCATTACTGGTTGAGAAATAAAGGTAAGTTTTGAGATTTAACTTCAAGGAAATCAGATTTGCACATGAAGCTGTTGTAATTGGTCAGATAAAATGCTGAGGATATGTGAGTTTTTTGTAAAACTTCTGAGTTGTGAATAAATCTTTCACTGAATTCTATCAAATTCATATTTATCCTTGAAGCCATCAATTCCTCAATTTCTAACTCATCAAATTCACTTGATCATCTTAATCATTCTTTCATTGAAGAAGGACTTCTTTACTGTTGATGAAAAATAAATGAGATCAATAACTCAGGGGGAGCTAAAGACTTCATTGCCATTTTCTCTCATCAAAACCATAATTGATTCAGTGTGTTGATGAATATCCAATACATGAAATGTTCATTAATTATTCTGAAGAAAACAAGAATTGATTTCTTAATTGCTATAATATGTTATGTCATTCAACACTCTCTTATACACTGATCTCCTCAAGTAATTTGATTTCTTTTATGGACTTTTGCTCAATTGTGTATTAATCTTACACACTTCATTCAAGACTGATAAAAGGTAAAGTTGTGTCAAAAGTCTCAATGTTCATTTACAAGAAGTTTTTCTGACAAAGCAATGGCATAACACTGAGAAACTGCACACCTTCACAAAAAGTGAAGTGCCATGTATGTCAAGAGGTGCTGTGTTATCTCTGTTCTAAGGGGTTACATAAAAATCAAAAGAACAAATGTTAACTAAGTCACTGGAAATATTGGAGTCTGATAAACGTATATTTCCATGTAAAAAGGTTTTCATTCACCCCTTAAAGTAGGATAATTAGTAAATCTTTAATAACCATGGATTCTGGTGTGTGAAAAGCATGTATTCTTGATTGAAAAAGATTTACTATATTTGAATGCTCATTGCTTAAAAGTTAAAGAAAATTTAATCAAAGAAAATGAACAGCTTAAACCTGAATCAAATCTTCTAAGAGTGTTCAATTTCAATATAAATTGCCTTAATCCTAAAGAAATCACATTACTTTTGGTTAAGTAAAGTATAAAAGATTGAAATTGACTACATATAATATTTTATATCACTTAAGCAATCATTCCAATCCTTAAGAATTTCTTACTGATCAATTTCATGCTAGATATCTTTCAACCCAGTGAATAAATGATGGGACTATGATGAACAATTGGAAATGATCTCTTTAACATATTAAAAATCCCTGAAAATTTGATTTCAGATATGACTCATCATATTAAAGGTTTCCCTTCTCATTCCTTTCAAAAATCTCTAATTTTTATCAAGTGAGGTCGACACACAACAATCCTGCGTCGACACTAGAGTGTCTATCTGGTCGACACACTCTTCTTGTGTGTCGACACACCTGGACCTAATCGTCGGTCCCTGTTTAGGGTAAACGGACCGAGGGTTCATCTTATCCACCATCTTGAGGGATTAAAACCACTTTTTCTATACCCTAGGTCCCATGTCGACCCTACCACTAGCACTTTCCACCCCTTTGAACTCTTCCCTCCTTCCAACTTTCAAGGAACCGATCTGCTGCATTTCCGTCTCTTCTACTCCAACCATCCACTCCTTCTTATCTCCTCATCCTTCCTTCTATCATGGCTCAGTTCCCAGTTCATCTACTACTTCTCAGCATACAACTCAAAGTCTTGGTGTCTTTCAAGAGAACATTTAGAAGAATCATCAAAGAATGGAAGATCTTCTGCACACCAGACTTTCTACTATGCAAACACAAATGAGATCAAATTTGAGTGCTATAGAAGCAAGGATGAAGACCATAGAGACCATCTTACTCCCAATTCCTCCTCCTCCTCTACCTCCTTCAGCATGATGTCTTTTTGTTTTGATGATGTCAAATGGGGAGATGGATTTACATTTTGGGATGTTACACTTTACTTTTTGGGATAATTTGGGATACATTTCTTGCTGGGATACATTTTGATTTTGGTTGATGGATGCATTGTTGGATGCTTGTTTGTCTGACTTTTCTTTGGAAATAACAAATGAATGACATGTTTGTTTGCAAAGGGATGAAAATGTTTGGATGTCATTGATGAAAACTGTGGATGTCATTGGTATGCTTATGATATGCTATGAAATTGTGAATGAATATTTTTAAAGTCACATTTATGAGAAAATCAAGTTAACTTGATGAATCATAGTTGCCATTATCAAAAAGGGGGAGATTGTTGGATCTCTTATTTTGATGATGTCCAAATATGATTCATTATTATATTGAAGTCATGCTTATATTTATATCTCACAATGTTTCTTCTATGTATAGCTCAAAGAAAAGATCATATATGCTCAGTGGTGTCGACACAGTGCCTAGTGGTGTCGACACTAGATCACTATCCCAGAAGAAGGTTTCTGAAGGCATGCTAGTGGTGTCGACACAGTGCCCTGTAGTGTCAACACTAGTTGACTGTCCCAGAAGGTCATTTCCCAGCCAGGAACCTGTGTGTCGACACATAGCTGTGTAGTGTCGACACACTTCGGAGTTTTTCTCCAGATCTGAAATACCAAGCCATGTGTATGACTTTGGTAAAGGCTTTTTTGGGCGGGAATTTCTATGCTCCCAATTCCAAAGATATTTTGTGGACCCATGGAGCTATAAATACCCCTTATCCACTTGGCTTTTGGAGGATCATCTATCGGGACACACATCTACTCTTCTAGAACTCCAGAGGATTCCAGCCGACTTCTGAAGAAGGCTTCATCCCGGCAAATTGCTCCTAGATCTGAAGCAATTGAAGTCTTGAGCACCTTGGATGATCCATTTGAAGAAGAATTTAGAGCCATCAGAGTCTTCTTCCTGGAGCTGAAGCAGAAGAACTGATTTCTACTTTTGAAGCAGAAACAGAGACCTTCGAACCAGTCTTCTTCAACTTTGGGTTTCAATTGATCTGACTGGTTCTTCATCTCAAACTTACTCTATTGAAGTGTGTGTTGTGAAATTGGCACAATCCTTGTGCCCAATTTCATGTGTGTGGTTGAATCTGAGACTTCTGAATCTCAGAGTGTGTGTGTTGTTGTGTGACTTTTCTGAACTGGCAAGATAAGCCACATTTGTGTGTGTGTGTGGATGGTGGATGCAGGATACACTATTGTGTAATCCGAACCACCCTAAATCTCTCTGTCTTTGTGGTTTGTTTATCTCTTGCATTAGATGCATGATAGGCTCGTTAGCATCTCACCATCAAACTGGTCTAATTTGTTTATAAGTGTCATTGATCTTTAGATTTCATACTGAATTCAATTTCTCTAAAATCCTAATCGAAGTGAATTTTTAAAATTCTAAGAAATCTATTCAACCCCCCTTCTAGATTTCTTCATAGCAGTTTTTCCGCAACATTTCAGGGTTGAGATTCCTTCTCGGTGTAGTGCTCTCCTTCGACTGTGGTTGTGGTGTTATTCCTCGCGTGATCCTCTCCATCGGTTTGTAGGAGGATGATCCTTGCTCGTGGACGGAGTCTTCATGGAGCTTGGAGCGAGGAGGAGGTGGCCATGCACACTTGAAGACCCCAACGTGTTGGCTCTTCATTTTGAGGTAGGGATGCCTTAACCTCCCCCTAGTTCTATCATAGTAGGACTCCAAACCCCCTTCTCCAAGCCTGGAGACCATGCTGGGTTGTGCATGTATACTATGGTTCATGTGGATTGCTTGGATGGTGGTGTTTGATTTGTGCTTGGGATGGGGTTTGATTATTGCGGTTTCCATGCTTGTATGTGAGATTATTGAGTATAGTTTCATCTTCCTTGCATGCATGGGGGTTTACAAGGGTGGTTTGAGCCTAATTGATCAGTTTACATCATTCTCCATGCTCCCCTCTCCTTGTAGTTTACGGATTTGAGGTGCATGGTATGAAGGAGATGCTCTCAGGTGTGTATGTCTGTGGTCGCGACACGTTTGGTGTCGTGACCCAGATCGCGATAGCCCGATACCTCACCTTCTTGTGGAGAGAAGTGACGCCCACCCTGTCGCGTTCTGGTTGCGACAGGGTGGCTACCGCATTCTTACTAGTTTTCTCCGTGTGTTATAGGAGGTCTCAGGTGGTGTCTTGGACCTCTGTATGTGGTCGCGACAATGCCTTTGTCTAGACCGGATCGCGACAGGTTCCCTGCCGCCTAGTGACCAAGGTCACGACAGTCAGGGTGTCGCCTTCAGTTGGCGACAGCCTGTGCATCGCCTTCTGAGACAGAGAAGGGCTTGGTGACCTGTTCGGAGTTTTCCTTCCACTACGGCTCTATTTTCTTAGCACATATGCTATTCCTAGCACAGTTCTACTCTAGTCATTTGCCCAGTGCTAGGCACTTGAGGGCTTGTCTGTGAGACAAGTTGTTACCGTTACCTAGACCCCCGGTCCCCGCATGCCTATTTGAGGGAGTTCTCCGGGCAGCGGGCGAGCTCGAGTCACGAACTCTGGTAGCAGAGAGGAAAATGGTGGGGACAACAGTGTAGAGTTATTTGTAGAGCTCTCTTAGCTGAGTCTGCGATGCCGAGGTGGTTTGGTGCTCTTCCGGCATAGATCAGCTAGTCCTTTTCTCACTGCCTCACTCTACGTGGTTCCAGAACCATTTAGAGGGGCTAGGCATGGGACCGTAGTCTGGCCAGATTACGGCAATTGTGGTTACCTTAGTTCCGTGTCTCACTCCGACGGGAGGTGTTAGACATGGACTGTCGGTTGAGGGTAAGGCGCATGGAGCACCTGACCAGTTGACTAGTGTATTGTTTCTATGGCTAGTGTCTTTGTCCAGGCAGTTGTTTACTATCTGTGTTAGCAGCCTTGGGTTCTTCCCAGTGCCGTGGTTTACACGGGTTTTCCGGTCCCGATGTTTAGCTTAGACCATAGACTGTGTAGTTTCTTTACGCTTCCTCACTTACTCTTTAGTAGAATAGGCTTACTTGATTTATTTACTTATTAAACATATAGATCTATTCTAATGTTAGAACCAGTGGAAGATCGGTAGGTTCTACTGGGCTTCTTCGTGAAGCTCATTCCATCTTTTACAGGTGAGACTTCATAGCAGCACCCTCCGCGGCGGGCTGAGGAGATGGGGCCATAGTAGATGGCGTCTTCTGTGAGCAGTGTTCCCCCGTACTTTGTGTACTTCACCATCGGGGTATGCCGCTAAGGGACCTGTTATCCCCTTTACTTCTACACTTGTACTTTGTTTACTTTGGGACTGTACTAGACTTGTACATTGTGTTGGACTATTTCCTTTACTTGTTGGTACTTTTTATTGCATTTAGTTGTTATTTACCTCTGTTACATATCTTGTTAGACTGGTCTATTAGCCCTTCCGGGTCTCCGGGCCTGTGGGTGGCGGTGCCGATGGTCAAATCCTTGGTGGGAGCTGGGGGTCCGAGCATCAGGGCCATTACAATGGTATCAGAGCAAGGGGTCTATCAAGACTTGTAATGGAACTAAGTGACAACGTAAAGTTCCATAGGAAGTACAAGTAACACTGCTAGCCGCCGGGTTATTTTTTGTTAACTTGAATGTTAGTCTGTGTCGCAGAACATGCCTCCACGTAGACGCAGATAGGCTCTAGAGCTGATGCAGCATCAAGACGCCGCACCGGACAAGTCGGTTGCAGCCGAGCACATCCCAGTTGATGCTCAGCCTCAGCAGTTCGAGCAGCCTGGCATTTCGTAGCAATAGGGAGTGCAGCAGCAGCAGTGGTTTCCACCCCCGCCCTGCCAGAGGTTTTGAAGCAGTGGTGGAGGACGATGATCCAGGCACCTAGGTTGTACCAGCAGTACCAGTAGATTCCAGCAGGAGGTCAGCAATTTACAGAGATGGCAGCAGAGGAGCAGCCACCACCGACCCCCTAGGCAGCACCAGTTCAACCAGAGGTACCACCAGTGGTATGGCAGTAGACTCCAATTGCAGTGGCAGCACTTGAGGATCACACGACACTTCTCGAGTGGTTTCCTCATCATCGGTCTCTAATGATCTATGGTGAATATGATCCGGATAAGGCAAAGAGTTGGGTCCATGAGCTCGAGCACACCTTCAAGACTATGGATTGTGCATATTAGGATCGGGTCAGATTGGCAGTATATCAGCTGAAGGGGTTAGCCCATGAGTGGTTGAGGACAGTGAGCCAGACCAGTTTTTAGAGTAGGAGGCTGGACCAGATTTCTTGGGAGTAGTTCTTAGAGACTTTCACGGTGAGTACTTCCCCGACTATGCTTGCCGTAAGAGGAGGGCTAGTTCCACGAGCTGACTGTGGCACAGTACCACCAGAGGTTTGTGCAACTTCTTCGACATGTCCCCCACGTGGCAACTAGTGAGCAAGCTCGCACTGAGCAGTTCATTAGTGGGATACGCCCAGAGTTGAGGTGGGCCATGGCTGGTCACCTATGCAACACCTTGGGGTTGGCAGTGGCGAGGGCTACCGCCTTGGAGAGGGAGTGTCAGTTCCAGTCGCAGCAAAGAGGAGACTCGGCGAAGTTTACCCTATAACAACGCCCTTCAGGCAGTCGAGGGAGTGTGTCTTCTTCTTCTTCCTTGGGGATAGGCAGTGCTGGCCTGACCTCGAAGTTGAAGAAGTTGTTCTCTTGAGGAGGTAGGCGGCACTACAAGCAGTCACAGTAGCAGCGTCGTCAGCCGGAGCCGCCAGTGGAGCAGTCTGTGCAGCAGGGAGAAAAGCATAGCCAACAGGGGACAAGTTGCTTTCACTGTGGGCAGCATGGTCACTATAGAAGGGACTGTCCGTTGAGGCAGGGGCAACAGCAGTTGGCACGGACCCAGTACACTCAGCAGGCACCCCAGGCGCAGTACCCTCCACCCCAGTAGGCGCAGAGTCAGCAGTAGCACCAGGGACAGTTTCAACAGCCGTAGCAGCGCTAGCAATAGCCTCAGTGAGGACGTGGTCATGGTCGGGTGATGAACATCACCAGAGAGAAGGCAGAGGCCTCTAATCTTGTCTTCAGTACGGTTCCTATCCTTGGTAGAGTTGCTCATGTTTTGATTGATCCGGGTGCCACGCACTATTTTGCTTCAGAGGAGTTCTTTACTACCTTGACAGACTTTGCTCTGGAACGCACCTGTGGCCTAGCTGTTGAGCTTTGGAAGGGTGACTACGTGCGTACTCTGGGTTACCTAGAGGGTGTCACTGTCGAGGTACAGGGCCACAATCTACCTGCCAGATTGTTCGCCTTACAGATCCACGACTTTGATGTCATTCTTGGCATGGATTGGTTGGAGGCACATTCTGTGTTGGTGGATTGTCAGGAGAAGACTGTGCAGTTTGAGATACTTGGAGAACCTATGCTTTGTTTCCGGGGTACACGGTCTACCCGCCGACCCATCATCTCTTTATGTAGAGCTCGGCGCCTTATCCGAGATGGTTGTATAGCTTTCCTTGCTTCTAAGAGTTTCTCGGATTCAAGTGAGCTGTCTGTTTCAGATGTGCATGTTGTTTGTGAGTTTGCTGACGTGTTTTCGGAGGATCTACCTGGTTTGCCGCCAGAGTGGGAGGTAGATTTCTCCATTGAGTTGCTTGCGGGGACGATGCCTATGTCCAAGGCACCGTACCAGATGGCACCGGCGGAGCTGTGGGAGTTGAAGCGTCAACTCGATGAGCTACATGAGTTGGGCTTCATTCGTCCGAGTCGTTCACCGTGGGGAGCGCCTGTCTTGTTTGTGAGGGAGAAGGATGGAAGCCTCAAGATGTGCATCGATTATCGGCAGCTGAATCAGGTAACAATGAAGAACAAGTATCCATTGCCAAGGATCGATGATTTGTTTGACCAGTTGCAGTTAGCTTCAATGTTCTCGAAGATGGAGTTGAGGTCGGGCTGCTACCAGCTGAGGATTCGAGAGTTAGATATTGCCATATTAGCCTTCCGTACCCACTACGGCCACTTCGAGTTTGTCGTGATGCCTTTTGGGATCACGAATGCACCAGAAGCCTTCATGTAGCTGATGTACACCGTGTTCCAAGAGTAGCTGGACCAGTTCATGGTGGTGTTCGTGGACGACACCCTAGTGTACTCAGCGACGATAGAGGAGCACAAGGTTTATTTAAGGATAGTGTTGTAGGCACTGAGGAGTCACCAACCTTATGCCAAATTCAGCAAATGTGAATTTTGGCTAAAGGAGGTGCACTTTCTTGGTCACGTGGTTTCTGGTGCAGGTGTGTCGGTGGATCCCGCCAAGGTAGAGGTTATGGTTTCGTGGGGCCAACCCACTACAGTTGCAGAAGTTCGTAGTTTTCTGGGGCTGGCAGGCTACTATAGGAGGTTTGTGCAGGACTTCGCCAGGCTTGCTGAGCCATTGACCAGGTTGACCAGGCGAGAGATAAGGTTCGTGTGGACAACAGAGTGCGAGCAGAGTTTCCAGGAGCTGAAGAGCCGACTGACTTCAGCTCCAATCCTTGTTGTACCTTCTAGTAGCGGCGGCTTTGTTGACTACACCGACACTTTGGGGGCTGGTCTTGGTGTTGTGTTGATGCAGCATGGGAGGGTTGTTGCTTATGCTTCTCGTCAGCTGAAGAAGTATGAGCAACACTATCTGACACACCACTTAGAGCTTGCAGTGGTCATGTTCGCCTTGAGGTTGTGGAGACATTATTTATATGGCGAGGTGTTCGAGGTGTTCACGGACCATTAGAGTTTACAGTATGTCTTCACACAGAGAGATCTGAACCTTAGGCAGCACAGGTGGGTTGAGTACCTAAAGGACTACGACTTTACCCTTTCCTATCACCCAGGAAAGGCTAATGTCATAGCACATGCTTTGAGCAGGAGAGCCCACTTGAGTTCTTTGTTGGTTAGTGTAGACACGCCATTTTGGCAACGTATCGAGCCAATTTCATGTTACACTGCAATGCCTCAAAGTGACTCTCTTCAATTAACCTCTTGAGTGATTTTTGTATTTTTTTTGATTTTTCTTGGAGTTTTAGGGATTTTTCCAAGAGGTCCAAAGGGGTCTGTTGAACTTAAGAGATTCGTATCTTATATAGTGGACGCCTTTTAAGGAGTTCGATCCGGGGCGAGTAAAACCGACGCATACCACACTTCCTTTTTTTTGGCACTTACCCTGCTTTGATTCGAGTCCACTAAAGCCGCTGCGATTAAGGGTTTCCATTTTCAAATTATGGCAGTTTTCAAAATCATTTTTGGAAAGATTTAGTTGCTAATTAGAATTGCGTCCAACTTGTGTGACGCATTTCTAACCTTCCTCTGAAGAAGATCAATTTTCCCTTAAAGAACGATTCAGCTCAAAAACACGTCCGCTTTCGCTGACGCCATTCATTGTTTCCATTTTTAATATTTGGGAAAGAATCGTGGCAAATTGGAAGGTTTAAAAATGCGGTGGCTATGGTCGGCACGATTCTTAAAATAGCCATAATCGATGTTTGGAAGGACTTAATCCTAGCAAGTGAATCTTGGAAATTACGGCGCGTTAGTCAGACGCAATTCATGAGATAGGTGTTCACTGTACCAAACGCGATTTAAGAAATTTTTCCCTAGAAATAGACCCTTAAGGCCACTCTTTTGAAGATAACCCAAGCACTATGGTGAAGCCCTGCCGCACCGGAGACTCGACTTTCGAAGCCAAGGAACAGCACCCTCAACTCAAGCCATCCCACGTCTTCATCCCTTGGAGTTCGGAGCATTCGTTTTCCTCATTCCATTGGGGCTAGACGGGGAGGAGCTTCATCCACTGCATCCACTCATTCATCCATCTCCAAGTAGTGGCCCACATCACCTTTTCTTTCTTCCCCTTCACTTTACTTTATTTTCTATTTTTTTTCATCCCTTTTAGTGCATTCATCACACTATTTTCACACACATTCAACACGTCATTTTCTCCATACCCAACATTTTTAGGGGTTTAACACCACCCCACGAGGTAATCTGTCTGGAACTAAATCTTCTTTGCCAGCCAGCCGGTGGAAGAAGTAAGAAGGACCCACACACCACTCCCGCGATCTTCGGGTGAAGGTAAGTACTCTGCATCTTCCTTTTCGCCTATCTCCTTCGATACCCAGGCGTGTCTGGCGATCACACTCCATCCTCGTGCACACACGCACGTTTGTTTTTTCCTTCTTTGCCATTTTCCTTCACCACGTCTTTTATATTCCTTTTATTTTAAAACTTTTAATCATCTCTTTGTGGGAGGTGTTTTAAAAAAAAACACATCTACAAATTGGTGATCACGGTGGGACACTTTTCATTTTAGTTCCGGTTACCTTTCCTTCGGCACCCACGTGTGCCTCTCCTTCGACACCCACGTGTGTCCCTCCCTTTATACCCCACGTGGTATATCCCTTCCCTTTGCACCCCACATGGTGCTTCTTGAAGTTTCCCATCGCCATTACCAATTTGTAGTGGTTTTTTTTCTTTACATCTTTCATAAAAAGTTTGATTTAAAAAAAAAAAGGAAAAAAAAATCATATTGCTCCCCTCCCCGTTTACTTACTTTTGCCTGAAAGAAGCATCTCCATTGGGCTTGTATGTTTATCATTTGAATTGATTAAAGAGCATGTTGTCTTCATTTTACTAATTTCGGTGGTCTCTTTGATCCGCGTCGCGTATAGGCGACGCTATTTGTTGTGTTGTGCGGCGGACTATCCCGACGCAATTTGTGATAGATTTCGGAGGGAGTCGCCGCGGCGCTTACAGCTTCTACGAGCTGTTAGATCCACGGCTGACTGAACGGACGTGATTTACCTGAAGCGCGTCCACTGTACCAGACGTGATTCATTCTGTCACAGAGAGCTCAGTTTCTGTCACCTCTTGCATCATTTGCTTTTGCAGGGCATACTTCGGCCGAGGGACCTCCTTCCCTCCTGTTCCTAGAATCCAAACACCTTTCTCGGTGAGGGCTATCTCCCCATTGGGCATTCTGTCTCATTGGGCTAGAGAATCCTCATCAGGACCTCCGTAAGTCTCTGTACCCCGTGGATTCCCTCACGGTGGACCGAGCAGGTTGTACCATCTCAGAGACCCGTGTTAGAGTACCCATTACATGAGAGGGAGAGTTGCTTAGTGAGTTCGAAGTTCTCATCCTACCCACTTAGGCCCATACCCACTTGGAGTGATATACCTCAATTAAAATCCACATTAAATCATATTGAACAACTAAGGGGACGTAAGCATCCCCAATTGTGCGATTTAAAAGCCATTAACTTCTTCTCTCAAACGTGTTTAAGTAGTTGTTTGCTAATTGCTTGTTAAGTTACGTTGGTTGTTTCAAGTCTTATGCAGCTTCATTCAGGCTGATCTCTCCCAATGGCCGAATATGAAGACATGGTTTATGATGATACGTATGATGAGATGCATGACTCTAATCAACAACTTGCACAACTCAATAACCAACCCCAGATTGATCCATCCACTTCGCATGTTCATGCGATGGATTCACAACTTCCTCAACTCTGCCTGAGGTATGCCACTGCAAACGCCTCTACCACCATCGATCTGTCCCAACTCGTGGACATTTTCCAAAGCCTCCATGCCTCTCAACTCCAGGAGGTCCAGGCTGCCCTCAAGGGGAAATCCATCCACAATCCAATTCAAGGTCTCCACCCAAATGTGGGTATTTACACTGAACCTACTCGCGACCCGACGGTCCGAGCCTCTCCTGCCCCCTCGTGGGCCAATTCTATTATCCACTCTCACCCCCACAGCCCTGTTGGGAGGCCCTCTCATGTCCGGCCAAGCCACGATGCGGCAAGGCCCACTTATCTTCCTCGGGTTCTGGCCCATGCTTCTGTGCCTATTGGTGCACACCCCCATTATCAGTCTGTCCAGTTGAGTGTTCCCTAACCTCATTCTTTCTGGGTGCCCCACAAACCATCCTCCGATCAACTCACCCAAGCCCTCCTGGCGAAGCTAAGTCGATTGGAGCAAGACTTGAAGAGGGTGTCTACACCCAAGGATTCTTTTGAACTGGCTCTCCCTTCCACACCTGTCTTCCACCTCCCCCCTTCCGAACTGTCGGTCTACTGCTGTTACAATGGCACCGGCAAGACATTCATACATATCAAGGAATTCATGTACAAATCCTCCTTCTGGAAAAACGATAATCGCGCCCTTGCTTTTCTCTTCCGTCGATCATTAGATGGGCCTACCCTCGAGTGGTTCTAATCGTTGGAACCTACGGACGTCGAAGCTTTTGAGGCAGTACAGAGGAAATTTCTATAGAGGTACCGGGACAGAGTTGGTCCAGCACTATCCATTATTGATCTTATGGCTGAGAAAATGAAGACAAATGAAGAGTTTGTGCACTATGCTGACAGATAGAGAGCAATGGCTGAGAGACTAAGGGATCCATTGTCGGAGCCAGAACAAGTAAAGATGATCACAACAAATGCTACGCCACAATTCAAGCATACTTTGGCGATGAATAAGTTAACAACGATGGAGGAGTTGTATGAGAGAGCCCGATACATCCAGACTCAACTGAAGGACTCTCCAATCATGGCTATGTTTGAGCCAACGGCCTGAACATTTAAGAAAGTTAGTGGTGCTCCCCCTACTGGCGGTCCCATGACTGAGGGGGTCATACAAAACGAGCAGGTGAGTGCCATGGGCAATCCTAGTGCCTCCACCTATCGTCCTAACACCAACTCTAAAAACCAACAGTCACAATAGTCCCAGTCTAGGCCCAACAACCCTCCCATGATTAGGATACCACCTCAGCAGCCTCAGCAACCTCAACAGCCCCAGCAGCCCCAACAGCCTCTGCAGTCCCAGCACCAACAGCCTCCCACCAACCACTACTATCAGCAACCCCAACAACCTCAGTACCGCCTGGCACCTCAGCAGCCCCAATACCAGCAACCCACCCCTCCTCAATACCAACAACAACAACCTACTCCTGCACCTCCACCACAATACAACTAGGTCCCCCCTCCAGGCAACTATGAGCCCCAGCAGCCTAGACGTCCCCTTGGCCCAAGAAGAGCCCATTATCCTCCCTTGCTGGAGACCCTCACTAACATATTCAATGCTCTGATGGCCGCCAATGCACTCACCTTGCCAAGGGAAAGGCTACAATGGCCTCCCAATGTTGATACATCCCGTTATTATGAATTCCACCAGGGACCAGGCCACACCTTGGAGGCATGCTTCCACTTCAAGGACTACATATATGATCTGAATGACAATGGAGGTATATACTTGGAGGAAATGAGGAAGTATGTCGCATAAATGAAGGTGAGGAGGCCGCCCAGGCAGGATCAGCAACAGTAGCAACATGCACCCCAGCAGCAGCCCAATATGGGCATTGTCCAGAACACTCTCCCAGAGCATTAGGCTCTGAATCAACAAGTGAATGCCTTCACGACATCTCCTAGCAATGAAAGAATACCCAGCCGGCCTATAGAAGTAGCCTCCACCTCCCAATCATCATTTACCTTGCCCCCCTTCATCCGTGTACCTACCCCTTCTAACCTGTTACTCTCCTTCCTACGCGTTCCCACAACTGCCACCCACTATCCAGCACCCCCTAACCAACAGTCCAACCCCCCATTCATTCGCCAAACCCCTGTCGTTGCCACAACATCACCATACCCTAACCCGCAGGCCCCCTTCTTGTGTAACCCATTCTGTAAGGCCCTCCAATTTCCATCGCATTATTTGTATTTATGTGTGTATGTTTGTACTTGTGTATGTATGTACATATTTACGTACGCATTAATTAGTATAATTACGTGTGCATGTGTTTATATTAAGTATAAATAATGTATGTATTGCATGATGATAGTATGGATGCAATACCGTATGTATATTGCATGTATATATGCATGGTATGCATGGTTTTCTGCATAATTTAGAGTTCTGGCCGAAGGCCCCTTGGCGTCAACCCCTGGCCGTTTAGGTAGTGTCAGCGTCCAGACATGGACGCCAACACTTATCCTGGCGTCCAGCGATGTGGACGCCAATTTCTCTGGCCTGCATGTGCAGCAGAGCTGCAAGCTTCTGAAACAAGGTATGGCCACCCATTGGGGGATGTCCCCCAACGGCTCTGAGGGTGTCCTATCACCCTAGTGAGTGGGAGAGAGACTCTCCTTAAGGCTAAACCCGAAATGGTCTGTCCCCACTCTTCCCTTCACCCTTGCAAGAGGAGAAAAGAGAGGAAAAACCCTAGAGAGAAAAACTGTGAGAAAACCCCACCTTGGCACCCAAAAATCCGACCCCTTGGAGGTTGATCCGGCCATCTTCCACGACAAGGAGGAAGCTGGAGCAAACGAGAAGGTTTCCCCATCGACCCCTTGCTGTGGAGCTCATCCAAGAACCCGGAGGAAGGTGATCTTGGAGGCCTTTCTGCAACTTTCTTGGGACTGCCCAAGGAGGCCTTCACCGAGCCCTAGATCCCTTGGAGAAATTTTTGAAAGGCAAATGATCTACCCATGATGTCCCCTTATGAGTCTAGGTCGGTTTTATAATTTTTGAGCATTTTCCTCGAGTCCTAGACCCTCCCATTCACCCAAGTTTCAGAGCTCGGGTCTGTGTTTTCTGCACAGACCTGATTCGACGGCAAGGTTCCTGGACGTCCAGATCATGCTTGGCGTCCATCGACCATGCCGCTGACTCTGAGTCAGCGGCCAGAGACCGCTGCCAAGTTCTTCAGGACAGAACAGTGAACTATTCTGCCCTTCTTCTACATTAATTTCGATATGGTTTCCGTGATGAGGATATATGGTAAACCTTATACTCTATGTATAGTGTTAATTGTGGTGTGTGAATGAATGTGGGGTGTGATGGTGAATGTGGGAAATGGTATCCCTTAAACTTGTGAGCATGACTTATTGAGATTCTTGAAAATTTATGTTTCATGATTTGAATTAGTATGAATGCCTTGGTTTTGGTCTGATCATGAAGATTAGTGTGTCAGTATGTGTGTTTGCAATTTTGGTGAATTATTCACGCTTGTGTAACTTGCTAATAAATCCGATTCGGTAGAATAGAATGAAAGCATGCAAAAATGGATGTGATGATTAATTTATAGATGTATGCTTTAAGGTAATTTCGTATTCTCAAATCATGTATATATATCAGTATCCTCTGTTAAAACAGTAAGTGGTAAATTGCAAGATGTGTTAAACCCCATGTTAAGCTAAATTGTGAATGGCATGCTAATTATGTGTTTTATTTACTGTAAATTCCATGTAGCTCAGATAAATCTGAAAATTTGAGGGTATAATCTTGAACCCGAAAACAGCATGTGGTTAAAATTTCAGGTCGTTTGGATCAGTAGATAAAAAGTTATGTATTTTCATGTGAAATGTGATAATCTACGTGTATTATCGTAATGTGATTAGATATTGCCTAAACCCAACATGATAAGTGTGCTTACTGTGTGTTAAATTCCTGAAATCTGTAGTTCCATGTTAGTAAAAACAGAGTTGTGCATATGAGTGAGAAAGTAAATGAGACACGTGTAAACCATGTGTAAAAATCGGTAAAGTGTGTACATGTGTAATTGGGCCAATGTGACACTGCTTCCGTAGAAGGCAGTAGAGCTGTATCAGGGAAAAGTCCCCCTGAGAAAGTTCGATGTGTTAAGTGACCCTAAGGGCATTAGGGGGAAATCCTGGAGGTGGACAAGTACCATTGGTTAGGGTGGAGACTTGTTCTCCCGGTCTGCGCAGTCCAAGAGTCGCCATTGGAATGCCTAGATGGCGTCTATGTGTAATGTGATGTATATATGTCCTTCTTTGGTGGTTTGGACTATGTGTCACAGCACCTAAAATGTGTAATGTGAAAAGTGTAATGTGTATGTGTCCATGTGTAAATGTGTAAGTGACAATGTGAATGTGTATGTGTAAAGTGAACCATGTGAATGAGGGAATTTGTGTAAAGAAAATGTGAAACTCAAGATGTGAAAAATGTGTTATTGAAACCTATGTGAGACAAATCTGAAACCATGTGAATTCAGTAAATTCATGTTATTATCATCATGTTTAAATGTGCAAAGATGTCTAGAATCCATGTTAGGGATAATTAGTGAACACGGGCACAAGATAGCATGAATGGTTGTTAACATGATATGTTTTATGCATTATTGTAGCTCTCATGCATAGGTTTTCAGCCATGAAACCATGTGAAATCAGCAACCTAAAGCATGTGAAAAGGTCTATGTAGGTGTTTAAAAATATGAAAAATCCATGCTAGTTGTGTTCCCTTTCATGTGTGCATAATGTTAATGTTGATAGCTCTCATGTTTTGATTCTTTAAAGATTAAAGTTTCATGAGTGAATTGAATAGAGAGCATGTGATAGGTGAATTTTATTTTAGAAATCTGAAAACATGATTCATGTATAAAATTGTAGAACTTTCATGCTAGGTTGAAACTCGAATTGACTAGCATGCCATGTGTTGCAAAAATTGTAAATGTGCATGTAGAAACCACTAGGACTTGTAAGTGTATATCTTGAGTAGTGTTGCTTGCTGAGTCCTTGGACTCACTCCTTGCTTCGGCGTACAGGTGTAGTTGGTGACGTGGCACCTTTGGAGGAGGCAGCAGAGACGGACTCCGAGTGCGGAGACTAGCTAGTTTTTGGAGTTCTTTGAGATTTGTGTATTTCATAGTATGTAGATTGGAACATTGTATTAGAAGTATCATGAAAAGAATGTATAAGTGTGGACATTTGTATTTAATTTCAGCAATTTAAATTATGTGAACTCTTAGTTCTTTTTATGTTAATTGCAAACTGCATGTATGTTTAATGTGGATGATGAATGAATGAAGACAGATGTCTTTTACTTCCACTACTCTGTTGTATATTCGCGTGTATCTCAGTTGTTTGTATCGTTGGGTAAATGTCCCACTGTGGCAGCGCTCGCTATACCGACGTGGGTTGGTATAACCGTACCGGTGTAACGAGGGCCGTCACACATTCACTATAGCATCCCCTCCAAATCATCCTCCTATACGCCAACCCCCTACCACCACTTCACCATAACCGCCATCATCTAACCCACCTATCCTACGCACTCCACCGACTGCGCCCCCCACTACACCTAACCACCAAGCTCACTTCCTCCGTACCCCCGTTCCACCTCTGAGTGCGGCAAGTATCCAACTACCACCCCAAATGTTCAACCCACAACCTTTTACCTCTCCTCCACCTTCTGTTCTACCAGCTGCGGCAGCCACAGTGGGAGAGAATTCCGAAGAAACAATGGTGCTCTGGAGTGGGCGTATATTCAACAAAATCTTCCCCCTGCAGCAAGAATAGGCACCCCTACATCAGGCAGAAGAAGCTCCAGCTGAAGAGTCCATTTCGGGGACTCAATATGATTTGCTTAAACACTTGGACAAGACTCTGGCTAGGATATCCATTCTAGAACTGATCAAGAGATCGCTGGTGCACCAAGAAGCTCTTATGCATTATCTGCAGAAAGTCATGGTAAACGAAGATTTGCTAGTAAACCAAATCCGTGCAGTACTGACTCCCACGAGCTCTCATCTAGCCATTGAATTCCATGAGTCTAAGTTAGCACCGGTGGAGTCTCAGCGTAATGCCCTATGCTTGATGGTTAACATCAATTGGGTCCGTGTGTCTCAATGTCTAGTGGACTCTGGGGCCTCAATCAATGTGGTGTCCATGGACACATTACATTTCTACGGAGTTGCATTACAGTCAATCCGACCCTCTGCTATCACTGTCATGTCCTACGATAACACAAGTAGGCCGCAAAAAGGGGTCGTTGCATTGAAGGTAGGATTGGGTCCATTAGTCACGGAGATGGACTTTCACATTCTAGACATGGACCCGAGCTTCCGTATGATTTTGGGTAGGCCTTTCATTCAGGCACTTGGCACCGTTATCTAAACCGTTCATCAATGCCTCAAGTTTCCTTACAAGGGGCGAGTCGTCAAGGTTGCCAGCAAGCCTGCTATCTTGGTAGTGGATGCCATGATCGACAACTCAGTCCCTTCCATCTGGCCAAGCAATCAGCCATTGATGTCCGTGTTGGACACACTTAGCTTGAATCTGGGTCCGATCAGTTCATCAACTGTTAATGTTGTTGAGAGAAGTAAGATCATCACCAAGAAGGGCTGGCATATTATGATGCGAATTGGGTACCAGCCAAGCAAAGGGCTAGGTGCACATCTACAGGGCTGGACAGAGGCTGTGAAAGATAGCAGGATGAGACCCAAGGCAGGACTAGGTTACAAGCCGAGCAAGACAAATCACCAATCAGGGCAGACGCTCATGTGGACCCTTTATGAGCATTTCAAGACGGGGCCGATAAAGCCAGGAGGTGAACAGACATCCACCATCACTGCAGAAATCGTTCACCATCCATACTGTCGCATATACAAGGCTGCAGACAACCATAGGGCCCCCAAGCAAGCAAAAAGGGTCGAGTCCGCAGAAAAATGGAGTCAGTGGATCGATATGAGAGACATCACCACTTCCCTGGACCAACTCTTTGCACTGACAGAAGCTGAGCAGCTAGCAGTGGCCACAAATAAGAGGCAACAGGCAGCTGAAGCAGAGCAAAGCACAGAAGTTGAAGAAGCTGCCACAACAACTAGGCTCAGGATCTTTTCGGGCACCGCACCCACTCCTTATTCCTCTCCAGGCAACGCGCCTACTCCCCTCTCCTCTGTGGGCAACACGCCCACTCCTTATTCCTCTCTAGGCAACGCGCCTACTCCCCTCTCCTCTGTGGGCAACGCGCTCGCTCCCTACTCCTATCCAGGCAACGCGCCTACTCCCCTCTCGTCTATGGGCAACGCGCCCAATCTCCCTCTCTCTCTAGGCAATGCGCCTACTCCCCTCTCCTCTGTGGGCAATGCGCCCAATCTCCCTCTCTCTCCAGGCAACACGCCTACTCCCCCCTCCTCTGCGGGCAACGTGCCCAATCCCCCTCTCTCACCGGGCAACGCGCCTACTCCCCTCTCCCCTTTGGGCATCACGCCCACTTCCCTGTCTTCCCCAGGTATCTCACCTTCCCTCCTGCAGGCTGCCACTTGGCCCTTGTTCATTTCTATGAGCATCCCTCGTGCACCGACACCCCACTTGGCTGTTTCGTAGAACTCCCCCGAGCAGATGCTCATTCTCTAGCTCCTTCTCCCCACTCTGGACTTCTCTTCTCTGGAGCCTGTGCTTATCTCCCACTTGTCTAGCTTGGTGATCTCCCCTCGCCCTCTCCCTCTGTGCATGCTGAGCGTCGAGGGGGCCCAAAAAAAATGCCAAATTCGCAATGGCTGATTCTATCATCTCCATCGAGGAGACCTCCTTCCTCTCCTCCGAGTGTGCCCCAACCCACGAGCCACCTCTCTTCAGTCCCATGACCGACCTCTTTCTTCCCTTCACGTAGGGACCTCCACTTCCCTCCACGCAGGGGATCTTTACTGCTTTCCCTCCTCCTCCTCCTTCCTTAATGCAGGGAAGTTCTTTTACTGCTTTAAACCCTTCTTCATCTTCCTCCACGTGGGATTCTTTTGCTGCTTTTCCTACGCCTCCACCCCCTACTGTAGTTTCTGGTAGTTGTAGTGCGAGTCTAAGACAGGGTAGCAATAAGATAGGGGTAGTATCCGAGAAGAAATCCAAGGGTAGGAGGGTTCCACACTGATTCCTCGCTGATCTAGCCCGTAGATGCAAGGCGTGTCTAGCAATTCTAGAATTTATAGAGGAGCCTTTGCAGTTGCCGGATATAGAATATGAGCAGTCGTTGTGCTTGATTGATGATGGGTTTGGAGTCTATGAGATCATGGATGATGACGACCTGATTGAGGAAGGTGACGAAGAGTTTGAGGACAAGGCTAACGCGTTCGCAAGCGAATTGAAAAGATTTGATGAGCCGTCAGCTACCGTAGAAGAAACCACTAAGGAAATCAATCTGGGAACCTAGGAAAACCCTAGGACCGTCCTCATAAGTAGTAACCTGTCACCAGCTGAAGAGGAGGCAATCATCGAGGTTCTCAAGGAATACAAGGACACGTTTGCATGTAGCTATGAGGATATGCCAGGCTTGGGCACCGTGCTTATTGAACACCGTCTTACCCTTAACCCGGGGTCCATTGCCATTAAGCAGCGGATGAGGCGTTTCCACCCCTAAATGGCTTTGAAAATGAAGGATGAGGTCGATAGACTCCACAAAGCCAGATTCATTAGAGTCGTGTTATATCCGAATTGGGTGGCAAACATTGTCCCGGTTATGAAGAAGGATGGAAGAGTTAGAATTTGTATTGATTTTCGGGACCTCAACCGCACATGTCCAAAGGATGATTTCCCATTACCTCATCTCGATGTGCTCATAGACAATATGGCCGAGTATGAAACCCTCTGTCACGCCCAGATATTTAGCAGCAGAATAAATACCGGGGGACGTGAACGATACAAATAGACGTATCACAGTTGAGTAACGCAGAGTAACAATTGGACAAAAGAACACATTTGAGACTATAATATAGTCACCAAAAATATACCTTATTCCATTTCATTCAACTAGTTAAAACCTTACATAGAAAGAACTCACTGAAAAGGGTTCATTATTCAAATAACAATGTTTCTCTAATACATCGACTACTCAAATGTCTATTTCTAAACTGTCAACTCCTCCTATAGCGGGTGCTCATCACTCTTGCCCGGCCCCATCGGACTCCACTGGTTCCTCATCACTACCTGAAAAAGGGCAGGATGGTAGGGGTGAGCGAACTAGCTCAGTAGGATTTACATCTCAATAACGTGCGGGCACTAGTATACATGATTAACATTTTAAATAGGCAGATATGCACATGAATATGATGACAATGTATGCAATACTAACAGATTGAATAGCAAAGTAGAACGGATATCATATCAAATCAAATGTCGAGTTTCATATACAATGGACAGATATTTCAAGAATAGAATCATATCAAAAGAGATTGGCCATATTCAAACAGATCTCATGTGTTCACAGATGTATCATATCATGTCAAGTCAAACTTATCATGTCTAACAAGAGGCACATTTTCACAATCTTGCATGTCAGTTGTGCTATGCCAAGCACCAAGAGTCCATACTCCCGTAGTTAATAAGTACGTTGGGGCGCTCCTCCCCAGGACCGGACAGGGCCCCTATTGCACAGGCATTGGATCAAGTTTGGACCGGAGTCCCACGTTGTGCCGAACAAACAGATTCATATTATGGCCACAGAGTTTCAATAACAAGCTCGTAGTAAAAGGAACATGATCATTCATAAAGTCAAGGAATGACAAACAGCTCAAAAGAACAAGGCAGGATAATGACGTATCTTATATTTCATAGATCATTAATGTCTTGACATGAGGATGTTTCTAAAGACAGATCGTATGTAGAACATGTGCTTTCCTAACATGTATGCATATGACAAGTAATTAATTTAACACCGGAAAACATGTAACCATGAAACTCATATGCAAATCATAACATTAACATCACTAACATGTCCATACTAACATGTATTCATCCCCACATTCATATCATATTCTTATCTTATCAATTGACAATAAGCAAGATCACAAGATAATCCAATGGACATAAGATCAATCACAATTACACATTAGAATCGTATTCATATCATTACTATTTTCAATGGGTTGATTTATTTTAGGTCCATGCATACTATATAACATCATGCACATGCTAGTAGACATCATGAGATGATTAGACCTAAAATATGTAAATTTCTTGTAAAGGTAGTGTCGACACTAGATCAAGTGGTGTGACACAATGCTTCAAACACAAGACAAAATAATGCAAAACTGGTCAAGTAGTGTCGACAATAGATCAAGTAGTGTCGACACAGTGCTTCAAATACAAGGCAAAAAGGTCAAGTAGTGTTGACACTAGATCAGGTAGTGTCGACACTAGAGACAGCTTCCAGAAAACCTTTTGGCCAATATGGGAAAGTGTGTCGACACTAGAGTAGGTAGTGTCGACACTAGATCAGCTCCCAGAAACTTTCTGGGTCAAATTGGGACAGTGTGTCGACACTAGATCAGGTAGTGTCGACACTAGAGAGCTTCCCAGAACACCTTCCGGGCTGTTTTGTGATAGTGTGTCGTCACTAGATTAACTAGTGTCGACACTAGTGGCCCTTCCAGAACAAAACATATGGTCAGGTGTAACCAGAAAACACGTATCATGCAGTGATTCACTTTCCCTTCTTATAACTCTCTAACGAATGATATTTAGACAAAACATTCAACATTAAAGGTAACGAGGACAATTAGTAGAAGAACTTTGATGTTGAGGGTTTGATCAAATTAGGTCCCGAATCTCGAGAAAACATGTGAAGAACAAAAGTCAAGTGAAACCCGAAATCATAGTATCATGCAGAGACTCTCTTGTCATGCTCCTAACTCTCTAACGAAAGACTTTTGGACAAAACGTCCAACATATAAGATGATAGCGACTTCAATTGGAAGAACTTTCATGAAGAATATGTAGTCAAATTCGGTCTCGAATCACGTGCATAATTAGAAGAATGGGAAAATCCCTAACTGTGCGAGACTTCGGGAAAATCACCAATACACAATGTATACTCCATGAAAACCAGTCAAACTAAGTGCAAATGAACCTAGACTCAAATAACTACATGTTGGTGTTGGTTTTCTTTAATCTTGGCCCGAGAACACCTACCTTTATGAAGATCTAAGACCAGTCGATGTTCTGGACGCAACAGAGGATGCATGGGATGAAGCTCTGGGTTCCCAGCCTTTCTCCTTCTCCTCAGAAGCTCTAACCTGCCTCCAAACGACCCCAACTCGTTGTTAAACCTTCCCCAAGAGTTTGAGGACTAGTTCTTAAAGATTTAGGTTGTTGTTAAGAGTCCTAACGAGACTAGGAAAGGGGCTGCGAATTCTGCTCCCTGCTTTCCAAGAAACCTGGGATTCTCTTACACAAAGGAGGTAGCAAAGGTTTAGGAAACCCCCTCTTAGATTTGGGTTCGGTTTTGGCTTACCTTACAGGACTAATCACACATATTTTAACCCTAAATTGCCCTCCCTAATTACCACATAATTACATACACGAATTTCTGGGTATTTCCTTGTCCCAATTTCTATCCTTGGGCCAAATGTGCTCCATTAGCCCAATCTTGTTAATGGGTTATTAATACATGATATTGGAAGTCTCTCCAATATGTTTAATTAATTTATGGTTGGGTTATTTTTCCGTGTTAACAATTTTTCCGACTTAGTTTCCTAATTCGGGTAACTTGGTCACGTGTGACGTACACTCGGCCAATCGGATTTTTTGTTGCACGAATTCCTTCGTGGAACACTTAGGGACAATATTTGGGGTTGATTTATAATTTTTACAGAATTTTATGATGTGTTTTCTCACACACAATAGTGGTACGTATGTTCTATCATTCCGATAATACGGAAATATTTATTTACTAATTTCATACTTGAATTTGTTCATGTGACATAAGTTGCTCATTGATCTAATTTATTTTATGGACTATCCCCTCATATTGTTTGGAGTCCACCATAAATTTCTCATTTAGTTTATGATCTCATTTATACACCTAATAATGGGTTGTCCAACTTATTTTCTAATTACGATAAGAAGTCACACTAACTCTTAAATATATCCCAAATGACTTTTATTGACCCAAAATTCTTGATGGATCATTAGAGGATATTATTTTAAGTCTATCTATGATTTTTATTTAATTTTCTGGCTCCTCTAGGTATGTGTGATAATGATTTCCTGACTTATTCCCTGATTACGACACTCAGTCGTAAAATGCCTAAAACTTAGACCATCTGATTTTCCTTTACACGAATTTCTCCATGGGTCATTAGGGAGTATTATTTAGAGTTGAACTGTGGTTTTTATGAAATTTTCTAATGGGTTTTAGTATGTATGATAATGACACGTGTATTTTTGCTATTTCACAAATCTTGATTTTATCGTTTTCGATTTATTTCTAATTTTCCAACTAACGAATTTTCGGGGTGTTACATCCTCCCCTACTTAAAAGAATTTGGTCCCTAAATTCACATGTGTTTATGGGCTGGACTTATAGGGAATCAAATTGTGAATTTACTCATGACATAATGATTGATTGATGATGGCACTTCAAGGTCAAATAAAAACGAGTTAGAAATGATACCTCTCCTTTACCTCCTATTTTGGGTTGTGCTGCCATTTTGTTTTTTTTCCTGAGCTCAATTTCTCCATTGGGCAATCCTTAACCTTGTGGTCTTGGCTACCACAACAGAAACACTTGCCTTGAAATTTCCAGCACTCCTCAGTCCGATGATTTTTTCTGTTGCAATGCTAGCATCTTTCTACAGGAGCGGAAATTAGTTTCTTATTGCACTTCTTGCACTTCTTTCTCTTATGCGATCTGTTACTGTTGTCGGGCCGTTTCTCTCTAACTATAGGTTTGGAGTTTCCTGTGGTTGAAATTTGTTCCTTCTCATTATTTTCGCCAACTCCTTTGTCATCAATAGACCTTTCCTTCCCATTTGTATCTCCCTTAGCCTTTATTAGGGCATCCTCTAACAGTTGAGCAGCTTGTCGTAGTGCTTTGGTTAATCTTTGGACCGACCCTTGTCCGTCCATAGAGGGTGTAGGTATATCCTCCATTGCTGTTTATTTAAGTTCCTTCAAAACAAACTATCACACGGTCAGTCTTCTTTACTCCTTGTTGATGCCTTGTAACTTACAATATTTAATTATTAATAAAATTTTTGACTAAGCCCAAGTTTCTACCCAATCTCACCAGGTAGGTATAAAGTTCTTGACACAAGCTGAGGGTTATAATGACACTTATCCTATCATTCCTGATTGCCTAGGACTTAGAGGAAAGCATGGCTCGTTCGGCGGCCAATACATCCACTGACCAGGTACTCTTGATCGGCAAGAAATGAGCCGACTTAGTCAATCGATCAACTATTCCCATCTTGCACCCCATGGTGATGTGCTTGGTCGGATGAATCCCTTCTGTAACAGTTCCATCATTTGCTCTTTTAATTCCTCCAGTTCTGCGGGGGACATTCTATATGGTGCCCTAGATACTAGTGCTGCTCCAGGGATCAACTCGATGGTAAAATCGACCTCTCGCTCAGGAGGAATTCCTGGCAAGTCTTCTGGAAAAATGTCAGCGTATTCGCTGACAACATGGATGTCCTCAACTTTGACTTCCTTCTTTGTGATGACAACAGTAGCAAGAAAGGACATACAACCTTTCCTCATCGTCCTTTTGACTCAAAGTGCAGAGATAAGTGACAATCTTCTGCGGTTCCTATCCCCTGTGAACACTAGTTTTGGGTAATGGCTAAAGGTTACCCGACTTCTCCTGCAGTTGATACTAGCCCCATGTTAGTTACTGGCCATTCAGTGTTACTTCTACCGACTTACTTCTACCGACTCCCACCATGCCCTGGCATCCTTTTCCAATTGGAAAGTTGCCAGCAGTACTTTGTTCTGGTCCGTGCATTGCATGACCCTGAATACCCTTTCAATTTCCTTAACCCAGTGTTCAGCAACATCTGGGTCAGTACTCCCTTCAAACCTAGGCGGATCGATATTCCGAAAATTCCAATGGAGATTACCGGCTCCGCGGTTACCTCCACCCTGGGTGGCATGCAGGATAGCCTGAGTCAAGTTCTGTATTGTTTGTTGCATATTCCTAGTCTGGGCACGTTCAGCAGCCATGAAGGTAATAAGTACCTTCAAGATAATAATACAAGTCAGTCATCTAAATATATCACATGTGACTTTTACTCCCATGGCTCTACCCAAGCTCACATTAGGTACGATAGATTTTGACTCGTGTAATCTAGTTTCATTCTATGTTCCTATTCCCTTAGACCCTAAAGTTTAAGGCTTTGATACCAACTGTCATGCCCCGATATTTAGTAGGGGAATAAATACCGGTGGACGTCAATGATACAAATAGACGTATCACAGTTGAGTAACGCAGAGTAACAATTGGACAAAAGAACACATTTGAGACTATAATATGGTCACCAAAAACATACCTTACTCCATTTCATTCAACTAGTTAAAACCTTACATAGAAAGAACTCACTAAAAATAGTTCATTATTCAAATAACAATGTTTCTCTAATACATCGACTACTCAAATGTCTATTTCTAAACTGTCAACTCCTCCTATAACGGGTGCTCATCACTCTCGCCCGGCCCCATCGGACTCCAATGGTTCCTCATCACTACCTGAAAAAGGGCAGGATGGTAGGGGTGAGCGAACTAGCTCAGTAGGATTTACATCTCAATAACGTGCGTGCACTAGTATACATGATTAACATTTTAAATAGGCAGATATGCACATGAATATGATGACAATGTATGCAATACTAACAGATTGAATAGCAAAGTAGCACGGATATCATATCAGATCAAATGTCGAGTTTCATATTCAATGGACAGATATTTCAAGAATAGAATCATATCAGAAGAGATTGGCCATATTCAAACAGATCTCATGTGTTCACATGAACAGACGTATCATATCATGTCAAGTCAAACTTATCATGTCAAACAGGAGGCACATTTTCACAATCTTGCATGTCAGTTGTGCTATGCCAAGCACCAAGAGTCCATACTCCCGCGGTTAATAAGTACGTTGGGGAGCTCCTCCCCAAGACCGGACAACGCCCCTATTGCATAGGCATTGGATCAAGTTTGGACCGGAGTCCCACGTTGTGCCGAACAAACAGATTCATATTATGGCCACAGAGTTTCAATAACAAGCTCGTAGTAAAAGGAACATGATCATTCATAAAGTCAAGGAATGACAAACAGCTCAAAAGAACAAGGCAGGATAACGACGTATCTTATGTTTCATAGATCATTAATGTCTTGACATGAGGATGTTTCTAAAGACAGATCGTATGTAGAACATGTGCTTTCCTAACATGTATGCATATGACAAGTAATTAATTTAACACCGGAAAACATGTAACCATGAAACTCATATGCAAATCATAACATTAACACCACTAACATGTCCATACTAACATGTATTCATCCCCACATTCATATCATATTCTTATCTTATCAATTGACAATAAGCAAGATCACAAGATAATCCAATGGACATAAGATCAATCACAATTACACATTAGAATCGTATTCATATCATTACTATTTTCAATGGGTTGATTTATTTTAGGTCCATGCATACTATATAACATCATGCACATGCTAGTAGACATCATGAGATGATTAGCCCTAAAATATGTAAAATTCTTGTGTCGACACTAGATCAAGTAGTGTCGACACAATGCTTCAAACACAAGACAAAATAATGCAAAACTGGTCAAGTAGTGTCGACACTAGATCAAGTAGTGTCGACACAGTGCGTCAAATACAAGGCAAAAAGGTCAAGTAGTGTCGACACTAGATCAGGTAGTGTCGACACTAGAGACAGCTTCCCGAAAACCGTCTGGCCAATATGGGAAAGTGTGTCAACACTAGAGCAGGTAGTGTCGACACTAGATCAGCTCCCAGAAACTTTCTGGGTCAAATTGGGAAAATGTGTCGACACTAGATCAGGTAGTGTTGACACTAGAGAGCTTCCCAGAACACCTTCTGGGCTGTTTTGGGACAGTGTGTCGACACTAGATTAACTAGTGTCGACACTGGTGGTACTTCCAGAACAAAACATATGGTCAGGTGTAACCAGAAAACACGTATCATGTAGGGATTCCCTTTCCCTTCTGATAACTCTCTAACGAATAACATTTAGACAAAATGTTCAACATGAAAGATAACGAGGCCAACTATTAGAAGAACTGTTATGTTCAAAGTTTGATCAAATTCGGTGTCAAATCCTGAGAAAACGTGTGAAGAACAAAAGTCAAGTGAAACCCAAAATCGTAGTATCATGTAGAGACTCTCTTATCATGCTCCTAACTCTCTAACGAAAGACTTGTTGACGAAATGTCCAACATAGAAGATGATCATGACTTCCATTGGAAGAACTTTCATGAATAAAGTGTAGTCAAATTCAGTTCGAATCATGTGCATAATAAGAAGAACGGGAAAAGTCCTAACTATGCGAGACTTCGGGAAAATCACCAATACACAATGTATACTACATGAAAACCAGTCAAACCAAGTGCAAATGAACCTAGACTCAAATAACTACATGTTGGTGTTGGTTTTCTTTAATCTTGGCCCGAGAACACCTACCTTTATGAAGATCTAAGACCAGTCGATGTTCTGGACGCAACAGAGGATGCAGGGGATGAAGCTCCGGGTTCCCAGCCTTTCTCCTTCTCCTCAAAAGCTCTAACGTGCCTCCAAACGACCCCAACTCGTTGTTAAACCTTCCCCAAGAGTTTGAGGATGAGTTCTTATAGATTTAGGTTGTAGTTAAGAGTCCTAACGAGACTAGGAAAGGGGCTGCGAATTCTGCTCCCTGCTTTCCAAGAAACCTGGGATTCTCTTACCCAAAGGAGGTAGCAAAGGTTTAGGAAACCCCCTCTTAGAGTTGGGTTCGGTTTTGGCTTACTCTACATGACTAATCACACATATTTTAACCCTAAATTGCCCTCCCTAATTACTGCATAATTACATACACGAATTTCTGGGTATTTCCTTGTCCCAATTTCTATCCTTAGGCTAAATGTGCTCCATTAGCCCAATCTTGTTAATGGGTTATTAATACATGATATTGGAAGTCTCTCCAATATGTTTATTTAATTTATGGTTGGGTTATTTTCCCGTTTTCTGACTTAGTTTCCTAATTCGGGTAACTTGGTCACGTGTGACGTACACTCAGCCAATCGGATTTTTCATTGCACGAATTCCTTCGTAGAACACTTAGGGACAATATTTGGGGTTGATTTATAATTTTTACGGAATTTTCCGATGTGTTTTCTCAAACACAATAGTGGTACGTAAGTTCTATCATTCCGATAATACGGAAGTTATTTATTTACTAATTTCATACTTGAATTTGTTCATGTGACATAAGTTGTTCTTTGATCCAATTTCTTTTATGGACTATCCCCTCATATTGTTTGGAGTCCACCATAAATTTCTCATTTAGTTTATGATCTCATTTATACACCTAATAATGGGTTGTCCAACTTATTTTCTAATTACGATAAGAAGTCACACTAACTCTTAAATATATCCCAAATGACTTTTATTGACCCAAAATTCTTGATGGATCATTAGAGGATATTATTTTAAGTCCATCTATGATTTTTATTTAATTTTCTGGCTCCTCTAGGTATGTGTGATAATGATTTCCTGACTTATTCCCTGATTACGACACTCAGTCGTAAAACGCCTAAAACTTAGACCATCCGATTTTCCTTTACACGAATTTCTCTGTGGGTCATTAGGGAGTATTATTTAGAGTTGAACTGTGGTTTTTATGAAATTTTCTAATGGGTTTTTGTTTGTATGATAATGGCACGTGCATTTTTGCTATTTCACAAATCTTGATTTTATCGTTTTCGATTTATTTCTAATTTTCCAATTACTGAATTTTCGGGGTGTTACACCCTCTCCTTCATAGATGGCTTCTCAGGGTACAATCAGATTAAGATGGCTGAGGAAGACCAAGAGAAGACCGCGTTCACTACACCATGGGGAACCTATTACTATGTGGTCATGCCATTTGGACTTAAGAATGCTAGAACTACTTACCAAAGAGCTATGATGGCTATCTTTCATGACATGATCCACATTTTTATTGAGGTGCATGTGGACGACCTGGTGGTGAAGTCAAAGACGATGGCTGAGCATCCTGGGGTTCTAACTAAGGTCTTGCAAAGGTCAAGGGAGTATTAGTTGAAGATGAACCCCAAGAACTGTGTATTTGGTGTATCATCGGGTAAGTCGTTAGGGTTCATTGTGAGCAAGAGGGGTATAGAAATTGATCCCAACAAGGCGAAGGCAATACGAGAGATGCCCCCTCCCAAGAATTTGAAGGAAGTTCGAGGACTCATCGGGAGGTTGCAATTCATTCGTCGGTTCGTCTCCCAACATTCGCAGAGGTGTAGACCCTTCTATGACCTCACCAAGCTGGGAATTGAATTCCATTGGAATGAGAAGTGTCAGGTGGCCTTTGATGGACTTAAGACATATTTGGCTAATCCCCCTATCCTGAGGCCGCCGACTCCAGGCAAACCTGTCATTCTCTATGTATCTATCCTGGAAGACTTGGCAGGAGCTGTCCTTGTGCAAGTGGATGAAGAAGGCAAGGAGAGGCAGCATACTACCTATCTAAACTTCTCACCCCTGTGAGCAGAAGTACACAACAATGGAGAAAATATGTGCCACGCTCGTATGGATAGTGCAGAAACAGAAGCACTACTTTCTTGCTCACAAGGTCCATCTCATCGCCTGCATGAATCCTATCAAGTTCCTCCTTGAGAAATCTATTCTTACTGATAGGCTAGCACGTTGGCAGAGCTTTCTTTCCAAGTTCGAAATCACCTATGTCCAGCAGAACTCCATCAAAGGCTATCCCATAGCAGAACATCTCACTCACCACCCTATTCCACGATTTGATCCTGTTCAATCAGAGTTTCTGGATGAGGAATTGATGTCCCTTAGTCATTAAGATCCTATGTGGACGTTGTATTTTGATGGAGCTCTAAACTCTCATGGAAAGGGTATCAGGATTGCTCTTCTATCACCTGAAGGTGTCACCATTCCCCAGGCTTACAAACTGGATTTTCCTGCCATGAACAATGTTGCCGAATATGAGGCCTTGTTGGCTGGTCTTGAGTATGCCCACTTCTATGGTGTCACCCATCTGCGAACTATAGGTAATAGCCAATTGGTCCTGCGCCAAGTGCTCACTAAATATCACACTTGGGATCCTAAGCTCAAGCCTTACCAAGAACTTGCCTCAGCTTATGCCAAGCTATTCTCCAAGCTCATCTTTGTCCACATCCCTCGTCATTAGAATCTTCTAGCAGATGCCCTCGCCACAATCGGCGCAACCATGAACATGAATTACCCTAGGGATTTTGACAGCATTCAAATTGAATGCTGCAATACTCCTGTCATTGTAGACCCCACCTTCCTCTGGGTTAAGGATAAGATCTTGAAGTGGGTAGAAAGGAAGAGTAAAACTGAAGTCATGTTAATAGAGCTAGAAGAGGAATTGGAGGACGAGGAGAAGCTGTGGTATTATGAGATAGCTAGGTATTTCAGGAATCAAACGTACCTGAGGAAGCCACAGCTGATGAAAAGAAGGCCATAAGGAGACTGTCCCAGAAGTATACCCTAGTTGGAAATACTCTCTATAGAAGAGGACTCACTGGAGTTTTGCTCAGATGTCTGAACGATGATGAAGTATGGAAGGTTGTTGAGAAGGCTCATTTCGGTGTGTGTGGTGGCCATGTGAACAGCCAAATGCTTGCCAAGAAGATCCTTAGGCAAGGCTTTTATTGGCCCACTCTAGAGGAGGACTGTTCTATCTTTGTCTGCCGGTGTATCAAGTGCCAACTGCACGTCGACAAAATCCACTCTCCATCCTCTACACTCCACCCAATATCCTGCCCATGGCCTTTTGCTATGTGGGCTTTCGACATCATTGGTCCCTTTGGTGATCCCAACTCCTAAAATAAAACTAAGTCATACATCCTCACTGCAACAGAGTACTTTACCATGTGGGCGGAAGCCGAAGCATACACGGAGATCAAGGCAACAACTGTATATAAATTCATCATGAGGAACATCATCACCAGGTTCGGCATCCCAAGTACCATCACCACCGACAATGGACCTCAGTTTATCTCTCAAGAATTGCATGACCTCTGCAATAGGTATAAAATTGCATTGCATCATTCATCGCCATATTATCCACAAGGCAATGGCCAAGCAGAGGCCACGAACAAAACTATAATCAAAATTGTTAAGAAAACCTATGAGGCTAACAAATTCTCGGATTGGCCAGAAAAGCTCGTAGAAGCTCTATGGGCCTACCGCACTTCAATCCATACTCCCACAGGGCAGACACCGTTCGCCCTCACTTATGGAATGGAGGCTGTAGTCCCATATGAAATTCTCATTCCCTCATTGAGGATCCAACTTGACAAGGACTTGTCAATCGATGAGCGTCGTGAATCGCTCCTAGCACAACTGGAACTCTTAGATGAGAAGCATCTGGTCGCCGCATAACACACAAGATCATATCAAAATAGGCTCACTCATTTTCAACAAAAGAAGGTAATTGAGAGGAAATTTAAAGTCGGCGAATTGGTGGTAAAGAAAATTTTTGTAAAACCTAGTGGTCCTCGATCTAAACTCCAAACAAACTGGGAAGGGCCATACGTAGTCAAAGAAGTGTACTCAGGCAACGCGTACAGGCTAGTGAATGTAGAGGGTGAGGAGCTCTCTCATCCTTGGAATGGGTTGCATCTTAAAAAGTACTATCCCTAGTCAGGTGTTTGGATTTGCGTGGTACACGGACCCTAAAATGAAAAGTCGTCATCGTTAATTCATTTCTCTATTCTTGGTAGGTTAGCCTGAGGTGTCGACACCCACACACTTACACGCCCACCCTTGGAAGCTAGAGGCATGGAATCTAAGGAAGATCAATGCCAAGCCAAGAGTCTAGGGCATTACTCGTTTCTTTCCCATTCGGTCTGCCAATAGAAAGGGAAACCTGAGGGATCGACCTTCGAATCTGCCCAAAGCTCAAACAGGTATAGGTCAAGGCATAATAAGGGGAAAAAGAAAAAAATCAATGCAAATCCAAATCAAAAAGATAAAACCAGGCAAATCAAATGCATAAAAGAACGTCAAGAGCGGCAAAGTCCCCGTAGAGATCCAAATGGACCTGGTCGTAAGCGTGCCAAATTCCCACAAGGCAAAAAAAGACTGAACCCCACTGAGTGTAAGGGTAGAGGAATAAGCATCTCCCCGGTCACCCAGACTATTGGCAGACTTCCTAAACATCTCTTCCCTTCTTCCCCACGGGTATGTCTAAGGGTCAAGGCAAGGCAATGATCAACTAAGGTGGACACCGCCGAAAGCCGCTTTGGCTAAAGGCACCGCTTAAGCACGTCCAACCTCTGTCTAACATGCCCAAGAATGATTAATGAACTGTTAATGATAACCAAGTAATTGAAGGGTCCAAGTACCACATTGTTTTCAATTAAAGCGGATACCCTTCGTTCCGCACGTCTTCCTAGAAGGGACTGTGCCAGGTTGCGGCTCATATCCCAAACCCAAAAAAAATCAAATACCTCAAAACCCAAAAGAAAAAATTGAATATCCCAAAATCCAAAAAAAAATTGAATATTTTCAAAGAAAAAAAATTAAACATTTCAAAATTCCAAAAATTGAATATTTCATAAATCCAAAAAAATTGAATAATCCAAAATACAAAAAAAACTATATTCCAAAATAATAAAAAAATTGAATATCTCAAAATAAAAAAAAAACCATTTGCTTGAATGTATCAGATGTATGTTCATCCTTTTAATTTCCTGCTAGCATTTGCTTGCCTGCATGTCGCATTTCAAATTATGTTGTTCTTTTATTCTCGCCTTATTTAATAAAGGCTAAGCCCTTTGACAAGACCTTGAAGTTGAATCCTCCAAATATGCAAGGGGCTGAGCTAGAACAGACATTTAACTTGTTTGTTCAAGTGATTATCAGGTACAAGAAAGAGAGAAGGTAAAGGCACGCATACATGTCATATATGGCCAAAAGGGGGACCAACCCCAA
Organism: Colocasia esculenta; assembly: GCA_014218235.1. Lineage (NCBI taxonomy): Eukaryota > Viridiplantae > Streptophyta > Magnoliopsida > Alismatales > Araceae > Colocasia > Colocasia esculenta. The sequence continues at coordinate 54,589,976 of CM024762.1, forward strand.
GTACATCATAAAATGCCCAACCGGGTGCACATCATCAAAAGAAAGGAAAGAGTACAATGTCATGTAAGGTGGCCTAGCTCTCACCACCACTCTCTGTTGGACGAGAGCGTTGGCTGGTCTCGGCCTATCCAGGGTCTACCGTCGAACGCGGAGCTGGAGGCCTCATGGAGGCATGAGAACCGTTAGACCCCTGGGCGGCAGGCTCTTCCTGGACGTTCCTCTGATACTGAGAGGACGTCGCGAGGTAACTTATGGAATTGGCACTGGCTCGCCCCTCCCTCACAGCATGCTCCCGACCGCATCGGTACCGGTCCTCCACCTCGCGCAGCAGGCGCTCTGAAACCCTGATGTTGGTGCGCGCGTCAAGGACCTGCTGGGAAAGATGCTCTCGCTCCTCGGCCCATTAGCTGTGCTCCTGCTCCCACCGGCTCTGCTCACGCGTGCACTCTCGACCCTCCACGGCGAGCGTCACTCGCAGCTCTACTGCCTCGCGAGGCAAGTCGGCGTCCTGCTGAGAGACCTGAGTCTGCAGCTCAGACAGCTACTGTGAGAGCTCAGTCATCTCAGCACTAGTGTGTACCTCCCGCGTGAGGGCACCCTGGAGCTCGTCCGACTACAAGCAAAACAGGCACAGGTAAGTATAAGGCAGTTCACTTAATATAGATATCTAATTAATTTAATTACAAATGTAGTAAGAACGCACTCCGTAGCCTCCGCCATGGCCACTGCTGACGCCAACTGTTCCCCGAGTGAGGATACCTCCGGGTCTGGAGCACTCCTGCTCGTGGAGGCACCTGCTGTGTCGGTGGCTCCACGGTCGTCTGCGGCGCGCACTGCACAAATCCGAATTCAAGTCAACACATGGTAAGGTAAAATAAAGCAAAGGTATGATCTTTTAAACTTACCAGTGCATCCAATGACTTCCGCGACATCCGCGCCTCAGTCAGCTGGGCCTCAGTGCTCGCCAACTGGGCCCCCAGCGTATCGATGAGGCCATCCCGAGCATCCTGCACATGCATATGTTTGTTAGAATATCATGCATATCATATTGAAAGAAGTCAAAGTTAGAAGTGCATACCCTCGCTGGCCTCATGAAGTCTCGGCTCCCGTACTCCTCCTAGAATCGCTGGAGGTATGCAAAGCTGTTGGCAGCAGCCGACTCCACGGGATGTGTGTCGCGCTGCCAGTCGGCGTACTGGTCAGGGAAGCGCAGGCGCCAGTCCAACCGCTTTGCCTTCCCCCGTGTCCTCCGACCGATCCCCTTCGGCTCCACCTAATCATGCCACTCCTGGTGTAGTCCCAGGGTGCGGGCGGCGAGCCAGAGGCGGAGAGGCTCAATCTCGTTCAGGCAGTGGACCTAAAGGTCCTGCCTGAATCGAGGATGGCCACTCTCAACTCACGACTGACCGTCATCACCCATGCCCACGTAGGGCTGCCACACAACCTGCACACATGCATAAGGTTAGTCACACATCATCATTTATATCAAATGCATGAATGAAATAAGGTAGACACGTACCAGGAGTGCTAGGAAATCCCGAATATCTCGACGAAGGTGTCGAGCTGCAAGGAGAATGACGCCGCTGTCACAGCTGGTAGCCACCTCCGATTGAGGGGCAACACGTCGGCGCGCACCTCAGTCGCCCTACCTAGAGGGATGTAATAATAACTCCACACCTGCATGCATGCACATATTGATTAGCCTGACTAATAAATTTAAATGTAGGAATTGAAAAGAAGTACAAAGGCAAGGAAATGTACCTGAAGGAAGGGCGTAAATCCACCCACAATCGTGTCTCTCCATGTTCCACTGGAGAGGTTTGCAAAGGTGTGCACCAAGAAGGCCGCACCCCATGCATACTGCCCTATCCTCTCCAGGTCCTCCAGAATCTCTAGAAACCGATGATGGATGCCGTCCCCCTTGGTCGTCAATAGCATCTTCCCAAGGAAAAATACCAGGAACCTCCTCAGGTCCCGGTCTGCCCTCTCTTGGTCCTCGAGGTCCTGATAGTAAACACCTCTCACCAGACCCGCTGCATGCTGCACGAACTCCTATAGCGTCTCCTCCCCTCTCTACCTCACCCCCTGGAGGCCAAAACTCTCCAACAACTCTAGTCGATCGACCATCCTCCGGTCACCGAGCTCATCCGCACCCTTGGGCTCCAACCCCAACAGGTCCTATGCAAACTCTGTGTAATCGGCATGGGTGACCGCTGTCACCACCTCTCCGTCCACTCAGAGCCCCGTAATTCAGGACACATCCTCCAAACTGGGCACCATGTGCCCCAAGGGAAACAAGAAAGCTCTACTGCCCCAGTCCCACCTCTCTCTCAAAGCCTGTACTAGGGGGCTATCTATGTAAAAGGGCTCGATCTCCAAGATCGGCTCGAACCCCATCTCCTAGACTCTCTCCCTCTGGAAATCCGGGAGCCCCTAGTACGCCGCCAGTACAAGTAGCCACTGAGTCCTCGGCTTCATAATTCCTTGCACAAAGCACACACATAGGTTAGCACACATTTAAAAAAAAAAAAGGACCATAGTTGTGCACAAATCAAGCCTAAATCCCCACCCTTCAGGCAGCCTTTTGAATCGTGACCAACACAGTGGCCGCAGTTCAATTTGAAAAGCGTCCGCTGAGTTGGTCGTGTTTCATGCTGAAATGCGGTGGCTAAACGCGGTGGCCTAAGCCGCTGCAATTCAACACCGTGAAATGCATCGACTGAAGTCGACACGATTCGCCCTCACTTCCTCTCCGGCACCGATGGCGTTTCCCCTCTTCCATTTACCTCAAACAAAAGGGGCAAGTTTGGGGGTACTTACCGAATCTGGCCGTGGGGGAGCCTCCCATCCGAAGTGACCTCGCTGCCACCTCCTTGCTTCTTCACCTTCATACGTCGCGCCTTCCTCCCTTTCCTCCGCCGCTTCCGCCGCCCCATCCATCGCCGGCACACCTTCCTCTCCCACCATCACAAGATCACCACCGGCGTCCAAGAGCTCAGCCACCATGGCTCGAGCAGAGGTATTCGGGGTCTCCGCCATGGCCTCTTCCACCTCCACTGTCGGCACCGACGGCAACACTTCCTCTTCCTCCGCTACACCTCGTCGTCGCTTGGCGGCCGCCATGTTCTTCATCGTCGGCCGGAGAAGAGCAAGAGAGAACGAAAGAGAGATCAGTTTGAGAGGGAGATGAGGAGGAGAAGGGGATTCGAGAGCTCGGAGCCGTCGGAGAGGCGAAAGAGCATAATGGAGGCACCCTCGGGCATTTTGTAGCCTCCAGCAGATTTGGAAATCATGTCCACTTCAGACGACGCAAATTTGAACCGCCTATTTTAATTGCGTCAGAGGCTGCCGACGCGATTCAGAAGTCGGGGGGTTGAATAGATCTTACCCAATTAATGCGGAAGCTTAAGTAATTCAAAATTACTCCTAATTGTGCAAAAATAGGTCTTTTGGATGCTGGGTCTAGTGTCGACACGACCACAGACTGTGTTGACACACTGTCCCAGTTAGATAATTGGTTCTCCTAGAAGCTGGGTCTAGTGTCGACACGACCATGGACTGTGTCGGCACACTTGACCCTGTTTTCATGAAAAATCTTCAGGGACTACTGCCATGATAAAACTTGTACATCCCTGAGAATTTCATACATAAAACATTAGTACAAGGTATTATCATCAAGGTATGAAGTATAAGGTATTTGAAATATGCTTTTTGAACATTGTTATTACAAAAATGATGTATGTAACATGTTCCACCCATTAAGCATTAAAATCACAAAATGTCATCATCAAAACTATGAGGAGAAATACATTAAAACCACACTCAACCCAACATTCTCCCCTTTTTGATGATGGCAACATTAAGTCAACATGAAATTTTGATTTTCTTAAAGATGTGATTTTAAGCCATTCTTTCACAGAATCCAAGCACATAGATTGAATGACAATGAACAATGAATTTCAACAACTTCATTAACTTAATCAAATTCCATTGAAAAGGATTTAGCAACATATGACAAATATCACAACCAGAACAAAATGTTACTAAAAAAAATGTCTTTCCAAAATGAACTATACAAGATATGACATTTACATCCAAAATGTATTTGCAGACAAACTTCCTTTCACAAAATGAACAAACCCTTCTCCCCCTTTGACATCATCAAAACAGGACTTCCATCAAGAAGATGGAGGTGGAGGAGGGATAGGAAGCAAAATAGACTCTATAGACTTCATCCTAGTCTCCATAGCTGATAAGTTTGATCTCAGCTGACTTTGCATTGTTGCCAAATGAGTATGTAGTAGTTCTTCCATTTGTTGAGAGTTGTCATACATGTTGGCTTCAAAGGAACTGAAAGCAGCTGACACAAGTTGGGAGGCTGAAGAAGAACTTGCAACAGTGCCATGTCTATTAAAATTGTGAAGCTCACTTTTGAGAGTGGTGATTTCTTGATCAACATGGGCCAACAGGTTCTTCATACCTTCATATCATCAACTAGGTGAGCAAATGAGAGTCTAGTCTTGGACACTTGAGAAAGAGTTTCCTGACTGTTGAATAAACCTTTCTGAGTGTTGGCTAAAATCCCATAAAGAACAATTTCAAGCTTGTCTTGTAGATCTTTCAGTTGTCCACAACTATCTCCCAAGGTACCATGAGCTAGTTGTAGATCTTTCAGTTGTCCACAACTATCTCCCAAGGTACCAATGAGCTAGTTGAATCTATGTGTGGCATGCTCTGCTAACTCTTTCTGCTTGATGAACTGACCATTGACTGAATTCTCCAACCTTTGAATACGAAGCTCAAAATTGTCTGCCATTTGTTGTATAGATGAAGTGATAGTGCCAAACTTGTCTTCAAGAAATGTGTACAACTCTGGTGGAACAGAAGGTCCACCAGTTGAAGCAGAGGCTGAACCAGTAAATGGAGGAAAGGAGGATGGAGGATCCACATCAGGAAGAAGTGGAGAAGAACCATGTAGTGTGGGTGATTGAGGTATATCCTGAGTAAGTGGGGATTCAACAACAGATGGGGGATTAACCTCTTGATCAGGCTGTGGAGACTGAGCAGCATGTGGAGGATTCTCCTCTTCAAGTGCAGCAGGTGGAACATCCTCTCTTCAGGTGCAGCAGGTGCCTCAATAACTGGTCCCCTACTGACTTGATCACCCTCAATCCGAAAACCCATGAATTTTTGCAAGTGTTTCAGACAATAAATGTTGGATTTTGGAATGGACTGAACTCTCTCATTTTCAAAAGACACACCTAAGTGATTAAATACAGCAGTCAGATGAGCAACATAGGGCAGTGATCTATGAAGATCCTTTCTAGTTGTTTCTGACAGAATTTGGTACATGATCACATGCAAATTAACTTTGATATCCTTTTTCATGCAGTAAATGACAAACCTCTGAATGTCTATAAGTCTGTCCCATCCACCACCCTGTGGTGTGATAATGGTGGGGAGGATGTGATGAATCAACCTAAGAACAGGTGGGAAGGTGTTTGTGTTGAATCGAGTGACATGGGTTTGCCTGGAGTCTGATGTATCATGAGGGAGACCAGTGAGTAAAGTATATGCTTCATGCAAATCAAACTCAAAGTCATGATAATCTTCTCCCTCATTAGGAACTTTAAACAAAGTAGAAGCTAGCTCAGTGGATAAGACAAAGGAGACCCCTTTCACTTCAGACTGATAACCTTCTGGCAGAACATTCAAATTCATATAAAACACTTGCACCAGTCTGGGATAAAAAGTGTGAAATTCATAGATAAAAGGCAGCCAGCCTTGAAATTTGAAGAAAATGAAGACATCAGGGAATGCACTGACAAAATTGTCATCATCCAAATCAACATCCCTAGGCTTGAGAATAGATTTCCCTCCAGTGACTAACTTGGAGGGTGTAGCCTCAGAAGAATTTGAAGACTCAGATCAAGAGGAGGAGGATTCCTCTGAAGTATCAATGAGAATCTTCCTTCGAGGATGACGAGTCACTCTAACAGACTTGCCACGACTAGAAGAAGACACCCTACCTCACTTGGAGGGAGTAGGAGAGGGTGAAGATAGACCCTGTTGCTGAGCCTGATCATGGCGGTGCTTACTCCTTCTTTCTGTGGGGGGTTCGGCAATGACAACCCCAGGGGCAGTAGCCCTAGATCTTATGCCCCGCTTTGGAGTCTGCTTGGGAGGCATCGTGGAAGCTGAGAGGAGAGGAAGAAGATGAGAGAGGGTGGAGAGGAGGAAGAAGATGGAGGGAACAAGAGAAGTCGCCTGGATATGGGGTATGAAATGGGGCATGCATTGACCTATGCAAAAGGGCATATAAAAAGGTCCTGTGAAAGAGATGAAGAGGTGAGGTGTGCCGCCGGAACCTTTTATGTTAAACGGGGGGAAATGAAGAAGACTGCCTGAAGAGGCAATAGTGTCGACACAGGATGTGACTGTGTCGACCTGACCAGAGATTGTGTCGACACATGAATAGGACTGTGTCGACCTGGTTAGTCAAAAATTAACAATAGGTACAGGGAATTTTGGAGTGAAAAACTTTATAATGATGAAAGATATATAGAATCAACTTGTCAAGGATTTTTAATATGTCAAGGAATTAATCAGTCATTTCTTAACAAAAACCCATCATTAAATCAAGTGTTCAACAACAACCTACAAGATATGTTCATTGATTGTAAAGAAATACTAAAATGACTATTTGAATGATATAAGACATTCACCACAGTCAATGGCAATCTTTCATATTCTTTAAAGCCAAAGTAATGAGAATTTCTTTTAGATTGATGTCAGTGGTGATGAACCTAAACAGTCTTAAACAATCTGAGTTGGGGCAAGGTTGTTTGTTTTGATGAATTCTCCTTGAAATTTTTTGTTTTAATCAAACTATCAAATGTAGTAAATCTTGTTCACACAAGAACTAATACTTTTTACACACCATAGTCCCTGGGTACTAAAGATTTGCTCATTATCCAGTTTCAAGGGGCAAATAACCTTTTGACATGAAAATATATGTTTATCAGACGCCAATATTTCCAGTTACTTGGTTAACATTAATATTGTCAGAAAATTTGTTTTATTATTTTTATTTTGTTTAACCCCTTTGAACAGAGATAGCAAGAACACCTCATGACATACATGGCACTTCATTCTTTGTGAAGGTTTGTAGTTTCTCAGTATTATGTCATTGCTCTGTTGAAGAAACATTGAAGGAGAATATGGTAAAACTAATACAACCTTTTCCCTCAGCAGTTCTAAAAGAGATGTCTAAACTCAATGCACATATGATCTTCATGTCTTGAAGGAAATTAGATTACTGTCGGAGTTCAGAATATGATTGAAGATTGACTGGAGAGATGTAGTAGATCAGTCAAAAAGACATTTTGTGGTTTCTTTTGAAGGAATTAATGAATATCTCATGAATAGGAGTTGTGACAACTCAAGGAATTAATTTTGAGTGTATGTAAGAAAAGAATTATTAATTCTTTAACTCCGCCTGAATTGTTGATCCCATAAATCTTTCAGCAAGATAAAGAGAATCAAAGATTTGAAAGAAGACGCCCCCTCAACAATTGCATGTATGACTCTTGATACTGGGCGGAGACATGTACTCACGCATAGTGAAAGTGTCCAAACAAGCCTAACTTGTCCTTCTTCAAATCACCATTTGATATACCAAGAATTTCAATGCAATGTGAGACAGAAGAATTTATTTGCAAAAGGAAATTGAAGTGTTTTATTCGAAATGCAGATGGGTAGAAGAATGTAAAAAGAAGGAAATATTGACATCATGAAGCAGTGACTCCCCCTCAAGTGTGCCTGAACAAGACACACAAAACACTCAACCCAATGATAGAGAGGTCAGGGAGAATGAGGACATTTGCATAACCCAAGCTCTCTCCTTAAGGATGAAAATCTATTTTCTGGAAGAGGTTTAGTGAAGATATCAGCAATTTTTTTTCAGTTTCAATGAAAAGAAGTTCAAAAGATTTCTTAGCCACCTCATCCCTTAAGAAATGATGTCTTATCTCAATGTGTTTTGTGCGTGAAAGCTGAATTGGGTTTTAGACAAATTGATAGCACTAGTGTTATCACATAAGATGGAATGCAACCTAACTCATGATTATAGTCTAGGAGCTGGTGATTCACTCAAAGAATTTGAGTGCCACAACAACTAGCTGTAACATACTCAGCCTCTGCAGTGGATAGAGCAACTGAGTGTTACTTTTTGGAAGCCCAAGAAATTAGGCATCCACTTAGATATAAACACAAGCCACTTGTACTTTTTCTATCAAGCTTACAACCTGCATAATCAGCATCACAATAAGCAATTAAATCTAATTTACAACCAGCAGGATACCAAATGCCAAGTTCACATGTGCCAACAAGATATTTAAAGATTCTTTTGACAACTAGCATGTGACTTTCCTTAGGATTAGCTTGAAACCTTGCACACAAGCATACACTGAATTGAATATCAGGTCTAGAAGTAGTGAGATAAAGTAGAGATCCAATCATACCTCTGTATGTCTTTGGGTCTACTGACTTACCAAGTGAATCTTCTTCTAGTTTTACATTTACCGCAATTGGTGTGTTGAGTGCTTGAGGTTCTGAAAGTTAAACCTTTTCAGAAGTTCTTTGACATACTTTGTTTGACTTATGAAGATCCCTTCACTGGTTTGGTTAATCTACAGTCCCAAAAAGAATTGTAAGTCACCCATTAAACTCATTTCAAATTCAGTTTGCATTTGGTCAACAAATTCAGTGCACAAACCTTTATTTGGAGATCTAAAAATTATGTCATCAACATAAATTTGGACAGCAATTATTTGTTTATTTACTATTTTTGTGAACAGAGTTTGATCAACATTACCTCTAATGTATCCTTTCTCCAATAAGAATGAACTCAAACGGTCATACCAAGCTCTTGGAGCTTGCTTGAGACCATAAAGAGCCTTATGAAGTTTGAAAACATGATCAGGAAATTTTTCATTTTCAAAGCCTGGAGGTTGTTCTACAAAAACATTTTCTTTGATGTATCCATTTAAAAAGGCACTTTTGACATCCATTTGGTAAACTTTAAATCTCAGAGATGATGCAAAAGCAAGAAAAATTCACACTGCTTCTAGCCTAGCTACAGGGGCATATGACTCTTCAAAATCAATACCAAACTCTTGATTGTACCCCTTGGCAACTAGTCTAGCTTTATTCCTAACAACTTGACCATTTTCATTCAGTTTATTTCTAAATACCCATCTAGTGCCAATAACAGATTGGTCACTAGGTCTAGGTACTAATTCCCACATTTGATTTCTGTCAAATTGATGAAGTTCATCATGCATGGCATTGATCCAATCTTCACTCATTAGATCTTCACCAATTAACTTGGGTTCAATTTGGGAAATTAGTGCTAGTGGGTCTTCATGAATTGCATTCAAAAAGGATGATCTAGTTCTAACTCTATCATTCACATTACCAACTACATTCTCAATTGGATGATCTCTCAAGAATCTATTTTCAGGAATTACCTCTTGAGGAGCATTCAAGTCTGGAACAATATTACCTGATCCACTTATGGTAGGTGAATGGTTGTCCAGAGTTTCAAGAAAGTCTTTATCTTCCTCAACAGTTGGTGAAGTTTCAACAATGAAATCATCTATTCCTTATTCTGAGGAACCCTACAAGATGTATAATCATCAGTTGAGAATGAATTTTCATCAAAGACTACATGTGGAGATTCTTCCACAGATTTATTTTTTAGAATATACACTCTAAAAGCTCTAGAAATTTCTGAATAGCCAAGAAAAATGGCTTCATGACTTTTGGCATCAAATTTATCAAGATTTTCTTTATTGTTATTATGTACAAAGCATTTGCAGCCAAAACTTTAAAATAAGACAATGTTGGCTTTTTCTTTTTCAACAGTTCATAGGGGCTTTTTCTGATTTTTGGTCTGACCAATGCTCTATTTAGAATGTGATTTGCTGTGTTTATAGCTTCAACCCATAAGGATTTGGGCAGTTTACTCTCCAAAGCATGGATCTAGCCATTTCCACAAGTGTTCTATTTTTCCTTTCCACAACTCCATTTTGTTCTGGAGTTCTTGGAGAAGAGAATCTCTGGAAAATGTTTAGTTCAGCACACAAATCAGAAAAAGTTTTGTTTTCAAATTCTCCCCCATGATCATTAAAATGGATTTTATTTTATGTGAAAAACGTTAAGGCAGAGGTACAGAAGTTCCTAAATTCTAGACAAGCATCACTCTTGTGGGATAAGAAAATAACCCATGTGTATCTAGTAAAATCATCAATGATGACAAATCCATATCTTTTGCCACTAAGACTAAGAATCCTTGCTGGTCCAAAAGGTCCATATGAAGTAATTCTAGTGGTTTGGTTGTGAGTACATCATTGAAGGTTTTAAAAGATTTTCTGGTTTGTTTTCCTTGAGCACATATCCCACAAAGTTGATTTTCAATGTTTGGAAAAGATTCAGGAAGTCCTTTAACTAGATTCAGTCTTAAAAATTTATTTATTGTGTTGAAACTTGCATGACCAAGTCTTTTATGTCATGTCCATGCAATTTCATCTTTATTTGCAACTAAACAGATGTTTTCAGCAAAATTTTTATCAAGATTGATCATGTAGACGTTATTTTTTTCTCTTTTTCCAAAAAATTTACTTTTTCAATTGAGGAATCAATTATTTTGCAAAAATCTGATTCAAACACAACCTTGTGACCTTTGTCACATAGTTGGCTAATACTCAACAAATTATAGTTCAAGCCATCAACTAACAGCACATTTTCAATTGAGTTTGAGGAAGATTTACCAACCTTTCCAGATCCAATGATTTTCCGTTTATTTTTACCTCCAAATATGACAGATCCTCCCTCCTTTTCAATCAGAAGTGAGAACTTTGTTCTGTCTCCAATCATGTGTCGTGAACACCACTATCAAGAAACCAAGTGTTGGAGTTGGGTGCACGACCTTCCCGAAAAATCAGATCAGAGAAAAGATTTTGGTACCCAAACATTGTTGGACCATCAGTTTGTTTGAGTAAAGGCAATAGATCTTTTCTAATCCATATTTGAGTTGTTTTTGGCATTTCCTTGGTTTCAGAAGTGAATTTTTCTTTTTGTGAACTAGCATTTCCTTTTGGATGAAAACACCAGTGTTCTTTCTTTCATGAGCATGGAGATTATAAAATTGGGCATGATCATTCTGTATGGAAATTCAAACTAAGGATTCTGTTGGTATCTTGGAAATTTTGGATAAAAGATTTGTTAATGGTACAATAAGGATTGTGATACCATGATTTAAAGAGTTGATCCAATCATATTGATGTGTTGTCTTGGATGTCCAGAATTATCATGAAAGTTCGTTTTTGTGTTTTTGGAATTTTTAGATTTTTGTTTGCATTTCTGCTCAACTTGTGGTGTTTTCAAAATTGGACAAGTCGACCTGTGTTGGACTGGTGTCGACTCAATAGCCATAGTTTTTCAACTTGTGGTTAACTGGTGTCGACCTATCAACAGTGTGTTTGACCTGTTTTGTTCTTTTTGGTTAGAAACATTCCTTTTTTTCTGATGCTTGGGCATTTCAGATGTGCTCTTTGAAACCTGTTTATTTTTGTTTTCAAGACTAGTGCTTTTGACAAATTTTATTAAGGAATCTTGGAGGTTTCTCTTTTCTTTTTAGCAGATTTATCCTTCACTGAATTTTCTTGGGTGAATCCCAAACCATGTTTTTCAGCATTCATTTTACTCCCAGCAAAGCTCAAGGTTTTCTTTTCCATTTGTGAAATTTCTGATTAATTGTTCCTTTTCTTCCAACAAATTTTAAGCTTCTGAATTTCAGCAACAACTAGTTGCTTTTCCCTTTGTTGTAATTCGACCTTTTTAGAAAGTTTTTCAAACTCATTGTTGGCCTTTTGAGATGCAAGTTTAAATTCATCAATTTCATTCAGAAGGTTTTCTTTTTCTTCATTGAGTTCAGATATTTCATTTTCCAGTTAGAAATTCTTCTACTTGAGGAAGTATTACGCATGAAGTTTTCAATTTTCTTCTTCAGATGCTTATTTTCTTTTCTTGTATTTGAATATTTTCAACCAATTCAGCATATGCATCTTTCCAATCATCATAGTATATTCCTCAAAAGAAGTGCTTACCTTTCCATCACTACTATTAGCCATGAACATATCTCCTCATTTCCTGAACTTGAGGACTTCTTTTCTTCATCCTCACTTAGATCATCATCTGACCAAGTTGCTACCATGGCTTTAGGCTTCTTCATCTTGTTGACCTTTTTGTACTTGTCCTTTTTGTTCTCCGGACATTCTCCTTTCATATGTCCTGCTTTGTTGCACCTGTAGCAAATAATAATCTCATCAGTTTTTTTATTTCTATTAGAATTAGCATTTGAAAAAGAAATGTTCCTTTTGCCAGATGAAAATTTCTTCTTTCTAGTGAATCTTCCTTTTCTTGATTTTAGAAATTTTCTGAATTGCCTAGTCATGAGGGCAAGTTCATCCTCATTGGACTCAGACTCTTTAGAACTTGATTTCTCTTGACCTTTCTCTTTGTTACTTGATGAGGCTTTAAGTGCTACTGGTTTGGTCTTGAGTATATGCTCTTCATTTCTTTTTAAATTTATTTCATATGTCATTAAAGATTCTATGAGTTCATCCAAAGAGATTTTGGGCAAATCCTTAGAATCTTCAATCACAGTGGCCTTAGTATGCCAGATGGAAGAGAGAGAGCGCAAAATCTTTCTTACCAAATCAGCATCAGTGTATTCTTTACCTAGTGCCTTCAGTCCATTGACAATTGTCATAAGCCTAGCAAACATTTCAGAAATTGATTCATCAGATTTCATCATGAACAATTCATATTCAGAAACAAGTATGTTTGCTTTAGTTTCCCTAACTTGAGATGTTCCCTCATACATTAATTCAAGTTTATCCCACATCTCTTTAGCAGATTTACACATGGATATTCTTGAATATTCTTTAGGAAGGACTGCACACTGAAGCATGTTCATAGCACTATAGTTAAGAGTGGCTCTCCTAATCTGTTCTCTAGTCCAAGTTTCCTCATCTCCTTGATTTTCATAAGGGCCCACTTCAACTATCCTCCAGATTTCATAATTCTAAGCCCTAAGAAAGACTTGCATGCGATTTTTCTAGTAAGAGTAATCAGACCCATTGAAAAATGGTGGTCTATTGATGGAATGGCCTTCAGCAAGAAATCCTCGAGAATCCATTAAGTAGGATGAAATACGGTGATTGAAACACCCAAACAATACAAGCAAGAGAGACACAAAGATTAGACACAAACACTCAAATCAGATCAGACACAGATATGAACCCACTCTGATACCAATTGTAGGATCGAATATGAGGAAGGATAAGATCTAGAAGGGGGGTTGAATAGATCTTACCCAATTAATGTGGAAGCTTGAGTAATTCAAAATTACTTCTAATCAGAGATCTAATCACATAGACAATTTATTTATCTGAAGAGTGAGTGTGTGTGAAAAATGTGTGAAGCAATTCAACAATTAGTGTGAGTTCGAAATCCTATGCAAGCATCTAGCGAGGACAAGTAGATCAAACCACTGCACAAGGATTTTTAGGTTGTTCGGAGATCACACCAATGATTCCTACATCCACCCTCACACAGTGAGGCTTCACTACTCAAAAGAGTACAACTCACACTGGAGCTTGACAACTCCAACACACTTGAGTTCAACAACTCACACACCAACTCTAGAGCACAACCGCTCCAGAAACTGAGCACACTTGCTCAAAACACACAGAGTGTTCAACTCAACACAACTGAGCACTATAGCTCACAAACCATAAGCTAGATCAAGATCAATATAAATCAGATCCTCTAGCAATGATCTGATTCAAGATAGATTCATTCATAGAGACTTGTGCAACACTTTATGCACAATTCCCATGGATGAATCAGAAGAACACTTTCAGAGTTAAGAGAATTAGATACAGAATATGTTCTTCAATGGAGATCCCTTGCAGAAGGTTCAATTGAGGAGATTTGTTGTTGCTTTGAGTCACTGGGCGATGTTCTGCTTCAATTGCTTTTGAGTCGCCTTCAGATGCTCCTCAAGTGCTGGCTTCTGCTAGATCTGCTCCTTTGAGAGATGCTTCAGCTCCTTCTCTGAAGATCTCCCTCAATTTCTTGTGCTGTCAAGGGATGCAGATGGATCACCACAGCAACAACAGGAGCAGGAGTGGGAGATTCCTCTTCTTGCCGCCAAAGGCCCTTGCTGGAATATTCTGGAGGTCTCTCTCTACTTGGGGACCAATTGGAGGGGTATTTATGACCCTACATGTCCAATGGCACCCTTGGAGTGCGTGGGCACATGATCCAAGATGGATTCCATTGAACCCTAGGCAGCCACGTGTCCAGGTAAAACATAAGTTGAGATTTCAGCTGGAGTGTGTCGACACTACCACTGAGTGTGTCGACACACTGTCCCAATTGTGCAAAATAGGTCTTCTGGATGCTGGGTCTAGTGTCGACACGACCACAGACTGTGTCGACACACTGTCCCAGTTACACAATTGGTTCTCCTAGAAGCTGGGTCTAGTGTCGACACGACTATGGACTGTGTCGACACACTTGACCTTGTTTTCATGAAAAAGCTTCAGGGACTCTGACCCTGTGTCGACACCATCAATGGGTGTGTCGACACTACCATGATAAAACTTGTACATCCCTGAGAATTTAATACATAAAACATTAGTACAAGGTATTATCATCAAGGTATGAAGTATAAGGTATTTGAAACATGCTTTTTGAACATTGTTATTACATAAATGATGTATGTAACATGTTCCACCCATTAAGTATTAAAATCACAAAATGTCATCATCAAAACTATGAGGAGAAATACATTAAAACCACACTCAACCCAACACATTGCTCAAATCAAACATAAAGTGCAGGTCAATCCAACAAGTAAGTAATAGCATTGAACCATAAGGTGGCCTACCCAAGCTCGCTGCCGTCAGTCCGCTCTAGCACCGCGGGTCCCAATCTCTCACCCTCCCAGATGCCTCATACTGCGCTCAGTTGGTCCTCCTCCAGGATGTTGTCAATTGAGGGTAAGAGAAGTGCACTTGCCATGCAGATGGCAAATCCCTCATCACCTTTTCCAGTCTCGCTTCATCTTCCGCCCTTGGTATCTCTTTTATGGTCCAGGCCGACAATCTTTGAAGATTAGTTCCTTTTTCGGTTCTGACATCTTCGGCCGCCCTTGCATCCATGAAACTTTCCAACACCGCTATGCTAGTAAAGCTCCTCGGCATGATCGCCATTTCATCTTCTTCCCCTTGCTTCATCCGCTTCAAGCCTAGCAACAACTCAACCTCTTCCAATAGGATGGTGGCTTCAGAGGTTTTGAAGAGGAAGGTATGGGTTTGAGGATGGCACAGTTCTACCAACGCCTCCATACCTGCCCAATCTAGGTAGATTTTGTGGTACCTTTTGGCATGGATAGCAAGGTTATTGATTCCCCACCTTTTGAGGATGGTAGTCATGTCAAGGGTGATAGAAGAGGTAAGCTTTTGAAGCCATGGGAGACACATGTATCGCCTATTGCCCGGGAAAAGAGGATAATCCTATAGGAGTCATGCATGGAGGGGTATGTGCATGGTTGAAGTATGCATGGATTGACACATACATGATGGATATGGCTCATGGTCATGATTGGCGCATAGGAGTTTGAGTTATGGCATGTTCACGAAGGTGTAATCATATGGGATGGGTGAGGTATGTGAGTGTTGCATGGATGAGAGATGAGGAGATCGGCCATGGCATTGGAAGAGGAAGAGAAAAGGAAAAGAAAAGAAAATAGAAGAAAGAGAAGGAGAAAAACATCAAAAACATGAAGAACACATGCAAGAGCACATCAAATTCAATGCTTTAAAATCAAAATCACTTACCAATCTAGCTTGAACAAGCTTGCAAATATGTCCATCCACCTTGCTAAGCCTCATGAATCCTTCAATTCTTGGCCTTTTAGGGGGTGGAGCATCATCATGCTCCATTGCTTCAATCACTTCAATTCTCCTTCTTCTCCTTCTTCCTTGCTTCAATGCTTGTTTCTTGCACTTTGGGGAGGGAGATATCATGAAAAAAGCTTGGGGAGAGGTGCTTTTAAGCTTCCCAAGTCACATTAGCCCAGAGGTATGCACCAAAAGGGAGAAGGGATGCAAAACAGGCAGGAAAATTCGGGCTCAGTGGAAAGTTTAAATTGTGTCCGACGCAGCCACCACGATTCAAAGCGCTATGTCCGACTTCCATTGTGACAGGTGAAGTTAAAGAGCGTCCGACTAAGTCGACACGATTCAGGCAAGATGAAAGGCGCCCTGTATCCCTGCCGTGATTTTAAGCACTATTATTCTCATGTTTCACAACATTATATGTTGCTTGTCAATGCTGATGAATCTGTGAGCGCAGGTTCTGGACATACTTCTCACCGTGAAACTCATGATTATCTTCGGCAATCACCATCTTTGGTATTGTATATATTGTATTCCCTATTAGAGTGCATCAAGGACCTTGAGGCTCTGATGAATCTGGAATTTGAGTTCCCCTCCTCCGCCAAAACGAGATAACGATTCTAGAGGATTTTCATGACTTGAGGATAGGCCATTGCATTGCAGAAGGATGACGGATTCCATCCAGTTCCTTAATTCGGCACCGTAGCAATCTTATACTTGGTTTTATTTTATATTTCTTTATTTTAATCTTTTCTTTTAGCCCAGCAGCAATCATGCTGAAGTTTTTTGAGCATAATCCGGATATCACTCTCGTGTTTAACTGAAGAGAACGACTCATTCCTCAAGTACAATTAACATGAAATATTCCATTTCGAGGTCAAGTACTCAGTTCACCTTGTGATGTTTGAAGATCATGTCCGAGAAGCTCATTATTTAAATTCCTTATCAGTTCATCCTTATTTCCCTAAGATCCACCAAGGGCAGTGGCAGATGCCCCAATGGTGCAACCTAATGGATGGGGTCCTTAGGTACTTCCCCGATGCTGGAAGTTGATCTTCCTCCTGTCCGTGCCACGTGCACGCTCCTTCCCTTTCGTCGAGACTTTGAGTTTTCTCTTGAGGTTTTCTGCAAACCGCTTCACCTTGAATTGATGAACAGCTCCACTCATATGATCTTGAGGCGTGTCTCATCACACCTTGGCACCTACTTTTCAGTCACTCCACTTCATCCCACTCCATTTATCCCATTTCATTGCCCTCATTTTATGTCGTTTCGCTCCATTTCCTTGCAAAACAGACGCCAAGATGAGGCAGGTGTAGACACGCCATTTTGACAATGTATCGAGCAAATTTCATGTTACACTGCAATGCCTCAAAGTGGCTCTCTTCAATTAACCTCTGAGATTTTCCTATTTTTTTGGATTTTTCTAAGATTTTTAGGGATTTTCCAAGAGGTCCAATGGGGTATGTGAACTTAAGAGATTTCCGTCTTATACAGTGGACACCTTTTAAGGAGTTCGATCTGCGGCGGGTAAAATCGACGCATACCACACTTCCTTTTTTGGCGCCTACCCTATTTGATTCGGTCACTAAAGCCGTCGTGATTAAGGGTTTCCATTTTCAAATTATGGCAGTTTCTAAAATCATTTTTGGAAAGATTTAGTTGCTAATTAGAATTGCATCCAACTTGTGTGACGTGTTTCTAACCTTCCTATGAAGAAGACGATTTTCCCTCAAAGAACGATTCTGCTCAGAAATGCATCGCTTTTGCCAACGCTATTCATTGTTTCCATTTTTAATATTTGGGAAACAATCGCGGCAAATTGGAAGGTTTAGAAATGCGGTGGATATGTCGACGTGTTTCTTAAAATAGCCATAATCAATGTTTGGAAGGACTTAATCGTAGCAAGTGAATCTTGGAAATCGCAGCGCGTTTGTTGGACGTAATTCATTAGATAGGCGTCCACTGTACCAGACGCGATTTAAGGAATTTTTCTCTATAAATAGACCCCCGAGGCCACTCTTTTGAAGATAACCCAAGCACTACGGCGAAGCCCTGCCACACTGGAGACTCGACTTCCAAAGCCAAGGAAGAGCACCCTCAACTCAAGCCATCCCACGTCTTCATCCCTTGGAGTTCGGAGCATTTGTTTTCCTCATTCCATTGGGGCGAGACTGGGAGGAGCTTCATCCACTGCATCCACTCCTTCATCCATCACCAAGCAGTGGCCCACATCGCATTTTCTTTCTTCCCCTTCACTTCACTTTATTTCTATTTATTTTCATCTCTTTTAGTGCATTCATCACACTATTCACACACATTCAACACGTCATTTTCTCCATACCCAACATTTTAGGGGTTTAACACCACCCCACGAGGTAATCCGTCTGGAACTAAATCTTCTTTGACGGTCGGCGAAGTAAGAAGGAATCTTCGGGTGAAGGTAAGTACTCCGCGTCTTCCTTTTCACCTATCTCCTTCAATACCACACGTGTCTGGCGATCACACTCCATCCTTGTCCACACACGCACGTTAGTTTTTTCCTTCTTTGTTATTTTCCTTCGCCACGTCTTTTATTTTCCTTGTATTTTAAAATTTTTAATCATCTCTTTGTGGGAGGTGTTTAAAAAAAAAACACGTCTATAGTTAGACACTGGAGGCTTCGGGAGGACGCCACTCGGGGTGTTTTTACGCCATCGAGACTCAGGGAGAGAGCAGTGTTGACCAGCATGACAGTTCGCCCGGTGATATATCAGCAGATGATAGAGGCGCAGAGCGCAGATGCAGATTTGGCCAACATATTGCAGATGCAGAGGTTGAGCTGGACGAGGACAGCGAGGTCAGGTTCAGAGGCAGACTCTACATCCTAGAGGACGTCTGGCAGGAGCTGTTGGCTGAGGCATACAGATCGAGGTACTCTGTTCATCCTGGTTCCACCAACATGTACCACAACTTGAGGGGACAATTTTGGTGGCCTGGGATGAAGAGAGATATTGCTGAGTTCGTTTCTCATTGCCTTACCTATCAGCAGGTGAAGGCAGAGCACTAGCATTCTGGTGGTGAGGTATAGTCTCTACCCATTCTCGTGTGGAAGTGGGAGCACATCACCATGGAATTTGTTTCTAGCTTACCTCGAACATTGCAGGGGCATGACAGCGTTTGGGTGATCGTCGACCGACTAACAAAGACAGCTCGTTTCTTACCGGTCAGAGCAGCATGGTCAGTGGATAGACTTGCTAGGCTATTTGTGGACAGAGTGGTGCCTTTGCATGGGACTCTGGTCCTTATCATCTCAGATAGAGATCCGAGGTTCACCTCTCATTTTTGGCGCAATTTTCATAGGGCACTTGGCACCGAGTTGAGGCTGAGTTCGGCCTACCACCCACAGACAGACGGACAGTCGGAGAGGACCATACAGACCCTCGAGGACATGCTGAGAGTGTGTTTCCAAGAGTGGGGTGGCACCTGGGAGTCACACCTTCCCATGTTGGAGTTGGCTTATAATAATAGCTTTCACTCTAGCATTGGGATGGCGCCCTATGAGGCTCTGTATGACAGACCGTGCAAAACACCGTTGCACTGGCATGAGGTTGGCGAGAGGTAGATACTGGGACCAGAGCTGGTACAGTGGTGTGCAAACATAGTGAGGCTGATCAGACAGAGACTACAGACAGCACAGAGTAGACAGAAGAGCTATGCAGACGTTCGCAGGAGGCCACTTCAGTTCGAGGCAGGCGACAATGTGTTTCTTTGGATCTCGCCCACCAAGGGCGTTCTTAGGTTTGGGAAGAGGGGCAAGCTTAGCCCAAGGTTTGTTGGCCCCTTTCCCATCCTAGAGCGGGTTGGCGAGGTCGCTTACAGGTTAGCTCTTCATTCTCAGTTGGTAGGTGTTCACGATGTCTTCCACGTCTTGTAGCTGAGGAGGTACATGCCAGATCTGTCGCACGTGTTGGACTACTCACAGCTAGAGGTCGCTCCAGATTTGTTAGTTCTAGAGTAATCGGTCGACGTTGTGAACCACAGAGTGCAGCAGCTGCACAGGAGGCAGATCCTACTCGTCAAGGTAGTTTGGGAGAATCGCGTCAGTGATGAGGCCACGTGGGAGCGTAAGGACGAGATGCGGGAGCATTTTCCTTACTTGTTTGAGTGACTTGTATGTTTGCTTGCTTTCTTTTCCCTGAGTTTCACCCTTAATTTCGAGGACGAAATTGTTTTTTTTTGTTGGTTAGATTGTAACATCCCTGCTTTGTAGGCATCTTGTGGGTCATCCACCTTCTGTTTAAGGCCACGACACATCGGGCCGTCATCTTCTGAAGGTGACAAAGTGGCTGTTGAGTTCTGGTTGTGAACGTGATAGGCATGTTGTCGCGTTGGTCCCTCTGACCGCAGCATGCAGTTTGTCATTTTGCTGTCGGGACAGTTGGGTCAAATGTCAACCCCTGACAACCAGAAGGCGACATGTCAGGTGTCGTGTTCTGGCTGTCAGGTTTGCGAGGCTGACATGTGGCGTTCCCGTTGGTCAGGTTTACCAGGACTTTAGGATAGAGATAGGTTGGTCGTCGCATTCAGTAAGTGAACGCAACAGGTAGGCTATTGCATTCTCAACTCCGAGCCTCAAAAGGTTGCAGGCCGCAAAACACTCCTCCTTCTTCCCCATTTCGCCTGTGTTCTCCTACCTCAGACCCTGTGAGCTCACCTGTCCGTGGAGGGGAGTTGAGGGCTTGTGTGAGGTGTTTCCCCTTGTGTGAGGTGTGTGTGTGTTGCCCTTGTGTTTGGGTTTGGGTTCCTTCTTGGTGTAGTGCTCTCCTTCAACTGTGCTTGTGGTGTTCTTCCTCGCGTGATCCTCTCCATCGACTTGTAGTAGGACAATCCTTGCTCGTGGATGGAGTCTTCGTGGAGTTTGGAGTGAGGAGGAGGTGGCCATACTCACGAGAAGACCCCAACGGGTTGGCTCTTCATTTTGAGGTAGGGATGCCTTAACCTCCCTCTAGTCCTATCATATTAGGACTCCAAACCCCCTTCTCCAAGCTTAGAGACCATGCTAGGTTGTGCATGTATACTATGGTTCATGTGGATTGCTTGGATGGTTATTGTGGTGTTTGATTTGTGCTTGGGATGGGGTTTGATTGTTGAGGTTTCCATGCTTGCATGTGAGATTATTGAGTGTAGTTTCATCTTCCTTGCATGCATGGGGGTTTACAAGGGTGGTTTGAGCCTATTTGATCAGTTTACATCGTTCACCATGCTCCCCTCTCCTTGTAGTTTCCGGATTGGAGGAGCATGGTATGAAGGAGATGCTCTCGGGTGTGTATGTCTGTGGTTGCGACATGTTTTGTGTCGCGACCTAGATCACGACAGCCCGATACGTCGCCTTCTTGTGGAAGGAAGCGATGCCCACCCTGTCACGTTCTGGTTGTGACATGATGGCTACCTCCATCTTACAAGTTTTCTTTGTGTGTTGTGGGAGGTCTCAGGTGGTCACCTGGACCTCTATATGTGGTCGCGACAATGCCCTTGTCGCGACGGAATGCGACAGGTTCCCTATCGCCTTCTGACCAAGGTCGCGACAGTCAGGGTGTCACCTTCAGGTGGCGACAGCCTGTGCGTCGCCTTCTCAGATAGAGAAGGGCTTGGCGACCTGTTCAAGTTTTTTTTCTGCTGCGACTCTGTTTTCTTGGCACCAGCCGTTCCTAGCACAGTTCTACTCTAGTCTTTTGCCGGTGCTAGGCACTTGAGGGCTTGTCCGCAAGACAGGTTGTTACCGTTACCTGAACCCCCGATCCCCGCGCGCCTATTTGAGGGAGTTCTCTGGGCGGCGGGCGACCTCGAGTCACAGACTCTGGTAGCAGAGGGGAAAACGGTGGGGACAACGGCGTAGAGTCATTTGTATAGCTCTCTTAGCTAAGTCTGGGATGCCGAGGTGGTTTGGTGCTCTTCCGGTGTAGATCAGCTAGTCCTTTTCTCACTTCCTCACTCTACATGGTTCCGTAACCATTTAGAGGGGTTAGGTGTGGGACCGTAGTCCGGCCAAGCTACGGCAGTTGTGGTTACTTTAGTTCCACGTCTCACTCTGATGGGAGGTGTTAGACATAGACTGTCGGTTGAGGGTAAGGCGCATGGCGCACCTGACCGGTTGACTAGTGTAGTGTTTTTGTGACTAGTGTCTTTGTCTAGGTAGTTCTTTACTGTCTGTGTTAGCAGCCTTGGGTTCTTTTCAGTGCCGTGGTTTATACAGGTTTTCCGGTCCTGATGTTTAGCTTAGACCGTAGACCATGTAGTTTCTTTACGCTTTCGCACTTACTCTGTTAGTAGAATAGATTTACTTGATTTATATACTTATTGCGCATATAGATCTATTCTGATGTTACAACCAGTGGGAGATTGGTAGTTCCTAGTGGGCTTCTTCGTGAAGCTCATTCCCTCTTTTACAGGTGAGACTTCACAGCAGCACCCACCATGGCAGGCTAAGGAGATGGGGCCGTAGTAGACGGCGTCTTCCGTGTGCAGTGTTCCCCCGTACTTTGTGTACTTCACCCTCGGAGTATGCCCCTAAGGGACTTGTTATCCCCTTTACTTATGCACTTGTACTTTGTTTACTTTGGGACTGTACTAGACTTGTACACTGTGTTGGACTCTTTCCTTCACTTATTGGTACTTTTTAGTTTGTTTCGTTGTTATTTACCTTCGTTACATATCTTGTTAGAGTGGTCCGTTAGTCCTTCTGGGTCTCCAGGCCCGTGGGCGGCGGTGCTGATGGTCGGATCTTTGGTGGGATCCGGGGGTCCGGGCATCGGGGTCGTTACATACACCATCCCATAAGTCCACTTCTGAGTGGTGCTATAAGTACACTGATTACTGTACAAATATTTAGAAACCATCAGATTGGTGATATAATCACATCGATTACTGAAGAAAAGTTCAGAATCTTCCGATTGGTGATGTAATCACATCGATTACTAAACAAATGTTAAAAATCATTCGATGGGTGATATAATCACATCACATCGATTACTGAACAAATGTTTAGAAATCATTCGATTGGTGATATAATCACATCGATTATTGAACAAAGATTCAAAAAACATCTGATTGGTGATACAATCACATCAATTACTGAACAAAGCTTCAGAAATCATCTGATTGGTGATATAATCACATCGATTATTAAAATCATCAGATTGGTGATATATTCACATCGATTAATTAACAACAGTTCAAAATCCTTTCGATTTGTCATATATTTCCAACTATTTATTTCTCATGAATTATTCACATATGTTAGTGGGCTGTGGAAATGGATTTTTTTAACAGATCCATCAAGAGTCTATTGAAATTTAATTTATCATGTTTCTCATATTCTCATGGATGGATGCATATTACAAATCCAAGTCCTGTCGAGTGCTACTTGAGCGATAGTGACAAGAGATGAATCGGCAATCGCATAACACAGGCGTGCCAATCACCGAAGTGACAACATGTTCTGCCTCTGAGAGTCGAAGGACTTCAGGTATATTTGCGCACCATTTGACTTCGTCAAATGAAAGTGGAGATTGGGTCGGGACCAAAATCACGTCGTTGCCTAAGCGCAACGACGTTAATTACATCTCTCTAAGAGAGAAGACCCTTGATTAATCGCCAAATTAAAAACTTTCATGACGTAAAACGGAAACATCCGATAAAGGTGCGAAGTGCGTGCTGAAGTGAATCCAAAATGGAAACAAGAAAGATGTCTATTTAATGGCTCTTGACTCATTATGGTTATCATTATCATATTCATGTACAATTGTTGGATCTTTTATTCATTTATTCATGTGATATTTATAAATTAATGCTAATGTGTTCTCTTAGTTTCATTTGAAACATGATAATCATAGTTATGTTGGTGAGTCGGCAGAGCTCAGTGAGTCGGCAGAGCTCAGCTGAGTCGGCAGATTACTGAGTCAAAGAAGCAGGCAGAACCTTGCTGCAACAATGAGTCGGCAGATTGCTAAGTCAGGGCATGACTGAGTCGGCAGAACCCTGCTGCATCAATGAGTCAACAGACTCTTGAGTCAGTGGATGACTGAATCGGCAGGATTCTGTTGAGTCAGTGAATCGGCAGACTGTTGTAATGCTGTCGAATCACCTAACCAGCATGATTTTAAAGTCTTTTAATCTCATAAGTCTTTTAATCTCATAAGAATGCGCGAAAAAATTTGGCAGCACCTCCCCTTACTCATAGACAAAAGGGGAGGGCGCAATAGTCGTCCACAATGATGGAGACGACACCAAAATGAGGTGTTTACTGTATGCGGCGCCACCCAAACGCCACACGGTACCAATTCTCGAGGCTTGCCTATGACGGAACCGATAAGTACCGAGACCAAAAACAAGTGTTCTCATCAATCGAGGCTTGCTGGCTCATCGCTCATGAGGTTTGCCGACTCACCAGCCCAAACCTCCTCACTGGTTCAGTGAGTCGGCAGCCTATTGAATCCTTGTCGACTCACCAGCCAGAAACACTTAACGATCAAAATCTCATAGGAAAAATTTGTCGGCATCTCCCCCGGGCTCATAAAATGTGGGGAGTTCGCAGTATCCATCCACCACAAAGGAGATGGTACCAAAACGGGGTGTTTGCCACATAGGGCGTCACCCAAATGGCACACGGTACCAATTCTCGAGGCGTGCCTACGAGGGAATCGATGAGTACCGAGACCAAAAATAGTCCAGTTGACGATCCAACAATGTTTAAATCTAGGAACTCTGGCATAGATATCATGTTATCTAACCTGGGGTCTCATAGATGTCTCATTCCCATGTGAGTCGGCGACAAACAGTTCTGCATGCATGAGTCGACAGCAAACAATTCTTCCTGCATGAGTTGGCAGCACCCATTTGTGAAGGGATGGCACTCAATTCATGGTGAAAAGATGGGAAATATTCACGGGAGGGACTGAGGTACATCTCGGTCAATTTCAGACTTTTAGGCGGCCGAAATACTGTGTCGACCAGCCTTAAAATGTCGAAATCTCACTGCCCAGGTGAGTCGGCAGCAAACTTTCAACAAAGATCCGGTGACTTAAATGGTTTTGCTCCAGAAAATGAGATAAACACGGTATCCTCATGATTTTGGGACTGATTACATCCCATTCAAGTCTTAGGCAGGGCATGGATATCATATTATCCAACCCTTTGTGCTTGGACTTGGAATCACAGTGATTTGGCATGCAACCTTCAAGCTTGAAAAACTCATAAATGGGGGAATCCTCACTGCCACAGGGAAGACAGCACCCCCATGGAGGATTAGGGGCCTGTCAGTCCCATTTAGGGGCTCCAGCAAGAAATGGACATCGATTTGTCCACCCTCGGGTGCCCTCAAACCCACATTCAGGTGAGTTGGCAGAGTCCCTTACCCACATTCAGGTGAGTTGGTAGAGTCCCTTCAAAGATGAAGCAGCAGAGAAAACACAGCAATGAGGGGGGTCTCTTCCTGCTGGGAAGAGGACCCAAGTCTCTTAAAAAAAATAAAGAGAAATGCATGGGGGAAGGGGCCATGTACTTGCACAATAAATGAACAAAAAGAGAGCATTCACATCATATATAATAAAGAAAGACATAATATCAATTTGTCTCGTGCATCTCATAACTTTAAAGGGGGCAATAAATGCCCATCACATGCACATGTGGGAATGGGAAGAGACATTAAAGTAAAAGGAAGCTTGATTAGACAAGAGATGGGGAACATGGGAAGGGAAGAGAGAAGTACAAAGAAAAGACAAAGAAGAAGGAGGGAAAGGGGGGGGGGGGGGGGGGGGGGGGCGATGGCTCCTTCTCTTGGGAGCCCTCTTCTTTTCTCTTTCTCTTGCACACCTTTTGAGGATAAGGAAGAGAACCCTTTAAGGCTTCCTCTCTCTCACATAGAAGCTCTCTTCCTTGGGGAAGAGGAACCAACCTCCTCTTCTTCTCTTCTTGGAAACCACGAATAGCCCCCCTTCTCTTGCCTCTTTCTCTCTTGCCCCCCCCCCCCCTTTTGCTGCCTTGGAAGAACCAGAACGAAAAGCCCTTTTTTGCTGGCCCTCCTCCCTTGCCTCTTGTGCAAGAAAGGTCCTTTTAAGATAATGGAAAAATCTCCTTTAATACTTTGCCCTCCAACTTTTCTTCTATTTTTTTTAGGGGCACCTTGCTGTGGGCTTGTGCATTTGGGCCTGCATGAGGCCAGCCTTCACTTTTGGGCCTGCTCAAGGCCAGCACATGGGCTGCATATTGCTGTGCATTTGAGGTCTGTTCGGCCTGTTTTGCTGCTTCTTGGGCCCACACGTGGGCTACACTTCTTGTGCGTATGGGCCTGTACAAGGCTATGCATGGGCCTCATCTTTTCATTTTTTGGACGTCCACATGGGCTCTCTTATTTATCGAATTCTTTTAAAAATCTGGGTTACTACATAAAGTATCCCACATTAGTAGACAATTGAATGTGGTTGTTGATTGGTTGGCAGTGGAGGCTAGGAAGGCAAAATTCAAAATGATCTGGAGTACAGTTTTTCCTAGTGAGCTTATGAGCATCGCAGACTTAGGCAATAAGGAATTGGGACAGAGCAGTGGGAAAGTAACATTCAACAGCTTTGAAGCATGTCAGGCACAAGATGCAGTGGTTGGGGCAAGATCCTTATGTAAGATAAAGTGGCTTAACACACCTTTGAGGGGACACATTTTTTACACTGAAGGGCTTCAAAGGCACCGGAAGGAACACAGCACTATGTTTCCAACAAGAGGCCAAGATGCGGATGGTTCTTCTAGGATGTGAAAACCTCCGTGATAGGTGTCCTAACCTAGTTGGACACTTAACTGGTTGCCAAGCTGGTATTTTCGCTTGCATAGGGGTTACTCGTTCTGAGTGTGTTTTAGTCTTTGTTTTTGGTTGTAGGTCCCGTGCTTAGACTACCCCTCGGTAGTCTTTATCGAACCAAAAAAAAAAGGTGATTAAGCTGGTAAAGTGATGAGAGAGAAGCAAACCAACACAAGGTTCATGGAGAAGCCAAGTAGGCCACCCATGCTTGACCAACTTTGATAAAGCTAGCCTTACATATGAATTACCCACTACTCCGATACAAGAGGATTTCCCTACCAGTGTGAGACAAGATGGACAACAATAAAATGTTTTCTTTTTTGACGTGAGAACAATAAAACAATGCCACACTTCTAATTAGTTTGTCACTCTCATGTTGGCCTTTTGAACTTTAAATCCATGAGTTGGAAGAGAGGAGAGGAAGAGAGATGAATGACCTTTCCCTCCTAAAGCGCCTGGACCGTGGTTAGGGGCGGACCTAGGACGAAATCTAAGTTGAGGCCAAAATAAAGAGGGGCCAATTTAGAGGTTTTCAAAAAATATAATACAAATGACAAATAAATACAGGGGGGACAAAATGTAAATTATTAGATTTACCTATTATTATTATGTTATTAAAATAAACGTAAGAGGTAAAAATTATGGGGCTCAACGTGGATCCGCCAGTGACGGTGGCTATTTGTAATGTATACTTGCGATGTTAAACAAAATAAGGGGAGACTTGTACAGAAAATGAAAGGATTTGCCACAATGTAGCGAGCGAAGCTGCAACTCTCCCAAGGTGTGGAGCTAATTTGAGGGCGTTTGAGAGATTTGGAGTTCAGATCAAACATAAGGACTTCCAACTTTGCCTCTCTTTTTGCCAATTTTTTTGTCACTCTTATGTTGGCATTTGAACTTTAGATCAAATGTATGCAAGTGAAGTATTCAACCTAAACTTATTTTCTTGAGTCGGGCGCTTTCTACCATCAGTTTTTTCAGGTATAGGAGATGAAATTAAGGAGAGAGTGACAAGAGACAGTAAAAGAAGCCACAATCATAAGGAAAAACATTTGTCAAGAAGCCCCCGCTAAGCAAGATGTTTGGCAACAGGTCTCAATATTCCTCTACAATATTGCAAACACACACAATCTTGAAGGAATTAATTAGTGCAAACTGAAAGCTGAGGCCCTCAGAAGTTAGTATAATCTTCAAAGGCCGCTGCACTTTTGGGCTTGTGTGGATGCGGTTGATAAAGAAAGAAACCCACCCACGTACGTGGAGGGCGTGACCATGAACATTGAGTGGGATGTCAACAGTACAACTACTAAACAATAAAGCAGGTCACTTTTACTATGAAGCAATGTAGGGGAGAGGACTGGCAGGGAGCTCCATCACCATGAGAGTGTTAGAATTTTGTGGAGGCTAAAGGGTTTTATTTAAACCCAAATGTTTTTGTGGTTTTTTCTGCAAATGGAGAGATGCTATTATCACATCACATGGAGGCCTTGCGTTTTGGGTTCCTTTAGTTGAAAGGGAATTAAGAAAACGTAGAACCGTGGCTTTTCTCCCGTGCAAAACCGGGCTTTTTGCGTTTTGGTGAGCGCTGTGAGAAGACTTTTTTTCCGTTTTTGGAAAAGGGCGAAACGGTGTGAGCGGCGGCGCTTCTTCACAGGGGAAAAAGGGGTGCAGATGTCTTCTCTGGGAGAAGAGAACGACATGGAGGTGAACCCAAAGGGCTGTCAAGAACACGGCGGTTGTTTTTCTCTCTAGAAGGTGTGAGCATTCTCGTTCTTTCTCTCTCGGCAGAAAATTCTTGTACCACAATTTCTTTCACATCGACGAAGAAGAACGTGTTTCTGAGGTTGTCGTTGAGGAGGGATCGTCTTCGTGAGGAGACGTGTCCCTGTAGCTATTCTATCCTGGGAGAAGATCGTTGACTCCGCCGCACTGGTATGACGGGGGTGATAACTTCTCTAAGGGGAGTCCTTACAGGCGGCTCGACTAAGTTTTCTAACTCTATATTATTTTTCTTCATTTGTTGCATCCACATGCATGTGTTTTCCTTTTGGATTGGAATCGGATATTGCCTATACCTGTGGGACGATATGTATGCTATGTTCATGCCATCATGTTTTTCATATGTTCATGTGATTATTTATTCCATGTACATTATTTTTTCAACAATCTTAGAGAAGTTATTTATCATGTCGTCAATGTCATCTGTGGTTGCACTCCGTGTGGATATGTCCGGTATGCCCGAAAAATTCTCGGGACAGCACTTCAAACAATGGCAATATTGCATGAAGATCTGGTTTACCACAATCGGGTTTATCTCGGTTATTGAGTCGGATTGCCCTAAACTAGATGAGAATGATCCCAACAGTCAAAAGGCAGTAGATGAGTGGAAGCAACGCGACCATATATGTAATGGCTGCATATTGTTGGCTTTGTCCAACATATTATTTGATGTATACAGTAGTTCTTCTGAGAAAACTGCCAAGGGACTGTGGGAGGAACTTGACAAGAAATATAACACTGAAGACTCAGGTCTTGAAAAATATTATGTTGCCAAGTTCTTAAAGTTTCAAATGGTAGAGGACAAATCTGTGTCTGAACAGGCCCATGAGTTCCTACTCTTACTTCATGGTTTGGCTAATGCTGATATGAAATTACCAGAAAAGTTCCAGGTGATGTCTATAATTGAGAACTTTCCAAAATCATGGGAGGATTTTGGGATGTCTCTCAAGCATCGCAAGGGTTCAATTACTCTGGATGATTTATTAGTGTCAATAGCCATTGAGAAAGAAGATAGAAATCAGAAGCCTGTGATACCTGTAGAACCGAGTGCAAATGTGATGACTGAAAGATTGCAGAATTCCCTATGTATGGTAATCTAGAAGGGGGGTTGAATATATTACTATCAATTGAAAAGCTTATCACCTTCTTTTCGCGAGAACACAGACTGTTGAAATACTAGTAGAGTTTAAACTATGTGTGGATGTGTGTGAATAGATGATAGATAGATAAACAAGCAATTAAGTGTGTGTAGTTATGCCGTGCCTACCAAACATCTAACGTAAATTCGTGCAAACTACGAGACACACAGATTTTACGTGGTTTGGAGTACACAACTTGTGTATCCTACATCCACGGGCCACACACACATGCAGAACAATCTGCATATGAGCTAGTTCAAGAACTACAACTCACATACACGAGTTATCTGATGTGCAACCACGATCAGATGAACTCCCACACGTGAATGAAGCACAAGGACTGCTTGAGACACAGACACACACACACGTTTACGTAAAAATGAAAAACAGAGAGAGTTCTGAATTGTAGAAAAAATCCTGATTGAAGAACTTCTCTCGTGAACGATCGGCTGGGCTTCAAGCTTCGTCTTGATGATCACAAGTTGATGATGATGCTTGAATCCTCGACGTTCAAGCTTCACCTCCGCTGGGAAGAAGTATCTCCTTAAATCTGGGCGGCAGGTTGAAGCAGAGCAGCAAGAACAATTCTTCTGAAGAGAGCTTGCTAGAGTTCTTCGGTGGAGGCTGCTTGTGTACGTGATTCTCTTCAAAGAGATGCTTAAATAGAGGTGTTTACATATGGAGAGTTGTGGTATGTGGAAACACCATCTATGGCAACTTGAAGACTTTCCGTATTTGAAGATTCTCTCCGTCTGTCGACAGCACTGGGTGCTCCTGTCGACTGGCGCAAGCCAACAGAAGGCTGAAAGGCTCTGGAAGGTAGTTGCTGTCGACAGGCGACTGGGTGCTATCGACAAGCACAGGCAGACAGAAGACCAGGTGGTTCTGGGAGCCTCTTCCTATCGACAGGCTACTGGGGTGCTGTCGACAGGCACATCTGTCTTGAAGAGTGGCCTTCTGGATTGTGTGTAGCTGTCGACAGGGGTCTTTCCTGCTGTCGACAGATACTTGTTTTTCATGTATATCTTCATCATTTGAACCATGTTCTTTGTACATGTCTTGCTTGGTATCTCACCTAAATTAATGAACATAGTTAGTGAGACATAGTGACATATAAATATGCTCATGTGAAGTGTTTGTTCCATTTGCATTCATGAGTCATTTTGATCATGTTTTCATCATAAATTTTGTCCATGAAATGATTATCATCAAAAACACACTTGTGATTTGTTAGATTAGCATTCACATTAAGTGATCATCAAAATGAGAACTCAACATTCTCCCCCTTTTTGATGATGACAAAATTTCAAATTGAGCCACATTATGTAATTGATTTTTTCAATGAACTCTCATGTTTTTCTCCCCCTTTTGACAACATCAAAAAAAAAACATTCCATTGCATAGTCAATTCAACAGGAAGAGAAAATGTGCTTTTCATTAAAAGATAGGCAGTACATTGGACAACCATAACACTTGCAAAAAGAAACATGACAAAAGGACTCTGAAAGCAAGATACATCAGTTAGACTTTGGCATAACGTGGGACACCTAGACTCTCTAAGCATCATCAGGACCCGGTGGGGCTGGGGCCTGAGGAGTCTGTGGAGCAGGAGTGGAGAGTCTGTTCAGCCGGAGTTGGATCTGAACTTGGTTATCAGCCAGTGCTTCCAAGCTCGAGTCAACTGTGTCCAAACGTTCATTGATGTTCGTGAATCTAGTGGTCATCTGCAATTGTAACTGAGCTATGAGATCTCGAATAGAGGGCTCAGTGGCAATGTCAGCACCAGCTTGACTTACATCATCTCCCGGAGCATCTAGTGGCTCAGACTGGGAGTCTTCTTCTCCTTCTTCATTCTCATCTACTTCTTCAGCTTCTTCATCACCCACAGGGACAGCTTGTCCCTTTCCCTTGAGATCCCTAGTGACTACGCCATCCACGAACTTGTAGCCCATCCGCTATGCAGCAGTCAGATCATATGAGCTATGGGCCGGTAGTTCAGTCATCTCCCCTTCTAGAATGATGATGCCAAGGAACAGAAAGAGGGAGGTGAGCTGACATGCGTAAGGCATGGACCTCTTGGCATTACGAAGGCAGATTCGGAGGACGGAGCACATGAGTTGTGGGAGATTAATCGGTTCACGATTCAGAAACTTATGGAGGAGGGACTTGTGAACTGAGGTGACAAGTTCCCTACTTTCATCTTTTGGGACAATGAGGGTGGTGAAAATGTGGTGGATGAGACGGTGAAGTGGAGGGAAGGAGTTGGCATTCAATGGCTTACGATCCGTGGGGTCGTAAGGCTGCAAGGTAATGAGGGTATAGTACTCCTCGGGGGTAGGTTGATGTGTCAAGATGTCAACCCTGGTGTTCGGGATTTGCAGGGATACTAAAAAAAGATTAGGGGAGATTCGAAAGGAATTCCTCTTGACTCTGGAATATAGATCACCTGCGGTAGTCTCCCGGAGGTTGTGGAAAAACTCCGTGATGGCAGGGGAGGAGTATTTTTTGTGTTTAAAGCAAAAAGGTGACCAACCTTGAGAATCAAAGAGAGGCTGAAGACCCGGAAAGAGGACTTCCAGTGAGATGAAGTCAACGTAGCGAGGCTGCGTGACCTTCGTGTAGGTGGCATGGGTCTCTTTGAATTGGAGATTAGGAGGGATGAGCAGCTCTGGTAGACGGTCTTCCCGGTGCTTTGTGCGACACTCAACGGGTGCCCTAGAGCCCTGTCCGGCTTCGGGAGACCGAGGACGGCGACGGGAGACCATCTTCCTTGCCAGTGGAGCCATTGGAAGATGTAGCTCGTAGGTGATGGTGGCTTGGGCGAGGAAGGAGACAGGGGAAGGAAGGAAACACAATCACTGAGTGTTTTCCTCCGTCGCCCTAGAGAGAAGGGTTTTTTGGAGAAGGAGGGAAAGGGGGTTTTTTTGGAAGTGAGAATAAGGGGAAAGGGGGCGTGGGTACCTTTTATAGAAAGGGTATGGGGATTTGAAAGGGTAGGTCCCACAAAAACTGCCCTTAGATTGTGCCCGTCGGACTTCCAAAACAAGTGCGGCCGCCGGCTGTCGACAGGCATCCTAGGCCCTGTCGACAGGCACAGCCAGAAACCCTCCAGTAAGAGGTTTTGACAGAATTTTCAAGGGACATGAGCATTAAATGAGTATGGAAGGTGGAAAATAGGTAACATCACAAAATTAAGTGTCATACCCACAATGATTTAGGACATGTCAAGTATCTCCAATGGTCGTGACATAATATTCCCTGAACCTTTAGTGACAATGACACGGATCCATTGCGACAAAAACATTTGAGAAATAAAAAGACCCTCTTGAATAAGGTCATTTGTAAAAGATCATTTGTCTTAGTGAGTGATGGCCACAAGATTTATGAGGAGGATGTCTACATGGGTAGTTAAACAAAAAACACCTAAAGGCCTTGTTAAAACACAATGTGGAGGCTACACTCTATTTCATCAATTAAAATTTTAAGCATTAGAGAAGCAGTGGTAATTAGGAGCACTTGACCTTTTTACGTGAAGATAGACATTTGTGGTGCCCGTATCCCCAGTTACTTGGTGAAAGTGTCCATCAAACCATTTTACAGAGATAATGAGTAAGCCGTTTGACGTGAAGATAGACATCTTGTGATGCCCGTATCCCCGGTTACTTAGCATAACTCAACATTGCTTTGCCTATTCTCTTCTTGTAAATTTAAAACCCTTGACATATATTCTTTTGTGAAATAGGTAGCTTTTCTCCCTTTATGAATATTTTTTTTTTTTAACACAAGGTCAAGAAGTAGAAGAAGTTCCTCATGACCTAGGGACTATACACATGACTTTGAAAAATAATTTTCTACAAATTAGTTATTCAAGTGAGTTAATTTGGGCTCATGTGCTTTTGTTTGATGTACTCAAGTCAATGCACATTAGACTCACTTGGAATGGTATGTCAAAATCATTGTGATTTAGACAATATCTTGATATCATGTGGATAGGGCAAATTATAATGTTAGTATTGCCCAGTTTTTCACCTTAAATACTTTCAAGAAGGATGCTCATGAAGAATAGTGAACCAAAAAGTTAGAGAATGGAAGAATACTGGTCCATCTATCGACAGGCATAGGTGCCTTGTCAACAGCTATTGACAGACTGTTGGATTGATGTTCTGGGAAGATGTTCCTGTCGACAGATGTCTTTGTTGCTATCGACAGGTGCTGACAGACAGAAGGATTGGTGTTCTGGGAAGGTGCTCCTATCGACAGAGGCTATGGTGGTTGCCGACAGGTGCCTCAGAAACCTGATTATTAAAGGCTTAGATGAGAGAGATGATGACATGGTCTTCCGAGGGAAGTAAGGCCATGGCAAATGACATTTTTCCCTCTAGTGTTTCACTCACCTATCCTAACATAGCTCCCCCATAGTGTGTGCTTGTGAAGACTCAACATTCAAGCAATGCAAAAACAATTTAACCAAGAGTTTCACACAATTGAACATCACACCATTGAAGTAGGGGGATAGCTAGCAAATCTTTTTGGTATTTTGGGGTTTTAATTATTTTTTTTTGTTTTTATTTTGCAGAAAGATTGGGCATACTGAAAAGAAACTGAATACCATGTCTAAAATAGATGTCCCTCGTTACACTTCAACTATTGGTACGTGGCGAAGAATGTTTTCTCACGCATAATGAGAGTTTCCAAACAAGCCTAACTTGTTTTTCCACAAATCACCATTTGATATACCTCATAGTTGTAGCTCACAAGGAACACATATTCAAGACTTGGTATGAGTTTCATTGCATTTTGCACAAACCCAATTCTCTTCTTAGTGTTGTGAACCTATCCTCAGCCAATGGTTTTGTGAAAATGTCAGCTAGTTGTTTTTCAGTGGGTATGAAGCTCAGTGCCAAGGTGGTATTTGCTACGTCATCTCTCAAAAAGTGATGCCTGATTTCTATGTGTTTGGTTCTTGAATGTTGAATTGGGTTCTTTGAAAGATTGATAGCACTAGTGTTGTCACATAAGATAGGTGTGCATCCAATGTCAATATTGTAGTCAGATAATTGACTCTTTATCCACAACACTTGAGCCGTACAACTCCCTGCAGCAACATATTCTGCCTCTACAGTGGAAAGTGCAACCGAGTGTTGCTTCTTGGATGCCCACGAAACCATGCAACCGCCAAGAATTTGGCAATATCCACTAGTGCTTTTCCTGTCAATTTTACATCCAGCATAGTCAGCATCTGAATAAGAAACCAAAGTGAAGCTACTACTTGCTGGATACCAAAGACCCATATCATGTGTACCTGAGAGATATCGAAATATTCTCTTAACTGCAACCAAATGGCTTTCCTTTGGACTAGATTGGTATCTAGCACAAAGGCAATTGCTGAACTGTATGTCTGGTCTACTTGCAGTAAGATATAAAAGGGAGCCAATCATACCTCGGAATTGCTTTGCATCTACCAGTTTACCTTTCTCATCACTTTCCAGCTTTATGCTTGTGCTCATTGGTGTTGAGGCAGGCTTGGCTTGTTCGAACTGAAATCTCTTGAGCAGTTCTTTGACATATTTTTCTTGGTTGAGGAAGAATCTGTCTTCTAATTGTTTTACCTGACATTTGTGATTGTTGAAGTTCCGGGTTGATCTTGCATTTGAGGAGGTTGTACTGGAGGAGGGATTACTTGAGGAATTTCAGCTTGAGATTCATCCTCTTATGGATCTTCTTCAGGTTCTTCTTCTCCCTTTTTGAAGTGGATGTGATGGTCCTCATCATCATCGTTGTACCTTTGAAGATATCCACGTTTGGCTTTTGGTGCTGTTTGAGTGCTCTTCTTGGCTGTCACTTGTAGCGGTTCTGCAAGAATTGTTTTATCCTCATGGGGAGTCCTGTGGAAATCAATTTTGTCAATTTTTGCATGAGTTTCATCAAAGACAATGTGTGGAGTTTCTTCCACAGTTTTATTCTTGCAATTAAACACCCTATAAGCTCTAGAGTGTTCTGAGTATCCAAGAAATATACCTAGATCACTTTTGGCCTCAAACTTGTCTAGATCAATTTTATCATTATTATGAATGAACATTTTTGAGCCAAAAACTCTGAAATACCCAATACTGGGTTTCTTACCTTTCAGAAGTTCATTAGGGGTTTTCTTTATGACAGGTCTTACCATGGCTCTATTGAGTATGTAGCATGATGTATTCACCGCTTCTGCCCAAAATGTTCTGGCAAGTTTGCTTTCAACCAGAAGGGTGCGAGCCATTTCCACCAAGGTCCGGTTCTTTCTCTCCACAACACCATTTTGCTCAGGTGTCCTTAGAGAGGAGAACAAGTGTTCTATCCCGTGGTGCCTGCAGAAATCAGAAAAAGAGTTATTGTTAAATTCTCCCCTGTGATCAGTGCGGATTCAGCATATTTTGTTAATATTGCCATGCTCAATTTTATTGAAGAATTCCTCAAACAGACTGATTGCCTCATTTTTGTGTGCGAGGAACTTAACCCATGTGAACCTAGAAAAGTCGTCTACAATGACAAAACTAAAGTGTTTGCCATTAAGACTCAATGTTCTAGTAGGTCCAAACAGGTCCATGTGCAGAAGTTCATAGGGTTTAGAAGTGCTTACCGGTGCTTTTGATTTGAATGACTTCCTTGTTTATTTTCCCTGTGCACATGCATCACAAAAATTTTCATTTTTATTGAAGGGGATATCTGGAAGTCCACTTACCAATTTGAGCCTCATGATTTTGTGCAAGACATTATAGCTTGCATGGCCAAGCCTACGATGCCAAAGTGTAAGCTCATCCTGTTTATTGGCTACAAGACACAAATCATTATTTTCTGGATCATCTAAATCAACCATGTAGATGTTATTTACCCTTTTTCCAGAAAACTTTAGACTTCCTGTTTCCTTATCAATAATTTGACATGAATTGGTTTCAAAGACAACTTTGTGACCTTTATCACATAATTGACTTATGCTAAGCAAGTTGTGATGTAGGCCAACAACAAGTAACATGTTGTCTATAGAGTTAGAGGCATACTTACCAACCTTACCTGAGCCGATGATTTGGCCTTTGTTGTTGCCTCCAAAAATTACCTGACCTCTGTCTTTCTCCACTAGCAGACAGAATTTATCTTTATCGCCTGTCATATGCCTCGAGCAGCCACTGTCCAGGTACCATTTATTTTGATTATGAGCTGCTAGGCATTCCTGCACATGTGGATCAGACAAAAGGTTTTGGTACCCAAATTACTTTGGGTCCCATTGTATCATTCCTGCACATGTTGAAATACTAGCAGAGTTTAAACTATGTGTGGATGTGTGTGAATAGATGATAGATAGATAAACAAGCAATTAAGCGTGTGTAGTTTTGTCGTGCCTACCAAACATCTAATGTAAATTCGTGCAAACCATGAGACACGCAGATTTTACGTGGTTTGGAGTACACAACTTGTGTATCCTACATCCACGGGCTACACACACACGCAGAACAACCTGCTTATGAGCTAGTTCGAGAACTACAACTCACACACACGAGTTATCTGATGTGCAACCACTATCAGATGAACTCCAACACGTGAATCAAGCACAAGGACTGCTTGAGACACAGACACACACACGTTTACGTAAAAATGAAAAACAGAGAGAGTTCTGAATTGTAGAAAAAATCCTGATTGAAGAACTTCTCTCGTGAACGATCGGCTGGGCTTCAAGCTTCGTCTTGTTGATCACAAGTTGATGATGATGCTTGAATCCTCGACGTTCAAGCTTCACCTCCGCTGGGAAGAAGTATCTCCTTAAATCTGGGCGGCAGGTTGAAGCAGAGCAGCAAGAACAATTCTTCTGAAGAGAGCTTGCTAGAGTTCTTGGGTGGAGGCTGCTTGTGTACGTGATTCTCTTCAAAGAGATGCTTAAATAGAGGTGTTTACATATGGAGAGTTGTGGTATGTGGAAACACCATCTATGGCAACTTGAAGACTTTCCGTATTTGAAGATTCTCTGTCTGTCGACAGCACTGGGTGCTCCTGTCGACTGGCGCAAGCCAGCAGAAGGCTGAAAGGCTCTGGAAGGTAGTTGCTGTCGACAGGCGACTGGGTGCTATCGACAAGCACAGGCAGACAGAAGACCAGGTGGTTCTGGGAGCCTCTTCCTGTCGACAGGCTACTGGGGTGCTGTCGACAGGCACATCTGTCTTGAAGAGTGGCCTTCTGGCTTGTGTGTAGCTGTCGATAGGGGTCTTTCCTGCTGTCGACAGGTACTTGTTTTTCATGTATATCTTCATCATTTGATCCCTGTTCTTTGTACATGTCTTGCTTGGTATCTCACCTAAATTAATGAACATAGTTAGTGAGACATAGTGACATATAAATATGCTCATGTGAAGTGTTTGTTCCATTTACATTCATGAGTCATTTTCATCATGTTTTCATCATAAATTTTGTCCATTAAATGATTATCATCAAAAACACACTTGTGACTTGTTAGATTAGCATTCACCTTAAGTGATCATCAAAATGAGAACTCAACAATGACTGTTGGTAAGGCAAGAGATCCTAAAAGTAAAGGAAAATTAGATTACATGAAGAACAAAACCAATATTAAAGGCAAGATCCAGAAAAAGTCCAAAAAGAAACCATGCTGGGAGTGTGGACAGGCTGGCCATTTCATCAAGGACTGTCCTGTGAAGAAAGCTAAGAAGGCTGAAAAGCATTCTTCTAGTCCCCAGATCAATGTTGTGATTGAAGAGACTGAGCAAGCTTCGGGCTCCAATAGTTGATTGTATGTTTCTATTAACCCTCAAGTTTTCACTATATATGAACCAAATGAATGGATAGTACACACTGGGGCTAATGTGCATGTATTTGCTGACAAGTCCATATTTGTGTCTTACCAGGCCATTCATGGCAGATCCGTGACCATGGGGAATGCTACTGCTTCTATGGTGTTGGGGATAGGACGCGTGGACCTGAGGCTTCCTTCAGGGCGTGTTCTTTCTCTACACAGAGTGCACCACGTTCCAGCGTGGGTTAAGTTTATGGACTTAAAGTGGAACAAGGTTATGAATTGACATTCAAATGTAATAAAGTGGTGCTTCTTTATTTATGGACTTTTATTGGAAAAGCTTATTTATGTGATGGTTTGTTTAAACTTCATGTGGACAATATTTTGAATAATGAAGTGGTTGATATTTCATCTAGTTCTACTTCTTATTCTGTGAATGTTGTGGAATCATCTTCTTTATGGCATAATCGTTTAGGACATGTAAATTACAATTCCTTGAAACGAATGATGAATTTGAATATGATCCCTGAGTATGCCATTGATAAATCTCATAAATGTGATATTTGTGTGCAAGCTAAACAATCTAGAAAACTATTTAACTCTGTTGTTAGAGATTCTGAGATTTTAGATTTAGTTCATACTGATATCTGTGAGTTTAATGGTGTACAAACTTGGGAACATAAGAAATATTTTATCACCTTTATTGATGATGGTAGTAGATATTGTTATGTGTATCTTCTTAAGTCTAAAGATGAAGCTTTATCTAAGTTTGTAATCTTTAAGGCTGAAGCAGAAACACAAACTTCCAAGGTTCTTAAAAGGATAAGGTCCGATAGAGGTGGAGAATATACATCTAACCTATTTTCTGAATTTTGTCAAAATCATGGCATAATTCACGAGGTTACTGCTCCTTATTCTCCTCAGTCTAATAGGATTGCAGAACGAAAGAATAGAGTTTTTATTGACATCGTCAACTCTCTTCTCCAAAACTCTGGATTGCCTAGTTACATGTGGGGGGATGCTTTGATTACAGCATGTCATATTCTGAATAAAGTTCCCTTGAAATACAAGGACACTAGTCCAGAAGAGTTATGGAGAGGTAGGAAGTCTAGCTTCAAGTGTCTTAAAGTGTGGGGCTGTCTTGCAAAAGTGTTGGTCCCTGAACACAAAAGAAAGAAGCTAGATCTGAAAACAGTTGATGCGGTCTTTATAGGCTATGCTGCTAACAGTTATGCATTCATATTCTTAGTGATCAAATCTGAGATATCTGGAATAGCTGTTAACTCCATAGTTGAGTTTTGTGATGCTACATTCTTTGAGGATGTGTTTCCCATAAAAACTGGTGTGCCTTATCAAGTGTCTTCCAAAGAAGTTCCTTGCACATTTGAGTCTATTCCAGATCATATAGAGAGGATATCCAATGTGGGGGTTGAGACCTCTTGTTCCCATCCTGACTCTTTTGATCAAGAGGAATTGGTGGAACCAAGAAGGAGTAAGAGACCTAGAATTGCCAAGGATTTGGGAAGTGATTTTATCACTTACCAGATTGTGGGTGATCCTCCTACTTTCCGAGATGCTATGGCTTCACCAGAAGCAATGCATTGGAAGGATGCCATTAAGAGTGAGATGGATTCCATTCTGTCAAATGGTACATGGGAGTTGGTTGACTTACCTCCTGGTTCTACAACTATTGGGTGCAAATAGATTTTTAAGAAGAAACTGAAACCTGATGGAAGTATTGACAAGTATAAAGCCAAATCGGTTGTCAAGGGGTTCAAACAAGAGAAAGGAATAGATTTCTTTGATACATATTCTCCTGTTATTAGGATGACCACAATTAGAGTGCTTTTAGCATTGGCCTCTGTGTATGATCTCATTATACATCAAATGGATGTTAAGACCGCCTTTCTAAATGGTGATCTTGAAGAAGAGATATACATGGATCAGCCTGAAGGATTTGTGGCATCTGGTAATGAAGAGAAAGTTTGTAAACTTGTTAAGTCTCTTTATGGACTGAAATAGGCCCCAAAATAATGGCATGAAAATTTTGACAAGACTATATTGTCTTTTGGCTTTAGTGTCAATGAGTTTGATAAGTGTGTCTATACTAAGGTTAA
Source organism: Colocasia esculenta (assembly GCA_014218235.1). Taxonomy (NCBI): domain Eukaryota; kingdom Viridiplantae; phylum Streptophyta; class Magnoliopsida; order Alismatales; family Araceae; genus Colocasia; species Colocasia esculenta. The sequence goes on from CM024762.1 coordinate 54,630,652, forward strand.
AGGTGATGCTTGTATCATTCTATGCCTGTATGTAGATGATATTTTACTGTTTGGAACTTCAATTGGGATTGTGAATGAGACTAAGTCATTCTTGTGTAGAATGTTTGAAATGAAAGATATGAGAGTTGTTAATGTGATTTTGGGTCTTAAACTGATTCGTTCAGTTGAAGGGATAGTAATTTCTCAGTCTCATTATATTGAGAACGTCTTGGAGAAATTTGGCTATCAAAATCATAAATCTGTAAGCACTCCATATGATTCATCTAGAGCATACTACAAGAACAAGAGTGGTGTTCCTGTGTCTCAACTCAAGTATTCCCAAATTATAGGAAACTTAATGTATCTTGCAAACTGTACTAGGCCTGACATATCATATGCAGTGATTAGATTCAGTAGATACACTAGTTGTCCTGATCGTACTCACTGGGAGGGCTTGGATAGGGTACTAAGGTACCTTAAGGGAACTATTTTCTTAGGCTTGCATTACGGGAAATACCCTGCTGTGCTAGAAGGGTATAGTTGTTGAACCACTCTCTATTTTTTCATGTATTTTGGTGATAATAAAATTTATGATGTAACTTAAATTGAATATTTTGTTTCATCTGTGTCGCATCAATCTCATAGCAAAATGCTGAGTCTCACATTGATGCAATATGGCGCACTAAAATGATAAAATTAATGTTTAATCAATATACATCGATTTCAGTTTAAGTGCCAAAATTAATAAGCGCTACAACGACTTCGCTAAGTGGCCATAATGATTTGTTAAGAAATCGATCTTAGAACGATTCCTTTTATAGCCACAACAATTTGCCCTCATATTGTTTTCATTCTCATAACGATTTCATAAGTGATCACATCGGCTTAATTCTCATAACAATTTCATAAGTGATCACATCGGCTTAGTTCTCATAAAGATTTCATAAGTGATCACATCGGCTTGGTTCTCATAACGATTTCGTAAGTGATCACATCGACTTCTTAAGTGAGACAACGATTTGCTCTCACAACGATTTGTTTATAAATGGGCAACGACTCTTCACATAACGATTTCATAAGTCATGCTCATAACGACTTCTTTAGACCGTAACAATTTCTTAAGTGAACGCATCGACTTGCCTTCATAACGATTTGTTAAGAAGTCGTTCCCATAACGATTTCATAAGTCATGCTCATAACGATTTCTTCAATGATCATAACGACTTGTCTTTCACATCGTTTTGTTCATAAACTTGCAACGATTTACTTGTAAATGAACAACGATTTCTCTTGAATATTTTGAAAGTGTTTTTGGTGCTCATTGAAAAGTCAAATATTGTCTGTCAGAAAAAATCTGCATGCATAATCTTGTCAGAAAAAGATTTGACCTACTATTTTCAGTATGTTAGCAGAAGCACAGTACTATGCATCGTTTATCATAAACACTCTTTTATGCTAACACTTTCTTCCATGCTCACAGACCTCGAAGACCATTAGAGTCTGATCAAGACAAATGAAGAGGAGATGAGCAACGGCTAGAACTCCAACGGATCTCTTCAACGGATCTATTCAAGCTGCTCATATAAAAGATGGAGTATTGTTGAAGATGAAGAGAGCCTTTTCTTGAACATCTTTGAAGGAGTGTACATCCAAGTGAGAAGAACCTTCATGCCACATACACTCAGAGAAAGAGAGAAGAGCTCGAGCCAAAAATCTACAGAAGCTTTCCAAGTAGAAGTCTTCATCGCCTTCAAGCCTTCTTCTCTTCATTCTCCCTGTGCTTATTGTAATTCTTGGGGAGAGTTTTTGCTGAGAGTTTTTGGGTAGATGCCATTATTGTAGAACTCTCAGCACTGTTCTTTTTTTTATAAGAAAGACATCTTGTCCAGCTGTAGGACTGTATACAGTAGATAACCCAGCTAGGGGTTGGTGTCTAGCAGAACCGCACTGGGGTTTGTTCCAGGAGGTTTACTTCTGAACCTGTAAAAGAAGTAGGTTTTCTTCTGAGCCTAGAAAAGAAGTGGGCTGCCTTCTTGCCCGGGAAAGAGAAGAAGGCCTGGTGGGGTATCCAGGGTGTTGTAGTGTCCTTGATGGGGACTGTACCTTTGGTTAGTGAAATCCCAAGAGTTTACTTGGGGACTAGATGTAGGACTTCCATGTGGGAAGGGCCGAACTAGGATAAATCTCCTGTGTCCTTTTGTGTGATTGTTCTTTTGCTTCCGCACTACCACTCTTCATCACACTAACACTAACCAAACTTTTAAGTGTTCACGTTTTGATTTCAGATTTCAGAAAGTCCTATTCACCCCCCCTCTAGGTTACCTTGCTGCCATACATAAAGGGCCAACAAGTGGTATCAGAGCGGGTCTCTGAACTTCCAAGAAGATCCAACGATCTTAGAGCAAAGATCCATGGTAACTCAAGATATGCTGAAGGCCAATCAGTCACCAGACCTCCATTCTTTGATGGAGAGGACTACCAATACTGGAAGATGAGAATGGAATGCTTCATTCGAGGCACAGACTTTGATCTGTGGCAGGTAATTGAGGTAGGTGATTTCATTGTTGTTCCAGCTAAACGTACTACTGCCATTTCAGCAGCTGATAAAAGTAAGCTATCTCTATACTTTAAGGCTAAAAACTATCTATGTTGTGCTCTATCTAAAAGAGAGTTCAGTAGAGTTTCTACATGTAAATCTGCTAAAGAAATATGGGATAAATTACAGATAACCTATGAAGGAACAGATAAAGTAAAACAAACTAGGATGGATATTCTTATTTCTCAATATGAGCAATTTAAAATGCTTACAAATGAAAACATTACTACTATGTATAATAGATTTTCAAGTATAGTAGTAGGTTTAAATTCTCTTGGAAAAATTCTTTCTGATGAAGAAACCGTTAGAAAAATACTTAGGTCCTTAACTATTTCATGGACACCTAAGGTAACTGCTATTGAAGAGGCCCATGATTTAACTAAACTATCAATTGATAATTTAATAGGTTCTCTCATGGCACATGAAATAAATATGGAGCGATTATCTGAAAGCTCATCTAAGAAGAAACGTAATAATGCTCTTAAAGTTGTAGTTGCTCCTTCCACCTCTTCTTCTAGTTCCCAGGATGCAGATTCTGAAGACTGTAATATGGATGAAGTATTGTCCAAGCTTCAGAAGATTTTGAAGAAAAAGAAAAACGGATCAAGAAGGATCCAAAGAAAAGAGAAAAAGGAGAAAGAACCAGTCTGCTATGAATGCAGAAAACCTGGACATCTGAGACCAGACTGTCCAAAGCTCAAGAAGATTGGTCAAACTGATAAGCCCAAGAAGCAGCACAAGAAATTTAAAAGAAAAGTCATGGCGGCTGCTTGGGAAAATGATGAGGTCACAAGCTCAGAATCATCAAGCTCAGATTCCGAAAAGGAGCAGGTAAATCTAGCCCTCATGGTGGGACTAGATGAGGTACATTCTGACTCATTTTTTAATTCCTGCACAGATTCAGGGTCAGAATCAGAAGACTTAGAAGAAGTCTTTAATGAACTATATGAAAAACATAAGGGGGTTGTAAAAGAACTAAAAAATCTGAAAATCTACTTGCTTGGAAAACACCAATTCTGATCTTAAATCTGAATTGGAGCAACTAGAAGAACAATTAAAAGGATGTAAAGATAAAAATTATCTTTTAAATGAAGACTTGAAAAGCAAGAATAATGAGAAGCTAGAGTTAGAAGAAAAATTAAAAACTCTAACTGAAGAAAATATGTATTAAAAGAATCGGTTAGAAAATTAACAAATGGAAAAACTTCTTTAGCTCTATGTCTAAAAGGGTCAAAATCTAGAAATAACAAACAAGGACTTGGATTCATACCTCCAGAAAAAGGAAAACAACCATAATTCCAGAAAAATATCCCCTACCAAAATTTGTAAAAGAAACCAAGATGCCCCAGAAAAGGGCCCCTGTAAAAGAAAAAGGTTACAGAAATCTCGTTCTAAAAACTCAGTACAAAGAAAGTAAGAACGACAAAGCAATCTATATTCATTGTTGTTCTCATTGCAATAAACTAGGACACACTGTAAACACCTGCACAACGAGGCATTTAGTTTGGATCCCTAAAGGATATTTTCATGCATCTAACCTTCAAGGACCCAAAAGGATTTGGGTACCTACCTTTGAGTAATTTTTTACAGGTTAACCTTGGAGCATCAAAAAAAAAAAAAACCAAGGATGCTCAAGGCAGGAGTGACTGCAAACTCTTCATTCAAATCTCATCTGAAGAAAGAGCAGTCACAAAAATTGAATTGGTCTTTATTGCTAACAATTATTTACAAGTTTCATTCAGGTGGAGTCTCTCATTCAGGTGGAGCACAGATTAAGGGGGAGTCATTCCTTATCAACTATCATTGTTGAACCCCTCAATGGTAAGAAATTCTCTCAAAGGGGGAGAGAAATCCATGGTAAGATCCTTCCTTTTTGGTTAGTGACAAAAAGGGGGAGAGTTTGTATGAATTTTCTGAAACCTCTATGTTTTATATATATATTCTTGTCAGAAAATTCTCATAAATTTTGTCATCACCAAAAAGGGGGAGATTGTTGAACCACTCTCTATTTGTTCTTGTATTTTGGTGATAATAAAATTTATGATGTAACTTAAATTGAATATTTTGTTTCATCTGTGTCGCATCAATCTCATAGCAAAATGCTGAGTCTCACATTGATGCAATATGGCGCACTAAAATGATAAAATCGATGTTTATCAATATACATCGATTTCAGTTTAAGCACCAAAATTAATAAGCGCTACAACGACTTCGCTAAGTGGCCATAATGATTTGTTAAGAAATCGATCTCAGAACGATTCCTTTTATAGCCACAACGATTTGCCCTCATATCGTTTTCATTCTCATAACGATTTCATAAGTGATCACATCGGCTTAATTCTCATAACGATTTCATAAGTGATCACATTGGCTTAGTTCTCATAACGATTTCATAAGTGATCACATCGGCTTGGTTCTCATAACGATTTCATAAGTGATCACATCGACTTCTTAAGTGAGACAACGATTTGCTCTCACAACGATTTGTTTACAAATGGGTAACGACTATTCACATAACGATTTCATAAGTCATGCTCATAACGACTTCTTTAGACCGTAACAATTTCTTAAGTGAACGCATCGACTTGCCTTCATAACGATTTGTTAAGAAGTCATTCCCATAACGATTTCATAAGTCATGCTTATAACGATTTCTTCAATGATCATAACGACTTGTCTTTCACATCGTTTTGTTCATAAACTTGCAACGATATACTTGTAAATGAACAACGATTTCTCTTGAATATTTTGAAAGTGTTTTTGGTGCTCATTGAAAAGTCAAATATTGTCTGTCAGAAAAAAGTTGCATGCATAATCTTGTCAAAAAAGATTTGACCTACTATTTTCAATATGTTTGCAGAAGCACAGTACTATGCATCGTTTATCATAAACACTCTTTTATGCTAACACTTTCTTCCATGCTCACAGACCTCGAAGACCATTAGAGTCTGATCAAGACAAATGAAGAGGAGATGAGCAACGGCTAGAACTCCAACGGATCTCTTCAACGGATCTATTCAAGCTGCTCATATAAAAGATGGAGTATTGTTGAAGATGAAGAGAGCCTTTTCTTGAACATCATTGAAGGAGTGTACATCCAAGTGAGAAGAACCTTCATGCCACATACACTCAGAGAAAGAGAGAAGAGCTCGAGCCAAAAATCTGCAGAAGCTTTCCAAGTAGAAGTCTTCATCGCCTTCAAGCCTTCTTCTCTTCATTCTCCCTGTGCTTATTGTAATTCTTGGGGAGAGTTTTTGCTGAGAGTTTTTGGGTAGATGCCATTATTGTAGAACTCTCAGCACTGTTCTTTTTTTATAAGAAAGACATCTTGTCCAGCTGTAGGACTGTATACAGTAGATAACCCAGCTAGGGGTTGGTGTCTAGCAGAACTGCACTGGGGTTTGTTCCAGGAGGTTTACTTTTGAACCTGTAAAAGAAGTAGGTTTTCTTCTGAGCCTAGAAAAGAAGTGGGCTGCCTTCTTGCCCGGGAAAGAGGAGAAGACCTGGTGGGGTATCCAGGGTGTTGTAGTGTCCTTGAAGGGACTGTACCTTCGGTTAGTGAAATCCCAAGAATTTTCTTGGGGACTGGACGTAGGAATTCCATGTGGGAAGGGCCGAACCAAGATAAATCTCTTGTGTCCTTTTATGTGATTGTTCTTTTGCTTCCGCACTGCCACTCTTCATCACACTAACACTAACCAAACTTTTAAGTGTTCACGTTTTCATTTCAGATTTCAGAAAGTCCTATTCACCCCCCCTCTAGGTTACCTTGCTGCCATACATAAAGGGCCAACAATAGTGATGCAAGTTGGATAGCCCAAAACGCAGAGAGTAACGGTGTTTCAGGGTATGTCTTTACCTTGGGAGGTGGCGCTATTGCCTGGAGGTCTGCAAAATAGACCATTTTGTCTCGGTCTACTTTTGAGGCTGAGGTGTGTGCTTTGGACACTACTGGAATAGAAGCTGAATGGATCAGGGGACTTCTGTCTGAACTCCCTCTGATGGGAAAGCCCATTCCTGTGATCTCTGTGCATTGTGATAGCATGACCACAATTGCAAAGATCAAAAGTTCAAAGTATAACTAAAAACAAAGGAGACTTGTTCAAGTCAGATTGAAATCTGTAAGGGTACTTGTGTCTCAGGTGTGATTGCTGTTGATTTTGTTGGTACCAAAGATAATACAGCAGATCAACTGACAAAGGGACTTGATAGAAGTCAAGTTCAAAAATCCAGATTGGGGATGGGACTGAAACCCATTAAGAATTCTTCTAAGGCAGCAACCCAACCTAACTGAGTGGAGATCCCACAAAGTAGGTTCAATGTGGTAACAACAAGTCATAGGGAGGATTAAGTGGCACTTTACATTATATTGGTACTTATGTACCTGTGTGTCTCTCCCCTGATAATCTACTTAAAGTGCCTGTACTGCAAGTAAAGGAAGAGTTTTTTGAAACTCTGAATGGGTTCAAGCCTATCTTGGTAGGATGTTAGCAGTGCATCCTTGGAGAAGCCCACCTATGTGAGTGTGACTGTGAGGCTGCAGTTAAGGGAAGTGGGTTCTTCCTAAATAGCACTCATGAATAAGGATTTAGGGTGCATGGCCATAAAGCACCAACCCTGAAGATTTCAGCCAGAACATGTATCTTGTTGTTTCTAATAAAACTCTCATATAAAGAACCAAGTTCAAGACTTAGTTCACTTCGGTTCTGTGGGGGTTGAAGTTAGAAACTCAGGTGATGGTTCAAACCCGAAAAGTACCCTCACTGAAAGCAAGATATGTTTTTCTTCTGTCGCTCTCTATTTCTTCCACAAAATCATTTTGGGTTTGTGGGGGAATGTTAGAATTTTGTGGTGGCTAAAGGGTTTTATTTAAACCCAAATATTTTTGTGGGTTTTTCTACAAATGGAGAGATGCCATTATCACATCACGTGGAGGCCTTGCGTTTTGGGTTCCTTTAGTTAAAAGGGAATTAAGAAAACGCAGAACCGTGGCTTTTCTCCTGTGTAAAACCGAAAAGGGGCTTTTTGCGTTTTGGTGAGCGCTGTGAGGAGGCTTTTTTTTCGGTTTTTGGAAAAGGGCAAAACGGTGTGAGCGGCGGCGCTTCTTCACAGGGGAAAAAGGGGCGCAGGTGTCTTCTCTGGGAGGAGAGAACGACATGGAGGCAACCCAAAGGGCTGCCAAGAACACGGCAGTTGTTTTTCTCTCTAGAAGGTGTGAGCATTCTCGTTCTTTCTCTCTCAGCAGAAAATTCTTATACCACAATTTCTTTCACATCGACGAAGAAGAACGTGTTCTTGAGGTTGTCTTCGTGGAGGGATCATCTTCGTGCGGAGACGTGTCCCTGTAGACGTTCTATCCTAGGGGAAGATCGTTGACTCCGCCGCACTGGTATGACGGGGGCGATAACTTCTCTAAGGGGAGTCCTTACGGGCGGCTCGACTAAGTTTTCTAACTCTATATTATTTTTCTTGATTTGTTGCATTCACATGCATGTGTTTTCCTTTTAGATTGCAATCAGATCTTGCCTATACCTGTGGGACGATATGTATGCTATGTTCATGACATCATGTTTTTCATATGCTCATATGATTATTTATTCCATGTACATTATTTTTTCAACAGAGAGAATCTTATGGAACTCATAGAACGCAAAAAGACACCAAAGAAGGTTAATGTGAGGTTCAATTCTCATGTCCCTGGATTGGTCCTCCTAAAAACAAGGCAGCTGCGTATACTTATATTAATCCACATTGCTTCATGCATTTGGAGGGGATAATACTCGACCGAACATTTCAACCGAACAATAAGTATTTCTCAATTAAGAATATTTTGACGTAAGATTAGATAGGGATAATATACAACAAGTGGTTCAATGGTTAAGATCTTTTACCTATTAAGGAAAAAGAGTTACGTAGAGACACCATTTTCCCTAATGAGATAGCATGGACGGAAGCAACTCTCATGACATGAGAGTGACAAACTATCAAGAAAAAATAGTTATGTAGATAGCATGGACGGATGCAGTTTACAACAAGTGGTTCAATGATTCAATCAGTAAAAAAAAAATGAAAATTACTAGTTATTTTATCTCATAAGCGAATTCTGTAAAATAATTCACCATTTCGGTGAAAGAACACTACAAATATCTAAGTACTTCTCGACACCATTATATATGGGCCTTAATCGCGTCAATTTGGAGATGGTCTCAGTTAATCCCATCAATTTGGAGATGGTCTTAGTGGTGCATCTTTTTTTTGTGGAGACATATTTATTGCAGGAGCATTCTTGCAATTATGCTGATCTAGATTGCAAAAAATCAATTCTAGTGGCCCATAAAAAATTGAAAGTGACATTGGTGTAATTGCAATAATACTCATGCAATAAGTATTTCTTATTTTTTGTCTCTGCATAATTTCTGAGAAACATTTTTAGGCATTTTCCCTAATGAAGTAATTTTGCTGCACAATTTTGTTACAATTCCACTAAGATAGATAACTACTTTAGCCCAAAGGCCCATTCAAGAAAATAAAGTTTCTATAAACCTACCATATCTGAGAAGCACTTGCATAGACCTTCATAGATTCATGAGTTACATCTCTCACACAATTATGTATGGTGTTATAGGAAAGAGTGGCCGGTGCTCATGAGATAAACAGGCAGTCTAAAAGTTATCCTAACTTTTTCGTAAGGTCGAAAATGGGATATCTTTTGATTCAGGGAAATGTCATTTTCCCTTAGACAAATATCGACAAGAGAAAAGAAAATACAAACATATATAATCCAGTTTGTGAAATCCTCTCAACTATATTTTATTTGTATACAAAATGATATATTTTTCAGTTTTTTTTCATACTTTCGGTTACTCTCACCTCTATGGGAAGTGTGAAGTAACCTAACTTGGGTACTCATGAAATTAAGATAGAGAACAAAGATGGTAAAGAAGTTGAGAAATAGCTCCATTTAATAGGTAAGCATCACTTGATCATCATCATTCTATGTTTACATTTATTGCATTCAGACATATTTACTGTGCTCAAGTTAGACACAGTTATTATGCATTCAGTGCAACATATGTTTCTTATGAGAATCATATGAAATCTCTGTAAATACTCACGTTTTTAGGGAAGCATTCGTCGTCTCTAAATAGCATGTATGATTAGGATTCATGGTAAAATATATATATTTCTTATAAAGTATATATAATTTCTGGGGAGCATTCACGTCTTCAAATGAGTATCATTAGTCTCTAATGGCATTCATGATCAGAGTTCAAGACAAAATATATACATCTCCTAAAAAATATATGTACCTTCTATAAAAAATATTTATAATTTCAGGAGAGCATCTACATATTCAAAAAAATATCTACATCCTTAAGAGAGTACAAAAAGATGGACACATATTAAATACGTATGATTTGAGCGTAATAAATATATTTACGCATAATAAATATACACATAGAATGGTGATAATCAAGTGACAATTATTCATTGAACGGCAAAATCTAAATTATGCTTCCCACACCACAAGCGGTACAGCAAGCATTTCTCAATAAAGTTTGCAAGAAAGGCACCGGCTGGCTAGCATTCCTGTGTTTGTGCCCCCAACTTAAAATTGCGATGTTTTGTCTTTGTCATGTGGCATACGGCCCCGCTATGTCTAAATTTGTTATATATATATATATATATATATATATATATATATATATATATATATATATATTCTATCGGTTAAGCGAGTTACATAAATCAGTTTTGAAAGCATACATGTGCTTCTGTCTAACTAGCTTATCAGTTAGGCAAGTTACATAACCACCACCCCTCAACCCTTGGATTAATGTACAAGTGTTGATGCTGCCTTTGTGGTACTTTAATATCTCTCTCTTTCTATATGGGGTCGTGATATAGTATGCTACTTTTTTTTGGGTCTGCTGACAATCGTACGATATGCTACGGTGCCTCCGACGATAAATTATATTGAATATAAGTGTAAAACTTCTATAAGTATCAAGATATAACTAAAAACAGTGCAAAACATATATAACTAGGAGTCGGGGGATTACACAGTGCAAATCCGCCACTATACCAGCCAATTCTCTTGGTGAAGTTGAGGCTCTTGCTATCTTTGTTTCAAACACTCGCATGATTGATAAAAAAAAAAAGCCTCATTTTGGACCACCATCGCATACAAATCATGTTAAAATTATGCCATCTCTGACAACAAATTAAGATGGAAAGGATGAGAATTACAGAAACCTCGTTAAGTCGTAGATAGTCGTAATCCGGCCCAAAACTTAAGATAGGAGTTAAGCTCAGTGCTAATATCCCTCCATACATACATTCTAAAAAATTCGTAGGTAGGAAGATGCCACTGTTCTTCGTACCATAAAAGGATTCAAAACTTGAAGAAGAACTGCTAACTCGTTACAGCATGTATGATATTTAGGAACAGTACAAAAGGACTCTAATACTTGCAGGTAAACCATAATATCAACAACTCTACAAGTCTTTGTATTCCCCATTTCTTATTTTCCTCCCACTCTTATGGCATATTTGAGCATCCAGAGATTAACGTGGGACCCTCTAATTAACTTAAATCTTTGTTGCAGTAGAGTTTGGTGATGCAGCCGCGTTCCTTATAGATCTGATCATCCTTGAATGGTTTTGGAATGGGATCGATGACCCAAATCATTTGATTAGTTGTTTTCCCTCTAGAAGAGGTGATGTATTAGTATATATATTATCTAGCTAACACTTGGATATACTTGTTCTACACGAATTTTTAGAGTTATCTCGTGCATTTGACTGCCTTAGTTCTAACCATTATATTCCGCCCATATAAATATAGTTTGATGAGAAAAAATTATTACACTTACTCCAATAAGTGTAGGAAGTTGGCAGCGAAAGTGGCACCCGTATGGCACCACTTTAGATGTCACATGACAGTAGAAAGTATCAGGGGCAGTGGTGATCGACGACGATAGCTGACGATTGATGGGGAGGTCGACAGTGATGACCAGTGATGGTCGGTAACGACGATCAACGGTAGCCAGTGATTGGATTTCAAAATATAACGTTTAGGCTCGAGAATATAAATCTTTGACTCTAAAATATAAATATTAGACTCTAAAATACTACATTTATGGTTTAAAAATAGTGAATAGGTTTTTAATATTTGGGATGTAAAATATAGATATTGGACTCCAAAATATAAACTTGGATTCTAAAATATAAATTTAGACTCCAAAATACTATATTGTGTGTGCTTTTAATAATTTGAGCTCCAAAATATAATTTTTAGACTTCAAATTATAAATTTAGACTCTAAAATACAAACGCTCTAAAATACTATATTGATTGTAATTTTAATATTTTGGACTCCAAAATACAGACATTTATCTCTAAAATATAAACTTGAGCTCTAAATAGTTATTTCAGATCCTGTCGCCGATCGCTGCATGTCGCTGCTTGTCGGTCGTGCCCCCCCCCCCCCCCGCCACGTTTTTGCGCCCACTTACTAGCTCACATGACAACTCACGTGGCGTCATATGGAATGTCACGCAGACTAGTACTATCCGACATTTACTGTAAGTGTAATAAATCATTCTCTAATTTGATTGGGAGAACTATGATCAATCTTAGGACTCGAGAAAAACGACAAATTTGGCACGTACAATTTGGGAGATTATATACTTTTTCTGACTTTTATGGTGTACGATATGTGCAATCACATCACCACAAGAAAATGCGGCGTTACTGACGGATTTTTCCGACGGAATTTATCTGTCGGAAATACCGACAGATATTCCAACGGAATTATTTCGGTCGGCATATCGGTCGGAAGTACCGACCGATTTTAATCCGTCGAAAAAATCCGTCAGTAATAATGTTAGAAGGAGGATTACCGACGGATAGTTTCGACGGAAATAGTCCATCGGAAATATCCGTCGGTAAACCCCCAATTTCCCTCCTCCACCATCCCCGCAAAACCCCACTCTGCATCCCGCGAAACCCCCAATTTCTCTCTCTCTCTCTCTCTCTCTCTCTCGTCTCTCTCTCTTCTCTCTCTCTCTCTCTCTCTCTCTCTCTCTCTCTCTCTCTCTCTCTCTCTCTCTCTCTCTCTCCTCTCTCTCTCTCTCTCCTCTCTCTCTCTCTCTCTCCTCTCTCTCTCTCTCTCTCTCTCTCTCTCTCTCTCTCCCTCTCTCTCTCTCTCTCTCTCTCTCTCTCGCGCCCTTGTTACCGCCGCCCCGCGCCGCCATCTCGTCCCCCCCCCCCCCGCTCCGCCGCCGCTAGCCGCGCGCGACCTGTCACCGCCTCCGCACCTCGCCTCACTGTCGCCGCCTCTGCCGCCTGCAGCTCGCCGCCCCCACACCGCCGGCATGTCTACAACCCTCCATCCGCCTCCCCCCTCCGTCTCCTCCTCCCCCCCGTCCCCCCACTCCCCGGCCCGCACAGTCCCGCCCCTCCCACTCATGCACCCCCCCCCCCTCCGCGCGTCCCCCCCTCCCTCACATTCCCCCCTTCGTCCCCCCCTCCCCCACATTCCCCACAGTCCCGTCCTTCCCCACCCCACGTACAGTCCCCCCCCCCTCCCCCACATTCCCACAGTCCCATCCTCCCCCACCCCACACTCCCCTGGCCCGCACAGTCCTTCCCCTCCCCCACATGCATTCCCCCCCCCCCCTCCGTGCGTCCCCCCCTCCCCCCACAGTCCCCCTCCCCCCCACAGTCCACCCCTCCCCCACATTCCCCCCTCCGTCCCCCCTCCCCCACATTCCCCACAATCCCCTCCTCCCCCACCCCCACCACACCCCACCTCCGATTATGAAATAATTACTCTCATGTAATAATCCCATGTATAAATGTGATATTTAGTTATTATTCTATTTACTACCCAATCATTTGGTTAATTAGGTTTCTATGATTAATATTGAGAAGTAAAGGGCATACCAATTTTATTTGATGGTTTGTTCTTGTATTCAGACTAGTTAGAGTTTCAAATAGGCATATTAATTTATACATCATGTTGGTAAGAAACAGGATATAATGGATGGTCCATGTTTATGAAACACTACTAATTAGATTCAGTTTATGTACTTCACATTTATTCAATTATTAATAGTATTCTACTGTTGTACTCGAAGTGGTTAGCCTTCTTCAACTAGGAAGGGACACTATAATTAAGCTCTGATCAAATTATTCAACCATGAATTATCTCTTAATTGGGCACCTCCAATTCCCAATAATTGCAACTTACAAGTTACAATCACACTGGCACACACATGCATTCTGTATATATATGCCATATTTCTATCTCTTTGATGGCCATGAGAATCGAATAACACAACTGGGAATCCTCTCTCAGCCCCTGACCTCGGCCCCCCTGCCCCACGTTGTTGCACACCCTCATACATAATAGAGAAAGTGCAACTTTTTCTTCTAGAGATGCCAGACATTTCTTGCATCGTCTCTCTACTGTGGATTTAGTTTCTTACATCTCACTTAAATAAGAGAAATTCAATAAGCCAATGCAAACTCTAATGAGGTTACATCTCAATTTATGAATAAAAAAATGAGTACAAAATCTTTAGGTTTAGATCGATCTTTTGATCTGAAGCAAACTCTAATGGGTACCAAACATAGCCTAAGATTGCCCTTGTAAACAGAAATCTTCAGATTTAGATCGATCTTTTGATCTGAAGTAGAGACTTTATCTATAGAAAGCACATGAAGGGTCTCAATGATCCCATTCTCCCTCTTGAATTGAATGCTAAAGGCATGGAACTGTAAAGTGACTTGATCAAGATTTAAAAAAATGAGTACAAAATCTTTCTTGTAGCTATTAGATCCTTAATTCAAACTTATTTCAATATAACACTATTATATGGATTGTTTTTAATTGCTTACTTTCAGTTTAGTGATTAGTATTGTATTTCTTACTTTAATGCAATTCATCTACATGTATGTATGAATTTGGTTTATTATTGCACTTGTTCACATGTATGATTTTATTTCCATATTCCTTTCATATTTATTTAGGTTTGAAATTTGATCAATGCATGTATAGCATTTTTTCACTACATACACCTCACGAGAGCGTGTTAAGCCCGTGTCAATGAACCTTCCCGTTCAAGACTTTGAGATTGATGTGCACGAGTCTTATTTTCAATAATGAGAACGTGTATATCAAACTCAAAGTCTTGAATTGTCCCGTTTTGGACAGTCTGTGAATGTTTGATCACAGTTAGGTGGTCATTTATTATGTGTTTGTATTATTTGTTGAAAATTTCGGGTGCATCTACTCACTCCTCTCTGATATACATTTAGTGAGTTCCCTACAAGCCAATTCATATTAGTGATGACACTTGTAATCTTGTACCAATCTCTTTTGGTAATTAAATGAGGTGTTGCATTGCTCGTTGTTTATTTGTAGTCATTTGTTTGATTCTTTCATATTTACCATATTATGATTTAATTTCATATTTTAAATTACTCATGAATAAATTGTTATAAATTTTTTTCTAATTAGTGATGAGAGTTCGCGATTGGAAATTAGACTCAAAGAAGAACAAATGTCCAACGTATCAAAGTACGTGTTTGTTTGAACGAAAGATATTAACGATGGATATTCGAAGATTGCATGATGGTTTACTTTTGGTGAAAGAGATGATGAAGAAAATCATAAAGATTATTCGGAAAGAAGAAAGACAAAGTTTAGAAAATAAAAGTGGATTATCTGTTATTGTTCAAGATGAAAAAGGACTGCGATATTCTGTAATCTTACGACGTAGTTGGTGTGATAGTATGTACATGTTTAGTGGAAAAGACTGGTCAAAATTTGTGGAAAATAATTGTGTCAAAGAGCTTGACATTCTGAAAGTTATGTCTTCTCATTATGTATGAAGAGATGTATTTAGTAAACTATATTTAGGGATATCAGTGGTTAGTTCAAAACCTAGGAAATCTAATAAGAAGCTGGTGAATAAAGAGCCGATCAAGTGGTGGTGGCCTAATATGAAGACATCACGGTTTATATGAACAAATAGTCTTTGTGTTCTTTTTAATGCTCAATACCATTAAGTATTTATATAGTGCTCAAATTTATTTGATATTCATGTATGCTTACTCTTCATTTATCTTTACGTCAACGCTTTGTTTCACCCATTAGCTTTGGGACTCTCCATATAACGTATGTATCATATCTATGGTACTTGAACGATGTGAGGGTGTGTTGGATTTTAACTCGTGACATGACATTTAATCTGTGTAGGAAAAATGTCTTATGAGAATCGGTCATGGATGTACTGTGGAATAGTGAATGGAGTTGTGACCGAAGAGTTTAAAGATGGAGTTGACAGTTTTATTGAGTTTGCATTGAGTAATTCATCAGTAGCAATTGATCCGATGGGTAACATCCGATGTCCGTGTTTGGCTTGTAAGAACTGAAAGTGGATATCGACATGGGATGTGCAGCATCATTTGTATACGAGAGGATTTGTTGCCCATTATGAGTTATGGTTGTCTCATGGTGAGTTGAATATTCAGTCGCCTGCACCAGCTAATTACTTTGCCTCCACAAGTACGTACGTAGACATGGTTGTCGATGCTGCTGGTCCGGAATTCAATATTCATGAAAATAGAATTTCAAATTGAAGGCTGCATTAATGTGGACAATAAGTGACTTTCCAGCGTACGACATGTTATCTGGCTGGAGCACACATGGGAGGTTGGCATGTCCTTATTGCATGGAGGATTCTAAATCATTTGTGTTGAAATCTGGGGGAAAATCATGTTGGTTCGATTATCATCGTCGGTTTCTACCAGTGACCATCCTTTCCGAAAGCAAAAAGATTCTTTTATGAAAATACAATTGTGATGGAGGAGGTAGATATGGAATGGGTGTCTGGTGGAAACATGGCGAGGCGGGTCCAGAACTTACCGACTGTAACACAACTAGCTGGTAGTACCCGACAAATCCTTGGCTTTGGAAGGATCACAATTGGGTGAAGCAAAGCATCTTTTGGGAATTGCCTTATTGGTCAACACTTTTGATACGACATAACCTAGACGTCATGCATATAGAGAAGAATGTTTTTGATAATGTGTTCAACACAGTTATGGATGTCAAAGGCAAAACGAAGGATAACGTCAAGGCATGTTTGGATTTGAAAGTACTTTGCAGACGTCCAGAACTAGAGCTGCAGCATGTTAGTGGAAAAGTGGTGCAACCTAAAGCTGCATATGTGCTTGGGGCCAGACAGATTAAGGAAGTGTTGCAATGGTTGAAGCAATTGAGATTTCCGGATGGATATGTCTCGAATATTGCCCATTGTGTAAATGTCAACGAGGGAAAAATATATGGAATGAAGAGTCATGACTGCCATGTTTTCATGCAAAGACTGATGCCACTTGCTTTTCGTAAGTTGTTGCCGAAGCAAATATGGGGAGCAATGACTGAGCTGAGTCAATTCTTCAGGATTTTATTTGCATCAAAACTCAGACTTCATGACTTGCAAAATATGGAGCAAAATATAATACAGACATTCTGCAAATTAGAGAAGATATTTCCTCCAGCATTCTTTGATTCAATAGATCACCTGATCATCCATTTGCCATATGAGGCTACGGTCGGAGGACCAGTACAATTTCGATGGATGTATCCGTTTGAGAGGTATATTTCTATATCTCAATTTATTCACATTACGATGATCTTTTATATTTCATATATATGCATTTGAATTATTGTCGTAGGTGCATGCACGATCTTAAGATGAAAGTCCGCAACAAAGCACAAGTTGAGGGCTCCATTACCCAGGTGTACCTCATTGAGGAGATATCAAACTTCTGTTTGATGTACTTTGACACGGAAATACGAACCCGACGCACTCAACCTCCACGTAATGATGATGGTGGAGATTCTAATGTGTCGGACCGACACTCTGTATTCAAGTGTCCCGGACGGGCGTTCGGATATTCTTCTACTCACGCACTGGAAGACAGAGAGTTGGTAGCGGCGGAGATCTACATCTTCATGAATTGCGCAGAACTAGACCCCTACATTGAGTAAGCTCTCAACAATTATGATGTACATCATTTGATTGCAATGTTGTAGAACTAAAAGGTTGTGTGACATTTACATTGCAGAGAGTTTGACTCGGTCATACTGCAACGGAATCCACGTCTAACTGACGTGCAGGCTGAAAAGGAATAGGAGAAGTCTTTTCCTACTTGGTTAAGATCTCGAGTATGTGTCTAAATATTTTGAAACGTAAGTGTTATATTCTTATGCATACTTAGTTGTTGTAACTTCCTGTCAATGTCTGTCTATTTTTTTTATAATAGGTTGAACAAGGTTTTATTACCGATTCAAGAGTACAAGAGATCAGTTATGGCCCCTCGAAGATTGTACGTGTCTATCCAGGCTACATTATGAATGGATACAGATTTCACACGAGAGATTATGGACGGAATAAGTCTACGATAAACAGCGGCATATGTGTGAAGGGAAGTGCCTACAATGAAAATGAAATAGACTATTATGGCATTCTCAAAGAAGTCATTGAACTACAATTTTTGGGACAAGACAACAATGTATTTCTCTTCAAGTGTCATTGGTTTGATCCGACATCTATTCGTCATGACACAACATATGGAATTGTCGATATGAAGCATAAGTCCAAGTTGAGTACATATGAGCCATTCATTCTGGCGGCACAAGCCCAACAAGTTTATTATTCAAATTATTCATCTCTGAAATTAAGAGATTGGTGGGCTGCATGTAGAGTGAAATCAAGGCTATTCCCTAAGTATAAGCTTCTCCTGGCTGATGATGAGCTCGAAGGTGTTAATGACAATTTTTTCCAATCAGATCGGAGTGACACACGAGAGTTGGCAGCTTCTACGCAGTTCAGTGTTCATGATATAAATGAAACAATTTGCTTACATAAGGGTAACGAACAGGAAGAAGTTGACCCACGAGACCTTGAGCGGAGGGTGGAGTCTGATGTGGAGGAAGACTCCCGGGATGATGAGGATGAAATCGAGGATGATGACGAAGATGATGCTGAATTAAACATGTCTTCAGCATCTGATGATGAATATAAATAATATACCCTATATTTTGTAAGAACTTCCTATTGTTGCTAATTATATGTTCATATTAAATTGCTACTTCAAATTTGAGTGTTGATGACATGTTATATCTTTATTTATCTCAATAGAGATATGGTACGTGGAGGACGGAGTCGGACGGTTTCCACGTCCGTTGGCCGAGGGTCCGCGACCCCGTCCATGACAGGTATATGTATATGTAAACACAAAACTCTATATATTATTTTTATATTAAATTCACGAGATCTAACGTACATATAATTTCTCAGGGTCTGCCTCCCCGTCGATGTCTACCTCCCCGTCCGCGCCGGTCGTCCCAGCGACAGGTATATACATATGTACACAAAGAACCAGATGGATATCATTGTTCATATTAAATTCACGAGATCTAACGTACATACAATTTTGCAGGGACTTCCTCCCCGTCCACGCCGGTCGTCCATGCGACAGGTATACGTATATATTGTTGTTCAATTTAAATTCATATTTTCTAATGTGTATATAATTTTGCAGGGACCGCCTCCCCGCCGAGCACGCAAGCAGTGCCACCTTTCCCTTCTTCCTCACCACCAGGTACATGTATATTTCCATAGATTAGTATGTTTGTTTTCTTGTAATTTATACAATAATAGTGTACTAAATTGTTTTCAATAGAGGTGGAGAGCCAGCATCCAGTAGCTGAGGAGGGGCCTCAGCTACCGGGACGGCTGCCATGCTGGATCTCAGGGTAAAGTTGATCACTTCAAAGTTACTGTATTTGTTATTTATGTTATACATTTCATGTACACAATTAATGTGCAATTGCAGCGGGAAGATAGATCCCGGTTCTGCTTCCCGTTATATTACGACGCTGATCCACGCACATATTCCAGGACCAATGGATGCATGGAGAGAGTTCCCGGTGCCCGTCCGAGATTTGTTATTTGACATGTTCACGGTATTTTTAATGTTTACATGAGTTGAAATCATTTATTTAATTACTATCTCTGTTAGTGCAGAAAGTTGAGTAATTTTATTTCTTTACAGCGGAGGTTCGCGTTCACGAGACCTGAGGATCTCCCTCGAGCTCGTGCCGTCTGGGAGTCTACTGCCCAGACTAATTTAAGAAAGTCGATGTGGGAGACCCGGGACAAGGCAATGAAGACCACATGCAACTGGGATCCTATGGCTTGGCTAGATTACGGCCATGTTTGGCTGAGAAGGGACTATTGGGAGTCCCTTTGTGAGCGTTGGGCTGCTGGACCATGGCAGCAGCGGTCACAGGCGGCAATACGCAATCGATCAACTCATCCGGAGAAGAATGTGCATACTAGTGGGTCCGTATCTTATGCGACCCATAGTCAAAATTGGTAAGCATATTATTGTTCAATTGCTTAATACATTGATTATTATTGTGAAACTAACTAATTTTTTTGAATTGTAAGCATCACGAGTTCGAGCGTGCCCCTACATTTCGCGAGTTCTTTGATCGGACTCATAAGCGGAAGGGGACGGATGACTATATTAGCGAGAGTGCCTGTACGATCGCTGTAAGTCAAGCTATAAATTATGAATTCAATTAAGATATTCAAATAATTTATGGACAATAATTTAATTTTAATTTGTTCTGCAAGAGACCTATGACAGGACGATGGCGGAGCGCTATGCAGAGGGCACTCCCCAGCCAGACTTGGATCCGGAGGCTTGGGTTGACGCAGCGGGAGGGCCGAGGAAGGGTCGAGTGTACGGCTTTGGGGACAGCCTGGATACTCATCCAGTGTTGTCCTCATATGCGAGTTCGATCGCTTCTCCGACATACGCGAGTTCATCTACTGCGCCCCCCGTCAGTGGTGTAGAGGAGATTAGAGACCTCATTCGGGAAGAGCTACGGGCACATCTACAGACACAGCAGGCAGAGCTACAGACGTAGTTCGGCGATATGGTTCAGCAGTTGATCTCAACCATGCAAAGAGTACGCCCCACACAGCCAGCACCTCAGGTCAGTATTAGTATTAATTTCATATACTTTGGATGAGATGAAACCACTAAAGAATGTCAACAGGGAAAAAAGAAATCTAAATTAATTAACCTAACATAAGTGTAAAGGGCGTTCAATTGACGGATCTTAAAAAAACTCAAGTCTAAAGGGTCAAAACACACAACCCGGGGGTCCAAATCCCAAATAGGGATCGGATCGGCGTGCCATTTTCTCCGACACGACCGGGGGTTAAAGTGACGTGTGGAAACTGACGGAATCCAATTTGGATCTCCGGATTGGGTTGGGCATTGAAATGACGGATCTAAAAAACAGCCAAGTATATATAAATGGTCAAAACACACAACCCGGGGTCCAAAATCCCAAATAGGGATCGGATCGGCGTGCCGTTTTCTCTGATACGACCGGGTGGGTTAAAGTGACGCGTGGGAACTGACGGAATCTAATTTGGATCTCCGGATTGGGTTGGGCATTGAAATGATGGATCTAAAAAACAGTCAAGTATATATAAAGGGCTAAAACCTACAACCCGGGGGTCCAAAATCCCAAATAGGGATCGGATCGGCGTGTCGTTTTCTCCGACACGACCGGGTGGTTAAAGTGACATGTGGGAACTGACGGAATCCAATTTGGATCTCCGGATTGGGTTAGGCATTGAAATGACGGATCTAAAAAACACCCAAGTATATATAAAGGGTCAAAACACACAACCCGGGGGTCCAAAATCCCAATCGGTTTAAAGGGCGTCGTCACAGTGGGACATTTACCCAACACTAGTCAATAGGTTGATATGTACTTGGATAGCAATAGAGTGCAGCGGAATAAAATAAATAACTCAACTTTTCACCCATCACCAACACACATTCCACAATCTAAATAGCGAAATAGAACGACAATATCCACATTAATACAAGATAAAAGAACTATATTGTCCATACAATATTTCTTTTAATACTATGAGAAAAAGAAAAGTACAACTAGTCGTAGCTCCACAAAATGGTCTTCTGATTGGCGATTCTCACTAAGCTTCCTTCTAGTGCATGATACTTGTCAACCTGTACGCCGAAGCAAGGGTGAGTCCAAAGACTCAGCAAGCAAACCAAAGACTTAAACTTAAACATGTCACACTCACAATAAGGCATTAACATTAAAGAGATGCACACTATCATCAAATCACGAAGGTACTCATGGTCCTTACTCTCAACTAGCAATACATATTATATTCACAGGAGCATGCTTTAGTCTATCATAATTCTATTCTAAATCATGAGCATTACATCATACGCATATACATATTTCATACACCTAACATGTAGCGTGGTTCGTCCACACATTATTTCATTCCATAGATATCTCTACTACTAAAGCATAAAATTGAACATGAAGAAAAAGAACAAGCTAGCATGATGACTATTTTCTTTTCACATGCCCTTTTCGTATTTATTTATACAATTTACTTGTTGTTTTAACATAATAAAATCACATGCACATAGCTTCACATTTTATGACTTGATGGTTAAAACATGGTGAAACCATTTAGCAATCCATGAGCACTTAAGTATGAAACTTTTATACTAATTGAGCATTTCAACTAGCATGGAATCCAAATATTATTCATGCATTTACCATGTTCATAATCACACTTTATTTGGTTCTTGTATGCATTTCATTCAATTACATGGATCCATAATTATTCACATATTGTCTTATCCTTAGGTAAGCCTACATGCTCATAGTTTGTGTTGCATAAATAATCATGGTTGTCTAAGTTTACTCACATACACCATTACATGATGAATGTTAAACTACATGATATGATACTAAGCATGGCATTTCGATTGAGATACTAACATATGGAAAACATAACCATGGCATGCTAGTAAACTAGTTTTCACATGCAAGCACACTACCACTTCATACACTTTAAGGTTGATGTCATAACATTATTTCACATTAACATATCATGGATCACAAATTTCGCAATCTAACACATTGGTTTCACATGTTTGCACAACTTCTCATTTGCATTAACTCTCCCTCACATCACATATTTCTTATCATTTCACTTTTGCACATACATGTGCCACATTTACGCATATCTTGCACATACCTTGTGCCATATTTACACACATCTTGCACATACCTTGTGCCACATTTACACACATCTTGCACATACCTTGTGCCATGAACACATATCACTTTACACTTTATTCATATTTCATTGATTAATCAATTTGTCATGACACATAGTCCTAACTACCAGTAGATGACACTAAAAAATATCTCATTCTCATAACTCTTTTCACAACGCATAACACATAACACAACTCATAATCACATACCCACCACCTAGGCAATACAGTGGTGAATCTTGGTAACTGCGCAGACCGGGAGAAGCCCTCTCCACCCTATCCAGTGGTACTTGTCCACCTCCGGGATTTCCCTAATACCTTTAGGACGAACTTTTCACACATAGAGCTTTCCATAGGGACTTTTCTATGTACAGCTCTCGAGGCCCCTAGGGTAGCAGTGTCATTTTGGCCCAATTATTACACATTACATTCACTTTATCGTATTTTCACACATTATTCACATGTTTTACTTATTCTGTTGAATCATTTATATGTTACATCCATAATTTCCACATGTCACAGTTAACCCTAACATGATACTACTGTTATCAGAAATCAAACATTCAGTAGTTCACATAATCAGATTGGCAAACACGTCATCAAATCATATTCATGATAGCATATAATTATCACATGTTTTCACATGGAAATTTTGTAATATGCTTTACAGTTATCCAAATAACTTGAGTTTTTAACCACAGACAAATTTCAGATTTATAATCGCACATGCAAATTTTCATATTTTTCTGAATCCTATTACATTTACAGGAATTAAAATATAAAATCTCACGTCGTTCATAATTTGATTTAACATGGAATATAACATGGATATCTAGTTTGATAGTTCACGGCTCTAAACCTAACATACTCATCATCACAGGAATTTTTTCGGAAATTATTGCACAATACACAATTTACTGTGAATTTTTACCAATCCTATGCATGTCTTCAATTTCCAAAACAGAAATTACAGTAAATCCCACAGTCATGGAAAAATTCTCAAAATTGCAGGGCATGGACTGATACATATACACATGGTATAGAAAAATCTAGGGCATTTAATTCTTCAAGAATCATGTTGATAGTAGGTGAACATGCATAATCCATTTTTCCCAACATGTATTTCAACAACTAATAATTTATGCCATCTATAGAGAGTCACAGAAATTTTCACACACATCACATTAGCTATTTTACATAACATATAAAAATTACACTATATCCTCATGCGTCAAAAGTCCGGAAATTAATTACTTAAGGCAGAACAGTTTACTGTTCTGCACTAAAGAACTTGGCGGCATTGTCTGGCCGTTCACGGAGTTTGACGGCAAGATCTCTAAATGCCCACTGGAGATCTTGGCGTCAAGGCATTGACGCCAAGTTCCTGTCTATGCAAGACACAAACCGAGCTCCAGGGATTTGGTGAATGTGGGGTTCCAGGACTCGAGGAAAAATCCATAAAAATGCTAAGACTCAAGGGGACATGTATAGGGTTATGATCTAGGTTCACTTGCCTTAAGAAAACCTCTAAACGGATCAAAATAGCCGATGAAGCCCTCCTTGGGCAGCGCCAAGAAGCCTCCAGAAATCCTTTGCTCCGGGTTCTAGGGTGTTGCAGGCTGCAGTCCAACGCCAGGGAAGCCTTCTCCTACGTATGGCCTTCCTCCTTGTCGTAGAAGATCACCAGAAAACGCCTCCAGTCGCCGGATCCAAGCCCTCCAAGGTCAGTCCTTCCTCTCTCTCAGTTAGGGTTTCCTTTCTAGTAAAGAGCCAAGAGAGCTCTCTAGGTTGCAAAAGGGATGTGTTTTATAGACTAAGGGACAAGAGGGGCTCGTGCAGGGGCTGAAGGGACAGGTAAGAGCCGTTGGGAAGACATCTCCCCAATCAGAAGCCTGGCTCAATGAGTGCTCTCCGCGCTCTGTTGTGCACATAAAATTAGGGATATTGACGTCCACATAACTGGTCGTTTACTTATGTGTAGGCGTCCATCGACATGGACGTTTACTCACAATGGGCGTCCGCCCATGATGACGCCAACTTCCTCATCGGCCAGAAAACAAAACAATGCAGAAAACCATACCTGCACTCTACATGTGCATGCAATGTACTAAGTACAATGTATACATCAACTACCCCATGCAAATGGACAACGTCTACACTAAACATACTCATGCATACATAAGTATACCAAGATGTTATGCAATTAGAATTTGGTATACTATTTCCAAATGCATAAGACAATCATACATATATATATACATACATTCATACACATATAAATTGAACGGCATTTTCAACTATCATATGCATGCATAGCAAGTACATCCAGCTGATATGTACATAGATATCTACATATGTACACATGATTTTTACTCACAACCGCGAGTCCACACACACTTACAAAATAAGAGGATAATTCGAGGGCCTTACAACATTGGATAGATAAGTATCACATGCGTAAGATAACGTACATATACATGCTTATATGTATGTACGTACGTACTTCATATATCCACACATTACCCATAAAATAGGTAGTATAGAATATTCTTCAATATTTAGAAAATACATACATAATATTACTCAATTATTCTAAGTCTAAGATTCTTGGAAAAGAAAAGAAAACATTCATATTACTTCTTAATTTAGCTAATTGCTCACTTCTACGCGAATTATCATATATATATATATATATATATATATATATATATATATACGCATATGCTCATGCTCAAGAGAAGTATAAAACTTATAGTAGGCATAATGAACTACGCATTCTATGCACACAACAAGCGAACACCCAACACACCATTCATATACATATATATATAAAAGAGAATAAAATTCGGGGTCTAACACTCTCCCCCTCTAGAAAAAGATCTTCATCCTCGAAGATCGCATCGAGTACCTATGGCGACGTTGCCGAGGTCATCACTCGCTACTCTCGCTCCTCTATTGCGGTCAACGAAGTACTTCGTGGAGCAAATGATTTCTGGAGGCTAGGCGTGCCGTTCTCTCCAACACGACCGGGTGGGTTAAAGTGACGTGTGGGAACTGACGGAATCCAATTTGAATTTCCGGATTGGGTTGGGCATTGAAATGATGGATCTAAAAAATAGTCAAGTATATATAAAGGGCTAAAACCTACAACTCGGGGGTCCAAAATCCCAAATAAGGATCGGATCGGTGTGCCGTTTTCTCCGACACGACCGGGTGGGTTAAAGTGACGTGTGGGAACTGACGGAATCCAATTTGGATCTCCAGATTGGGTTGGGCATTGAAATGACGGATTTAAAAAACAGTCAAGTATATATAAAGGGCTAAAACCTACAACCCAGGGTCCAAAATCCCAAATAGGGATCGGATCGGCGTGCCGTTTTCTCCGACATGACCGGGTGGGTTAAAGTGACGTGTGGGAACTGACGGAATCTAATTTGGATCTCCGGATTGGGTTGGGCATTGAAATGACGGATCTAAAAAATAGTCAAGTATATATAAAGGGTCAAAACACACAACCCGGGGGTCCAAAATCCCAAATAGGGATCCGATCGGCGTGCCGTTTTCTCCGACACGATCGGGTGGGTTAAAGTGACGTGTGGGAACTGACGGAATCCAATTTGGATCTCCGGATTGGGTTCGGCATTGAAATGACGAATCTAAAAAACAGTCAAGTATATATAAAGGGTCAAAACACACAGCCCGGGGGTCCAAAATCCCAAATAGGGATCAGATCGGCGTGTCGTTTTCTCCGACACGACCGGGTGGGTTAAAGTGACATGTGGGAACTGACGGAATCCAATTTGGATCTCCAGATTGGGTTGGGCATTGAAATGACGGATCTAAAAAACAGTCAAGTATATATAAAGGGCTAAAACCTACAACCCGAGGGTCCAAAATCCCAAATAGGGATCGGATCGGCATGCCGTTTACTCCGACACGACCGAGTGGATTAAAGTGACGTGTAGGAACTGACGGAATCTAATTTGGATCTCCGGATTGGGTTGGACATTGAAATGACAGATCTAAAAAACACCCAAGAAACGATGGATCTAAAAATAGTATCTAATTAAACTTGAGAAATAATCACATATTTTATATTTAATTTTTGAAAATAATATATATCTTTTAATTATTATTAATGTTTCTCATATTAATTTTTTTTAATATAAGATCCACCTCCGACACCTAACGATGACGAGGCAGGGACAGTAGACGATCCAGCAGATCTGTCTTAATTTTTTATATTTATTATTTTGTATGGTTTTATATTTATTGTATTTTATGATTTTATGATGATCGTGAGTATTTGTGAAATTTATGAATATTGTAGCAGGTTTAAAAAATCTTTTTTATTTGTCAATTTTTTTAAAAAAATATACTGCACATTCCGACAAATTTTCCGACGGATAAATGTCCGTCGGAAATTCTAAATTACCGACGGAAAACATCGGTCGGTAATTCCGTCTATAGTTCTGATGGCCGTTTCCGACGGGTTTACTGATTAACCAACGGACTGTCTGTCGGTAAATACTGACTGTATGTCTGACGATATTTCCGACGGATTTGTCCGTCGGAGTTTTCCGACTGATTTCCGACGGAATTCTCTTCCGTCGGTAATTTCTGACCAACAATTTCCGACGGACCATTTCCGACGAGCTTCGGACGGAAATCTGTCGGAAAGTTCATGTTCCGACGGATTTCCGTCGAATTTCTGACGAATTCTTTCCGTCGAAAAATCCGCATTTTCTTGTAGTGCATCTAATCAAGAGGCGCCTCACAAGACCTTTGAGGTTGCTTTACCCCTAACTTTGAACACATGTCTAAAGGCTGCCCGTTTGACATCCTTCATTTTTAAAAAAAAAACATGAACAAAAGCCGTCAAAGCTTAAAAAGTCTCAAACTTTCTTTAAGTTGCTCTGTGCCCACAAGATGACTATGACGAACTCCTCCATTGTTGCCGGTACGATTTAAAGAAACTAGAAAAGAGGCTCAAAGTTAAAAAGGAATTGTCTTTAAAGCCCTTAACTAATTATTTTGACTCCTCAAATTGCAATCTAGCAACAAATGGTTCGGGGGTGCAAGCTGCTAATGCTCGAGTTGATGAAAGATGTATCCTAGGTGCATTGAAATGAAGCAATAATTAGTGGGTGGAGGGGGCAGCCTGATCCATCATCTACTTGACGGTGTGTGGATTGAAGGCCTCTGATGTTTTGTCTTTGGAGAGCAGTCAATTGGGGTGTGACATTGATGCCTAACTCCTACATATACGAAACCCAATCCAGATGGGGAATCTTCCCAGATGAGCATGGGGGACTGGGAGAACTGTGTGTGTGGCACAAAGTTATTGGCTAGAAGCCTAGCATTCCCTCATCCCTTTGTGTAGGGGACCCATTTCCCTCCCATCTGTGTGTGAAGTGGGAGCAATGATCCCTGTTCCTCTTGTCCTTTTTTCCTTGAGATGTATGGGCTGAAAGAGAGAGGCCTCCCAAGACCCAACCTGTTAAACATGAATTTAAACAGCTCAATAGCATATATTCTTTTCAGAAAAGGGAATTGACATCCAGACTAGCGGAAAGGAGCCTTTACCTGTAGAAGGAAGTGTGATGGGAGTCTCTTCTAGAGAAAATGAGTAGCTACTACTAGCCAGGGTTTCTCCTGATCAACTTGTGATCCATCTATTCTGGGAAGGGAGGTTGAGGTGTCTTCATCCACCTTTTTTTTTGGCCTTTTTCTATTTTTTTTTCTCCACTGATTGCAGGATTTAAGACAGGCATATTCTGCACTCACAAGGGATACCATTCACAAGTCCGTAGAAATATAAAGGAAATTACTCAAATATATATAAGATTGTCAATCTCACAAATATTTACATGAAATATACATAGTCATTTCTCAACTGTAACCAAACTTGTACAACAACAACCTGGGGCATATCCCGAGGTGAACAACAAAAAGGAAATTACACTGCTGGAGATGCAGACTCTGCTCTGCTACGGTGCAGCTCGGAACTGATGAAGGGTGAGAAGCCTCCTGCTCTCCCTCACCTGAAAGGGGGTAGGGGTGAGCCTCACGGGTCACTGGCTCAGTAGGGAAACTCTCCTAGAAACCGAGCAAACCAATGCAAGTAGTAAAGCAGAAACCTACGTTAACAGTTTATAGAACTAGCTAGCAGGATATAAAAGCTGTAAATAACACTTACCGCTTACTACTAAACAGAAGACAACTTTACTAAATAAACGGCAAACCACAAATAGGTATACATGCTAAAGTAGGAAAACGCCACACTCGAGTCACGAAGGCTGGATCGCGACATCAGCTATTGACCCGGACAAACCACACAGGACGACCTCTTAGTCTCGCAGCCACGGATGGAAGGTCTAGCTACCGCTCTACTAGAACAAGCCAAGAAAATTGTGGAGACCAACCAACACCACTCTTGCAGACCACACAGCCGCAGGCCCATGCCTAGCACCTTTTGGGACTCTGGCTCGAGCTCCCTAAAGCGAGGCACTGGAAAACAGGACTAGCTGGGGTCCAGTACATCTACTGGTGTCCGTAACCCCCAACCACGAGCGCGCTACAAGTGACAAAATACTGACTCACACAAGTTGTTGTCCCACTGTCGTCTTTCCTTTAGCCGGACGTACAATTCTAAACAAGAGCGAGGGTGTCCAGGAAGACGACACAGACCTCGACGGTACCCAGTACTGGGACAAGCCCCGAACACACACGTGCCTAGCTCACACAAAACCTGGGGCTCCCAACTGAAGAGATATCTACGGTAGGCATCATACGTACTACTCGCCACGCACACACAAACTACGTGCACACCGCACAAGCCACGTGAAACCCTACATCAACTGTGTGAACACCACGCTAAACACACACACAACACGCTCCCCGGAGCGCTACAGGTGCCAACGCACCGCTACCCATTGCCATGCAACACAATTCACGATAATCGGATAAACACGCGCACATGCATATACACAACAGTCCATCAGCTGTGAACGCGACAGGGCCCCATGTCGCCATCGGATCGCGACACCCCGATATGTCGCGTTCATAAGATGAATGCGACGGATCGGCCTGTCACGTTTTGAACGCGACAAGAGGATCCGTCGCCTTCACAGGCGAAAATCCTAATTCGGGGACCCCTCGCCAGATTACCCCCACAAACCCCTTAAACCGATGTTCTCATCCATTTGTCATGCTTTAATGAGTGTCCTAGCATGGTATCTACGGTTTGTAATACAAATAACGTGTTAAACACGCCACACGCACAATCCATGAATCAAAACGGGGTGGAATCTCCCTACCTTCGCGAAGAACACAAAGAGCAAGACTCACACGGCGTTTCCCCCGGTTCACGCAACACCCTCGCGGTGAGAACATGCCGAAAACACCCTTCGAATGCGAAATCACCCAGATCCACCGCACACCACCTCCCCTGGCCGAGCAGAGCTTGCAAAAGCTCTGTTCAGCAAAACCTGCTTAAAAATAAACCTCGGTTGGGAATGCGATGCACGCATCCGTCGCAACCTGAACGCGACGGTGCTGGCTGTCGCCTTCCCAAGGTCGACGTCAGCAACCCGCCCAGCGTGTGACATGCGGCGCGCATGCAAACGACAACCCCAAATAGTGGTTCAATGAACGCGACACCCAGGACTGTCGCGTTCAGAATGCGATGCCTCTCACTATCGCATTCATAGATAGTGAACAAGTAGGTGCTTTAGGCCCAACCTGTCGGCCCACAACATCCCGAAAATTTGCGTGAACACCTGCGGCACACGTCATTAGCCACACACTGGCCTCCACAAGCACAATGTCACAATCCGAACGATCAGGCTCCTATTTCACCTCATTGGAAAATTCATCTTGGATTATCCATAAGAATGTGTGATGGATCCTTTTCTTTCTCCTATTTAAGAAGAGATGAGGGCCCCTGTGCATTCCAGAATATTCTTTTGCTTCATCTTGCAAAAGAAAAGGCCTCACTAGACATCCATATTTTTTATTGAAATATCGAGATGCTCCAAACAAAGAGAGTACTGATACTCACACTTAATGGAATAATAATAAGTACTGTGTAGTTGAGTGTTCTTTTTGTCTTTGAACTAATGTTTGAAAGCCCACAATCTAGACCACGCTGACTGCGCCTATTCCCTGTGGGCGCATGGACTCGTGATTTTGATTGGCTAGGATGGTGACTGGAGTGCATCGATAAGGGCGACGAGGCCAAGAAGATAGATATTTTCTTTTCAGCAATTCTTCTGGCCAATCCTATCCAATGTTTGTTGCACTACAATAGCACTAACAAGAACAAAACTTGACCTGCTAGAGTCTAGCTAGAGACCACATCAGGATAGGGCATCACCTCAACCTTACATATAGCAGCTACCCTTCAACATCTGATATGGAGTGCAAGGATCTCCTCTTTTATCTTTGCTCGAGTACTGCCTGCTGGTATCTTAATTCCACCTTCAAATTCTGATTATATGTAGATAATCTAGATTCCAACCGTATCAAATTAATAGGGCAAATTACACCATATAGTATGATACTATCGTGAGGCTTGGCTGCCGGAGCTGATCTCTCGCCGCCGGCGATGTGGGAACACCAATCACAGAAGATGCTCGATTTCTGTTCAGATAGATGGATGGAGATGAGAGAGAGGAAAAGTACACAGGTCTCTAGGTGTGTGTGAGCTTCTTCTTTCATCATTTTTCATGTTGCTTCAACCGCCTAAAAACACACTATCCTTGCACAGCTTTCTTCACAGGGGAGCTATATATCTCTCCCTTTTTTCAATGGCATGCATGGACCCCGGAATTCCTTAACAAGTTAAAAGAGTTAGGCTCCAATCCCCATTCCCACTCCCCCCACCGAAGAAGAATTCTGGGAGCTTATGTCCAGTCATGGAACTGCCATGAACCAGTGTGCCGGCAGAGACAAAGCTTGTCCCCGACGGCCCAGCTGGGTCTGTCAACACTTTCTCACGATACCTTTATAAGGCCTTTGAATACAACGATTAGAGCTAGCTAGCTAGCATATAATTATTAAGAACACACCACATCAACAAGCTGTATATTTAACACCTTGTAATAAGAGATGGTTGTGATTATTTTTAATTATATATATATATATATATATATATATATATCTTCTTCCAAAACATTTTGGGTGCAAGAAATTAAAATTGGTCCTACAACCTTGGGAAAGGTTTGGTGGGTGGATACAAATCTGTATCATGCCACGTACCTAGCCGTGGGAACAGTGAGCACACACAAAAAGATGCCATCCACAGTGAGGGGAAGGTAAAGCAGATATCTCTGGTAGGTGAGGGGAAAGAGGCAGGAAGCTTCACCACCATGGGAGACAACGCAGGAAAAGATACAGAAGCCTCCAGAGCAGTCTTTAGGCCGCGGCATCCAAGTTGTGCTAAGTGTCCCCTGGCTCAACATGCTTGGAGAACACCGTGTATAGTGGACCTTCACTTTTATGCGTCCTTCTTCCTTCTTGGTCTTGAAAACCCATCATAAAAAATAAAAATAAAAAGAGGCCAAGACTTCAAGGAGAAGCGCATGAGAGGATTCCATGCATGATGTGGATACATGAAAAGCTAATAAAAGATGGTACCACATTTGATAGAACATGTGGCGGTGGATGACTTTCTTGGGACTTACTTGGGAAGGTCATGCTCCTGAGTCCTAATTAACCTCCCTAGATCAAGATTCTCCGTGCTCCGTGTCGAGGTCGTCCTCACATAGTGTATTGCTACCATTTGATCTGATGAATTTTATTATAAAATATAATAAAAAATTTAAATAAGGAAGATAAAATTGTTAAATAAAAAAAATATATTTAATTATGTCATACCGTGTCAAAATTCACTAGAGTTCTGAAATGGTACGATACAGCCTTGCAACCACGATCTACAGTGGTATGACTAACCCTGCTCTAGATTGTTTTCCACATCTTTTATTCTTTTACCCAAAAGCCGTGGGGGTGTTTCCACTTGTATTTGTAGTTTAAGTTGAACTTGGTTAGATAAAAAAGAAAGTTGTGAAATTGGAAATTAATCTAATTACCCATCACCTAACGTTTATTGATTTCAGGGGACATATCACGATGGAGAAAGCAAACTATCTAAGAAAACGGAGATCAATTTACCATTATTGCTACACCAAGACTACTTAATTTTGGAGGAAAAAATAGGTAAAAATATGATATCTTCGGTGACAGATTCGAGAATTGTTGGACCTATTTTTAGAGGTGTTCATTATTTGGTCTAAATCGAAAAACCGAACCGAACGGTTCGGTTCGGTTTGGTTCGATTTCATGGGCCTTACGGTTCAACTCAGTTTTGAGCTGGGAAATCGAAATGAACCGATATATATATATATATAATTAATTAAATAATACATATATACAAAAAGACATATGTGGCGCAGTGGTCGGAGGCTTGGAAGCGCGCAAACATTTTTTTTGTGTCTAATTTAAACTTAATATGTGTATATAATAAATTAATATTACATATATACTTAAAGGCGCATGTAGCGCAATGGTCAGCCCTGCCTTTTGTTCGCGCGGATGATGCGGAGGTCGCGAAATCCACTCCCGCGGGCGGCCTCGTAAACCTGTTCTTTTTTTGAAATTTCGGTTCAAACCGGTTCGATTTGCTACAGTAATTGATTTGATTCGATTTGATAAAAAATAAGGGGTGAACCGGACTGCGTTCACCCCTACCTATTTTCTACTAACTTACAAATTTTCATCTGTTATGAACCTAATGTGTCAATGCGTAGGTCTTGAGTCTTCTATAAACGAGAAAAAAATAAAGATATATATGAACGATATACCTCCTTACCTCCGATCAATGCAAGCATTGCGTGGTCTAGTGGTTTGGAAAAGATGGCTAATTTAATTTTTTTGTCGGTGAATTTTTAAAAAATGTTCGTAACGAATTTACTTATAAAAATTATTTATTCTGCCTATACAAATAACTATTCTAGGTTCGAGTTTTAACAAGAAAATATAAATTGCATGGAAATGGAGTTTTGACAGAATAAATTTCTCTTCTCACATAAACAGCTGGAAGAATAAGAATAAGTTGAATTTAAATCATTCTTATGAAAACGAAGTGTTAGCACTATTAAGCCACAAACTGTCGGTTCATAGGAAATACATATATATTTAACCAAAAACGATACCTGATCATGGAGAAATAAGTATACGCGAGATAGTATTTAATAAATGAGTAATATATATTATATATTTAGATGTGCAACGATGAGAATGGTTCATATGCCTCATATTTGATTATCTCCGTGTAGACCAATCATGTATAGAGGAATGTGCTTACCACATCCATAAGCAACAACTATGTGCCTTCATGAACGGATGTTTAGGAAGAAAATTTCCTTAACCAATTGTGTCACGGGTAAAGCTTTTCTGTGGGGAGAAGAAAATTAAAGGAGCAAATGTTCTACTTTCACACTATGAACAAAGATTAATAATATTTGACAACAGGACATGCTACCAGACCACAGACTCAATAGTGACAATCTATTTTCTTTATGATATTATAATTTACATACCTACATTCCTCGTCGGTAAAGACTTCTCTATTGTTCAATCTTCTGATTCCTTTCATGCACATGATGGCTATACATCGCCATGACTATTTTGACTCTAGAAATTCTACAACATATTATTTTTTTCCTGCGCTCACTATTAATAAAGTGGGTAAATTAATTAATAGTTTCTGACTATAATATCAGAAGTTCTTCCTGCAACATAATTTAGCATATACTGTAACAGAAGATAATATTTACTATAATGAGTTACACTCCACCAGAGATTAAAAAATAAGTCAAATATTTGATAAAATTTTTTAATTAATTTACTCTAATAGATTCTTGTAAATCCTAGGTAAAACCTTTTCCTCTCAAGTGACCACAGACAGTAGAATTCAAATTCAGAACTCTCTCATGTGGAAGGAATGTGTTGGCTAGTCCGTTTGATTTTATAAAAATATATTTATAGAAAAAAAATTTCAAAGAAAAATATCTATTAAAAATAAAAATATAATTATTCATTTGATACTCACATAAAAAATTTATTTTTTATATTTTTTAGTAAAATATTTTTCTAAAATATTTTTTAATTAAATAAATAAAAAATATTCTCTAGGCATCGATTGTGTGATGTCAATCGCAAGCGACTAGGCTCTGCCGATTGTAGAGCTCGAGGCGTCGTCCGCCAGGGTGCCAGTCACCGTCAAACGTCGATAGTCGGTTTGTCGGCGTCAGGGGTAGATGCTAGTCGTCAATCATTGCCGCATGTCCACCCCCCTCACACTGCCATTAGGTGCTGTTCGTCAGTCACTGGCCCCCGGGCCTCGGGAGCTGACCATCGATCACCAATTTAACTATCGACTACAGGACACAGAGCGTCGATCACTTAAATAGTTTTGAATAATTTACGGAGTCTCATCAAATATGTCAAAATTCATGAATTTAAGATTAAAAAAAATTTCATATATTAACTTTTTAGATGTATCAAATAGATCATTTTATGAAAAATTTTCTAAAATTATTTTTCTACATTAGATTTTAATGAGATACTCTAGATGAGTAGACAGGGACATGAGAAGAGAAGCAAGGAAACCAAAGATCACATGAAAGAAGATGGCCAGCAAAAGGAGGAATGCATCTGATCTGATATGTGGGGGAGAGGGAGGAAGGAAGGAGGGAAATCAACCTGAAGGTGGTGAGGAACAGTGTCCAAAGATCTTAATAATGCCTGGACCCTCCTCTGGTGGTGTGTGAAGGGGTGGTGGGCATGCGGAAGTAGCAGCAGGGAGCAGGGGAAGGAGATCTAGGGGGGTGGCGGTGGCCACCGCCCACACCAGCTGGATACTTGGACACTTGTGCAGCCTTACCGCCAGCCCCCCCCCCCCCCCCCCCCCCCCACATGGCATCTCCTCCTCCGACGAGGAGCAGAGGCCAGAAGCCACGACAACGCCCCCACCTCCTCCTCATGAACCCACTTTTCTGCACAGACACCGGAGATTCCATCCCTGGTCGATGGAGATCCTCCCCGGGCGCAAAAGACCCGCGTAGAGAGAAGAAAAAAAAAGAATGAAGAAGTAAAGGTCTTTTACATATATACCTCTCTAAACTGTATATTTATATCTATGACCCAGTTACTTGATGAATTGTCAATTGATAGATCCAAATGGTTACTTTTATTCACTCTCTGTTTTTTTCATCTGTCATTATATTTAAAATGTTCGAAATTTAAAAAACGACCTTAGGACATGTCATCTTGTCATATCTCTATTGGCCCTTGTGCTAAAGGAGTATCAGGTATGTACCCGTTAGTTTAACTTAGTATAAATTAACTTAAAAATGAACATGTGCATCTTTGAGAATAAAGTAAGATTGGGTAGACAACTCTTATTTTTTTTATAACGAAAAAACCCCATACAAGTCAAGTAAATTCTCCCCTTCTATAATGCCCCGACGTAGAATATCGGAGCGGAATTACAGTTATTAAATAGTACAGAGCGAGAAATAAATAACAAATCATTGCACATTTGGAATAATATCATCCGAACTCCAATTTCATTAATAAACCACCAAACTCCATTACAATCACTAATATCTTACCAACTTCATGAACTAACTATTATATCAATGTATCAGAGCTAAAACTAGGGCCCAGAGTATTTTATTCAAACTTCAACTAATACATCAAGACTGACTGACTCACTAACTCATAACTACACTAACTAACTACTAAGCAAATGGTTGCTGGAAATGGTCACTCCTGAGCATCCTCCTCAGTCCCATCCACGTGAATGTGATCATCATCCGACTCACCTGAAACACATTAAATAAATACGCAGGATGAGCGAATAACGTCCAGTAGGACTTAATATCTCATGAGAACAAGCATACTTTAAATAATTAATATCTTAAGGCAGGATAACTAGAGAGAATAGTCATGTAGATCAAGTAACGATAACGAGAGAACATTAACATCTGGCACAGGGAAAAATAGCACAACGAGAACGATAATTAGAATGGCCATGTAACAATATAGCATGTAAATTATACAACGGTGCACTAGTAACGATAACGATTGCACTTGTATAGACAACACTTTGATTGTCATAGATTAATCTTAATAGTATGATGGCGTTGGATACATGCCGTACACATCCTTGATCATTTTAACTCCCATGGGCACTAGCACTTTTCGGACGCTCCTCCCAGGACCAGATCGGGCCCCATTGCACTGGCATTAGTCTTTTCTTTATCTTAGATAATCATAAGAATGGCTAATAGAGTACCAAAAAATAGATGAGAGTAGTAGACGAACTAGACGAGAGAGTAGAGAGAACGTGAATAGATGACAGGATATAGATAGTAGACGAGACAGGGACAATATCGTAAAACACGATAAACAACGACAGTCACAGTTGCACGGCACACCCTCGTGGGCCAGCAGTCTGGTAGATATCACCACTGCCCACTAGCCGTGCTATGAACAAAGGGTAGATGCTCCGGCGTGATCACAAGATAAGGAGAGATCACACTACGACCATGGATCGTACTGATCCCTAAGGTGTAACGGGTTTTAAGGTACAACCAGCTCACCGGCTAAGGACGTGCGCCAAAGCCAAGAAGACTTACGGAGACCTTGACAAGGAGTCTCTGGCCCAGTCAAGAGTATTTCCGATAGAGAGGTGGTCCAAGTTAAGAGAAAGTGTGTAAAAACTAAAGTTTGTTGTGCCTCGAGTACTCGAAAGCCGAGGGAAACGGTATCAGTGTTCAAAACGCACGTATAAAATGAAGACAAGTGTCATTAATTAAATAGAGAATTTAGTCATTTATTTTGCTAATTTACTAGATACATTATTGAATTAAGGTCAATGTCAAATATTAATATTATGTGTGTGCAAGTGTAAAGAAATCATAAGAGTATGATAAATTGTGCAAATGACTTTTAAATAATTAAATTTATATAATTATTGTCCATTATTAATTTTTCAGGTCAAAATAATTATAACATGGTGTAATCATGGTTAAATAAGGGGTGTATAGCCTAATCAGCAGGGGCATGTACAAAATTAAACGTTCTGGCTGCAATCTTTAAATCGCGGTAGGCCTACCCGTCGCGATTCAAGTCGTGACGGGCGGCTCGGGCGCGATCTGTAGACT
This sequence comes from Colocasia esculenta, assembly GCA_014218235.1. Taxonomy (NCBI): domain Eukaryota; kingdom Viridiplantae; phylum Streptophyta; class Magnoliopsida; order Alismatales; family Araceae; genus Colocasia; species Colocasia esculenta. The sequence goes on from CM024762.1 coordinate 54,668,677, forward strand.
GACCGGCCTGGCTCGGACCGGGAGGGAAATGTGGCGGCACGGCCCGCCGCATTCATAATGCAACAGGGTTTCCGACCGCGACCCTTCTGCTATCGCGGCGGGTCGTGCCGCCGCGATATCAGAAAGGGGTCCGGCCATAAAAAGGCTTTTTCCCTTTTTCCAGGATTGATCCTATTTGATACAGGGTACTTCTAAATTCAATATAAAATCGCACGATGATCCAAAAATCATGAAACTAGTTTTAAACGAAAGTAAACACATGGGTCTATCAACAGGTACAATTAATTCGAAAATAGACAAGGTTTAGGCATGCTTTGATTAGGTTACATCTTGGTGACCTAAACATGCACAGTCAAGGTTCAACTAATTAATTAGCGATGGATACATGATAAAAATTAGGCAAACTAGGGGCGTTTGAAAGTTAACATGACGTAGTATTTATGATATATCTCCTATATCATTCCTCTCAGTCTTCTGTATATCATGTACATTGGATAATTGTGGTGGAAGTGTCAGTTGGTACGAAGGCTGATCAGTTACCTACCCTTGAGGAGATTGATGTACCCAGAATAATGTCGGCACGACGTCAGCCGCGGACGGGCGCTGCGCCAGGACGTGCCCACATGGGGCACCCGGTCGCGGTGGGGTGCGTCCTGGCTCGTCCGCCCGAGCAAATCATTTGCTCGAGTGGACCTCCTTGTATCCACATAACTCTTCTGTCTCATGGCATGGAATCAAGTATACACGAGGTTTGAAAGCAAACATGAAGGTTTGGGTACATGGATATGACAGGGTTTCAAGGAATTAAGTCTCCCTCATGGGAGATCGAAATAGAGCAAAACTAGAGGGCTTTTGCAAGGGATCATGAAGTCTACCTAGGGTAATTTTTACTCAAATTTAGCTTGAGAGATTGCCTACCTTCTGGCGTTGACAAGAAAAGCTAGGGTTTTTTGTGAAGAACGGGGGGAAAATCTCCTTATCCAAGGCTAAAAATTAACTTGGTTCTCAATGTCGTCTGAAGTCCATTCCAGAATCTAGAAGTGAATCTGGGATCACGATTTGAGACAATGGATACGGGGACTCTATGCAATCTTACTATCTCTTTTACATAGAGGGCTGCTAACACATCGACACTCCAGGTGCTCTTAATGGTAAGAAAATGTGTGGAGTTAGTCAAACGGTCCATAATAACCCAGATAGCATCAAGTCCACCACGAGTTTGGGGTAAACCCATGATGAAATCTATGCCAATACTTTCCTACTTCCATTCTGGTATGTCCTGGGGTCTAAGGACACCCGTAGGATGATGGTGTTCGGCCTTTACCTGTTGACGGGTGAGGCAGTGCGCGGCATGCTCAACCACCTCACGCTTTATGTTGGGCCACCAAAATGACATTTTCATGTCTTGGTACATCTTGATTGCGCCTGGGTGGATGGTATACTTGGTCTTGTGCGCTTCATCCATCAGCTTTCTCTTCAGTTCTTCATTGTCAGGCACACAAGTCCTGGCGTGGAATAATATTCTCCCATCTTCAACGATGGAGAAATCTGGCTTGTCAGCTATGGTCTCCCTAACTCTGACTAGGAATGGATCATTTGCCTGTTGCTCTCGGATCTCAACAAATATGTCGGGTTGAGCTCTACGATTAGCCATTATCATCTTATCACTTCTCTTTTCAATGTTCAGGTCCAGACTGGCAAATTGTTCCAACAATTGCATCTCGCCCATGACTAGACAAGATAAAGAAGCTACCGGCTTCCTACTGAGTGCATCAGCTACTGCATTACCGTTACCTGGGTGTTATTGGATATTGAAATCAAAATCCTTCAAGTACTCCAGCCATCTCCGTTGTCGCATATTGAGCTCCTTCTGAGAAAATAAATACTTCAAACTCTTGTGGTCGGAGTAGACAATAAATTGCTCCCCATATAGGTAATGCCTCCAGATCATGAGTGCAAAAACCACTGCAGCTAATTCTAGGTCATGGACTGGGTAGTTGACTTCGTGTGGCTTCAACTGCCGTGAAGAATACGCTATCACCTTTTCGTTCTGCATTAGTACGCAGCCTAGACAGATTCCATATGCATCAGTGTAGACTGAGAATCCTTCGCCCTCGACTGGTAATGTGAGGACAGGTGCAGATGTCAACAATTGCTTGAGTGTCTAGAAGCTCTTCTCACACTCCTTGCTCCAGACATAGGGATTCTCTTTCCGCGTAAGTCGCGTAAGAGGTACAACTATCTTGGAGAAGTCTTTTATGAACCGTTTGTAATAGCCACCCAGTCCAAGAAAGCTTCTTATCTCTGTGACATTAGTCGGCCTTTCCCAGTTGAGCACAGCTTCTACTTTGGAAGGATCGACAGCGATGCCCTCCTTGGAAATAACATGGCCTAGGAATGACACCTCCTCGAGCCAGAATTCACACTTGCTCAATTTGGCATAGAGTTGGTTGTCCTGCAAGATTTGCAGAGCGATCCTTAGATGCTCCTCATGCTTTTCCTTGGTCTTGGAGTATATGAGAATATCATCAATAAAGACCACGACGAACTTGTCGAGGTAGGGCCGATAGATGTTGTTCATTAGTTGCATGAAAGCTGCAGGAGCATTGGTTAGTCCAAAAGGCATGACTACAAATTCATAATGACTGTACTTGCTCTTGAAAGCCATCTTGTATATGTCTGCATCTTTAATCCTCATCTGATGATATCCCGATCTAAGGTCAATCTTAGAAAAATATTTAGCTCCTGATATCTGATCAAACAATTCATCAACACGTGGTAGAGGGTATTTGTTCTTGATAGTTAAATTATTCAAATGACTGTAGTCGATGCATAATCTCATAGATCCGTCCTTCTTCTTGACGAACAACACTGGTGCTCCCCAAGGAGAAGTACTTGGCTTGATAAATCTTTTTTCCAACAGTTCCATCAATTGCTCCTTCAAATCTTTCAATTCAGCGGGGGACATCCTGTAGGGTTGGCGTGATACCAGTGCAGCTCCAGGTATGAGGTCAATTGAGAAATTGACATCTCTCTCTGGTGGAATGCCTGGCAGATCATTGGGAAACACATCGGGATATTCTTGCACTATATGAATGTTTGATATCTTAGTTGCTTTCTTCTCAACTACAATTGCGGCAAGAAATGCCACACAACCCTTTCTTATCATGTTTTGTGCTTTGACGGTAGAGACGAGAGATAAATGCCTCTTGTGTCTACATCCCGTGAAGGTTAATTTAGTGAATTCACTAAAAGAAATTTTCCCTCTTCTACAATCCACGATAGCCCCATACGTGGATAGCCAATCGGCTCCCAAAATTACATCGTAGCCCTCCATGGGCATACAGATCAAATCAGCTCTTAGATTGAGATCACCAATCTTAACATCAGCTAATGGAAAATACTTATTCAATTGAGCCTTTTCCCCAAGTGGTGTCGTGACAAGTAGTTCAAATTCCATAGATGCAAGTTTTTCATTTAATGTATTAGCAAATGCTTGTGATATGAATGAATGTGTTGCACCAGCGTCAAATAAAACAAATGCTGATTGGGAAATGACAGGTAGTGTACCTTCCACCACTCCACCTTCCTCGGTGGTCTCAACTTCATGTAGTGCCTGAAGTCTGCCTGGCTTCTTTGGTCCCATCGGACACTTCTCATTTTCTTTTAGCAGGGGGCATTCAGGAATACGATGGTCTCGACTCCTGCACCGAAGGCATGCACCCCCCTTCCTCCATCACTCTTCTTCCGTGTGACCTAGCTTGTCACAGTGCTTGCATCGGGGTTTGTTGTTCGGAGTAGTAGGGGTGGGTACTTTGGGCTTCCGCTCCTAGCTTGGCCCGTCAGTGATACTTAACGGCCTTTTCCTGCCATTAGTGGGCTTGCTCGATGCTCCGGATGTTTGTTACTTCTTGACCATTCTACCCTTGATGCGATCAGTGAGATCGATCGCATCCTCTAGTAGCTGTGCCCTTTTGACCATCTCTGGATAGGTCTGAATATCCATGGGTGCCAACTGTGCGATGTATGCGTGCCTGAGCCCATTCAGAAACCTCTTCACCTTCATTCTCTCTGTTCCTACCAGGTGATTGGCATAGCGCGCCAATCGGGAGAACTGAGCCTCATACTCAACAACAGTCAGGTTCCTTTGTTTCAACACAGCAAATTCAGATGCCTTCCTTTCTTGGACCCTTTCGGAAAAGTACTTGGAATTGAAATGCTCCTTGAACTCATTCCTCGTGAACTGTGCGTCTGCCCTTATAGCCTCAATGGACTCCCACCACGCACAGACGTCCCATTATAGCTGGAATGTTGCTAACAGTAGCTTATCACCATCCGTGCATTGCATAATGCGGAAGATGCGCTCAGTCTCCTTGAGCCAATTTTCTGCCTCATCAGGATCTGTGGTTCCACTGAATCGGGGTGGATTCAGGTTGCGGAAGTTCCGGTGCAAGTCTCCAGCACCACGGTTGTTGTTATTGTTGACTCCAGCAGCTTGGAGTAAGGCCTGAGTAAGCTGTTGAATGGTTTGTTGCATATCACGGAGTTGTGCACGCTCCGCTGCCATTGTTGTGATTTAAGTTCCTTCAAAAGAGAATTTTAATGTAAGATTACGAGTTTGCACTAAATTTGTCCGTGTGTGAGTTTATTTTATCTTATTACCCTTGGTTCTACCCAACTCTCACATAGGTAAGAAATTAGACTCTAAGTCAAGGTAGGTCAAACCTAGATCATCCTATACTTAAGAATAACCTAGGCTCTGATACCAAAAAATTGTAACGCCCGACGCGGAATATCGGAGCAGAATTACAGTTATTAAATAGTACAGAGCGAGAAATAAATAACAAACCATTGCACATTTGGAATAATATCATCCAAACTCCAATTTCATTAATAAACCACCAAACTCCATTACAATCACTAATATCTTACCAACTTCATGAACTAACTATTACATTAATGTATGAGAGCCTAAACTAGGGCCTAAAGTACTTTATTCAAACTTCAATTAATACATCAAGACTATCTGACTCACTAACTCATAACTACACTAACTAACTACTAAGCAAATGGTTGCTGGAAATGGTCGCTCCTGAGCATCCTCCTCAGTCCCATCCACGTGAGTGTGGTCCTCATCCGACTCACCTGAAACACATTAAATAAATATGCAGGATGAACGAATAAAGCCCAGTAGGACTTAATATCTTATGAGAACAAACATGCATCTTTAAATAATTAATGTCTTAAGGCAAGATAACTAGAGAAAATAGTCATGTAAATCAAGTAACGATAACGAGAGAACAATATCATCTAGCACAGGAAAAAATAGCACAACAAGAACGATAATTAGAATGGCCATGTAACGATATAGCATGTAAATTGCAAAACGGTGCAATTAAATTACAAAACGGTGCACTAGTAACGATAACGATTGCACTTGTATAGATAGCACTTTGATTGTCATAAATTAATCATGATAGTATGATGGCGCTGGATGCATGCCGTACACATCCTTGATCATTTTAACTCCTATGGGCACTAGCACTTTTCGAGCGCTCCTCCCAGGACCAGATCGAGCCCCATTGCACTGGTATTAGTCATTTCTTTATCTTAGACAATCATAAGAATGGCCAATAGAGTACCAAGAAATAGATGAGAGTAGTAGACGAACTAGACGAGAGAGTTGAGAGAACGTGAATAGATGAGAGGATATAGATAGTAGACAAGATAGGGACAATATCGTAAAACATGATAAGCAATGACAGTCAGTTGCACGGCATACCCTCGTGGGCCGGCAGTCTGGTAGATATCACCACCGCCCACTAGCTGTGCTATGAACACAAGCTAGATGCTCCGGTGTGATCACAATATAAGGAGAGATCACACTAAGGCCATGGATCGTACTGATCCCTAAGGTGTAACGGGTTTTAAGGTACAACCAGCTCGTCGGCTAAGGACGTGTGCCAAAGCCAAGAAGACTTACAGAGGCCTTGACAAGGAGTCCCTAGCCTAGTCGAGAGTATTCCGGATGGAGAGATGGTCCAAGTCAAGAGAAAGTGTGTAAAAAATAATGTCCGTCGTGCCTCGAGTGTTCGAAGGCCCAGGGAAACGATATCGGTGTTCAAAACGCGCATATAAAACAAAGACAAGTGTCATTAATTAAATAGGGAATTTAGTCATTTATTTCGCTAATTTACCAGATACATTATTGAATTAAGTCAATGGCAAATATTAATGTTATGTGTGTGCAAGTGTAAAGAAATCATAAGAGTATGATAAATTGTGCAAATGGCTTTTAAATAATTAAATTTATATAATTATTGTCCATTATTAATTTTCCAGGTCGAAATAATTATAACATGGTGTAATCATGGCTAAATAAGGGGTATATAGCCTAATCAGCAGGGGCATGTACATAATTAAATGTTATGGCTGCAATCTTTAAATCGCGGCGGGCCTACCCGTCACGATTCAAGTTGCGACGGGCGCTCGGGTGTGATCTGTAGACCGGCCGGCCTGGCTCAGACCGGGAGGGAAATGCAGCGTTGTGGCCCACCGTGTTCATAATGTGACAGGGTTGCTGACCGCGACCCTTCAGGTATCGTGGCGGTTCGCGCCACCGCGATATCAGAAAGGGGTCCAGCCATAAAAAGGCCTTTTCCCTTTTTCCAGGATTGTTCCTATTTGATATAGGGCACTTCTAAATTTAATATAAAATCGCACGATGATCCAAAAATTACGAAACTAGTTTTAAACGAAAGTACACATGGATCTATCAACAGGTACAATTAATTCGAAAATAGACAAGGTTTAGACATACTTTGATTAGGTTACATTTTGGTGACCTAAACATGCGTAGTTAAGGGTCAACTAATTAATTAGTGACAGATACATGATGAAAACTAGGCAAACTAGGGCGTTTGAAAGCTAACATGACGTAGTATTTATGAGAATTTTCTCATAGCATGGAATCAAGTATACATAAAGTTTGAAAGCAAACATGAAGGTTTAGGTATATGGATATAATAGGATTTCGAGAAATTAATTCTCCCTATGGGAGATCAAAATAGAGCAAAACTAGAGAACTATTGCAAGGGATAATGAAGTCTATCTAGGGTAGTTTTTACTCGAATTTAGCTTGAGAGATTGCCTACCTTCTAGTGTTGACAAGAAAAGCTAGGGTTTTTGGTGAAGAACGGGGGAAAAATCTCCTTGTCCAAGCTTCCTCCTCCGAGATTCCTCGTTCCTCAATCTGTAAGGTCTCGGGTCTTTAGTGGATCCTTATTGGGTCTGTTAGAGGTCATGTGTGGTTGACGGCCAGGGCTTGCCATTGAGTCAGAGTCAGCGTCCAGCGATATGGACGTTTGATGTTGAACTCAGCGACAGGAGATCTGGACGTCAGTCTGTAGGCGGTTCAGTAGGCGACCAGAGATGTTGACATCGACTAGCCAGTCCTGTTGAAATAGGGCAGCCCGAGAGCAGAACCCATTCTTCTCTTTTCCTCTCCTTTCCTCCACCTTAGCTTTTCTCCATTTCCACAGCTTCTGATGGTTGATCTGAGCTCGTGGGAAGGCCCTGGATCGTGTGGCGGTGCTTGATCGGGCGGGAAACGCGTGGTTTTGGTGCGATTCGCACGGAGTCTTCGAGGGAATCCGGCGCGAGTAGTGGCTGTTCGGGGATTGTTTAAGCATTTTGAGGTAGGGACTTAACCCCTATAACCTTCCCCAGCAAACCAGCATGCCCAATTAAGTGAATTGGTATGCAAATCATGGTTTAGGGTTTGGGTTGTATCATGCCGGAATTGAGGGTGATTTGGAAAATCTAGGTGTTAGACTGTTTAATTTTGATATTCTGGTAGTTTGGATTGATGAGAGGAAGTGTTCCCCTCCATCAGTCGGAATTCTGTTGAGTATTTCTGCCCATTTGAACTGATTCGGTTCAGTTCTGGGTTTGGGGGACTGAAGACCTTAACGTCCACATCTGTTGACGTTGAGATCTTCAGGGGTGATTTAAACGACAAGGTCGATTGCCGTTTAGTTACTGTTAACGTCATGAGGAGTGCCGTTTACCACTTATTGGCGGCAATCGATATGGCCGTTAATCTCCTGTGTCCCAGCAGACTTAAGTGTTGTGTTTAAAGGTGATTGACATGTGATGTCTGCCTTGATAACACATGTGAGCCAGGCCTAGAGTGTGACTCTGCCTGTGCGCATGAGAGACTAGTTGTGACTCGAGGTGTTTACTACTGTACGGGGTTTCAGACGTTGAGTGTGTTCCGTCTGTTGTACGCGCGTTGCGTTACCGTGTACCCGTTTCTGTTTTGTTACCTAGGCGTGGGTGCAACTCCGTCTAGACGACTAGCGTGTGGTTGTCCTCCGCTAGTGAGCCAGGACGCCGAGTGCGACTCTGTCCTGTGCGTACTCCTTGTGGTGGTTTTGAGCCGGTCTCCGTGGAGCCCCTTCTCTACCGCTAGGGTCAGGCGTAGGGGGAAAACCGGTCGTGGACCAGACGCGAGAGAGAGCGTCTGTAGTGTGCACACGTGGCTGGGGTTGAGAGCCTCTGTGGTGATGGGACGCCGAGCCACAAACCCTAGCTGAGTCCTACTTGCTGTGTGTGTGAGTGTGTGTTACTGAGCCGCGAGGTTTACAGTTTTGTGTTGTGGTGCGACGTGTACTTACTTTCAGTCTTTACTTTCCGCACTTTAGTTCTGTTGCCGGTGGGGTTACTTTTCCCTACTGGGTCTCTTTTCTTGAGACTCACTCCCCTCCCTTTCAGGTGGGTCTTCGTCGACTCCCGTTCCAGGCGAGTCTAGCCACTCCGGTGTTGGTGCTCCCTAGCTGCAGTGAGTAGTACCTTTTTATTGTACTTCTGTACTCTGTACTTTGCTCAGACTCTGAGTTGTATATATTATGTTCATAGTGGAATCTTACAGCTTTGCATGGTGTGTATCTTCTTACTTATAGTCTCCTCGGACTTTCACTTCCTACCCTTCCGAGCTTGTCTCGTGGGTTAGCGGGTCAGAATTCGGGTTACTGGTTGTTACTGGTAATGCGGATTCTGGGTCGTTACATTTTGGTATCAGAGCCTGGTCTGATGAGATATATATAAGGAAATATCCATCATGTAAACTCAGAGTATAAAGAGTACAGTTGCAGCTAATTAACCCGGAGTTAGTTAGTATATTTATGTGTGTATTTTTATTCTGTGTGTAGTACTATGGCTCCTAGGCGACGTCCTAGAGAGGGAGTGGCTGAACATGTGACTCGTCAGGAGGCTGGAGATGCTCCGCCACCTCAGCAGACGCAGCCTTTGCCACAGGACGCACATAGTGGTATTGCTCCGCCGCCACCTCCACCTCAGGTAGCTCAGGGATTAGACATGACTCGATTTCTTGAGGGGATGGCTCAGTTTGTTGCTCAGCACCGTGACGCGCCGGTACCCCAGGGTGGTATCGGGAGGGTGTTGAGGGAGTTCTTGCAGTTTTAGCCTCCTCAGTTTTTGGGCCAGCCTGATCCAGATGCAGCGCGGGCATGGTTAGATGCAGTGGAGCGGACTTTTCGTTCTATGGAGTGTGTTCCCGAGGAGCGAGTGCTGCTAGCCAGTTACCAGTTGCAGGCGCAAGCGTTGACTTGGTGGTCCGCTGAGTGGGAGACTACTTTTCAGTCTCGTCCACTTAGACAGATTCCGTGGCAGGAGTTTGTCGTTTCTTTTGAGAGAGCCTTCTGTCCTACTTATGTTCGTACGGAGAGATTGTACCAGTTTCTGGACTTGCAGCAGAGGGACTTTACTGTAGTGCAGTACAGGGCCAGATTTGTAGAGCTAGGGCGCTATGCTCCGCAGATTATGGGAGATGAGGGTCTGAGGACTCAGCAGTTTGTGAGAGGCTTGAGGCCAGAGCTCAGGCAGGCGCTGATAGTTGATCGTGTCACAGACTTGGATGCGGCCTATCAGACAGCGGCAGCATTGGAGGCAGACACCTTGTGGACTCGTGCTCGGAGTGCAGAGGTTCAGACGCAGGTAGTTCCTTCTCAGCCTCGTCAGCAGCAGGGTAGTGTGCAAACGACCCCGAGGACTGCGACTTCCTACGCGTCCACTTCTACTGGGACGACGGCGAAGTCAGGATCTCGGAGGAAGTTTCGGCGTGATAGGAGGCAGGCAGAGCAGAGGCAGCAGTCGGTTGGGAGTGTTCAGCAGCCGACAGGTCAGCCTTCGCAGCAGGTACAACGTACTTTTGCTGGCCAGTGTTACCGGTGTGACCAGATGGGTCACATGGCGCGAGATTGTCCTTTGCTACCTCGTGTGCCGCAGCAGCAGACCCAGTCACAGCCCCGAGTGCAGCAGCAGCAGCAGCAGGCACCTGTGCAGCAGCGTCAGCAGACCGGAGGTTCTGGTGGGTCGAGAGGTAGAGGTCGTGTTACCCACTTGACTCGTGCAGACGCGGAGGCAGCTCACCTGGTAGAAGGTACTGTTTCAGTTTTTGGTTGTACAGCTAGAGTCTTGTTTGATTCCGGTGCCTCTCACTCTTTTGTGTCTGAGGAGTTTTTAGACTCCCTTGGAGAGTTGAGTTCGGGAGAGTCTGTTGAGTTGGCAGTAGAGTTGCCGACAGGGGACTTTGTCCTTACATCCTACTGTCTCGAGGAGGTACCTGTGCAGTTGCAGGATCAGTGGTTGTCAGCTCATCTGTTTGCCTTGCAGTTACATGACTATGATGTGATTTTGGGTATGGACTGGTTAGAGCGGTATGGTGCAGTGATGGATTTCCAGAAGAAAAGGGTGCACTTACGGATACCTGGGGAAGCGGCGTTCTACTTCCAGGGTATCGTACCTCTTACTTCTCGCTTTTTAGTTATTGCTTTGAGGGCAGGGAGGTTGCTTGCTTCTGGTTGTCAGGGTTTCCTGGTTTCTGCAGTGACTCTTGACTAGATTGCCTCAGGAATGGGAGACATTCCTATAGTGTGTGAGTTTCCGGATGTCTTTCCAGAAGAGTTGCCTGGTCTTCCGCCAGAGAGAGAGATTGAGTTTACTGTAGAGTTGGTTCCTGGCACTTTACCTTTTGCACAGGCACCGTACCGTATGGCACCAGCAGAGTTGAGGGAGTTGAAGAGGCAGCTTGAGGAGTTGTTGGAGAAGGGCTATATTCGTCCTAGCTTTTCTCCGTGGGGTCACCTGTTTTGTTTGTCCGGAAGAAGGATGGTAGCCTGAGATTGTGTATTGATTATAGGAAGCTAAATCAAGTGACCATCAAGAATAGGTATCCTTTGCCTAGGATTGATGATCTCTTTGATCAGCTTCAGTCTGCTCGTGTCTTTTCGAAGATTGACTTGAGGTCGGGCTACTATCAGTTGCGGATTAGAGATTCTGACATTGAGAGGACTGCTTTTCGGACCAGATATGGACACTTTGAGTTTTTGGTGATGCCGTTTGGGCTCACCAATGCTCCAGCAGCCTTCATGGATCTGATGCACCGGGTGTTCCACCAGTTCTTGGACCGGTTTGTCGTAGTGTTTGTTGACGACATTCTGGTGTACTCCGTTTCGGAGGAGGAGCACGCCGAGCACCTGAGGATCGTGTTGCAGACTTTGCGAGAGCACCAGTTGTATGCCAAACTTAGTAAGTGTGAGTTTTGGCTACAACAGGTTCACTTCTTAGGGCACGTGATCTCAGGTGAGGGAGTTTCGGTAGATCCAGCGAAGGTTGAGGCAGTTTGCAGTGGGAGAGTCCCAGATCTGTGTCTGAGATTCGTAGCTTTCTGGGTTTGGCAGGTTACTACCGCAGGTTTGTTCGAGATTTTTCTCAGGTTGCTGCACCCTTGACTCGGTTGACGAGAAAGGGAGTTCCGTTTGAGTGGTCGGAGCAGTGTGAGCAGAGCTTCATAGAGTTGAAGCGACTGCTTACGTCGGCGCCAGTTCTTGCCTTACCTTCAGGTGAGGAGGGTTTTGAGGTTTGCACAGACGCTTCAGGTATTGGTTTGGGTGCGGTTTTGATGCAGCAAGGCCGGGTGGTGGCTTATGCGTCTCGCCAGCTTAAGCCCCACGAGGAGAGTTACCCGACCCACGACCTAGACCTTGCAGCTGTGGTGTTTGCTTTGCGGATTTGGCGTCTTTACCTGTACGGAGTGAGTTTTGTAGTCCGTACCGACCACCAGAGTTTGAGATATGTGTTTTCTCAGAGGGATCTGAATATGAGGCAGCGTCGATGGATGGAATATCTGAAAGACTCTGATTTTAGCATTGAGTATAAGCCTGGAAAGGCGAATGTAGTTGCAGATGCTTTGAGTAGGAAAGCACAGATGAGTCATCTGATGCTTAGAGAGTGGTAGCTGTGGCAGTCTGCGACAGAGGGGTCTTTCAGAGTTTCGTCCAGTCGTCGTCAGTTTGTGTTGGGCAGTTTGTTAGCGGCTCCCGCCGTTGTGAGACAGGTTGCTGAGGCTCAGCAGGCAGATCCCGAGTTGCACAGTGTGTTGCTTCTCCCAGAGGTTGAGCTTCATGAGGACGGGACTGTTAGGTTCCGAGATAGACTCTATGTTCCTGTTGAGGAGTCTATCAGGAGAGTTGTGTTGCAAGAGGCACATGGTTCCAGGTACTCTATTCATCCAGGGTCGACCAAGATGTATCACAGGTTGAGACGTCAGTTTTGGTGGCCTGGGATGAAGAGAGATATAGCGGCTTTTGTTGCTAGGTGTTTGGTCTGTCAGCAGGTGAAGGCCGAACATCAGCGTCCGGGAGGACTTGTGCAGTCGTTAGAGATTCCGATGTGGAAGTGGGACCATGTGACGACTGACTTTGTTTGTGGTTTGCCGAGGACAGCTGGAGGTTTCGACAGCATTTGGGTTCTTGTGGACAGATTGACGAAGATTGCCAGATTCTTGCTTGTCAGGACTAGTTGGGGTGTGAGTAGGTTGGCTGCGTTGTACGTAGAGCGGATTGTTCCTTTGCATGGAGTGCCGATCTCTATTGTGTCAGACAGGGATCCTCGCTTCACTTCTGGGTTCTGGCGCAGTTTCCAGAGAGCTTTGGGGACAGAGTTGGCTTTTAGTTCTGCCTACCACCCTCAGTCAGACGGTCAGTCAGAGCGGACTATCCAGACTTTGGAGGACATGCTTAGAGCTTGCTGTCTGGAGTGGCAGGGGTCGTGGACAGCTCACTTGCCGTTGGTCGAGTTTGCATATAATAATAGCTATCACTCCAGTATCGGTTTGGCACCATATGAGGCTTTGTACGGACGACCGTGTCGCACTCCTCTTGACTGGTTTGAGGTTGGCGAACGGGTTGTCACGGGACCAAAGTTGGTACAGCAGGCAGTTGAGGTAGTTCAGCTTGTGAGACAGAGGCTTCAGTCAGCTCAGAGTCGGCAGAAGAGTTATGCAGATCAGCGCAGACGACCACTCGAGTTTCAGGTAGGGGACCAGGTGTTTGTCCGTGTGTCTCCTATGAAGGGAGTGGTGAGGTTTGGTAGGCGTGGGAAGTTGAGTCCTCGCTTTATTGGACCTTTCACCATTTCTGAGCGTGTCGGAGGTTTGGCGTACAGACTTGAGCTTCCGTCAGAGTTGGCAGCAGTCCACGATGTGTTTCACATGTCGATGCTTCGGAGGTACCTTTCTGACGAGTCTCACGTTCTGCAGAGTGCAGAGTGGTCTGAGGTGACTCCAGTGTTGACAGTACCAGAGTTTCCGTTGCACATTGAGGATCGCCGAGTTCAGAGGTTGAGGAACAAGGCTATCCCTTTAGTTCGTGTTGCGTGGCAGCGGCACTCCGGTGGTGAGTCGACATGGGAGCGAGAGGATGAAATGCGCGAGCAGTTTCCGTACCTCTTTGGTGAATCTTCTTTCTTTTTGTTGTTTGAATTTTGAGGGCAAAATTCCTTAAGGGGGGAGGGCTGTAAGGTCTCGGGTCTTTAGTGGATCCTTATTGGGTCTGTTAGAGGTCCTGTGTGGTTGACGGCTAGGGCTTGCCGTTGAGTCAGAATCAGCGTCCAGCGATATGGACGTTTGATGTTGAACTCAGTGACAGGAGATCTGGACGTCAATCTGTAGGCGGTTCAGTAGGCGACCAGAGATGTTGACGTCGACTAGCCAGTCCTGTTGAAATAAGGCAGCCCGAGAGCAGAACCCATTCTTCTCTTTTCCTCTCCTTTCCTCCACCTTAGCTTTTCTCCATTTCCACAGCTTTTGATGGTTGATCTGAGCTCGTGGGAAGGCCCTGGATCGTGTGGCGGTGCTTGATCGGGCGGGAAACGCGTGGTTTTGGTGCGATTTGCGCGGAGTCTTCGAGGGAATCCGGCGCGAGTAGTGGCTGTTCGGGGATTGTTTAAGCATTTTGAGGTAGGGACTTAACCCCTATAACCTTCCCCAACAAACCAGCATGCCCAATTAAGTGAATTGGTTTGCAAATCATGGTTTAGGGTTTGGGTTGTATCATGCCGGAATTGAGGGTGATTTGGACAATCTAGGTGTTAGACTGTTTAATTTTGATATTCTGGTAGTTTGGATTGATGAGAGGAAGTGTTCCCCTCCATCAGTCGGAATTCTGTTGAGTATTTCTGCCCATTTGAACTGATTCGGTTCAGTTCTGGGTTTGGGGGACTGAAGACCTTAACGTCCACATCTATTGACGTTGAGATCTTCAGGGGTGATTTAAACGACAAGGTCGATTGCCGTTTAGTTACTGTTAACGTCATGAGGAGTGCCGTTTACCTCTTATTGGCGGCAATCGATATGGCCGTTAATCTCCTGTGTCCCAGCAGACTTAAGTGTTGTGTTTAAAGGCGATTGACATGTGATGTCCGCCTTGATAACACACGTGAGCCAGACCTAGAGTGTGACTCTGCCTGTGCGCATGAGAGACTAGTTGCGACTCGAGGTGTTTACTACTGTACGGGGTTTCAGACGTTGAGTGTGTTCCATCTGTTGTACGCACGTTGCGTTACCGTGTACCCGTTTCTGTTGTGTTACCTAGGCGTGGGTGCGACTCCGTGTAGACGACTAGCGTGTGGTTGTCCTCCGCTAGTGAGCCAGGACGCCGAGTGCGACTCTGTCCTGTGCGTACTCCTTGTGGTGGTTTTGAGCCGGTCTCCGTGGAGCCCCTTCTCTACCGCTAGGGTTAGGCGTAGGGGGAAAATCGGTCGTGGACCAGACGCGAGAGAGAGCGTCTGTAGTGTGCACACGTGGCTGGGGTTGAGAGCCTCTGTGGTGACGGGACGCCGAGCCACAGACCCTAGCTGAGTCCTACTTGCTGTGTGTGTGAGTGTGTGTTACTGAGCCGCGAGGTTTACAGTTTTGTGTTGTGGTGCAACGTGTACTTACTTTCAGTCTTTACTTTCCGCACTTTAGTTCTGTTGCCGGTTGGGTTACTTTTCCCTACTGGGTCTCTTTTCTTGAGACTCACTCCCCTCCCTTTCAGGTGGGTCTTCGTCGACTCCCGTTCTAGGCGAGTCTAGCCACTCCGGTGTTGGTGCTCCCTAGCTGCAGTGAGTAGTACCTTTTTGTTGTACTTCTGTACTCTGTACTTTGCTTAGACTCTGAGTTGTATATATTATGTTCATAGTTGAATTTTACAGCTTTGCATGGTGTGTATCTTCTTACTTATAGTCTCCTCGGACTTTCACTTCCTACCCTTCCGAGCTTGTCTCGTGGGTTAGCGGGTCAGAATTCGGGTTACTGGTTGTTACTGGTAATGCGGATTCTGGGTCGTTACACAATCGTCCACTTTCGTCTCCCAAGATCTCAACACGCAAATGAGGGTTGATAGGGTCAGATTTGGGGTATTTGGTTTGATAATAGAGTCCTAAATGCCTAAAACTCCTCCTTTCTCTTCCAACTCTGAAAATTGACAATTATCTCCTATTTTCCTATCAATTATCCACTTAAAAGGGCAGAGAAAATGCCTAAATTCGTGTCCCAAGAGTTAGGATGGGATATGGGCTGTTATCTTAGATAATTATAGTTATTTGATATTTATCTTAACCATTTACTATTTATTAATTAATTATATCTAAAATTAGAATAATTATTTCCCATCCCATGATGGGCTTCCCACAATTAGACCCATTATTTTGTAATTGAGCCATTTACATAACCCATTATTGATTTAATTTAATGGGTTTGATTTAATTTTCTTTTATTTCACTTATTTTTCACATATTTTAATTAAATCTATTTATCTTAAAAA
Source organism: Colocasia esculenta (assembly GCA_014218235.1). Lineage (NCBI taxonomy): Eukaryota > Viridiplantae > Streptophyta > Magnoliopsida > Alismatales > Araceae > Colocasia > Colocasia esculenta. The sequence goes on from CM024762.1 coordinate 54,684,843, forward strand.
TTTTATTTTATTTAAAATTTAAAAATCAAAGTTGCTACACCTCCCTCAGTAGAAATCGAACCCAAGACCTCCCCTTTGTTGGGAGAGGCCTTGGCCAATGACCATTAGACCCACCCAATGTCCTCTCCGAGTAGACAACTCTTGTTGTCAAACCCAGAGTAAGCCCCAACCCCACATGTCATTTAGAAAAAAAGTGACCATTTTCTGCACCGAATTTGAGGTGGTGTTATATCCTATCTCTTTGGCTGGATACAGTAACCATAACTTTACACCTTCATATCCAAAAGGGTAAAAGACTTGCTGAGGGCTCACTTTAAGGTAGGTTGTTGGTTTCAACATGACATGGATATGAGTGCAATGATTTGGATTATATCAGAAATGTTTGTTGACAATTCAAATATATGAGAAGTATGTATGTAAAAATGGAGAAATATTGGTGACGGCCGTTTACACGTAACGTCCCACAAGTATCCTCCAAACCTTTTTTTAACTCAAACATAGGTTCAGTGTACATTTGTAGTATAAGTGAAAGCCACTTTATTAATAGGGGGTGAGATTTTACATTGGGAAGATGATATTATACTTCACCAGGTGCAATACATCCAAGATGTTTTCAGTTTTTACATATTCAAATTTATAAGACACCATCAATGTCCCATAGGAGAATCAAAATAACATGTTTATAGGGATTGTTAAAATAACATAAAAAATTAAGAGGAGTAGATACGCAAATATTTTATAAAAAAATTAATTTAAATTCTTGATTGTAATAGAGATATCTTTATTATAACATGATTTAACGTATGTTATAACATGAGATAATACATAATGTAATAAATTACAGTCCTATCAAAGATTAGAAAATAAATTAAATATTTATTAAGGATTCTTAAATAATTTTTTCTACTTTTATAAAGAATATTCTTTTCACAAAGAGATATTTTGCGGCCCACTAGGGAAGCATTCAGCCATCCGTCTACACAGACAAGTATGTGGATTTGGTTGCTTACATAATAACAGAGTCCACACCCATATGTATACGGCCGAATATTTTCTAGTGATACAGATTTAAAATATTTCTTTTCTTAAAAAAAAAGTCAAAAAGAAACACATCTCGTCACCGTAGTAGACTAGAGCATCTGTTTTATTGTGTAGGTATCCCCCCACCCCACAACCGGCCTAGCGTGCCGGGGAGCAGAGGATATTCTTACGTCCTTGCCGGTTAAGGTCTCTCTCTCACGCGCACACACACTTGTGCGCTCGTGTGTGCGCGCCACCGGGCCGCCTTTCCGTCTATATATGTCACCATCCCCCAGCTTGCGAACATCCTCTCCTCCCCGTTTCCTGCTCTCCCCCTTCCACGCACGGTGGTTGGCTCCGACACCCTGCACGGCTGCGCCCTGTTCCCTCTTCTTCTTCCCCAGCCATCTCCTCCTCCGGCTTCTTTTCTTTCTTTGGGGTTGCTGGCAGGCAGCTCTGTTAGACAGAGAAGCCCCGTTTGAACCCTTTGCTTAATCTGGTGGTGGTGCTGTTGTTTTCTGTTTCCTCGGCGGCGGTTTCTCGGGTTTCGTCCTCCCCCTGTTTTCCTGGGTTCGGGCCAACAGGAAGGAGAAGCTGAAAAAAAAAAGCTCCACTTGAAGGGGGATCTGCTGCTGCGCGCGGTTCTCGCTTCTTGCGCCTTCTCTCCTCAAATATCCCCGCCAAAGCTCTGCCGTGGGCACCTCCTTCCGTTTTCCTTCCTGTTCTTCGTGCTCCATCGCATAGGAGAGAGGTTCCTGTCCACTCCCCTCGCCTTCTTTCATCACATGCATCAACTGGGTCTCCTAGATGTCCCTGATTGATGTCTCCAATCGTCAGTGAGATCCTCCTCTCCGGGTTTATGATAAATTCCACACTCCGCCGCAGGACCCACCTTGTTCAATCCTTCTCCGTCGTCTTCCTCTACTGGTTCTACGTGTTCTCATGAAGATTGAAACCCAGAAGCAGTGGAGCATCTGAGTCCTGTAGCCTGTACAATCGACATTAATATACCTATTATCTATCTGTATCTATATTATATATATATATATATATACATAATTATAACTAGTACGTACATATATATGATCTTCTTCAGTGATAATATTGCCAGCATCCCAAGAGCGTGTAGTTTTTTTTTTTCCATTTTCTCCCTCTTTTTTCTTCTTGGCTCGGATCAGGAAGAATTATCTAGCTGCTCGTAGCTTTGTGTTTCCTCCTCTGCAAGACTCGCATCGATCCATGGCTTCTTCCAGCGGGAGCGGGGCATCCTCTGGATCCACCACGCAGCTCACAAACTCGGGGTCCGAATGGAACCTGCATGTGATGGACCAGCGGAAGCGGAAGCGGATGCTGTCGAACAGGGAGTCGGCGCGGCGGTCGCGCCTGCGCAAGGAGAAGCACCTGGACGACCTGACGGCGCAGGTGACGCAGCTCCGTAAGGAGAACAACCAGGTCCTCACCAGTTACAACTTAACAACCCAGCAGTACCTGGCGGTGGAGTCGGAGAACTCCGTGCTGAGGACCCAGATCATGGAGCTCGGCAACCGACTGCAGTCCCTCAACGAGATCCTGCAGCACATGAACGGCGGCAGCAGCAGCAGCGGTGGGTTCGTCTTCGAGGACATGACCCACCCTGAGGCGGCCATTGATAGATTCTTCATGAACAACCCATGGAGCTTGACCTCAGTGGGCCAGCCCATAATGGCCTCTGCAGACATGTTGCAGTACTGATTCATAAACGCCATGGGGGACCAAACGATGGGAGGGAGATGGGTCTGGTTTTTGGTGGTTGTTCGGTGTGATATGTGGTGCCTGTTGCTGGTTACTCTTATCCAGGTGGTGTTCATGGTTCTCGTCTGGCTGCAGATGAGAAAAAGCATTAGGACCCAGATTGTTAGCTTAAAAAAGAGCAAAATAGGACTTTGGGGACCATGGATGGGGCAAAAGGGCTGCTTAAAGCAATTTGGCTACAGAGATTCCTAGTCTTGTATTTGAGTATTCTATATATATATTTCTAAAACTATCCTTTATGTTTGTAAGACGGCTACTCTCTCTCTCTCATAATTCACGTGGATGAGAACTTCCTGGACTGCATGGGGTTTGCTTTAATGATGAATTTGGTGTTCAGGTTGAATTAACAAAAATATCTGTGCATCAAGGGATCGAAGAGTTCTCAATTGTTTAGCTATCTAGTGATATAAACTATGTGACTCGATCAATATGAGGTGAGAGAACACAACCTATGAATTTCTCTCTCTCTCTCTCCCCCTCCTGCTTATATTTCCCCTTAAGGGTCCCCTACTGCTGATGGTCTGGTCCTTTTATTATTGGGGTCATGTTAGGACAACTGTAGAGCCCTCCTAAAGGGATGTGGGAAGGAAACTCCATAAATTAAAGTATTATTATTTGTATTACCCACAAGGTATCATAAACTTCTGATCTTGTCCTTGCCATTCTTGTTCCATATGGCTGGCAACTCATATATAGTGCCCCCCCCCCCCCCCCAAAAAAAAAAATATAATTTTGGATTGGTGGAGGGATTGGTTGTTTTTTGTGGGTACCTTTTCCTGGTGTGTATTGATCAACTTTGCATCTTGCCTACCAATGGAGTACAAGTTTTTATATTGGACGGGAGAAAACTCCCGATCTAAATTGAGTTGTAAGGATGAAAATATAGTAGAACACATGAGCATCTTCATAGGACAAGATAAATAAATAACCCATATAAATAAAGGACACTTCGCCAAATCAAGATATAAGATCAAGTACATTTTAGGAAGACAAATGTTGATTACACTTTCACATTGACTAGACAACAAGTCTATGTAACATCCAATGTGACATCTAACAATTAAATTGTCACTTTATCACACCTCATGTGAAGGGTGTCACATGGATTTTTACCTAGTCAATGTACAAGTGCAATAAATCTTTCTCTTCTAAGAATATGTGAGCAAAGTCGACCAGAAATTGAGGAGAAAGACTTTGTGCACTTCTCAAAGTGCAAAAATACCATGTCATCTTGCACTTCTCCCCTCCCATTGGTGAAAAAGAGGAGAGAGATCCATGTGGCACCTTGATTCCCACCAATGGGAGGGAAGAAGTACAAGATGACATGACATTTTTGCACTTTGAGAAGTGCACAAAGTCTTTCTCGAAATTGAGATGAGGGTTGGCTCTTAAGGAGGAGGGAGGGCTGTAGAACTTTTGCATAATTGCCAAGATGTTGTTGCCAATTGCCAATGCACATCACGTGTGAGACGTTGAGTGATTTGATTGAACTTTCCAAATCTGCTCTTGTAATTATTGTTTGAAAACAAGATGGGGGGAGTTGGGGAAACCCATTTTCTTGTTTGAGTCAAAGAGTTCTCCATCTACAAATTAAGCAGGATTTCATAATAGTAAATAGGGAAAATTAATTGGGGGTCCTTGTCAGAGCCTAGTACTTATTTCCTCGTCCCTGTCAGAATACCGGTTGATGTAAAGTTCCTGCTTTTCTCCAGGTTTAATTTCCAGTCCCTGCTTTTCACACGTCACCATTTACGGCCCTCCACACACGATTTCCGTCTCCTTGGCCTCCGTCTCTTTTTCCCATTCCCGTCTTACCCTTCCCTCCTTTTTTCCATCGCCTGTTCCCCAAACGACACTGACGCTTCGGTGGCCCGTGAACTCTGACCCATGCGAAGTTACTCTTACATACCCTGCCAAGAACTGATACAGCAACCATTGACAGCACTTACAAACCGCCTTTCGAAGGCCCGTGAACCGTTCTTCACACTATAAAAGGAACCCAGGGTCATTCCTATCCTTCATCACAAGCTTCCCTCGCTCTTCTTCTTCCTATCTTTGTTGCTCGTCTTCTTCATCTTTATTTGCAGATGTCTTTATCTAACCGTGCTCCCCAGAGGGATGGCAAGGCACCTGCCTCACCGGTGCCACCGTCGCCCCCGGCTCCCCCGTTGCGACAGTCCAACTTCAGCGCCGACTACTGGGACGGTTTTTACATCGGCTGGAAGATGGCTTTACAGAAAGCCTCCCGGCATTACGGCGACAAGGGCCTCAATAACATCCTCCCAGACATCGGCCCTAGGGTAGAACACATCCCTTCCTCCCCTTCCTCTGCTGACCGATCCGGCAACTGCCCTTCCTCCGCTGACCGTTCCGGCACCTGCCCTTCCTCCCCTGACCGTTCCGGCACCTCCCCTTCCTCCCATCCCTCCCCTGACCGTTCCGCCTCCTCCCCTCCGTGCTCTATCGAGTGGTCGGTAGAGTAGAGGTAGAGAGTTATTGTAACATGGCTTGTTTATGATAAGCATTTTCGTTTGATGCAGTCTTCTGTGTGCTTATGTATGTGCTCTGTATCATGGAAACTCAACATGTTACCAATAACACACTGTAACATCCCCTCATATATACTATATCAACATGACGAACGACTGTAAGAGATTATAACATATAATGTAAAACTGTATGTTAGACTGTAGTGCTTGAACTGTAAGAGTGTAGTGCTCAAACTGTAACAGGGCTTTCTTTAGGTGTAACACTGTAGTGCTGAACTGTAACAGTCTAGAACTTAAACTGTAACATTTTATTACGTATAATATAACAGAATACGTAAGTACTGGAACTGTAAGAGTGTGTGCGCGAACTGTAAGAGTGTAGTGCTGAAAATGTAAGAGTCTAGTGCTTCAACTGCAACATCTTATTGCATACATATACTGTAACAGAAATCGTGAGGAGACAGTGCTCTTCTTCCTCCTATCTTTCTTGCTCGTCTTCTTCCTCTTTATTCGCAGATGTCTTCATGTAACATACGGTACACAGGTCAAACTGTAAGAGTATTAGAGTTAAACTGTAACACTACATTACGTACACTGTACAACAAAACGTAATTGTAAGTGCGCGAACTGTGCAAGTGTATTACTGAAACTGTAATAGCGTAGTAGTGAAATTATAACAGCGTAGTGCGTACACTGTAATAATGTATTACATACACTGTAATATTGGAATATTAGGACGACGTTCTGTTGTAACTAATATACAAGATTTAAAATCCGTCAGGATTGTGGGGTGGGTTGCTACAAGTTCTTCGGTTGTGACCTGTTTGTTTGCACCTTGAACAAATATATGCATGATCTACTTCTCCTCTTGAATGTATTCTCCTCTTTCTCGGTCTTCCTGGCAACCTTTTTGTTGTCGGTGGCTTGATTAGAACTTCTGATGGTTGAGGCGGATCCGGCATGTCAAATGTTGGGATAGGTTGAATGTTTCTTTCATATGCAGCCCTATACACTTCTGTGCTATAAAATGCCGAAACATATTGAGTAACGGCCTCCTTGTTACTGCCAAATGCATGCTTGCAAGGAATCTTGACAAGTTGCCAGTGTCCACAGGAGCATGTTTGTAGATGGAGGTCTACGGCGTACGTCTTCATACTTTCAACAACCTCAAATTTGATTCCATCTGAATGACGAATTGCTAAGCTTCTCCTTTCTTGAAGGTTTTTTTCGATGATTTTTTGTACTTTAGGACAGTATGGTGTATCCCACAATGCAGCATCAATTTTCCTCTTTGCAGCCATTTCCATCATTTGCACTCTAATTTTGTCAACCATCTGTAGTATTGGTAGACTTCGCGCGTCATGTATCCAATTGTTGAATGACTCTGCCAAATTAGAGTATAATTCACCAAACCTGTATGGCCATGTGAAGGAAATTAGGTTAACATCAAATATCTGTAACAAGTGTCCACTACATACTGTAACCTTATTTAACACGTTCTGTAATAGATTATCCCTATAACTGTAAGCACATAAATGGCAGAATGTAATAGAACATATCGCTTATGTATTTAAAGAGCCGAACCTTTGTCCCTGGAAAAGAGCATGGGACCAGTGTTCGACATCATTTCGGAGCACCCAATCTTTGGCCTCAGTAGAATTAAGCTCCATTGCAGTCATTGCGTCTTGGTACTCTTGTTCAGTAACAGCATAGGCAATGCGCTGGAGAATTTTTCTAAGTAATTTTTTGAAAGGGGCGGCATACTTCCCCGCACATTGGTCGTTGAAGTTCTGCATGATGTGCTGGAAACAGTAGCCGTGATGATCATTCGGAAATACGTCAGGGATCGCTTCCTTCAGACCTCTCCCTCTGTCTGATAGGAACGCGATCCTTCTATCTGATAGCAATGCCTTTTTCAAATTTTGTAGAAACCAGACCCAGTTGTCATATGTTTCCGAATCTGCGATGGAGTAGGCTACACTGAATAGCTCATTGTTACCGTTTAAGGCACTTGCAGCAAGTATAACCCCTTGCACTCTATGCTGTTTGATATGAGTTCCGTCCAAAAAGAGCATAGGTCGACAACCAACTTCGAACCCATATGCAGACGCCTCGAAGCATATGAAAAACCGTTTGAAACGTTGAGTCTCCGGGTCCACTTCTAGAGACAAGATCGATCCCGGGTTTGACTGTAATGCACGTTCGCTGTACCAGTTCAACATATGATAGCTTGTTCTGAAATCGCCGTATAGTGAACCGACAGCAACCTCTTTGCCCCACCATGCCTATTCAAATGATTATACATGTTCTGTAAGAGTGTTACAGTTCTTGTCCTCATACCTTACAGTAGCCTTCTTAAGTTGTTACAGTATACGCTCAAATGATTACAGTTGTTACAATACAAGGGTCAGAGACTTACAGTATATAATTACAGTTGTTACAGTGGCATGCAGATATTGTTACAGTGGCATGCAGAGACTTACAGTATATGATTACGTCGAAATGATTATAGTTATGACAATGATAGTCTTACAGTATATGAGGACAATTGTTACAATGCTAGGGTCAGAGAATTACAGTTAAGGATCTATTGATTACAGTAGACGTCATGATGTGTTACAATTCAATTCATGGCATACCTGATGATAAGGGATGCAGATACCGTATTCCCGACGGATGTCACTCATCATTTCACTTGCTCTGTAGGTGGGTTTATCAACTAGTTTCCCCTTCACAGCATTTGCTACCCACTTCTTAGATGTCCGTGGATGTCCGTCGCTCATAATGTCACATCCACAGGTGTGTATGTTGTTGAGAGTCTTGATTTGAAATTGTGGACCTTGACGAACGACGGACGCATGCAGGCGCCATGGGCAAACAGAGACATTGCAACGTACAGTTAATCGTATAGAGTCGTTCTTCAAATATTTCCAATTAAATCCTCGTGCGATCGCGTAATTTGTCAGTTCCATCTGCAATAGCTCTTTGCTTATGAAGACTTGTCCTACTGAGTGTATTCTACCTACGGAATATTGCGTCAACACTGGTACTACACCTTCCGCTCCTTCTCCTCGCACATACAACTCGAAACTGCTTCCTGGTAATTGGAGGGGTTCTGGGGTTACCAAAGAACCGCCATGCGTGTTTGAAGTACTTCTGCAAATAATGTACATACATACATTCTTAAGACGAAGGCTTGTTAAGAATGCATGGGATAACATGAAGGGTGGTGAAGAATACATGGACCACGTACCTGTCAAGTGGTTGCGTTCCATCTGAATGACGACTAGCATGCGTACTAAGGCAACGAGTTTCCACCTGATGAATTTGTAGATTTATCAATGATGTTCCCTGACACTTGTGAAGATCAAACATAGCTTGGACATCCCCATCGTCAAGCAACACCTGTTCAACGTCGGTATCCATGGGAAGACGATACTTCAGCATGTTCTCCTGCATGTCTACACCCAACCTTTGGGAAACCCTGCTATGAATGGACGCCAAATCCGTGTCCCTCCCTATGAAAAGAACGAAACTTTGATCTCCAAATGAACATCTTCCAGGGAGCTGCTCCATTGGGTGGCAGAGGAAGACGAACGGTTCGTGGAAGACGTTTCGTGTATGAGTGGCTCACTGGCTTGGACTGGGGGTCAAATTGGCGGGAGTGCGTATATGGCTACCAATCATGGCGGGAAAGCTGTATACGAAGGGCTGTGATTACATACACGTCCCCTCGTCTGTCGTACCGAGTATTTTCAGCCGCCCGATGGTCATCATTGTAGTGCTCCGCCATCCTCTTGAGTCCAGTGTCCACCGTCGGGTACACCGACTTCATATATCATGACTTTTCTCCTTCCCTTCTCCTACACCGCCATTCCTCCACCAGACCTCTTCTCTGTTACAGTTTCCCTTCCTTCTGATACATCTCCAGACGAAGCAATCCGTCTCTCCCCTCTAACGATGGCAAGCCGTTGATATCCTACGAGCGCTGACATTCAAAGCATTGCGGCGGATGCGGTGCAAGAAGCGTTCGTGGAAGAACCCAGACTCCAAGTCATACGAAAAAGTAGTTTCTTCTTACCCTAATATGGATGTTTGTCGAATGAATGTTTTCATTTTTAAGATGCGATCTTTTCTTTGCAGAAAAGAATGAATATAATACGCGATGCTCGCTTCTGTTCTACCGTTCCGTTATGGACGATTTGCAATTTAGGAGCGCGCATCTGAAGTTGATGAGGAATTCACCATTTCGCGCGTATATCAAATGCGAAATGGTGACCTACCCAATTTCACTCATTGTCGATCTTATGACACGTTTCGATGGAGAGCGTTTTAAGATTGGCTCATGCAGCATGACTTTTCGCCCTTCAGACATAGCCAAAGTTATGGGTATACCAAATGTTGGTTCCCCTATCGACCTGAACACGGATGGGACAAAAGCCAGTTTGCGCCGGATCCTTGGAACCAAAAGAACGATGGACAGGCACAATGTCCATTTGAAACTTAAGGAGTACGTTCCACAGGAGGGTCAGCTTGTTGTTGAGATTTCGGTGAAGCTTGGGTTGTGCTTCTTTGTTCCTGTTTCTTCTTCCCCACAAGTGGGATGTCGGGGTCGCTGTCCATTCTGCCATACCTGGACGACCTCCATGACATGAACAACGCCAATTGGGCTGCCGCAATCCATGAGTACCTGATGTCGGGGGTGATGGCATTCAAAACAGCAGCTGGTTCCTGCAAAAACATCTTCCTAACCGGTTGTGTTCCCGCTCTCGGTGTGAGTATACTGTTACGGTACACTCTGTTACAGTTCCTGAATGTGTCTATTCCAGAAGACTCATAGAGTACATTTACAGAAGACATATGTATATGTTACATACGTTTTCATATGTCCTCTGTTACAGTTCAAGACGGTCTCTATTACAGATGACATATGAACCTATTACAGTACGCGTAGAATACATTTACAGAAGACATATGTATCTGTTACATACGTTTACGATACACTTCTCATACGCATTATCTATTTCATAATGATGTAGGCATGGTTTTTGATGCACCAATACAAATGGAAACCAGATCATCCGGAAAGGAATCCCCCATTTTTCCGTTGGGATTGCCGGAATAAGGGACCGGAGTTATCCGCCCTACTACGGGGGTTGCGACGATCTGATGTAAGTGTCACTTACCCCTGGAACTGTGTTATCTTCGTATATGACTTATACCTGTACCTGTACCTGTGTTAATTCAGGTGTATTTGGAGTATAATGAAAATGAGGAGCCACCTAGAGCTTCGCGACGATTGAAGGCATCCACGTCAACCACTTCCCGAACCCCTCCATCAGATAACTCTCTGCATGGCATTCTTATCCAGTTACAGCGGCAGAATGACCAGTTACAGCGTCAGAATGACCAGCTACTTCGGCAGAATGACCAGTTAAAGCGGCAGAATGACCAATTACACCGGCAGAACAATATCCTCCAGTCAATGGATGGAATGCTACATAGACTGGAGGAACAATTTTAGCGGCAGCCTCGGTGGCAACATCCCCCCCAGAGACAGAATGTGCAATTTTAGCCCTACCGCCATTGGAGCTCCCAACAGCTTCAGTACGATCACATGCCGTGGCAAAGAAGAGTTACCAACGTCCAGGTAAACATTTTGTGTCGTTACATTGTTTCATTTGCTTAGTTACAGAAGATGTTTTCCTCATTTACAGTTAGAGTCCTACTCTCTTACAGTCATTCCAATACTTAGTAATACGATTGTACTCTACCTTTACAGTTTCATTACTTATCTGTTACAGTCTTTCATATATGAAGTTACAGAATTGTTCTCTATGTTTACAGCTCTCTTTCATAGACATTAACAGACTTTCGTGTTCTCAGTTACAGGAAGGAGATCCGTCCAGACAAGGTCGCGGCGGTCATTTAAGGAGTTGCACATTCCCGAGTTGAAGGAGGGGAAAAAGAGGGGGCGAAAGGAGGAGGAGGAGGACCAGAGGAAGAGGAAGAAGGAGGAGAAGGCGGAGGCAGAGGAGGAGGAGGCGGAGAGGAAGAGGGAGGAGCAGAGGAAGAAGGAGGCGGACAGGAAGAAGGAGGAGGAGGAGGAGGCGGAGAGGAGGCGGGAGGAGGAGGAGCAGAGGAAGAAGGAAGCGGACAGGAAGAAGGAGGAGGAGGAGGAGGCGGAGAGGAGGCTGGAGGAGGAGGAGCAAACGAAGAAGGAGGCGGAGAGGAGGCGGGAAGAGGAGGAGCAGACGAAGAAGGAGGCGGAGAGGAGGCGGGAGGAGGAGGAGCAGACGAAGAAGGAGGCGGAGAGGAGGCGGGAGGAGGAGGAGCAGAGGAAGAAGGAGGCGGACAGGAAGGAGGAGGAGGTGGAGGCGGAGAGGAGGCAGGAGGAGGGGGAGCAGAGGAAGAAGGAGGCGGACAGGAAGAAGGAGGAGGAGGTGGAGGCGGAGAGGAGGCGGGAGGAGGAGGAGCAGACGAAGAAGGAGGCAGAGAGGAAGAGGGAGGAGGAGGAGCAGACGAAGAAGGAGGCGGACAGGAAGCAGAAGGAGGGGGAAGAAGAAGGAAATAAAAGGAAGCGGCGTCAGATATCCCCATCATCATTGTCCCGACGTGTTACAGCTGGGACGAGGATAAGACGACAACCAGATATCTTTACGGTATGGTTTCCCCTTACAGAATTTACATAAGCTGAGCATTCGGTTACAGAACCCTTCATGAGACATAACAGTTTGTTCCGAGTCCGTTACAATTACATTATAATTGTTTTACAGAACATTCCTTTTTTACTTACTCTATCGCAGCCAGACGATTTTCGGCACCACAAAGCCACGAAAGTGAATGTGTCCACTTGCGAACCGATCCTTGTTGAGTCTCAAGAGAGTACAGACACACTTCCAACGGGCAAGAAAGAGGAGAGACGTGATTACGTCGCCCGGGACGCATTAGGAGTGGCCGAAAAGTCATTGATTGAACGATTTTTCAATGAGTGCTTCATTAATGAGTACGTGTTACAGTATATGTCTACCATGTTTACAGTTTCGACCAAAGATGTTTACATTATATATCTACCATGTTTACAGTATATGTCTACCATGTTTACAGTATATGTCTACCATGTTTACAGTATATGTCCACCATGTTTACAGTTTCGTCAATTACTGATGACAGTCTTAATTCTTACCTGTAGAAATTTAATGTTCAACGGCCCTGTGGAAGGATACGACAATTTCCTCTCGTTTCATGACATCCGGGAGCTATTGTTCGCGAGGGAGAGCGAATCGGTCGTAATTGACTGCTACGTCAACGCTTACTTGTTTCGCCCCCGTGAAGAGAACCCGGACATTTTTTGGAATTTTGGATATCTGCATGCCGCTTTAAAGGGTTATGTCCAATCTTGCAGAGACGATAAGAGCAAGGAACAACATTTCGAAAACGCTTTCAAGAGATTGGACCGCGCCCCAAATGAATTCGACCTCATCTTCTCCCCCATGCACGTTGGAACGAACCATTGGGCTCTTCTGGTCATCCGCATGAAGGAAAAAGAGTTCCACGTGTACGACTCATTACGAAACAAACATCGTGCTGACATTCCACAATATGTAAGTGACCAGTGTTCCATACGATGCTTACATTCATTACAGAGCGCGAGCACTTGTGTTACAGACGTAACAGTAACATGAAATCTACGTTAAGTTGCTCGAACTCTTTTGTTCATTCTCTTATGCAGGTGGAGGAACTGATAAGATACCTGAAGGGCAAGCAGATAGATGCAGCTACATGGCCGCTACGCTACCCCGACCCATGCCCACAACAAGGATCGGGAGACGACTGCGGAATTTTTACTTGCAAATACATGGAATGTCTAGCACGTACGGACATTCAAGATTTGCCCTTCAGTCAGAATGACATGCCTATTGTGCGAGCAAAAATCGCCCTCCACTTCATCAAAGCGTACTTCAATGGAGAAGGGCGTTCATAGCGTCTACAACTGAAGGAGAACTGCCGCACGTACTAACTCCTAACCATTGTAATGATACTTGTTGTATGGTCTTTACCTATTCTTGTTACAGTATAAATGATACTAGGTTACAGTTGAAGAAGTACTGTCTTACAGCTTGAGCGCCCAGCTACGCCTACCTCATTACAGTGTGTGTAGAATCCTGTTACAGTCTTTACCTATTCCTGTTACAGTATAAATGATACTAGGTTACAGTTGAAGAAGTACTGTCTTACAGCTTGAGCGCCCAGCTACGCCTACCTCATTACAGTGTGTGTAGAATCCTGTTACAGTCTTTACCTATTCCTGTTACAGTATAAATGATACTAGGTTACAGTTGAAGAAGTACTGTCTTACAGCTTGAGCGCCCAGCTACGCCTACCTCATTACAGTGTGTGTAGAATCCTGTTACAGTCTTTACCTATTCCTGTTACAGTATAAATGATACTAGGTTACAGTTGAAGAAGTACTGTCTTACAGCTTGAGCGCCCAGCTACGCCTACCTCATTACAATGTGTAGAATCCTCTTACAGTCTTTACCTATACTTTTATAGTATACATAATAGGAGGTTACATTTCCAGAACACATTATTACAGTATCAGTTGAAATCTTTTACAGTACTTAGCTATTGTCATTATAGTATGCATGCTATGAGGTTACAGTTGGAATGCTGTTACAGTCGTAACCTTTATGTTTTATAGTATGCATGATAGGAGGTTACAGTTCGAGAACTAAAGCTACAACTATTTATTACATTACCTGTTTCCCGTGTTACAGTATGTGCCCTTTTTCATTACAGTGTCCATGCTATGGGGTTACAGTTCCAGCAGTACAGCTTGACCGCTTCGGAGGAACCTGTTAGTATTACAGTACACGCATCATAGATAGCACATACAAGCCCACAGAAGACTGCATATAAGGAAAATATTTATATTCCATAAACAAGCACTGTTACAATCTTAACTCCGTAACCCAATAGCATGGACACTGGAATGAAACGGAGGGGAGGGGACAAATAAGGACAGCAGAGATAGGAGGGGAGGGGAGGAATAAGAAGGATTGCAGAGAAGGGAGGGAGGGGAGGGGAGGTGAGGTGTAGGAAGGGATGGGAGGGGAGGGGAGGAACTGGTCGGGGAGGGAGACATTCTAAACACCCTAACCCGATTACTCGGTGGACGAGGGAGGGGAGGAATAGGAGCGGGCCGGGGAGGGACGAGGGGAAGGTGAGGAAGATATGTGTTCTACCCTAGGGCCAATGTCAGGGAGGATGTTGGTGAGGCCCTTGTGGTGGTACAGCCGAGAGGCTTTCTGTAAAGCCATCGTCCACCCAACGTAAAATCCGTTCCAGTAGTCAGGGCTGTACGTCTCCGGGAAAGGTAGAGCCGGGGGAGCCGGGGGTGACGGTGGCACCGGTGAGGCAGGTGCCTTGCCATCCCTCTGGGGAGCACGGTTAGATGAAAACATCTGCAAATAAAGATAAAGAAGACGAGCAACAAAGATAGGAAGAAGAAGAGCGAGGGAAGCTTGTGATGAAGGATAGGAATGACCCTGGGTTCCTTTTATAGTGTGAAGAACGGTTCACGGGCCTTTGAAAGGCGGTTTGTAAGTGCTGTCAATGGTTGCTGTATCAGTTCTTGGCAGGGTATGTAAGAGTAACTTCGCATGGGTCAGAGTTCACGGGCCACCGAAGCGTCAGCGTCGTTTGGGGAACAGGCGATGGAAAAAAGGAGGGAAGGGTAAGACGGGAATGGGAAAAAGAGACGGAGGCCAAGGAGACGGAAATCGTGTGTGGAGAGCCGTAAATGGTGACGTGTGAAAAGCAGGGACTGAAATTAAACCTGGAGAAAAGCAGGGACTTTACATCAACCGGTATTCTGACAGGGACGAGGAAATAAGTACCAGGCTCTGACAGGGACCCCCAATTAATTTTTCCTAGTAAATATTGAAAAGGAAAAGGTCTTAAGATAATCTGCATCACTCATAACTCTTATTACATCTACTTGGGCATCAGCCAAAAATTAAGACCACGGAAAACAGAAGCTCATAGGTCACTCGATACATAAAACACCACTCAGTAATAAATGAGCATATCCACAACTGAAAAATTTAGTGGCCCGATGTAACTTAGCATGTCTCTTTTAAAATTGCTTGAAGTGGGCATGGCAAAGGGAAAGAAGTGGAACAAAGGAGTGGCTTAGAGAGAGACATAAATTTTGACAAACTTTCCTTGATTTTTGAAAACTTCAGAAAATGGCATTGCACGTTGGTGCATGCAAGTACCAGGGGTTTATAGTGGGCGAGAACCCAGCTCAAGTTTCCCTACATTGTTGGCTCTGGCACGTATACTGTAAAAGATACATAAGATCGTATTATCACATTTGGAGATTCCACACCCAAAAAAAATGGCCCTGATTTAGGATTTTGTTTAGTGCAAAAGTAGGTTCTATCACTTTTCTCAATGGGGCTAATGCCCATTAAGAGCATGCACACACCCATTGAAATGCCCAAGAAATCTTCAACAATTGTGATCCCCACAAATTGAGGTTGTTGAGTTATTTTTGGGCGAATATAAATTGATTGGCCACTTTAACTGATCGATTTGATTCTCTAACTTTGAAGGAATCAATTGATTGGTGATTGGCGATTGATTCTCTATAATCAAAGTTAAAAAATAATGCAGATGCAAAGAGCCTTGAAAATTCCAGGCATATCATTTGCTTCAACATTTGCATATGATAATCACAAGGGAAACCAGAGATCTCTTTTGGGATGCCGAAAGATTTTTAACAGTGCATCAAAGTTCGAAGGAATCTTGATTGGTCATTTTTCAGCACATTGGAAACAGAAGAAGACATGACCCTCAATTGTTTATTAGCCACTATCATGTCTACCAGACCCACATATTATATATATATATATATATATATATATATATATTTGACAAGAGTTTTCAAAGCCATGTTGCATGCGAGAAGCAATCATTAGGACATTTATTTCATCATATGTTTTGATCCTAGTTTTGGGTACTTTGTGGTGTTCTCTATTGTTATCGAATGAATAATTAACATCACCGGCCACACACCCCATACGTCAAGGTTTGCCCCAATATATTGATATGTTTAGGTGAGTTGGTTCATGGTTTGGGTTATTCAGTCGCTAGCACTACTTGGGAAGGTGACTTCAGACTCTCCTCCGCGGACAAGAGAAGTCCCTGAATCAAACAACCTCACTCTTAAAGAAAAGGAACATAACACGGCTCTTCATGTGGGGAAGCGGACATTAGCACATGGCATCAGAAATATATATATAAATGACTCGGAGAGAGAGATTTCCCACAGGTCTACTGTCTACTGATGACATACTTCAGAAGATCATAAACATCAAAATTAATGAGATAAAAGAGTCTATTTTTGTAGCAACATGATTTTTTGAAAAATAAAAATTTATTAATATAAAAAAGAAAACTAATTAAATTTATTAGAAAATCAAATAAAAGAAAATAAATTAAATAGAAAATTAATGGAAAGAGAATTTACTAAAACTCATTAAATGAAAAGAAGTGATGGGCTTTATTAAATTGACCCAATAGAATTTAATGGGCCAAAATAAGAATTTTTAAAAGGAGAATAATGAAAAAATATCCTAAATTCGTAACTAAAATAATGCTTAATTATAAAAGGGATATTTAATGCATTAAAAAGGAAGTTTGAGTTGGATTGGGATTCCTAAACATACCCTAATGGGTTGGCCACGAAATTAGCTCCCATCCTAACCCAATTACGAGATCTCATGCCTAAAAAGGGGAGAGAGAAATAGGAAATTTGGAATAAATAGAAATTAGAGTCATAATAGGAAATAGAATGGGGAGATGCTTAAATATTCCTCTAAAACCCTCATGGCCGGCCCTAGCTCGTGCCAAGGGGTTGCTGGACGTGGGAAGGAGCCAAGGGAAAGAAGAATTCGTGGAGAAGGAGGAACTCTCAAGTCTTCCCCGAGTTCTTCAAGTTCTTAACCCTAGAAGACAAAACGAGTCAAAGGTAGGCATTCTCACGAGCATAAACTATGAAAATTTTTCTGTAGGGTATTTCATCCATCAGGAACAAAAGTCTTTTGGTTTTATATTTTTCCATTGAGCAAATCTTTAGTTCTCAATTTTCAAAGTTCTGTGAACTTCATGACCCTGAACCCTCTTCTTAAATTCATAACTTCATGTATACTCGTCCTCATGTCATGAGATTTTTACTGTAAGAACTGATGGATGTTAGGCTTCTTTTGCCCTTGAAAGCCCTAATTTTCATCTATCCTATCATGCGAATTAATTCTTTGATCTCATCTATGTACTGTTCTAAGTTCTTCATGAATACCATGACCAAAGTATGTCAGAACCCTGTTAGTTTTCCAATTCCTATTTACTGTAGGTACCCACGCATGTCTTGAACAATTTGCAATTGATTTCATGATTTTTCGTCGCTTGTACAATTAGTTATGATTTTCGGAATTGCCATGTGTCAAATAAGGTAAGTTCTGGCCCGCAATCCCATGTAATGCCTGTTCCCTGTCGAGCTCGGGCACAGACCCTGTGAACGTGACGGTCCGATAGGCCGCGTTCACAGGGACATCACGATAGAGCATCCCGTCAAGATCTGATCGCGATAGGGCCAGTCGTCGCGATCTGGGTGCCCGGCCTGTTGAGCCCATCGCGACCCTCACAACCCCGTTGTGACCTGCCTGCCCGAAATGTCAAGCCCGTCGCGACCTGTACAAGACCCCGTCACGATCTGCGCGAGCCCCGTCATGACCCTTACAAGGGTGCGTCGCGTTCTGGCCTTTTTGCATAAAACCCCCAAATTTTGATGTTCTAACTCTCCACAATGCTTGTACTCTTGTTTAACAGTCATACACACAGAAGATTACATTTGTTATAAATTAAAACATTTATGTGTGATTAAAATACATGCACATGATCTTTTCTATCTACAATTTCATGACACTTACACACACCTTGAACCATCTAAATATGGCTTAATTGGCATGAACATGTTACATAAATCATCTGGTAAATTATGTCATTAAATTGCCTCATTTTTAAATATACGTGTGTACGTATTCTCGCGATGTTTTGGAACACTGATACCGACGCTCCACTGTTCCAGAACTCCTCTAGAACGTCGAGCACTTGTTTCTATATTTACACTCTCTCTTGACTTGGACGAACTCTCCGTCGGATATTCCTTCTGTCGGACTAGTGAGTCTTTGTTCAAGGCATCCGTAAATCTCCTCTGTCCATGGATTCCCACATGGTCGACGAGTCGGTTGTACCCTAACACCTATGATACCCTTTAAGGATCAACATGATCCAAACGGCTATTAGAAGTTCGCTCTTATCTTAAATCACGCCAGACCTCTGGACCTGTGCGTAACATGGCCAGTGGAAAGGTAGTGAGTTCCACCTGACTGCCAACACCACGTGCGCCTGTTGTGCAACTGTTACTATCGCCTGTTTACTTGACGTGTTATGTGCAATGTCCACTAGCTATCATCTATGCTCAACTCGCTCATCTTTTCACATTCACTCTACTATCTCGTCTATTCATCTAATGCTCGGATCTATTTATTGGTACTCTATATTGGCCATTGACTGATTGTCTAAAGATAAACAATATAACCAATGCCTGGCAATATATAAAGGGCCCGATCTGGTCCTGGGATGTGCGTCCGAAAGTGCTAGTGCCCATAGGAGTTAAATGATCAGAGTGTTTGGCATTACACTCAAGTGCTATCTATCTCGACTATCTAAATGACAATCAAAAAGTGCTATGTTCTCTCGTTGTCTATTGACAAAAGTGCTATACTCTACCCGTTGTGCTATTGCTATATTTTGTGCTATTTGTGCTATGACCATCTTGCTATTTGTGCTATACTCGACTCTCGTGCTATATTTAGAAAGTTGTGCTATTTTCATTCATGTGCTATCCTGCTATCTTTTACTTGACTCTCTCACTCTATTATTAGTTACTCTGCCCTTAATGCATTAATTATTTAAAACCTGCTTGACCATTGAGATTTAAGTCCTACTGGGCGTTATCGCTCACCCTGCGTTATTTGTCATTGTGTTCTCAGGTGAGACCGAGGATGAACTTTACACTCAAGAGGACGGGAACGACTAGGAGTGACGTCACGAGTACCCCTAGTATCCTAGCAATATGTTAGAGTCATAGTTAGTCTTCTGCTTTTATTTCAATGTAATTGGGCCCTATAGAATGGCTCTGATATTAGTGGTTGTAACTAGATATTTGAAAGTTATTAATGAGAAGAATTTTCTTTAGTATTATTCATTGTGCAATGGTTTGATGTCTAGTACTCGCTCTATATCCGTTTACTTGCAACTGCCTCGCATTCCGATATTCCGCATCGGGGCGTGACAGTTTTGTAGTATCAGAGCCTAGGTTATTCTTAAGTATAGGATGATCTAGGTTGACCGGCTTCGACTAGAGTCAATTATCCTACCTATGTGAGTTGTGGTTAGAGCGAAGGGTAATTAGCTAAAATAAACTCACACACGCACGAATTAAATTTCACATCAATATCATAACAGTAAGTTATTTTCATAGGAACTACGTAATCAAGATGACTGTTTAACGTGCTCAAATGAGGGGCATGCAACAAACCATCCAGGTACTAACGCGCGCCATTGTGCAAGCTACCCAAGGTGGTGGCAATCGTGGTGCAGGCGACCTGCATCGCAACTTTAGGAGTCTGAACCCACCTAGGTTCAATGGATCCATGGATCCGGATGAAGCTGAGCACTGGCTCAAGGAGATGGAAAGAATTTTCTGCATCATGCAATGTGCAGCGGGGGATAAGCTGCTGCTAGCCACATTCCAACTAGAAAAAGACGCCCGCACTTGGTGGGAGTCTGTTGAAGCAGCCAGAGCTAATGGTCAGTTCACCTGGACCGAGTTCAAAGAAGCCTTCAATTCCAAATACTTCTTGGAGCATGTCCAAGAAAGGAAGGTTGCGAAATTTGCTGCTCTTAAACAACAGAGCTCGACTGTGGCCGAGTATAAAGCCCAGTTTTCAAGTCTGGCACGATATGCTGAACACCTAGTGAACACGGAGAGAATGAAGGCTAAGCGCTTCCTCAACGGCCTTAATCCTCAATACATTACTCAACTCGCAACTCTCGACATCCAGACCTATGCCGAGATGGTGAAGAAAGCACAGCTGCTGGTAGATGCTACGGACTTCACCAACCGTATAAAAGGAAAGTTCGTGAAAAAGGAAATGACCTCGGGTCAATCATCTACTAAGCTGAACAACGGCAAGAAGCGTCCCTTCAACATCACAGAGGGATCCAGCCAAGAAAGGAAACTGAAGGTCTTCATACCCAACACTCCAGCCAAGTGCAACTGCAAGCACTGTGACAAGCCCGGTCACACTGCGGACGAGTGCTGGAGGAAAGTCGGCGCATGCCTGCACTGCGGAAGTCACGAGCACCGCATCCCCGAGTGCCCGCTGCTGAAAGAACATGAGAGGCGCCCTAATGCGCCTAAGAAACAGGGCCGATTGCAAGCCCTGCATGATGAGGAACCCGCTACGGACAATGGCATTGTAGAAGGTACCCTACAAGTTTTCTCAGTATCAGCATTTGTCTTATTTGATACTGGAGCAACTCATTCATTTATATCTCAACACTTTACTGATACCTTGACTGCAAAACCTATATCCATGGGTTGTGAGTTCTCTGTCACAATACCACTAGGAGAAAAGGAGAAATTGAACAAATACTTTCCCTCTGCCGATGTAATGATCGGAGACCATAACCTAAAAGCCGACCTGGTATGTATGCCCATGGAAGGCTATGATGTAATTTTGGGAGCCGACTGGTTGTCCACTTATGGGGCAAGTGCCGATTGTAAGAAAGGAAGGGTGACCTTTAGTGACTTTCCTAAATTGGCATTTTTTGGGATCAGACATAAGAGACGGATGTCTCTAATCTCCACCATAAAAGCCCACAACATGATAAGGAAAGGTTGCATTGTTTTCCTAGCAGCCGTAGTTGTTGAAAGGAAGGGTTCTAAGATAGAAGACATCCACATAGTCCAGGATTACCCCGATGTGTTTCTTGAAGATCTGCCGGGGATTCCCCCAGAATGTGATGTCAACTTCGCCATAGAGTTGATCCCTAGAGCTGTCCTGGTATCGCGTCAACCGTATCGGATGTCACCTGCCGAGCTCAAAGAATTGAAGACGCAGCTGATGGAGCTATTAGAGAAGGGGTTCATTAGACTGAGTACTTCCCTATGGGGAGCACCTATGCTATTCGTCAAGAAGAAAGATGGATCGATGAGGTTGTGCATCGACTATCGTCAACTCAATCAGCTCACCATCAAGAACAAATACCCATTGCCTAGGGTCGATGAACTATTCGACCAAAAATCTGAAGCTCAATATTTCTCCAAGATCGATCTTCGATCTGCCTATCATCAAATGAGGATCAAGGATGACGATATCTTCAAAACAGCCTTCAGGAGCAGGTATGGACATTATGAATTCGTCGTTATGCCTTTTGGTCTAACTAATGCTCCTGCACCTTTATGTAACTCATGAACAACATATATCAGCCATACCTTGACAAGTTCGTGGTCATCTTCATCGATAATATCCTCATATATTCAAAGACCAAAGAAGAGCATGAAGAACATCTGAAGATAGCACTGTAAGTCTTGCGAGACAACAGACTGTACGCAAAACTTAGCAAGTGTGAATTCTAGCTCGAAGAAGTGTCCTTCTTCGGCCATGTCATCTCAAAGGACGGCATCTCCGTTGATCACTCCAAAGTCAAAGCTATACTCAACTGGGAGAGACCAACCAATGTCACCGAGATAAGAAGCTTCTTAGGACTGGCTGGCTACTACAGGCGGTTTATCAAGGACTTCTCTAAGATCGCCGTTCCTCTCACACGACTGACACGAAAGGAGAATCCATACTCCTGGAGTAAAGAGTGTGAGAAATGTTTTCAAAATCTTAAAGATTGCTTGACCTCCGCACCTGTTCTCGCTTTGCCAATAGAGGGAGAAGGTTTCTCTGTCTACACCGATGCCTCAGGGATTGGGCTAGGGTGTGTACTGATGCAAAAGGAAAAAGTCATCGCCTACTCTTGTCGACAACTGAAGACTCATGAAGTCAACTACCCCGTGCATGATCTTGAGTTGGCTACCGTGGTCTTCGCCTTGAAAATCTGGAGACATTACCTCTACGGAGAAAAGTTCACTGTCTACTCAGACCATAAAAATCTGAAGTATTTATTCTCCCACAAAGAACTCAACATGAGACAGAGAAGATGGCTAGAATATCTAAAGGATTTCGACTTCAACATCCAATACCATCGAGGCAAGGGTAATGTCGTGGCTGATGCTCTTAGTAGGAAGCCAATGACGTCTGTTTCAAGTCTAGTCCTTGACGAGATGCAACTATTGGAACAATTTGCAATGTTAGACTTAAATATTGAACATAGGGATGATCGAGTATTGGTTGCCAATATCAAGATTCAATCTGATCTGCTAGAGGGGATCAAAGCTCAACAAGATGACGATCCATTCTTAGTTCGCGTCAAGGAAACTCTAGCCGAAAGACCGGACTTTGCTATGACTGAAGATGGAAGGCTTGTCCTTCAAGGGAGGACATGCGTCCCCGACAATGAAGAACTAAAGAGGAAGCTAATGGATGAAGCTCACAAGACAAAGTACACTATTCATCCAGGAGTTACCAAAATGTATCAATACATGAAAAGAAAATTTTGGTGGCTGAACATGAAGAGAGAGGTAGCTGAACATGCTGCTCACTACCTTACTTGCCAACAAGTAAAAGCGGAACACTTGCGCCCTGCTGGTGTACTCAGACCGCTAGATACTTCGGAATGGAAATGGGAAAGCATTGGCATGGACTTCATCATGGGTTTACCCAAAACTCGTGGTGGACTCGACGCCATATGGGTCATTGTGGACCGACTAACCAAATCCGCCCACTTTCTGCCTATAAAGAGTAAATGGTCAGTAGAGGTACTAGCTGCCTTATACTTTAAGGAGATTGTAAGACTACATGGCATTCCATCATCTATTGTTTCAGATCGAGATCCGAGATTCACATCTCATTTTTGGAAAGGACTGTAAGGTGCACTGGGTACTAAACTCAACTTTAGTACCGCATTCCATCCACAAACTGATGGGCAAACTGAAAGAACCAACCAAATAGTGGAAGACATGTTGAGAGATTGCACTATAGACTTCCAAGGATATTGGAACGAACACCTATCTCTTATCGAGTTCACCTATAACAACAGTTACCAGGCGAGCATCAAGATGGCACCGTTCGAAGCACTCTACGGAAGGAATTGTAGATCTCCTGCATGCTGGAATGAGGTTAGAGAACAACAGTGGCTAGGCCCAGACATGGTGCAACGTACCACAAAGGACATACAAGTGATTAGAGACCGGCTTAAGACTGCTCAGTCCAGACAAAAGAGCTATGCCGACAAAAGAAGGCGAGACTTAGAGTTTCAAGTGGGTGATCACGTATTTCTAAAGGTGTCACCTACACGTGGCATCCAAAGATTTTGAGTGAAAGGAAAGCTCAGTCCTAGATTCATTAGTCCTTTTGAAGTACTCGAAAGGATTGGTGAGGTTGCATACCGACTAGCATTGCCACCGGATCTGGCATGTGTATACAATGTGTTCCATGTCTCCATGCTCAGGAAATATGTCTATGACCCTACCCACATCATTCGCCATGAGAAGTTGGTGTTAAACAAAGATGTGATATACAAAGAGAAGTCAGTCAAGATATTGGAACGGAAGGTACAATAGCTCAGGAACAGTCCCATCTACGTGGTTAAAGTCTTATGGAATAACCGCGGAATGGAAAAAGCCACATGGGAACCGGAAGGAATCATCAGATGGAACTACCCCGATCTTTTCGGTAAGACATTTCCTCCCTTACGATCATATGAATTTGGGGACCAAATTCTTTTAAAGAGAGGGAGGATGTAGCAACCTAGATTTTTTGAAAATTTTTTTAATAATATAAAAAAACTAATTAAATTTATTAGAAAATCAAATAAAAGAAAATAAATTAAATAGGAAATTAATGGAAAGAGAATTTACTAAAACCCATTAAAAGAAAAGTAGTGATGGGCTTTATTAAATTGACCTAATAGAATTTAGTGGGCCAAAAAAGGAATTTTTAAAAGGGGAATAATAAAAAATATCCTAAATTCGTAACTAAAATAATGCTTAATTATAAAAGGGGTATTTAATGTAATAAAAAGGAAGTTTGAGTTGGATTGAGATTCCTAAACCTACCCTAATGGGTTGGCCACAAAATTAGCTCCCATCCTAATCCAATTAGGAGATCTCATGCCTAAAAAGGGGAGAGGGAAATAGGACATTCGGAATAAATAGGAATTAAAGTCATAATAGGAAATAGAATGGGGAGATGCTTAAATACTCCTCTAAAACCCTCATGGCTGGCCCTAGCTCATGCCAAGGGGTTGCTGGACGTGGGAAAGGAGAATTCATGGAGAAGGAGGAATCCTCAAGTCTTCCCCGAGTTCTTCAAGTTCTTAACCCAAGAAGACAAAACGAGTCAAAGGTAGGCATTCTCATGAGCATAAAACATGAAAATTTTTTTGTCGGATATTTCGTCCATCAGGAACAAAGCCCTTCGGTTTCATATTTTTCCATCGAGCAAATCTTTAGTTCTCAATTTTCAAAGTTCTGTGAACTTCATGACCCCGAACCCTCTTCTTAAATTCATATTCTCATGTATACTCATCCTCATGCCATGAGATTTTTATTGTAAGAACTGATGGATGTTAGACTTCTTTTGCCCCTGAAATCCCTAATTTCTATCCATCCTATCATGCGAATTAATTCGTTGATCTCATCTATGTACTGTTCTAAGTTCTTCATGAATACCATGACCAATGTGTGTCGGAACCCTGTTAGTTTTCCAATTCCTATTTACTGTAGGTACCCATGCATGTCTAGAACAATTCACAATTAATTTCATGATTTTTCGTCGCTTGTACAATTAGTTATGATTTTCGGAATCACCATGTGTCAAATAAGGTAAGTTCTGGCCCACAATCCCATGTAATGCATGTTCCCTATCGGGCTCGGGCGCAGACCCTGTGAACACGACGGCCCGATAGGTCGCGTTCACAGGGGCGTCGCGACAGAGCATCCCGTCGCGATCTGATCGCGACAGGGCCGGTCGTCACGATCTGGCTGCCCGGTCTGTTGAGCCCGTCGTGACCCTCACGTGACCCCGTCGCGACCTGCCTGCCCGAAACATCAAGCCCGTCGTGACTTGTACAAGACCCCGTCACGATCTGCCCGAACCTCATCGTGACCCTTACAAGGGTGCGTCATGTTCTGGCCTTTTTGAATAAAAACCCCAAATTTTGATGTTCTGACTCCCTACAATGCTTGTACTCTTGTTTAACAGTCATACACACAGAAGATTACACTTGTTATAAATTAAAACATTTATGCGTGATTAAAATACATGCACATGATCTTTTCTATCTACAATTTCATGACACTTACACACACCTTGAACCATCCAAATATGGCTTAATTGGCATGAACATGTTACATAAATCATCTGGTAAATTATGTCATTAAATTGCCTCATTCTTAAATATATGTGTGTACGTATTCTCGCGATGTTTTGGAACACTGATACGGACGCTCCACTGTTCTAGAAGTCCTCTAGAACGTCGAGCACTTGTTTCTATATTTACATTCTCTCTTGACTTGGACGAACTCTCTGTCAGATATTCCTTCTTCCGGACTAGTGAGTCCTTATTCAAGGCCTCTGTAAGTCTCCTCTGTCCATGGATTCCCACATGGTCGACGAGCCGATTGTACCCTAACACCTATGATACCCTTTAGGGATCAACATGATCCAAACGGCTATTAGAAGTTTGCTCTTATCTTGAATCACGCTAGACCTCTAGACTTGTGCGTAACATGGCCAGTGGAAAGGTAGTGAGTTCCACTTGACTACCAACACCATGTGTGCGTGTTGTGCAACTGTTACTATCACCTGTTTACTTGACATGTTATGTCCAATGTCCACTAGCTCTCATCTTTGCTCTACTCACTCATCTTTTTCACGTTCACTCTACTATCTCGTCTATTCATCTAGTGCTCTCATCTATTTCTTGGTACTCTATATTGGCCATTGACTGATTGTCTAAAGATAAACAATATAACCAATGCCTAGCAATATATAAAGGGACCGATCTAGTCCTGGGATGTGCGTCTAAAAGTGCTAGTGCCCATGGGAGTTAAATGATCAGAGTGTTTGGCGTTACACTCAAGTGCTATCTATCTCGACAATCTAAATGACAATAAAAAAGTGCTATGTTCTCTCGTTGTCTATTGACAAAAGTGCTATACTGTACCCGTTGTGCTATTACTATATTTTGTGCTATTTGTGCTATGACCATCTTGCTATTTGTGCTATACTTGACTCTCGTGCCATATTTGAAAAGTTATGCTATTTTCGTTCACGTGCTATCCTGATATCTTTTACTTGACTCTCTCGCTCTATTGTTAGTTACTCTGCCTTTAATACATTAATTATTTAAAGCCTGCTTGACCATTGAGATTTAAGTGCTACTGGGTGTTATCGCTTACCCTGCGTTATTTGTCATTGTGTTCTCAGGTGAGACCGAGGATGAACTATACACTCAAGAGGACGGGAACGACCAGGAGTGACGTCACGAGTACCCTAGTGTCCTAGAAATATGTTAGAGTCATAGTTAGTCTTTTGCTTTTATTTCAATGTAATTGGGCCCTATAGAATGACTCTGATATTAGTGGTTGTCACTAGACATTTGAAAGTTATTAATGAGAAGAATTTCTTTAGTATTATTCATTGTGCAATGGTTTGATGTCTAGTACTCAGTCTATATCTATTTACTTGCAGCTGCCTCGCATTCCGATATTCCACCTACTTTTTTTTTGAATAATGAAGAATGTAATGTACATAGTATTACTCATGTTTATGTGGAACATGATCCGATATAGTTTCCGCCTACCCTTTAATGTCATGGTATGTAAAGAATCTAATATATATGCGACCAAATTCTTCATGCAAAAAATGCCAATTTTATGCACTTACTGCACATACCAAAAATACGTAGAAACTGCAAGCAAAAAACAGCATCTCAGTATGTTTGATATTAATATTTGCCGACAGACAAGAAAGGCATGGACATAACATAATAAGAGTTATCAAAAAAGATGTTTTATACCCATGATCGTAGTTAAAGTACTTTCTTCTAATAGATGATATACGATCATGCATGCTTATGACGACTAATACATCTACAAGTGGTACATGCATGCAAGTTGCACTAAACCCACTATACATATGTTTGTGTTGGAATCGAACAATTCTGTGGTGTGGGTGTGTTTTCACTGTTCGGTAATGGCCCCATCAGATTTCCCACTGAGAATAGAGAGAGAACGATCACCTGTGTAGACGATGACCTGCAAGCCCAGATGACGTCAAGAGAATCCGATCGATGGACTAGTAGAATCCACTGATACCTACGTCAGAAATGACTGTAAAATATGGCGTGAAGGAAAGGGTTCGTTTTGGTGTGTTTCTTGCATGTGGGTGATTGTGAGGGGATGATTTCTCATCCTTTTGTATGAAGATTCCCGTTCCTTAGCATAGAACCAGAAGAATCAGGACACAAACACCCACGAATGGTGTTCAGAGGCTGCGACCGTTGAGTTTCCTAGATGGGTTTCGTCTACTTTAGATGTCCCCTGGGACTTCGCACCACGGCTGCCCCAGGTTGTGGGAGGACATGTTGCGTTGTCCCATTGAATGTCGTTGGGAGGCTGAAAGCCGCTCATCATGGTTGTCTTCTGAAGGTATCGAACAGGAGCCTGTGGACTTCTTCGATAAAGTTATCCGGTGTTCGGTGGTCTCCTGTTGTTCGGTGTTCGGGGCAGCCAAGCTTGAGGCTGCCCGGAGGACCCTAGGAGCAAGTATTGTTCAGTGTTCGGGGACACATGGCTGAGTAGCCGTTGCTCTAAGTGGCTATGATGGGCCTATAGACCTAGGATGCCAGAAATGGCCTCTACAATTGCCCCCACCCCTCTCAAGTCTACTCGGATGTGACTTGAGCACTTGAGAGGGGAAATGACCACCCGGCGTCGTCCTTTTGCATCAAATGTGACGATGGCCGCAACAGGGTGTACAGCTGTTAACGATGCCACCAGGGCTTCTTCAGGGTTCCCGTTTAATGATGATGGTAGAGATATGAAGTGACTAGGGGGCTCGAGCGGGCTATTTGAGCGAGCGAACCGCCATTTTGATTCTTCGAATTTCACGCCTCTTCTTCCTTATAAGGAAAGAAAGAGGTGAGAGTGCCTTACACTTTTCTGATTCGAACATTTCCTTCTCGTCTTCGCTGCTAGCTTCCTTGCTTCCTTCATCCTCCCTTTCATTTTCTCTCTCTTTGCCTCCTTCTTCTCTGATTCCGGTACCGATGACAAAGAGGGAAGGGAAGGTCATTGCAGAGACAAGCAGATGTCCGTCGACGAGGATGAAGGGTCTGAAGTACCGGTGCTCGAAGGCCTCCGCAAGCAGTTCTGCATTGGAGAGGAATACGAGATCTTGTTGATGCGGGAGGACCAGACATATCTGACGAACAAGCTCGACTGCTTCATGCTCTCCCTGGACCTCCTGGAAGTAGGGTTCCGGCTACCGGTGCTGGAGATCGCCAAGGATCTGCTCAACGCTTGGAAGATCACTCCTGTTCAATGGACAACAAACTCGTGGCCGACAATCTTTGTCTTCTGTATCATGTGCCAGAAGCGTGGGATCTAGGCTTCTGCAGATCTATTTTGGAACCACTTCAGCCTGGCGGTGGCGGCGCAGTCTAGGTATGACATTATGTACCTTAAACATCGCCCGAATAGGATGCAGATTAATTTCTCCCCTCTTCTATCCAACAATAAGGGGTGGACTAGTTGGCTTTTCTTTGTTGGGTGGAAGAAGGGGAATGGCTCCCCAGAGTGGGGATTTCCTACTCGGGTTTGCGAGCCGCTGAAGAAGATGGATGTTGCTCCCTTCCTCATTCAAGATGTGGTCAAAGCATCCTTGGACCTATTGAAGGTGCTCGTGTCCAAGACCGAGCTACTGCTGACCGAATACAAGCTTGTTAAGTACAAGTTGAGTGCACTTGGGGTGAGTTTTTTCCTTCATCCTCTATCATTCATTTGGTTATTAGATCTTTCTGGCAGTCGTTTGATTTCTTCCACAGATGCCACAGAAGAGGTTGCTGGTTGGAACCAGAAGGACCAGGCCCTATTTGCCGAATAGATTCCCGTCAACTTGTATTTGACATATGTTGATGAGGACACGTCGACGACAGAGGTGGTGGGCGCTAGAACCATCGTTGGGAGATGGTTTTTTGGGTAGAAAGCCTTAAAGATTAGTTTGTGGAAGAAGGCCGTGACCCAAAGGAGGGAGGTTGACGAGCATACAAAGGAAGTGGAGGAAGATGCTTCCCCCCAACTCCATCTTTGGAAGAGGAAGAAGCTAGTAAAGGTGGCCGATAAGAAGAAGTTGAAGCTAGCGCTAACTGTGGTGGAGCCCCTGCCTGCAGAAGGGGTGTTTTTAGAGATGGATCTCCTCGTCGTTGATGACCAGTTCGATGGGGGCTCTGTGGAAGAGCTAGTTGGGGCGTTAAAGCCCTTAGTGTCCGCTGACAGGAGTGAGGCAATGACGGCCATGGAGGGGGCGCCAATCGTGGTGCTCGCCCTAAGGGCGCCGAAGGTGTCCCCTGAGGAGGTGCTGGCCTCAACTTCTACTGCGGAGGTGGCGGCGATGACGTTCGTAGTGGAGCAAATAGTTGTGGTCCCCGTCAACCAATCGGGGGACCGTGGTGAGGTGATGATCTCGCGAGGGGCACTTGCGGGTGTTGCTGAGGACCCGAAGGCTATGGCGGCGAGGATTGTCGCCGATGATACAGTTGAAGAGCCAATAACTCCTGTCCAGTAGGCAGTTAGTAGGGTAGATGCGAGGGAGGAGTTGGATAAAGACCACATGCCCCTGACGAGGATGTTCGCAGAGAAGTTCCCTGCTCTATAGTCAGAGACTTGTCTGGAGGTGGTTTTGAAGCGCCTCTAGTTAGGTTCGTCTTCCAAGGTTTTGCCCCCCTGCCCTACCGCCAAACAGATGGAGGAATTTTGGCACTGTCAAGGGGAAAGCGAGGATGACACCCCATGGAAAGTCAAGAGGTCTTTGAGATCGACGTTGACGGGCTCGCGCGCGGCATCGTGTGGTCCATAGAGGTGTTGAAGGGGCTCACCTAGTGCGTGCAATTTTAGAAGATCCTTTGGGATGCCGAAATTGCTGCCTTAATGGATGGTAAAGAAGAGAGTCATCGTTGCGTTCTCGAGCAACGTAAAGAAATAAAGGGTCTTCGCACTGTGATGCTGAAGGAAGAGAAGGCCGCTGTCATCGGAGTTCTCTACGATGTCGAAGCTCAAGGTGTTGTCGAGTACAAGGTCGGGCCAGAGCTCCAGAAGGATCTGGAGCAATATGGCACAGCTTGTTACGAGGTTGGGCTCGACATTGGTGACCACCAAGGTCACTAGCAGGTCTCATTAGAGTATGCTCGCAAGGCTTTCAAAGCTACCCTTCGGGAGTGCCGTCAGCGAACTCGAGGGGTTCACTTTGCAATGTTCCAGGTAGGACGGATGTCTTCCGATGCCGAGAATGTTGGCCCTTTCGATCAAGATCCTTAGGCCTTGTACTTTATTTTATTTTTGTATGTAACTTACTCTTCTGGGTTATGTACAAACTTTTGCCAATGAATGAAAGTGGTTACTTTTATCTATATCATTTCTTTGTGTGGCAGATTTTTCTCTAACCAAATCGGGACTTGGTGAGGTAATTAGGGATTTTTGGTACCACGCAAGCCTTCCGAGCTAAAGAGCTTAGAAGAAGTCGGTGTCGTACCAAACACCCTTGTCTCCCCCAACCGGTAGGGAAGAAATGAATGGATAAAATGATAATTATTTTCCTGATAAATACAAGAGGGCCTTCTTATGAATAATAGGTCTTTCGGTTCGAAATGTGTTAAGTTCTGGGTATGGCTTCACCGTTGAGGGTAGACAGCATGTAGGAACCTTTGCCTAGAACCTAGATGACCTTATAAGGTCCTTCCCATTTTAGGGCGAGCTTGCCTGTTGCTCTTCGGGTATCCAAAGCCGAGCAACGGCGCAACACTAGGCAACCTTCAAAGATGCGTTGTTCCCGAACTCAAGAGTTGTAGTATTGCACGAGTCATTATTGATAGGAGACCAACCTTGTACTAGCGTCATTCTATCGTTCACCGAGTATGTTCAGGTTTTCCCTTAGCGTGCAATTGTTGGCTGCTTCGTCGAAGTGATTTGTTCGGAGTTTTGGGAGAGCGACTTCCAAGGGTACCACAACTTATGTGCCGTAGGCCAAGTGGATGGGAGTCTCGCCGATAGCTACTAGATCAGATGTTTAGTGGCACCAGAGGATGTTGGGTAATTCTTCCATCCACGAACCTTCTGCAGCTTCGACCATCTTGCGTATCCCGTGCAAGAATGCTCGATTGGCATTTTATACCAAACCATTTACCTAGGGATGTGCTACCAAGGTGAAGTGATTGTAGATACCAAGTTCCCAACACTTCTGTTTAAAAAACACGCTGTCAAACTACTTTCCATTGTCGATGGTGAACACTTTCGGGACGCCAAACCAACAAAGGATCTTTTTCCATACAAACTTCCACGTTGCCTGATCAGTGATAGTGGCGATGGGTTCAACTTCGATCCACTTGGTGAAATAATCTATGGTGACCAAGAGGAACTTATTCCTACCTTGGGCCTCTAGGAAGGGACCCTTAATGTCTATTCCCCACCGAGCAAAGGGTCGCGGTTCTAAGAGAGAATGTAGTTGTTCGGCGTGCTAATGGATAAGCTGTGACGGAACGCCTCGGCCAAGCCCGTTAAACCGATAACGTACTTGATCCGAGTCCGCCTCCCGCGAACGGGCCGAAGCCTCGCAAGGGATACCAAACCACAGTCCGTGTAAACACCAAGGAACACACCACATTTTAAATAAAATTCACAAATTTACATAGCCAAATTTCCACAAAAACTATAAAGAGGTACAAGAGCCTGGGGCATACCCCGAGGTACAACTAAAGAAAGTAAACAACTACAAAACTACACTGCTGGAGCTACTCTGCTGGAGGTGCTGACCCTGCACCGCTACGACGCGGCCCAGAACTGGACGTCAGACGAGAGACATCCTCCTCGCTCTCACCTGTGGGGGGTAGGGGTGAGCCTCTCTAGTCACTGGCTCAGTAGGGAACTCCCCCAAAACTGAGCAAACCAAACACCATAGGTACGAAAGCAGTAAACAATACCAACAATTTATAGAACAGCTAAGCAAGTAAGTAAAGCTGTAAAAGTACTCACCGTCTGCCGACTACGAGAAACAACAGTAATAATTAAACGGTAAACCAGTACAGGTGTACAAGCTAAAGTAGAGACAGCCAACACGAGCCACGTGAACTGGTTCGCGACACCAGAAACTGACTCGGACAACTAACACAGGTCTACCTCTCAGTCTCGCAGCCACGGACGAAAGGTCCAGCTGCCGCTCCACGTAAAAAGGTCAAGCAACTGTGGAGACCAACTAAACACCACCACCTGCAGACCACACGGTCACAGGCCCATGCCTGGCACCTCAGGAGACCCTGGCCCGGGATCTCTACAGTGAGGCACTGGAAAAGTACTAGCTGGGGACCAGTGTCGACTACTGGTGTCCGTACGCCCAACTACGAGCGCGCTACAAGTGACTAAAAACAAACTCAAGTGTCACTGTCCCACTGTCGTCTTTCCCTCAGCCGGACGTACAACTCAACACAGGAGTGAGGGTGTCCAGGTCAGAGGACACAGACCTCGACGGTACAGCACAAGTACCGGGACAAAGCCCCGAGCTAACAGCCTGGCTCACCTGGGGCACCCAACTGGAGAGGTAACCACGGTAGGCGTCGTACTACTCGCCACGTACACAGAACCACGTGCACGTCACACACAAACCACGTGAAACCTCACGTAAACCACAAGTAAGCACGGTCCACCACACGTGAACCCAAACTGACTTGCGTAAACAACATGCAGTCACTGAAGTAAGCAACCGCATACCTTGTATGCTAAACACGAGAATCAAGTGCACTCAGTGCACATCATGCGTCAACACACGTGCATTATCGATAAATATCATAATTTAGTCTTTGCTGATCATAGCCAGTCGGCGGCAACATCGACTTCCGCTTACATCAAGTCAACGGCAAGGGAACTGGCCGTTAACATCCTGGCTGAGGAGCTTGGCGACAAGCGATGTTGACGCCAAGTTCTCCGGCCATAAACCCTGCAGAAACCCTAATCCAGCTCTGCGGGCTTCTCAACCATTCTAACTACAGAAAAACATACAAATGTAGTTCCTTTAGCATGCTAGAACCCAATACAACCCATTACAACATGTTTCATGCATTAAACTACTCAAACCACCCATTATCCCCGCATGGTGCAACATGATCCGAAAACGCATTATCATGCTGATTCAAGTGGTTATGATGTGTTTTAATGTTCCTACGGAGCTACCAGGGTTCGTCCCCTACCTCAGAACACGCTAAAACCTCCCAGAATCTCTCGGTTCACGTCGAACACTCCGCGAGCTCCCACGCGAATTGCACCACGCCGTGACGTTTCCTCGCGTAATTTAGCGACGCCACGCGTTCTATGACCATCCAACCACTCCTCGGAACCTGTCTGAAACTTCAGAGACACCGGGGTGCGAAGCTGGGGCAAGAGGGGAAGAGAGTGAGCTGAGAGAGCTGCCCTCGGGTGAGCCTATAACCTGCACCATTCTCAGGTTGGCGTCAACCCCCATGCCGCCAACAGCAACCGCCACCCTCTGCGTCCACATCTACTGCCGCCAAGTTCATGCAGTAAACATCCACTAAGCTGGACGCCAACAGTCAACGACCACCCCTGGCCGCCAACTTTAACTGAACAGCAGCAGGTCCTGTTTCATTTCAGGACCGACCCTGCTCTTCACCTGCTCAAACCACACATCCACACCATGCATTCCACACAACCGACTCACACTGGCCTCACAATGGCGCCACAACCACAATACACACGATCCACATGGATCCGAAAGACACGCGACGTTACATAAGCTGACTGAACTTTTGACATTCTAGGCACTTCCTTGCGTAGGACAAGCAATCCTTTTGCAATGTGGGCCACCAAAACCCCTGCTCAGTGGATGGTGCGGGCTAGAGGCCTTCTGCCCAGGTGGCTGCCGAAAAGACCCTCGTGCACCTCATCTATTGTCGGTGTCACTTCAGAGGGATTGAGGCACTTCAAAATAGGTCTAGAGAGGCAGCGTCGGTAGAGCTGACCTTCGACGATAGTAAACCTTTGGTTTCACAATCGAACCCACTGAGCCTAGGCCTAGTCGGAAGCAAGCTCTCTCAAAGGAGGTAGGCTAGAATAGGATCCTTCCAGCTCGGAGCTTGTTGGATGATCTCTATGACCACGATGTCTATCTCAATGATCGGTGTTGTAAGATCTTTGATGAATACAGAATGGGAGTGAGTGATATCACCCGAAGATGCAAGTTAGGCGAGTGCATTCGCTTGTGTGTTCTGTTCTTATAGGACGTGTACTATTTCGAAGTAGAGAAAGCCGTCTGTCTGGTGCTTTACATGTTGAAGGTATTGTGCCATGCGAGACTCCCTTGCTTCAAATTGCCCATTGACCTGACTGGCGACGAGCTGTAAGTCGCTGAAGTCCCGTAATCGAAGTGCACCAAGGTTTTTGGCCATCCTAATTCCGAACAACAACACTTCATATTCAGCCACATTGTTGGAGGTGGCGAAGTAGAATCAAAGGGCATATTGGAATTCCAACCTGTAAGACACGGCCCTCCTGGGCCCTTTGGCCCTATCCTCAGGGTCGTGGCAGGTTCCCTGGTCGCGACATGGTCGCACCAGGGGAGCCCGTCGTGACATGGTTGTGTCGTGGCACACCCTGCCATCACGACATGGTCGCGCCGGGCGTGGGCATCGCGTTCTTGTCGCGGCGTCTGGAGGCATTGCAACTGCTTTTCTAACAGACGTGACCATTCTCCCATCTGTCAGAACGGTCGTGTCGGGTGGCAGGTGCGTACAGTGTTGACGTGACTTGGTCAGCCGTCACGTTTGCTTTTCTTGATCTTCGAGGTTTGACTACTTTTGGGGTCACGCCGGGGGTGGCCGTTGCGACATGGTCGCGATGCCTAGGGGTGCCGTGACGTGGTTGTTGTCGCACCGGGCTGACCCATCGCGTCTTGGGGGCCGTCGGTTTAAAACCGAAGGCACACCCCATTGTCCCCCTCTCGCCCTCTCTCTTCCTCTCCTTCCCCCCTTCTCCCCCTCTCGAGCTCTCTTGCATTTCCTTGCTGGTTCTTCATGCTCGAGGTGCTCGTGCTGAGGTGGTGGAGTCCCGTTCGTTCAGGGGACGTGATCGTGGTGCTTGGAGCGAGGAGGAGGTGGTCATTCCTACGTAGAGGCCCCAATGGGTCGGCTCGTCTTGTGGAGGTAGGGACCCTTGATCCTCTCACCCTAAGCATGCTCCCCTCCCTCTAGAGACGGTGTTTCCTCATGGTTTGGGGTTGTGGGAGTGTGAGGATCATGCTCGTGCTTAAGTGAGGCTTCCATCGAGCGTAGATTCTTGTGAATACATGTTTGTGGGGTTTTAAGGGTGCTTGAGTGATTTACAGCTTTCATACATGTTGAACATGCTCCCCTCCCCCTTGTGGAAATGAGTGTATCGTGTTTTTGGGGTGGTTCCCAGGAGGACTGCTCCAGAGCCCACCTCGGATGAAGACGCAACCACTATAGAGGTCACAATCTTGTCGCGACGGCCTGGCTGGTCGCGACATGATTGCAATGCTCTTGGGCATCGCGACATAGTCGTGTCGGCTAGGGCTGCCGTGACATTGTCACGATAGGGTAGGGCGTCACGACATGGTCGTGACGGCCCGATGCGTCATAACTATAGTCGAGAGACAGGTTATGGTCTTGAGAAGTCCAGTTTTTTGTGGAGTCTTCGCCGTTTCTGCTTTTACTATACCTGTGGTGCTTGTGCTAGTTTCCTAGTATGGTCCTATGCTAGTCATCGCTCGGTGCTCGGCACTTGAGGACTTGTCCTGTGGAGAGGTTGTTACTGTTGCCTGGGGGACCCCCATCCTCGGGAGCCTATTGAGGGAGTACTCCGGACTACGAGCGTGCTCAAGTTGGCAGCCGAGTAGGCAGACTCTGGAGTAGAGGGGAAAATGGTGGTTAGGATAGCGGCGTTGAGTCATTTGCAGAGCTCTCGTAGTTGGTCTGGGATGCCGAGGTCGTTTGAGGAGTTCTTCCTGGCGCTGTCCAGCTAGTCCTTTTCTCACTACCTCGCTCTTTGTGGCCCCGGAACCACCTAGAGAGGCCAGGCGTGGGACCGTAGTCCGGCAGACTATGGTGGTTACTATTGTGTCACTTCGTGTCCTGCCTCACTCTGATGAGACGTGGAGGTTTGGACCTGGGTCGAGGATAAGACGTCAGTCGACGCACCTGACCGGTTGACTAGTGGTAGTGTTTTCCATAGCTAGTGTTCCTTGTCCAGATGGAGTTTCCTTTGTCTGTGTTTGCTAGCCATGTGGTGGTCATGAAGAGCAGTCGTACGGAGTTTCCAACCGTGCTGTACTTCTGTACCGCGTTAGTTGTAGCTTTGCTTCCGCACTTCCGTTCGTAGGTAGAAGATATAACTGCTGTTATTTATTTGATGTACATTCTTCTACCTATTAGAGCCAGTAGGAGATTGGTAGTCCCTACTGAGCTTCTGTTGTGAAGCTCATCCCTTTCTTTCCCAGGTGAGACTTCTCAGCAACGGTAGGGCATGCACCGGGCGGATGAGACAGGGTGGTAGTGGAGGTCCCTGTAGCTAGCAGTGGTTCCCCATCTCAGTATATGTCACCCTCGGGGTATGCCCCTTAGGGACTTGTTATCCCCTGCCTTTACTTATACAGGTGTGTGTGTGTTGGGACTGTACTTAGAGCAGTACACAGTGGTCTCGCTCTTCTTTCTGTTTCCGCGTCTGTGCTTCTAGTTTAGCAGTTGATGTTTACTTCCGTTACATATCTTGTTAGATTCATATTATAGCCCTTTCGGGTCCCCGGATCCGTGGGCGGTGACTGCGAAAATCGGGTCCTCGGTATGGGCCGAGGGTGGGGTTCTTGGGGTCGTTACAGTTGGTATCAGAGTGAGAGTCTGATAGGACTTGTAGAGGATTTAAACTACAACAGGAAGTCCCAACAATAGTACAAGTACACTGCTCGCCGCCCGAGTTATTATTGTTAACCTTGTTGGTTGTGTGCCATGCAGTCATATGGCTCTACACAGGCGTAGGCAGGCCAGAGAACTGATTGAGCAACAGGATGAGTCGGATATGCTCGCGTAGGGGCAGGTCCAGGAGGAGGTGTCAGCAGAGGAGTCAGTGGCACAGGTGGGCAGCAGCAGCAAGATAGCCAGCCTCAGCCACACCAATACGTAGACGGTGGTTTCCCTTAGTAGAGCAGTTCTTTAGGAACTTGTACCAGGGAGTGTGGCAGCCCGGGCAGATAGCAGCATGCGGTCAGCCTCTGGTACCTCCCCCAGCAGTAGCGGAGCAGCAGCCAAGGCCAGAGGTGGAGCAGCAAGTAGTTCAGCAGGCGTCGAGTACCGGGAGCACCCGGGCCTGTCGGAGGAGGATGACTATCACTGAGGATAGGTGTAATGACCCCGGCGCCCACCAAAAATCTGAACATCGGGACCGCCGCCCACGGGTCCGAAGATCCGGAAGGGCTAACAGATCGGTCTAACAAGATATGTAATAGAAATAAATAACGATAAACGTACTAAAGTGCAACACAAGTGAACGAAAGGTGTCCAGCACTAAGTAACAGTCTAGTACAGTCCCAAAGTAAATAAAGTACAAGTGCTGAAATAAACGGGAAGGAACATGTCCCTTAGGGGCATACCCCAAAGGTGAAGTACAACTGCTGAGGGAACACCGCCACTAGAGACGCTGACTACTGCGGGCCCGTCTCCTCAGTCCGCCACAGAGGGAGCTACTGTGAAGTCTCACCTACAATATAGGGAGTGAGCTTCACGAAGAAGCCCAGTAGGGACTACTAATCTCCCACTGGTTCTAACAGCAGAATAGAACTAAGTGCAATAATTAAATAAAGTAGTAAAGTCTATTCTGTTAAACAGAGTCAAGTGCGGAAGCGTGAAAAAAACTACACGGTCGTCGGTCTAGGCTACACAGTGGAAATCGGAAAACCCATGTAAACTAAGGAACCACAAGAACCCAGCTGTAACACAGATAGTAGACACCGCCTGGACAAACACACAAGCTATAGAACACTACACTAGTCAGCCGGTTAGGTATGCCACACGCCTTACCCTCGACCAACGGTCCATGTCTAGCACCTCCCGTCGGAGTGAGATGCAGAACAAGAACAACCACAACTGCCGTAGTCTGGCCGGACTACGGTCCCACGCCTGACCCCTCTAAATGGTTTCGGAACCACATAGAGTGAGGCAGTGAGAAAAGGACTAGCTGATCTGCGCCGTATGAGCAACCAACCACCGGCGTCCCAGACTCAGCTAAGAGAGCTCTACAAACGACTCACACCACTGTCCCACCGTTTTCCCCTACTGCTACCAGAGTCAATGACTCGAGCAAACCCGCTGCCCGGAGCAACACCCTCTGACACTGGCGCACAGGGTCTGGGGGTCCGAGGTAACGGTAACAACCTGTCTCGTGGACATGCCCTCAAGTGCCTAGCACCGTGCGAAGAGAGACTAGTAGTAGCACTGTACTAGGAACATCACATGTGCGAAGAAAAATCGAGTCGCAGCGGAAGCGGAAACACAATAGGTCGACAGTCTGCTCTCAGTCAGAGAGGCGACGTATCGACCCGTTGTGACCCGAACGCGACGATTCTGCCTGTCGTGACAAGGAAAACAGAAGGTGACCCACAAGCGCGTCGTGATAAGGTCGCGGCGGACAAAGAGCACTGCAATAAGCCCGAGTCGACTGATTGCGATACGTACCCCGTCGCGATCTCATCGCGACGGAGACGAAGGTCACAATCGGAAAGACCAAGAACACTTGAACGCCAGCCATGTACCCGTCGCGTTAGCATGACACGGCGGGTCTGCGGCGCATTCAAGAGAACACGACGCCCCGATACTTCGCGACCTGGTCGCGACTGGAAAACCTGACGCCACCACAGCAAGTGCTCAACAAGAGCAACCCTTACACCCCAAAAGCCTCAAAAGTGGTACACAAAGGGGAGGGGGTCAAGGAGATGATGTAAACACTTCAATTATAGCACAAACTACCCAAGGAAACCACTTACATGCATGAAAAGTCAAAGAAACACTCACTTCACTCACATGCAATAAGTTACTCCCCACATGCACAACTCTAGAAACATAGATTCATGCAAACCAACAACACATAATCATCACACATGGATCATGGGACGAAAGCAACTCCTAGAACAAGGATTCTAGGCTTGGAATTGGGGTTGAGACCTACCATGGAGAACTAGGTGGAGGTTTGGGTCCCTACCTCAACTTGAAAAACCACCCGATTAGGGTCTTCTCGTAGGATTGCACCCCTCCACCTCCGAGCTCCAACGCTCCATGACCGTCCCACGAACCAAGCTCGATCTCCTCCTTTAGGTCGATGGAGAGAAATCACACCAAGCAAGAAGAACACAGAGAATGAGGAGGAGAAGAAGAAGAAGAAGATTACAAAGTGAAAGGTGCAATCTATACAAACTTACCAATTCAAGCCACAATGGTCATCCAAGCTCTCCACGGGGCTCAACACACAGGGGAATCGCCACAGAGGGGAATGAAGATAGCAAAATGGCCAAATGGTACTTCTGCTCTCGGGCTGAGCAGTTTTAACACAGACGTTAAGAATTCGAAGTCCCTGATCGTCGCGTTAGCAACGCTAACGCGACACCCTCATATGTCTCGATCTTAAAGTCTGCGACCTAGACTGCCAAATCCAACACGTGGTATGCATGTAATGCTAACACCTGATCGTGACGGGTCAGTATGTCGCATTCAAGCATGCATGCCCACACGTGTTTCCACTGTTCAGACAGCAAAACGACAAATGAACTGTCTACTGTCAGAACTAGATCGCGACAGGGGCGGCCGGCACGTTCACAACCTAAACGCGACGGCTACCTCCGTCGCCTTCAGAAGGCGACGACCCTGCATGTCACGATCCCAACTGAGAGCTCTTGACCCACAAGATAACAGAGATGTTACAATCTAACCAATAAAAAAACAATTTCGTCCTCGAAATTAAGGGCGAAACTAGGGAAAACAAGGGTAAACAAAGTACTTGTCACTCGAACAAGTAGGGAAACTGCTCCCGCATCTCGTCCTCACACTCCCAAGTGGCCTTGCCAACGGCGCGGTGCTCCGAAACCTCCTTAAAGAGCAGGATCTGCTTCCTGCGAAGTTGCTGCACCTTGTGGTCCACCACACTGACTGGGTACTCCGGTTCGGACAGGTCAGGGGCGACCTCTAGCTGTGAGTAGTCGAGTACATGCGCCGGGTCTGGCATGTACTTGCTCAGCTGTGACACATGGAAGACGTCGTGGACACTGCCAACTTGGACGGAAGAGCTAACCGGTAAGCGATCTCACCCAGTCGCTCCAAGACGGGAAAGGGGCCAACAAACCTCGGGCTGAGCTTGCCCCTCTTCCCAAACCTGAGAATGCCCTTGGTGGGCGAGATCCGAAGGAACACACTATCGCCGACCTCAAACTCAAGCGGCCACCTGCGGATGTCGGCGTAGCTCTTCTACCTGCTCTGCACTGTCTGCAACCTCTGCCTGACTAGTCTCACGGTGTCTGCACACTGCTGTACAAACTCTGGACCCAGCAACTACCTCTCGCCAACCTCGTGCCAGTGCAACGATGTCCTGCACGGTCGACCATACAGAGCCTTGTAGGGCGTCATCTCAATGCTGGAGTGAAAGCTGTTATTATACAAAAACTCCACCATGGGAAGGTGCGACTCCCACGTGTCGCCCCAGTCTAGGAAACACGCTCTCAACAAGTCCTCGAGGGTCTGAATGGTCTGCTCCAACTACCCATCTGTCTATGGTTGGTAGGCTGTACTCAACCTCAGCTCGGTTCCAAGTGCCCACTGAAAGCTGCGCCAGAAACGAGAGGTGAACCTTGGATCTCTATCTGAGACAATAGAGACCAGGGTTCTGTGCAAAGGTACTACCCTGTCAACAAACAACTGAGCCAGTCTATCTACTGACCACGCTGCTCTGACTGGAAGGAAGCGAGCGGTCTTCCTCAGCCTGTCGACGATGACCCAAACACTGTCGTGCCTCTGCGAAGTGCGAGGTAAGCCAGAAACAAAGTCCATGGTGACGTGCTCCCACTTCCACACAGGAATGGGAAGCGACAGCAGCTCACCACCAGGATGCTGGTGCTCTGCCTTCACCTGCTGACAGGTAAGGTAGCGCGAAACAAACTCAGCGATATCTCTCTTCATCCCAGGCCACCAAAAGAGTACCCTCAAGTCATGGTACATCTTGGTGGAGCCAGGATGAATAGAGTATCGCGATCGTGTGCCTCAGCAAGTACCTCCTCCCTGACATCCTCTGGAACGTAGAGTCTGTCTTGAAACCGAACCTCGCTGTCCTCGTCGAGTGCTACCTCGGGCAACTGCAACACGTCTGCTAAGTCCTCGTCTGCACTATGTGCCTCAAGCACCTGCTGGTATATCGACGGACGAACTATCATGCTGGCCAACAATGTTCTCTCCCGGAGGCTATACGGTGTGAACACACCCTGAGTGGCGTCCTCCAGAAGTCTCCAGTGTCTAACCAACAAAGAACTCAAGTGGGCTATCCTACTCAAAGCGTCTGCTACGACGTTAGCCTTTCCCCGGTGATAGGAAAGGGTAAAGTCGTAGTCCTTCAAGTACTCGAGCCACCTGCGCTTCCTGAGGTTGAGATCTCGCTGCGTGAAGACGTACTGTAAGCTGCGGTGATCTGTGAAAACCTCGAACACCTCACCATACAAGTAGTGCCTCCACAACCGCAAGGCAAACACGACCGCTGCAAGCTCCAGGTCGTGTGTCGGGTAGTGTTGCTCATGCTTCTTCAGCTGATGAGAAGCATAAGCAACTACTCGACCATGCTGCATCAACACAGCACCCAAACAAGTACCTGACACATCTGTGAAGACAACAAAGCCGCCGCTGCCAGAAGGTACCACAAGGATCGGAGCTGAAGTCAGCCAGCTCTTCAGCTCCTAAAAACTACGCTCGCACTCTGCTGTCCATGAAAACAGAGCCTCCCGCCTAGTCAACCGGGTCAAAGGCTTTGCAACTCTAGCGAAGTCCTGCACGAACCTCCTGTAGTAGCCTGCCAGCCCCAGAAAATTGTGAACCTCTGCAACTGTAGTGGGCTAGCCCCAAGAAACCATGGCCTCAACCTTGGCGGGATCAACCGCCACACCTGCACCAGAAACTACGTGCCCCAAGAAGTGCACCTCCTTTAGCCAAAATTCACACTTGCTGAATTTGGCGTAAAGTTGGTGACTCCTCAATGCCTGCAACAGCAACCTCAGGTGAACCTCGTGCTCCTCTTCTGTCACTGAGTACACCAGGATGTCGTCGACGAACACCACCACGAACCGGTCCAGGTACTCTTGCAAAACACTGTGCATCAGCTCCATGAACATTGCAGGTGCATTTATGAGCCTAAAAGGAATCACAACAAACTCAAAGTGGCCTTAGTGGATGCGAAAAGCTGATCTGGCGATGTCTGACTCACGGATATGCAACTGGTAGTAACCCAACCTCAAGTCAATCTTCGAGAACACTGAAGCTGACTGCAACTGGTCGAACATGTCACGCCTCGACGCGGAATATCGGAACGCGAGGCAGTTGCAAGTAAAGGGTATAGAGCGAGTACTAGACATCAAACCATTGCACAGTGAATAATACTAAAGCGAATTCATTTCATTGATAACTTTTTA
The DNA here is from genome assembly GCA_014218235.1 of Colocasia esculenta. Lineage (NCBI taxonomy): Eukaryota > Viridiplantae > Streptophyta > Magnoliopsida > Alismatales > Araceae > Colocasia > Colocasia esculenta. Next base: position 54,728,395 of record CM024762.1, read on the forward strand.
ATGTCTAGTTACAACCACTATTATCAGAGCCAATCTATGGGGCCCGATTACATTGGAATAAAGCAAAAGACTAAACTTCAAACCTAACTACTACGACGCTAAACATAGCAATAGGACACTAGGGTACTCATGACATCACTCCAGGTCGTTCTCGTCCTCTTGAGTGTATGGTTCGTCCTCGGTCTCACCTGAGAATACAACGACAAATAACGCATGATGAGCGAACATCGCCTAGTAGGACTTAAATCTCAGGCTCAAGTAGGCTTTAAGTAATTAATGCATTGAAGGCAGAGTAACTAATGATAGAGCGAGAGAGTCACGTAAAAATATAGCAGGACAGTACATGAACGAATTAGCAAGACTTTCCAAATATAGACTTCCCAAAATAGCACAAGTGTCGGGAATAGCACAATAATAGCCAGATAGCACAATGTCAAGTATAGCAAGATGGGCATAGTACAGATAGCACAACGAGTATAGCATAGCACTTTGTTGTCAATAAACAACGAGAGAACATAGCACTTTTGATTATCATTTAGATAGTCGAGATAGATAGCACTTGAGTGTAATGCCCAACACTCTGATCATTTAACTCCCATGGGCACTAGCACTTTCGGGCGCACATCCCAGGACCAGATCGGGTCATTTATATATTGCCAGGCATTGGTTATATTGTTTATCTTTAGACAATCAGTCAATAGCCAATATTCAGTACCAAGAAGTAGATGAGAGCACTAGATGAATAGACGAGATAGTAGAGTGAACGTGAATAGATGAGCGAGTAGAGTATAGATGAGAGCTAGTGGACATTGCACATAATGTGTCGAGTAACCAGGCGATAGTAACAGTTGCACAACACGCGCACTCGGTGTTAGCAGTCAGGCAAAACTCACGACCCTTCCGTTGGCCATGTTAAGCACAAGTCCAGAGGTCCGGCGTGATTCAAGACGAGAGTGAACTTCTAATAGCCATTTGGATCATATAGATCCCTAAAGGGTATCATATGTGTTTGGGTACAACCGGCTCATTGACCATGTGGGAATCCATGGACATAGGAGACTTACAGAGGCCTTGAACAAAGACTTACTAGTCCGACAGATGGAGTATTCGACAGAGAGTTCGTCCAAGTCAAGAGAGAGTGTCTATAGAAACAAGTGCTCGACGTTCTATAGGAATTCTAGAACAGTGGAGCGTCGATATCAGTATTCCCAAAGCATCGCGAGAAACGATAGACAAGTATAGGGTAATTTAATTACATAAATTACCACATACTATCTTTTAAACAATAATTGCATTACATGGCACATGCTTTATACTATTAACAACCACCTAAACATGCTTTCTATACATGCTAATTAACTCAGTTCATATTTCAATTCATACTTCATATCCATGAATGACCTATAGCATGTTTTCTTCATACAACATATATAACATGACTCATGGTCTCATACTTTATCTAAATCATTACACAATTCTACCAATTCAATTCATGGAAACATGTACAAGGTAAATAACACTCTTAATGATATCTAACCAATTTCACATGCCATTTTATCACTTTTTCACATGTTTAGCTTGCTGTTTTAATATCAATAATTTACATTTACACAATTTTACATCCTTTACATACATGCTAACACATTCATACTACACTAACACATATTCACTTTCCACATTTACTCATATTCACTTAACATTAGAACATGGAAGTTATTAACTACATAAAATATGCTAAACATGATAATACATTTAACATATTAATACATGAATGATACGAATACATCCATTTTTACCTTGGCTTTTCACATGCATTTATTCACTCATTTACATTCACTTTCACTTACACATGATTGCACACACTTTCACATATTTTTCACTCGCACTTTCACTTATCACATCACTTGCACTTACACTTAATTTGCCGTGACACATAGTCCTAACTACCAACTAGAGGAACACACACTTTCACTTAGCACTTAGCACTTAGCACTTCACTTCACTTAACACACACTTGCCACCTAGGCAAACTAGTGATGAACCTTGGTAAACTGCGCAGACCGGGAGAAGCCCTCTCCACCCTAACCATTGGTACTTGTCCATCTCCAGAATTTCATCCTAATGGCCTTATGATATCACTTAAATGTTGAGCCTTCCCATAGAGACTTTTCTATAGTAGGGCTCTCAGACCTCTATGGTAGCAGTGCCAATCTCGGCCCACTTTTACAAATTATCACATTTTACACTTGTCACATTGTTTACCTACTTATATACATACTTTAATCCCTTTTTCACATGCACTTTGAATAACATTTACATTTCAGATTACAGAACTTGACCATGCTGTTTAACAGTGATAATTAAATCATAATAGAATACCAACATGCTGCTAACATTCAAATTTACATGATTATAACTAAACATGCTCTTTATGGTCAATTTCACTTATTATAATACAAATAGTACCTACTGTTGTCACATCAATGTCAATTTTTATCACAGGTTCTAAACAATAAACATATCATATACTCATTTTCTAGATCTTTTGGATTTATAAACTAATTATAGAAATTAAAATAGATTTTAGGCACAATTATCAAGAATTTCACTTAATCAGGTTTCATGGCAAAACAATAGCATCTAACAGTTTCAAAACATGAAAACAGTCATCATACGAAGATGGAAATTTATAAAACCCTAATATACAATGGATCTAATTATTCAGGGATTTTCATGATCAATTCATGCTCATTGTCTATTTACAAAAACTTTAATAAATAGAGGTAAATACGAAAATTTGACCAATCCTCATGATATGACCTAATGACTGTCCTTGACCACATGAAATTTTTACAGCATGCACACATACCCAGAAGTCCAATAAACGCGTCATAGATATCAAACAATCATTTTATCAAACTTAGAAGAATTTGGCGGCAAAGGTGTTGCCGCCAACAGGGGTTAACAGCACAATAAGTTGCCGCTAACTCAAGAACTTGGCGGCACACAAGTGGCCGCCAACCTGCTATCTGTAGAAGGGCAGACTGAACCCGAAAATACATGAGAAAATGGGGTTCCAGGACTTGAATAAAAATCTGGAAAATTGCCTAAGACCTAGAGGATATGGTAGGGGTGAGATCCCTAGATCACTTGCCTTATAAAAATTTTACAATGGTATAATTAGCTCGAAGACCGTCTCCTCGCCAAGCCAAGAAGCTGCTCGAAACTACTTCAGATCTGGTCCTCCTGTCGATGTGCTTCAATTCTTGGAGTCGAGGATGATTCCTTGATGCTTGGTGTACCCTCTAGGTCGTTGTAGAACACCAGAAGACTCCTCCAGTCGCCGGAGACTAGCTCTCCAAAGATTGGGTTTCTCACAGAGAAAACTCTAGGGTTTCACAAAGCGAAAAGACTAAACTCGGCCGAAATAGAGTGATTTATAAAGCTTGATGGGTTGGGGTATGCATTAGGGTAGGTCTCCTACCATTAGATCTAGGTTTCCTAATCTAGAACTGGAGGAAACGTGGGCGTACCAAATCTAAAATCACAGCAAAACTGTGGGAAATAAATGGCCAAAATGCTGCCGTTCACAAAGGGTCAAATCCATCGATCTGGACATCTACCTCCTCTGGCCATGCAGTCAACGACATGCATGTTGCCTTCAACATGCAATCAACGTCATTGTGTGACATTAACTGTCATTTCGGCCAGAAAATAGAAATAATTACACATGCATACACTATATAGATACATACACCATGCACAGTATTATTTAAGTACAATATACACTATAAACAATTTATATGTGCAGAAAATAGATAGACATCATATGCACAAGATAAACGAATATAATATAGATACACAACATAGTTACACACAATGCTGAAATAAAATAAATACAATATGCATGGAATAAGTATATATATATATTATGCACATTAATAATCAATGCTACATGCACATGTAAATATATTACATGCATCGAAATAAACTCATATATATATCTACAAGATGTATAGCAATAATTATATATTATATGCACAACTTACTTAAATACAGATGCATAGTTTTAATAAGAACAATATGTACAAATTAGCTAATTATTAATCACAGAAATAAGATATATATATACATATAGCCTATATAGCACATGAGTACTTAAATAATATGTAGCATGCACGAAGTTAATACAGCCTATGTACATAAACAAGTAAAACACACCACATAGAATATAAAATGATATAGAAAATTCGGGGGTTCACACTCTCCCCCCCCTTGAAAAAGATCTGTCCTCGAAGATCGGATCGAGTATCTGTGGTGAACTTCATCGATGTCATCTCCGGCTAACCATTTTCTCGGCCGGTGTTGCTAGCTTCATTGTTGCTGTTGCGGGAACTGTTGGCGTGACGGCCCTCGTTACACCGGTACGGTTATACCAACCCACGTCGGTATAGCGAGAGTCCTCACAGTGGGACATTTACCCAAACGATACAAATAGCTGAGATACACGCGAATATACAACAGAGTAGCGGAAGTAAAAGACCAAGTCTCATTCATTCATCATCCACATTAAACATACATGCAGTTCGCAATTAACAAAAAAGAACTAAAAATCCACATGATTTAAATTGCTGAAATAAATACAATGTCCACACTTTTACATTCTTTTCATAGTACTCTAATACAATGTTCAATTACATACTTATGAAATACACAATCTCAAGGAAACTCCCAACGCTAGCTAATCTCCGCGCTCGGAGTCCGTCTCTGCTGCCTCCTCCAAAGGTGCCACGTCACCAACTACACCTGTACGCCGAAGCAAGGAGTGAGTCCAAGGACTCAGCAAGCAACACTACTCATGATATACACTTACAAGTCCTAGTGGTTTCTACATGCACATTTACAATTTAACACACCTAGCATGCTAACCAATTCAAGTCTCAACCTATCATGAACGTTTTACAATTTTATACATGAATCATGCTTTCAGATTTCTAAAGAAAATGAAATTCACCTATCACATGATCTCGATTCAATTTACTCATGAAATTTTAATAAAGAGCTAAAACATGAGAGCTATCAACATGAACATTTCACATACATGAAAGGGAACACAACTAGCATGGATTTTCATATTTTAAACACTACATAGACCTTTTCACATGCTTTAGGTTGCTGATTTCATATGGTTTCATGGCTGAAAACCTATGCATGAGAGCTACAATAATGCATAAAACATATCATGTTAACAACCATTCATGCTATCTTGTGCCCGTGTTCACCAATTATCCCTAACATGGATTCTAGACATTTTTGCACATTTAAACATGATGATAATAACATGAATTTACTGAATTCACATGGTTTCAGATTTGTCTCACATAGGTTTCAATAACATATTTCACATCTTTAGTTTCACATTTTTTTACACAAGTTTTTCTTTCACATGGTTCACTTTACACATACACATTCACATTGTCACTTACACATTTACACATGGACACATACACATTACACATTTCACATTACACATTTTAGGTGCCGTGACACATAGTCCAAACCACCAAAGAAGGACATATACACATCACATTACACATAGACGCCATCTAGGCATTCCAATGGCGACTCTTGGACTGCGCAGACCGGGAGAACAAGTCTCCACCCTAACCAGTGGTACTTGTCCACCTCCAGGATTTCCCCCTAATGCCCTTAGGGTCACTTAACACATTGAACTTTCTCAGGGGGACTTTTCCCTGATACAGCTCCACTGCCCTCTACGGAAGCAGTGTCACATTGGCACATTACACATGTACACATTTTACCGATTTTTTTTTACACATTACACTTCTCTCATTACTTTCTCACTCATATGCACAACTCTTTTTTACCTAACATGGAACTACAGATTTAGGAATTTAACACACAGTAAACACACTAATCATGTTGGATTTAGGCAATATCTAATCACATTACGATCATATGCATGAATTATCACATTTCACATGAAAAATACATAACTTTTTATTTACTGATCCAAATGACCTGAAATTTTAACCACATGCTGTTTTCGGGTTCAAGATTATACCCTCAATTTTTCAGATTTTTCTGAGCTAAAAGAATTTACAGTAAATAAACACCTATTTAGCATGCCATTCACAATTTAATTAACATGGGGTTTAACACATCTTGCAAATTGCCACTTACTGTTTAAACAAGGTTACTGATATATGCATGATTTGAGAATACAGATTACCCTAAATCATACATCTATAGATAATCATCACAAACCATTCTTGCATGCTTTATTTTACCGAACCGGATTTATTAGCAAATTACACAAGCATGGATAATTTACCAAAATTGCAAACACACATACTGACACACTAACCTTCATGATCAGACCAAAACCAAGGCATTCATACTAATTCTAATCATGAAACACAATTTGCAAGAATCTCAATAAGTCATGCTCACAAGTTTAAGGGATACCATTTCCACATTCACCATCACACCCCACATTCATTCACACACCACAATTACAATATACATAGAGTATAAGGTTTACCATATATCCTCATCACGGAAACCATATCGAAATTAATGTAGAAGAAGGGCAGAACAGTTCACTGTTCTGTCCTGAGGAACTTGGCGGCGGTCTCTGGCCGCTGACTCAGGGTCAGCGGCATGGCGATGGACGCCAAGCATGACTGGCGTCCAGGGACCTTGCCGTCGAATCAGGTCTGTGCAGAAACACAGACCCG